>BDMV01000007.1:34081107-34243656 GCA_008326285.1 Oryza officinalis | reverse complement strand
CCTTGACCAAGTTGTGGACCTCATCTCCGGACAAATCCTTGGGAGCAGGCTGAAGTTCTCTCTTACCGTTGAAAATATTCTTCTTCCTTCGAAATGCGTGACGTAGCGGGAGCCACCTCCTATGACCCATATAAACCATCTTTCGTGATTTCTTCAACCACCGGCTGCGTGTATGTTCCATGCAGTCGGAGCATGCTTTCTTTCCTTTTACGGTTTGGCCAGAAAGATTACCGAGGGCGGGATAGTCATTAATGGTGCAGAACAGTAGAACTCGTAGCTTGAAATTCTCTTGACCATACGCATCCCAAGTTTCCACACCTTCTTTCCAGAGCATCTCAAGATCGTCCATAACAGGCTCCAAGAACACATCGATATCATTGCCCGGTTGTTTCGGTCCTTGGATTAGCAAACACAGCATAATATATTTTCTTTTAAAGCACAACCATGGCGGTAGGTTAAAGTTTGAAATAAGAACTGGCCAGGTGCTGTGAGTACTACTCATGTCTCCAAAAGGATTCATGCCATCTGTACACAGACATAGTCTCATGTTTCTGGGGTCGGCAGCAAAGTCTTTGTGTTTTCGATCGATATTCCTCCATTGAATCGAATCCGCTGGGTGTCTTAGCATACCGTCGTTCCTTCTCTCCGTGGCATGCCAACGTACTAAATTTGCCTCCTTGGGATTTGCAAATATTCTTTTGAAACGATCAATGATAGGTAGATACCACACAACCTTCGCGGGACCACCTTGCTTTGATTTTTTTCCTTCGTCAGGACTTTTCTTACGCTTGTATCGAGAGGCCTTGCATACAGGACAAGCATCTAACTCCGCATATTGCTTGTGGTACAATATGCAGTCGTTTCGACAAGCGTGAATTCTACGGACCTCTAACCCCAGGGGACACAAAACCTGCTTTGCTTCATATGTTGTCTCGGGCAATGTGTTCCCATCAGGCAGCATGGTCTTCAAAATTCCCAAAAGCTCTGTGAAACTCTTGTCTGTCCATCCACTACTTGCCTTCAGCTTCATTAGGTCCAAGGTAGCTGATAATTTGGTCTGCTTTGCTTTGCATCCGGCGTACAGAGGCGTCTGCGAGTCACTGACCAACCTGCTGAACTTTACGGAATCTCTCTCGTTGTAAGCTGGATCCTCAACGTCACATAACATGTCTTGCAGCAGATCATGATCAACATCAACCATTTCACCGCCTAGTGGAGAAGGTACAAACATGTCATGCTCATCTTCATCTTCCTGATTTTGCGCAACAGTATTGTCTGCAGCAGCACCACTTCCTGATTCCTGCTCTCCATGCTTAACCCAACATGTGTAGCCCTCCATGAATCCTCGTTGTATCAGATGAGCGTGTACGTCCATTCGGCTATCAAACATATTTTCGTTCTTGCAATCTGCACATGGACAACACATGTAATCGCTGTTTCTTCTTTTCCTATCCTCCTCCGCGACGTTAATAAAATTTAATACCCCATTTCTATACTCTTGACTATGACATTTCACAGATTTCGCATACATCCAACTTCGATCCATCTCTACAGAAATGAAAAAAGAATCAGAGAAACATCTTATAAGATAAATACCGCTAAATTCATAAAAATTGATGAATTTTCTAAATTAATGATTATTATTTGTCACTTATCTTTATGAATTTACTGTTTCTTTGGGAAAAAAAAATTTCGCCCCCTCCAACCTCCCACCAGATTTGTGAATAGTGGGATATAGATACTCTAGCGGTTGCGGCTATTTATAGTGTGCACTAACTATCGGGCATATAAGGTATCTTTATCGGGCCTAAAAAAAAGCCCGTCACAGAGGAGTGTCATCTGTGACGGGCTTTGTAGATATCTCAAACGGGCATCAAGATGGGGCCCGTCACAGATGATTGTCATCTGTGACGGGCTGCAATTACAGCCCGATGAGATATTTAAGGTTATCTCAATCGGGCCTTAAGTTGGGGCCCGTCACAGATGATTGTTATCTGTGACGGGCTCTAACTACGGCCCGATTGAGATATTTAAGGTTATCTCAATCGGACCCTAGTTTAGGCCCGTCACAGATATGTGTCATCCGTGACGGGCTTCAGTTCTATGCACATTTAACATGTCTCTCTGACCATATCTCAATCGGCCTCTTTTTAGACCCGTTTGAGATGTTTTCTTTGTGACGGCCCGCAAAATCCAGTTATATTACAGCCCGTCACAGATGAGAGGATCTGCATTAGTGAAATGAGCTAGATGGATTAGATTATGGGATATGTGAGGTAATAATAAATTCACCATGTAGTTGTAGTTAAGGCGTAAGACACATAGAGCAACGCCAAACATGTACTCCATTCATCGAAGGAGTTACGTAAATTAAATTATGGTTATGTGAGAAAATAATAACTCACTGTCTAGTTATAATAAGTTAAAAGATGGCACAACCGATAATTTTGGTATAAGGATGGTGAAAATTTAGAGAGAAACAACATGAATAAAAGATAAAGGAGACTAGGAATATAGGACGAGGGTCTTGGTGGATTGAGCCTAACTTTCTACTAGCTTGTAATAGTGATCTTTACTAGAGTTGTCGTGATAGGGGTCATGATGTATGCAACATCTTTTCATTCCGCTATAGTCTCGTACATTTCATGTCACATATTTTAATCAATAAGAAACACATGCATAAGACTATTTATTAGGGATATATAAGTGGCCACATAAACCCCAACTGAGCTCTGCCAGACCAAACATGCCATACATCCAGAAAGGCGAAGAGGTTGACTTCACATATTGACTTCCTTTCCTTCCTTTTCTTTTCCTCGTTAATTAGTTCCTCAACCAAGATCAGAAGAAGATAGCAACATGAACCTGATGCTGACGTAGTCGTGCCAACCGTGCACACATGACGTGCTTAGATTTGGAAGGTCTTTTCTTTTCTTTTTCTTTTTGGAACTTATTTGGAAGGTCTTTTCGCTTGTTAGGGCACCTTCATCGCTAAGTGCTTAGGGAGGTGCTTAAAAAGATGATTAGGCTAAGCACCACAATTAAAAGTATGATGCTCCAATGCCATGAAGTTGGACAGGAGCTTAAAATATTGGATTCCATCTGTAGCGTCGGTGTAAGCACTAAAATAGTCCAACGCCAGGGTTTTGCTTTAGGTAGAAAGAACCAGAAAGATAGGTCTAGAGCATATCTGCTCTGCATTGTCGCTGAGGTCCAGAGCTGCCCAAGCAACTCGGGACGATCTGCTCTTCCCCCGTTGGTCCGCCCTTCCCCTCTCATCCTCCTCCTCAGAACCTATATCCCTGCTTCTTCCTCCTTTAGACATCCCTTTCGCCAGGTCCTCCACGAATCCGCCGGATTTGTGAGTCCGAAAGCTAGCAGCGGGGGTGCGCGAGGTTTCTGAGTGCAAGTGGGGAATCAGGAGGCGAAGCTTGTTGATGGCTGGAACTGGATTGAGCTTAATGGGAATTTCTACTTCGACGCATATGGATCCTGATGGGGGCTCGAAGCTTCAACGCGGTTAGGACTCGACGGCGGCATCAAGAAAGCCTGGGCTAAAGGAACGCGGGCTTGGCGAGGCCTCGAGGCGGCCTCATCGCCATACTCGTCGGCCACCTCATCTCACATCCCATGCAGGTAATAGACAGTGGTACATGTTTTTTGTTTTCTGTCATGGTAGTCCGATTGCAGGATGTTTGTGAAGCTCCCGCCGATACATAATGACCATGTACTGCATAAAAAAACTATAGAATATGAATTCAGTTGAGATCTCACTTAGAAATGATGTTTCCCCTTATCCTTTGATTTGCTAAAAAGTGAGAGTACATCTGTGTTTCTTTTTTCTACCCAAATCCAAGTTTTTGTGAATTAGGGAGCAGTGAATAGAAGAGTCATGGAAGGAACCAAAACAACTAGAATATCCTATATATGCAGATACATTTTTCATCACGCACATGCATGTAGAATTGAAAATGGAGATATATTTTTCATTAATCATATGGAATTCAAATCCATATTTAAAAACACAATTATTACATTACATAGTGAAATCTCTAAAAAACATAAAGAATAAGTTCTAAAAAAAACTTATTTAGTGACTTCAGAAAAGCTAATTCTCTATTTATTCTCCTCCATATCTATCCTAGATATGCTGAATTAAGTCACTCTTTAATCTGGCATGGTTTGATTTATCTCGAATGGCAGAATTTCTTTCTAGTAGACCAGCGAACCCATCAATAGGCCCATGGTTCAGAGTAGGCTGTGGTATAGAAGAATTGCCATGCTCGTAATTGAAGTCACCATTATATAAATCTCTCTCATTCTCAACAATCATGTTATGCATTATGATGCATGCATACATGTCACACCCCGAAGTTCGCCTCCTAGGTTAAAATTCGCAAAATAAATCGCGTCAATTAAATTTTCCTTTTTAACCTAGAGCAAATTTCTAATTTAAAAATATATTTAATCAAGTGGAAATGGCATGGTGGGATTTTTCTTGAGTTCCCCATGTTAAAATACATTAACAGGATTTTTAGTGGAATTTTCAGAGCCCTAGGAATAATTTTAACCAATTAAAAACTTCAAGCGCAATAAATAAATCCCTGTGAAAATTCTTTTTCCTGTTATTTTTCTTTTTCCCTCTTTTTTGGGCCGTCGGCCAACTCCCCTCCCCTTCCCGGGCCAGCCCAAGCGCGCGCCGCCGCTTCATCTTGGGCCAGCCCAAGGCCGCCCAGCCGCTCCACGCCCCTCCCTTCCCGGGCCGACCCAAGCCGCCTACTCGGCCGCCGCGCCCCTCCTCCTCCCCGGGCCGGCCCAAGCCGCCGCGCCTCCCCGCGCCCTTCCCCTTCTCGGGCCGGCCCAAGGCCGCGGCCCGAGCGCCCAAAGTCCGCGTCGCCTCCCCGCGCCGCCCGTGCCGTTGACCGGTGGGGCCGCCGCGCCGGGCCGTCTCCGACTCGGCCGACCACCGCGCCGCCCGCGCCGCTGCGTTTTTCGGCAGGACTCCCGCGCCGCCCTAGCCCCGGGCCCTATTTATTTTTGCGCCCGTGACCCCCTCTCCCGTTTCCCCAAGCCGCCGCCGCCTCCCTAACCCTAGCGCCGCCGCCGCCGTCGCCCCTTCGCCTCACCGGTTAGCGCCGCCCCTCCTCTCCCTCTCCCCTCTCCCGGCCGCCGCGCAATCCGCGCCCCGCTCGGCCGCCGCCCGCGCACCACACCGCTCTGCTGCCGCCCGCGCGCGCACCCGCTCGGCCGCCGCCTGCGCCGCTCGGCCGCCGCTCCGCTCCACGCGCCGCCGCGCCGCGTGGCCGCGCCGCGTGGCTGCCGCGTGGCCGCGCCGCGTGGCTGCCGCGTCGTCGTGCCGCCCGCCACGTGGTGCGCCGACGCCGCGGGTCGGTGGACTCGGTCCACCGTGGACCGGGGCCCCCGTGCCACCGACAGGTAGGGCCCACCGGTCGGGGCCGCCGCCGCCGTCGCCGCCGCCGTCAGCATGACGTCAGCCCTAGCCGCTGACGTCAGCCCTAAGGGTTTATTGCGCAATAATTGATTAAGGATTTTTCTGTTTATAGTAAAAACACACTTAATCTTCTAAAATTCATAACTAATTCATCCGGACTCCGTTTGAGTCCATTCAAGTTGTAGAAAATTCATAAAAATGTCTAGAATCCATTAAAAATAGTTCTGTTCTTTGTTTCAGTAGACTTATAGCTTGTTTGCTTATGTGTTTTGTTTGTCGTTTAGATTCCGGTAATTTCGACGCTCCGGTTTACTTCGAAGTTGTTGCCGAGGTCGAACCAGAGCAAGAGCAAGGCAAGTCATACTTATTCATTTGATCATATTGTACCTAAATTGCGAAATGTCTTATTTTTCTCTAAATATTGCATTGTTTTATAATGTCATCTATGGGCTTATTTACCTGGTGTACTCAGCCATATATTACAATTATCTTATTCCTTTGATAGCTTGGGAAATAATTTGAGTAGTTGCTACAATAGAACTTGCTTAGCCATGCTTAGAAACATTAGTTCACTAATGGGATAACTAAAGCTTCATTATTACTTGATGATGATTATTTCATGTTAGTTCACGATGGTTAATCGTGAATGATTAAATTAACTGTTTCAACTAAACCACATCAGAGTTGGAGTATGTATCAGATGAAGACTTTTCGGAAGAGTAGGCTTGTGGTTACCGTCGAGGATGCCTGTGGAATGGAGTTGCCACGTTGCGATTGTTTAGTTAATTAGAACAGTTTATTTTCTTTTTCCGCTGCATTTATGTAAGAGATTTTTATGGTGTTTTATAAGACGTGGATCTGTATGGCAACTTTGTCGTTTGTATACCCTGGCTGGTCCTGGACAGGGATTTTAATACACATTCTGCTTGGAATTCGGGTTAGTGAATTTCTGGGCGTGACAAGTTGGTATCAGAGCCGACCTTGACCGTAGGACAATCCAACTGAAAACCCTAAGAGCCCTCTAAAATTTTTTCATGTGCATTTGCCCTAAAATTGGTATTGTTTTGGGAAAAATTTGGGATCTTTGTCCTTTGGGATTTTTGGGAAAAAATGTTCCTTGCAAAAAAAAAATTTCTTTTGTTACTCGAGTCTTTTAACTTGTTTTTAAATTTGGATTTGAGCATGCATTGATTCCCATCCCTTGGCCTCTATAGTTGGCAGGTTTTCCCCCTACGCACCGTGGAGAAGATATGGACGGTTGTGTGGCAGAGCTTGCCCGCATGACTTTGGTTGTAGGTTACCCTGAAGCGCCGGAGTACACTACGATCGAGCCTCTCAGTGGCGAGTTCCCGTTCAGAGTCCGTTTGGAGGTTCATGGATTCGTGGGTACCAATCTTCCCAATATGGTGAACGAGCTTGCAGGAGGTAGTGTGGTGCACGCTTGTCAGGAGGCTGCATACAGGATGATGACCAGGATCAGCGACAGGCACTCCTACGTCTTTTGCTCCTCGGCATACTGCTACCATCCCCATCGTTCGGCTAACAGCGACGTCAGCACCTTTCGCCCAACGACTGCGAAGAACGATACTACTTTTGGACGGATGTGCACAGTGATGAAGGGATTGGACCGGATGCACGCCGATCTCCACAAGGCATCCAAGGCTCTTAATGACCAGAAGTTGATCAAGATTGCCCGCTTGGAAGACGAGGTCGCGCGACTCAAGGCCGAGAATGCTAGGCTACAGGGACGTCCAGCGCCAGGTGGACTCAGGATTCGCACTACGCTCAGGAAAAGGACCACAGCTCCCGTGCGTATCCAACTTGCACCAAGGAATCCACCACCCGCTCTAGCGCCAGTTCCGCCACCGTCACCAGCGTTCGCCATCACCTTCGCCCCGGCGTCTGCGTACCAAGGTCCAGCCAGTGGAAGCGGAGGTTGGTTGCATGCCACACCTAGTGGTAGCAACGGCAGCAGTTCAAGTTCGGAGCCAATCAGTGGTGACACTGACATGGCCGATTCTAGGAGCCGTTCGGAGGAGCCAGGAGATGAGCAGGAGCCTGGCTACGACTCCACCGACCATAGGAGCCGTTCCGAGCATTAGGCTCCTTACCCTTAGTTTTTCCGTTTTTTCTAGTTCGTTGTCTTGTTAGATTCTGTGTGCTAGGTTTGTTGCTTAGGGTTTAGCCGATGGTCGATATCATGTGCCTATGGTATGACTATCTTAATAAGGATTTTGCTTGCTATTTTAAAGTGTTTTAATTAGATCAGAACAATTACAGTTTAATTAATATATATATTAAAGCTTAGTTCTGAGCAGTCTGTTTTGTTTCTTTTCTATTTCTTTCTGCTGGTTCTTCTCCTCCAGATGGTCAACACAAGAACGAGCGGTAACACCAGCGGTCATGCGGATCCATCGGCGGGATCGCAAGCCAATGGAGCTAACAGCAACGTTCCTCCTCCACCACCTGAGAATCCCACTATTGCTCAAGTGTTAGCCAGTCAGACACAAATGATGACGGCCATGATGCAACAAATGCAGTAGCAGCATCAACAAATGCAACAGCAGATGTTGCAACAGATGCAACAACAGGCCCAACAGCAGCAGCAGGCTCAACAGAACCAACAACCACCTCAATCAAAGTTGCCAGAGTTTCTTCGGGTCCGACCGCCAGTTTTCTCAAGTACCACTAACCCCATGGAGGCGAATGATTGGCTCCATGCCATTGAGAAGAAGCTTGATCTACTCCAGTGCAATGATCAAGAGAAGGTCGCGTTTGCCACCCATCAGTTGCAGGGTCCTGCTTCAGCTTGGTGGGATAATTATTTGGTCACCCGTCCACCCGGAACGGAAGTCACTTGGGCGGAGTTCTGCCGCAGTTTCAGGAAAGCCCAAATTCCAGACGGCATAGTGGCCTAGAAGAAGAGGGAATTTAGATCACTCCATCATGGCAATCGGACTGTGACAGAGTACCTACATGAGTTCAATCGTCTCGTACGTTATGCTCTGGAGGATGTGCGCACTGATGCGGAAAGGCAGGAAAGGTTTCTTTCCGGTTTAGATGATGAGTTGACCAACCAGCTAATCGCAGGAGATTATGCCGACTTCGAGAAGCTAGTTGATAAGGCGATCCGTTAAGAGGATCAACGCAACAAAATGGATCGGAAGAGGAAGGCAGCCCAATCCAGGGTGCATCAGGGAAGTCAATAGAAGTCCTGGTTCATCGCCGGATAGCAGGGTGGACCTTCTACAATGATTGTGCGTCAGCATCGACCCTACCACCCTGGCAATTTCAACACTAGCAACCCTGGTAACCGCAACAATGACGGGGGACAGCCCAACCATAACCCGGTTCCGCGCCCACTGATGGCCTCAGCTCCGCCAGCTCCATCAACTCAATCCAAGAAGGAGTCCGGTAGAAATCCATTGGTCTGCTTCAACTGCAACGAGCCCGGACAGTTTGCCGACAAGTGCCCGAAACCAAGGCACGCAGGACCCAAGTTTGTTCATGCCCGCGTCAATCATGCGTTAGCAGAGGAGGCGCAGGCTGCATCAGAAGTGGTACTGGGTACGTTTCCTGTTAATTCAATTTCAGCCATAATTCTTTTTTATTCTGGTGCTACGCATTCCTTTATATCAAAGCGTTTCATGGGAACACATGGGTTGTCAATAGTGGAACTTAGAACGCCTATGTGGGTTCACACTCCTGGGAATGAGATGACCACAGCTCACTATTGCCCCTCTGTGGTAATAGAAATCCAGGGTTCTAGATTTCTAGCCAATCTTATCCTTCTTGAATCCAAGGACCTAGATGTCATTCTTGGGATGGATTGGTTAACAAGGCACAAGGGAGTTATTGATTGCGCTAGTCGCACTATCACTCTGGTTAATGAGAAAGGAGAAGTGGTAACGTTCCAGTCGCCGACACCCCAGAAGCAGAGAGTGTGCTTGAACCAAGTTGACGGGATGGAACAGACCGTGGAAGTAAGGAAAGACCTTAAGAAGTTTGAGGATATTCCCATAGTCAGAGAGTACCCTGAAGTCTTTCTAGATGACTTAATCACAATGCCACCGAAGAGAGAAATTGAATTTCGGATTGACTTAGTACCGGGAACTGCCCCGATACACAAGAGACCCTACAGGATGGGAGCCAATGAATTGGCGTAAGTCAAGAAGCAAGTTGATGAGCAGTTGCAGAAAGGATATATCCGCCCGAGTACGTCACCTTGGGGTGCTCCGGTGATCTTTGTGGAGAAGAAAGATAAGACCAAGAGGATGTGCGTCGACTATCGCGCCCTCAATGAAGTGACCATCAAGAACAAATACCCGTTACCTCGGATTGATGATTTGTTTGATCAGCTGAAAGGAGCAACATGGTTCTCCAAGATAGACCTGCGATCAGGCTACCACCAGTTGAGGATCAAAGAGGAGGACATTCCGAAGACGGCATTCATCACTCGGTATGGATTGTTTGAGTGCACGGTCATGTCTTTTGGACTTACCAATGCACCGGCCTTTTTTATGAACTTGATAAACAAGATGTTCATGGAATTTCTGGATAAGTTCGTCGTGGTTTTCATTGACGATATACTCGTTTATTCCAAGTCCAAGGAGGAGCATGAACAGCATCTCTGCCAGGTACTCGAGAAGTTGAAGGAACACCAATTGTATGCCAAATTTAGCAAGTGTGACTTTTGGCTCAAAGAAGTACAGTTCCTAGGCCACATCATCACTGCTCAAGGAGTGGCGGTAGACCCATCAAATGTGGAGTCGGTTACCAAATGGAAGCCTCCGCGCACGGTCTCACAGATCAGGAGTTTTCTAGGACTTGCGGGTTATTACCGTCGGTTCATTGAGAATTTCTCCAAGATTGCCAAGCCAATGACACAGTTGCTGAAAAAGGATGAACACGAGAGTCGTCAAAGCACGAGACTTCACCGAGGATGAACACGGAACAATTTGAATGGGAGAAAGAATATGTGTTCCGGAGAACAAGGAACTAAAGGATCTAATACTTACGGAAGCTCATCAGACTCAATACTCAATTCATCCTGGCAGTACCAAGATGTACCAAGATCTTAAAGAGAAGTTCTGGTGGGTTAGCATGAGAAGAGAAATCGCCGAATTCATCGCACTTTGTGACGTATGTCAGCGAGTGAAGGCAGAGCATTAGAGACCAACAGGGTTATTACAGCCTCTGCAGATTCCGGAATGGAAATGGGAAGAGATTGGGATGGACTTTATCACTGGTTTACCAAGAACATCAACGAGGCACGACTCCATTTGGGTGATCGTGGATCAACTCACCAAGGTCGCTCACTTTATCCCAATTCATACCACTTACTCGGGAAAGAAATTGGCAGAATTATATTTGGCAAGGATCGTGAGTTTGCATGGGGTACCAAAGAAGATTGTGTCCAATCGAGGGAGCCAGTTTACTTTGAGATTTTGGCAGAGATTACAAGAAGAGTTGGGAACTCGTCTGAATTTCAGTACTGCTTACCACCCTCAAACAGATAGTCAAACCGAGCGAGTCAACCAGATCTTGGAAGACATGTTGAGAGCTTGTGCACTTGATTTTGGTGGGGCTTGGGACAGAAGCCTGCCGTACGCCGAGTTCTCCTACAACAATAGTTACCAGGCTAGTTTGTAGATGGCACCGTTCGAAGCATTGTATGGCCGGAAGTGCCGCACTCCACTCTTTTGGCATTCATGATGTTTTCCACGTGTCTCAATTAAAGAAATGTTTAAGGGTACCTGAGGAGCAAGCAAACCCGGATCGGATCGAGATTCAAGAGGACTTGACTTACATGGAAAAACCTACCCGCATCCTTGAGACCAGCGAAAGAAAGACAAGGAGCAAAGTAATCAGGTTTTGTCGAGTTCAATGGAGCCACCATCCAGAGGAAGAAGCCACTTGGGAAAGAGAAGACGAGTTGAAGGCCGCCCATCCGCACCTCTTCGCCGAATCTCGGGGTCGAGATTCCGTTTAAGGGGGGTAGATTTGTCACACCCCGAAGTTTGCCTCCAGGTAAAATTTGTAAAAGAAATCGCGAAAAATAAATTTTCCTTTTTAACCTAGAGAAAATTCTAAATTAAAAATATATTTAATTAAGTGGAAATGGCATGGTGGGATTTTTCTTGAGTTCCCCATGTTAAAATACATTAACAGGATTTTTAGTGGAATTTTCAGAGCCCTAGAAATAATTTTAATCAATTAAAAACCTCAAGCGCAATAAATAAATCCCTGGGAAAATTCTTTTTCCTGTTCTTTTGCTTTTTCCTACTTTTTGGGCCATCGGCCCACTCCCCTCCCCTTCCCGGGCCAGCCCAAGGCCGCCCGCGCACGCTACCGCTTCCTCCCGAGCCGGCCCAAGGCCGCCCAGCCGCCCCGCGCCCCTCCCTTCCCGGGCCGACCCAAGCCGCCTGCTCGGCCACCGCGCCCCTCCTCCTCCCTGGGCCGGCCCAAGCCGCCGCGCCTCCCAGCGTCCTACCCCTTCTCGGGCAGGCCCGAGGCCGCGGCCCGAGCGCCCGAAGTCCGTGTCACCTCGTCGCGCCGCCTGTGCCGCTGACCGGTGGGACCGCCGCGCTGCCGTAGCCCCGGGCCCTATTTATTTTTGCGCCCGTGACCCACTCTCCCGTTTCCCCAAGCTGCCGCCGCCTACCTAACCCTAGCGCCGCCGCTGCCGCCGCCCCTTCACCTCGTCGGTGAGCGACGCCCCTCCTCTTCCTCTCCCCTCTCTCGGCCGCCGTGCATGCTGCGCCCTGCTCGGTCGCCACCCGCGCACCGCGCCGCTCCGTTGCCGCCCGCGCGCGCACCTGCTCCGCCGCTCCGCTCCACCACGCCGCGCCGCCGCGCCGCGTGGCCGCCGCGACGGCGCCATGTGTGCGCCACGTGGTGCGCCGCCGTCGCTGGTCGGTGGACTCAGTCCACCGTGGACCGGGGCCCCCGTGCCAACGACAGGTGGGGCCCACCGGTCGGGGCCGCCGCCGCCACCGCCGTCAGCATGACGTCAGCCCTAAGGGTTTATTGCGCAATAATTGATTAAGGATTTTTCTGTTTATAGTAAAAACACAGTTAATCTTCTAAAATTCATAACTAATTCATCCGGACTCCGTTTGAGTCCATTCAAGTTGTAAAAAATTCATAAAAATATCTAGAATCCATTAAAAATAGTTTTATTGTTTGTTTCAGTAGACTTATAGGTTGTTTGCTTGTGTGCTTTGTTTGTCGTTTAGATTCCGGTAATTCCGACGCTCCGGTTTACTTCGAAGTTGTTGCCGAGGTCGAACCAGAGCAAGAGCAAGGCAAGTCATACTTATTCATTTGATCATATTGTACCTAAATTGCGAAATGTCTTATTTTTGTCTATATATTGCATTGTTTTATAATGTCATCTATGGGCTTATTTACCTAGTGTACTCAGCCATATATTGCAATTATCTTATTCCTTTGATAGCTTGGGAAATAATTTGAGTAGTTGCTACAATAGAACTTGCTTAGCCATGCTTAGAAACATTAGTTCACTAATGGGATAACTAAAGCTTCATTATTACTTGATGATGATTATTTCATGTTAGCTCACGATGGTTAATCGTGAATGATTAAATTAATTGTTTCAACTAAAATATTGAATAATGGTGGGTTGTGAACACATGGTTTTGATGGTCGTGCTCATGACAGTTAAGGACCGATTCGCGGGAAACCCTTGAAGAATTACCGTGCTTTCCACAAGCCAGCGTGGGTAATGGCTGGATTTGTAGTATAACTTTTTCCTAGCCGATGTACCCAGGTGAGGGTGGGCATGATGGAGTTGGGTCAGCGGGGGCTTTACCCGTTGATCGGCTGCCGGATTCACCTAGGCACGAGAGGGGGCTGCCTACCTTGGTGTAAAGGTGGGGGCGAAACCTGAGGTATGGTGCGCTTGGTTAGGAAGAGTTGTGCGAAGGGTCCTGTCACAGCTCCTTTCCGGTGTACCGTGGTGGTATGTCGGCGTATAGTAATGTGTTGTGGGACTGTGTCTTGTGGGTATAGTTGTACACCTTTGATCAGAGTAAAACTATTCGAATAGCCGTGCCCGTGGTTATGGGCGATCAACCAGATTCACCGTGATTAGTTATAATTTCTAATAACCTGACCTAATGGAACTGGTGTAGTTCAGATGGTGGGTTTGGGCCTATTGCAACGTGGTGTAGCGTTGGTCAATGATGGTTAAATTTTGATTAATTAATTCAACTGTTTTTATTGTTTTCAACTATTGTCTTTAAATGCGTATTTTATGCAAAGAACCATTGCAGCTTTCCTTTGTTATTACTTGCATCATTATTCTTTTTCCGGTATGACTTATTGAGTATAGTGGGTAGTACTCCGTCTTGCTTTATTTTTCCCCCACCTCAGAGTTGGAGTATGTATCAGATGAAGACTTTTCGAAAGAGTAGACTTGTGGTTACCATCGAGGATGCCTGTGGAGTGGAGTTGCCACGTTGCGATTGTTTAGTTAATTAGAACAGTTTATTTTCTTTTTCCGCTGTATTTATGTAAGAGATTTTATGGTGTTTTGTAAGATGTGGATCTGTATGGCAACTTTGTCATTTGTGTATCCTAGCTGGTCCTGGACAGGGATTTTAATATACATTCTGCTTGGAATTCGAGTTAGCGAATTTCTGAGCGTGACAATACATAACTTCAGCGAGAAATTCTTGTGCCCAAAACCGAGCTGGTTGGCATATGATGGCAAATCGAGACTGTAGAACTCCGAATGCCCGTTCAACATCTTTCCGTGCCCCTTCTTGGTGTTGTGCAAATAACTTGCCCCTGACACTTTGTGGAAGTGGAACTGTTTTAACATATGTGGCCCATTCAGGATATATCCCGTCCACCAAGTAGTAACCCATATTGTATTCCCTACCATTCACACTAAATTGAACTGGTGGAGCTCGCCCTTGCAAGATATTAGTGAACAACGGTGACTGATTTAACACATTGATGTCGTTGTTTGATCCGGCAACACCAAAAAAAGCATGCCAAATCCAGAGGTCTCGCGAGGCCACTACTTCAAGCATGACGGTGGCCACTCCATAATCACCACGGGTGAATTGGCCCTGCCATGCCACTGGACAATTTTTCCATTCCCAATGCATACAGTCGAGGCTTCCCAACATGCCAGGAAAACCACGGGCCTCTCCCATTTGAAGCAATCGATGAATATCTTCATTGGTTGGTTTTCATAGGTACTGTGGACCAAATACTTCATTAACACCTCGAACAAAATATTGTAGGCACTGTAGAGCCGTGCTTTCACCCATCTTGAAAGATTCATCCAGGAATCAGCAGGACATCCATAGCCCAACATTCTGTTTGCTGCCGTGCATTTTTGTAGAGGGGAGAAGCCTTTTCTATGTATGGCATCTCTCCTCCGTTGAAAATATGGCGACCATTGCCCAAGAGCCCGGACAATACGAAGTAATAAAGGCCTTCTCATTCGAAACCTGCGACGAAACAAAGCATCTATGTACCTAGGAAATTCAGAGAAGTAATCTGCAACTAGATGATCATGGCCTGCTTCACGATCTCTATGAATGTACCTCCTTTCACCACTGCGGCGACGACGACAATGGGTGGGAAATCCATAGAATTGAGCCTCCATGTATAACTCCATTGCTTCAGCTATACGCGCATCTAAACTATTGTTTGCTTCTTGGGCAATGAAGTGATTGAAGTTGAACATAGAGGAGTAGGTGTTTGTGTCATCATCAGAACTCTCTGATGCGGAGCTGGAGTCTTGAGTGGACATTGCAAATGATTCTATTCTATTTTTTGTTCATTAATTGGTGTATGGAGCTATATATATATAGGAGAGGTGTTGAACAGATTGCTAAATTAAGAATTAGTTGATTTGTATGAACGAGTCTCTCTCTCTGACCATGCGTGTGAGATCAAATGATGTACTGCTATATATAGTGACTCAACAAATATCTGAGTAATGTAGGAGCTAGTCTTTCTCTGACCATGCACGAGCTGGTCTATCTCTAACCATTCACTGAGTTTTTACAATATATTTATTTGCAGCTGTTTATGATAAGCAAGAAATATGATTGCAGTGATAGCTGAGGGCAGAGCAGTTGATGACATGCAAAATATGGCTTTGGATAAAGCAAGGCTTGAAGATGCTGTCAACCATGGAACAGAGGTATGTTGTAATTGCCTTTTTTCTGTACATTATGTAAAACTTTAGAGTATATTGAAATGCTGACATCTATACCCATGCATAACAAAACATTTATTAAAACCAAATTTAGTACATATTGGAATGCTAAAGTAGAAAAGGAGGTCGCATGGAAATGACCATTATTACATATTAGGATGAAACAGAAAAGGAGGTCACATGAAAATGTCCATTATTACAATATATTTAAAAGCAACGACACGAAGATGTGAAGTCATATTGAACTGATCACTAATAACTACTTGGTATTGTTAGGCAAAATGCTACGGAAGTATTTCAATGCTAACTCATGCTCCTCTCTTTGCAAACTAGTAAAGTTTGTTGTGTCAGCCATCAGCAGGGTAGTATACTTATCCATGATTTTTCTTTCCTTCTTCGTCAACTCGGTTCTCTCCTGTGCAAGTGCTGCTTCTCTATGGTCTTGTGCAACCTGAATCTGAACTTCTGCCATCTTTTCTGCTGTAGCCGCTCTCACACTTTGAGACTCATAATAGAGCTCAAAATCATCATGAGTTAATGTTCCCACTGGAATTTGTGACTTGCCTTTCGCTTTAGCCTTAGCAGCCTTTGTACCTTGTGGACGTACTTCCTAAAAAAAACAATTCATCCTGTCAATTTGTCCAAATGAAAAATAAAAACTATTAAAATTCTCACCTCCCCAAGTTCAGTCGTGTTATCATTTGGGCCATGCAGCTTATTATCCTTTTCAGTGTATATCCTATTCCACTTAGGTTGTTGTCGTACTGCGGTCCACCAGTATTCATAAGTGAAACTTTGCTTTGCTTCTTCCTTGTACATCCTAAGAGCTTTGTCCAAGAACATTTCATTATTTTGTCCACTCACGTACACCTCCTTCAGTCTGCAATAAATACCATTAAAGTGCACAATCTTCCTATTTATCTTTCCCCAATGATCTTTTAAGTGCTTCGCTTTACGCCTGCGGTCCACCGGACTGTTTCTGTTGTGACCTGTTTCCAATAGATATCTCCCTTCTTGGAATTTACTTCGATAGGATCAATAGAATTGTTTAACCAAGCACTTATCTACAATTTTTAGTACACATATGTCAATATCAAAGTCGTTGCAATATTCTTTTTGAACTAACATAATTGTGCCTTGCTCTTTATTATATGATACTGTACTTCTAATGATATTGAGATCATAAACACCGATTACATGTATGGAAGAAAACAACCATGCAAATCCATACATGTTTATGAAATCATAGTATTTATTCTCATAAATAAAAACTTACCAGCCGAATGTTGTCTTCTTCTGTCCAGGCAAGGCGCATACCACCCCTTTCCACATCCTCATTGGCGTCATCTTCATCACCGCCTTCAGGCTCTCGGTCTTCCTCGCCAGCACTTGGGTCTTCACCGCTAGCACCTGAAGCTATTGCTGCCGGAATTGACGATGACGATGATCGAGGAAGCTTGCTGCTTCTTTGGATTTTTGGTTGGGCTGACGAGACTTTCTGACATTGAGGGAGAGAACCAACAAAATCATTGGATTGAGAATACGGTGGTTGCTGCGTACAAAAGTTTGGATCCTCAATTGGCAAATCACTGCTCATCAAATCTACGAAGCTACTGGTGTTTATGAGGGACTCCATGGGGATGACAGAGGTATTGTGCTTTCAATGGTGAAGAATATTGTGTGCAGCTGCCCTCCACGAGAACCACATTTATAGGATCAACTGTAACATTAAACTCAGCTGATTTGACCTAGTTTGCATCAAGTTCGCAGGTTTGTTGGTGTGTTTTGATCTAAAAATTAGTTTTGATTTAATATGTTGGATTGCTTTTCGAAAAGCCTACACACAATCTATAGGTGTCTCGGTGCACTGTTCCGGTAGATTTGCAAGTTTGTTGCTTTCCTGAGTTGATTTGGATTTGATTGTTGGTATTTTGACGCAGCTTTGCAACAGATTTTCAAATATGTTGTTTTACTGATTTGATTTGGATGGCATGGTTGTTGCTTTGCCGCTCCCACGGTGACTTTGGCAGGCAGCTATTTGAGCGATGATAGCAAAGTTTGAAATTGGGTTGGTTACGTCATCCTAGCGCCTGTCAGGCGTCGATGCCGCACAAAGCAACGACTTCTTGCATGAAGCGTCGCGCGCATCCTACGTGACAAAAAAAAATCCGGTTTTTTTTCCTAAGCGCCCAAATAGACTTCGCGTTGAAGGAAGGCGCGCCTGGTCCCTTTGCTTCCCAGAAAATTCTCATACAAATAAATAACCCCCCCGAGGCCACAACCCGCGTGGGACCCTTCGAGAAGCAGCAGTCGTCGTCGTCGTCTCGTCTTTCGCGAACGCGTTCGCGTCGGTTTGATTCGTATTCTCATCTCGCGCAGCAGCAGCAGCCGATCGGAATGGCGAGCCGAGGCGGGGGTCAGCACCAGCGTCAGCAGCAGCAGCAACAGCAGCCCGGCGGGTACGGACGCGGCGGCGGCGGCCAGGATCGCGAGCGCGGCCGGGACGGGCAGCAATCGGGCGGCCGTGCTCGCGGACGCGGCCAGGACGGGTCGTACCCAGGCAGCCGCGGTGGGGGTTATGGCGGTGGCGGTGGGCCGCCGTACTATGGCGGAGGCGGTGGAGGAGGAGGGGGACAAGGGCGTGGGTACTATGATGATGGCCGCGATGGCCGCGGGTACCAGCGGGGCATGGATGGAGGCGGAGGCCGTGGCGGTGGCGGTTATCATGGGGATGGTGATGGTGGTTACGGCCGAGGCGGTGGCGGTTATCAAGGGGACGGTGAGCGTGGCTACGGCCGAGGCCGTGGCGGTGGCGGTGGAGGCGGCGGCTATCGTGGGGATGGCGAGGGTAGCAGCTACAGCCGAGGCCGTGGCGGTGGCGGTGGCGGTGGCGGCTATCATGGGGATGGCGAGGCGGGCTACGGCCGTGGACGCGGCGGCGGTGGCGGCGGCAGGGACTACGATGGCGGCCGCGGCGGAGGAGGAAGAAGAGGAGGAGGACGCGGCGGCGGCGGCGGTGGCGGTGGATCGAGTTACCACCAGCTGTCGGCCCCCGATCTGCCCCAAGCTCCGGAGCCACGCCTCGCCGCGCAATACGCCCGCAGGATGGACATGGCCGCGCTCCGGGCGCAGTTCAAGGGGCTGAACACCCGCAACGCCACGTCGCAGTTGCCGGCGCGGCCTGGCTTCGGCGTCGCCGGAGAGGAGTGCATCGTGAAGGCCAACCACTTCTTCGTCGGCCTGAAGAACGACAACTTCCACCACTACGACGTAAGCAGCGCACCACAGTTTACAGCATCTCCATTCCCATCTCGTCGTCGATCACCTCATCAGCGTTGTTTTTTGTTCTTTGTTTCGCAGGTCGCGGTCGCGCCGGATCCGCTGCTGAAGGGCGCATTCCGCGCGATCATCTCGAAGCTGGTGACGGAGCGGCGGCACACGGACTTCGGCGGCCGCCTCCCCGCCTACGACGGCCGCGCCAACCTCTACACCGCGGGCGAGCTCCCCTTCAAGAGCAGGGAGTTCGAGGTCGAGCTGTCCGGCAACAGGAAGTTCAAGGTGGCCATCAGGCACGTTGCGCCGGTCAGCCTGCAGGACCTGTGGATGGTCATGGCCGGCTGCCCCGCCGACATCCCGTCGAAGGCGCTGCAGGTGCTCAACATCGTGCTGCGCGACATGGTGCTCGCCGAGCGCAACAACATGGGGTAAAAAGAACTCAGCTGCCTCGATTGATCTCTCTTGATGATTTTGTGAACTGGAATTGATGAATGTGCAGGTACGTTGCGTTTGGTCGGTCTTACTTCTCGGCGGAGCTCGGGTGGAGGGAACTCGACAAGGGTATCGTTGCGTGGAAGGGGTTCTACCAGAGTTGCCGGGTCACGCAGCAGGGCCTGTCTCTGAACATAGGTCAGATTTGTGTATCAGTTTGTTTCTGAACTAGTGTTTGATCGAGTTCACCTGCAATTCGTGAGAATGAATGCATGATGACACTTTCTCTGCTTGACATTATCACTAAAGCGAAGCTTAGCTATAGATATATTACCGAGTAAGTAGATATGAAAAGGTTTCAGGACTTGAATTGTAACTGGAATTATCACTGAAGGGAAGCTTTCTGACTAGTATCTGATCGAGTTTCTCACTAGTAGTATTTGATTGAGTTACGCAGCAGGGCCTGATACTTTCTCTGCTTGAAGTGCTACATTACTGAGTAGGTAGATGAAAAGGTTTTAAGACTTGAATTGTAATTGATTTGATCTCATTCTAAAAACAAGATTTGATGAGAATCCAGAGCTGATGGTCGCCTATCCTGCATTGTCATGTCTCAGGAAGTTGAGACATTCTGATGGGTGCTTTCTTGAAGTATCAATTCCATTTCTTGGAAAAACATTTCATTCTAACCATCGTTCTCTGCAATCTTCTGTGCTAACGTTTTATCTGCATTGTATTTCTGACAGCTACTTATCTGTATACTTATGCACTGCACGTTCTTTTTTGCAGACATGTCTTCGACTGCTTTCATTGAACCTGGTCGGGTGCTGAATTTTGTAGAAAAAGCTATTGGACATCGAATTACTAATGCTGTTACTGTGGGATATTTTTTGAACAATTACGGGAATGAAGTGTGTATCCAAATGCTTTCCCCCATAATTTGTTTGCGTGGAGTTGATCTTGACGTTTTTTTTCGTGCTTTGTGAATTTGCAGTTGATGAGGATCCTTAAGGGTGTTAAGATTGAAGTCACTCACCGAGGAGATCTACGCAAAGAGTACCGCATTGCTAGCTTCACCAAGGAGTCTGCAGATGTTCAGACGTAAGGAGCCTTACCTTCTCCCTGATCTTAGCAGTTTCTGAGCAAATGGTGCTATTTGAATTCTCTTGCATAGCTTAATCTTATCAAATTTTTGTTGGATCTCAAAACTATAAGGTTCGAATCACTTGATGGTATCAAGACTGTCAAGGAGTATTTCGATGAAAAATACAAGCTGAAGTTAAAATTTGGTAATCTTCCATGCCTGCAAGTTGGTAACAAAGAGAAACCGAGTTACCTGCCCATGGAGGTTCGTTCATATACTTCACATTTAACTGAAATGTTCGATTCTTTTCTACATCCTCTGCCTTTCCACATGCTAATTCTTTGCGTTGAAATTTGATTTGGATTTCAGCTTTGCAATATAATTCCTGGACAACGATACAAGAAGCGGCTCAGTCCGACGCAGGTTTCCAATCTGATGAACATAACCAACGATCGTCCTTGTGACCGTGAGGGTTCCATTCGTCAGGTTCTTGCTTCTGCTTATTTACTGTGATATTTTTCACGTTAATACTGGGTGCGTAAATATGTTTTTTTATTTCTCTCTAACCCATGTTTTCTTTTTCTTAGACTGTTAGGAGCAACCAGTATAACAGTACGGAACGTGCAGATGAGTTTGGCATAGAAGTTGACTCCTATCCTACAACTATAAAGGCTAGAGTTTTGGAGACTCCAATGGTAATCCTACTTATTTTTCTTTTCCATCAGTATCTCCTTTCGATTTTCAGTTCTGTCCTTACATTTGTGAGTAATGTTGTAGCTGAAGTACCATGATTCTGGAAAGGAGACAGAATGCAAGCCAGAGGATGGGGTGTGGAACATGAAAGACAAGGTACATCATGATGAACTGAAACGTTTCTTAACCTTTTTCTATGATCTTTTCTGAATTTATTACTATATCACAGAAAATGGTTAGTTTTAGTGCTGGGGTTATTGTTCTTCATCTCTCTATTTTTCAAATAACCGTTTGCATTGACTTGATCTGTTCCACTCTGACACTTAACTCTTAAATGATTAAACTGATGAACCGAAGTTTCATGCTTTATGTCTAAGTTTCATTGTCTATAGTTGTGTGTTGATGTGTTGCCAGACAAGCTACAGTGGTTCACAAGTCTTGGCTCTATCAAACTTCTTATTTCGCTTAAACAAAATCTGTAGAGCTCTTGTAGATTGTTCCCAAAAAGAGAGAAACTGCTAGGAAGATCCTGGTCTGCTAACCATGTACAATATTTTGAAGTTTGAGCAAATAGTTTTAGGAACTGATTTCATTTTAGGTGTCTGTCTATTCCATCTACCCCCTGCTATATTCTTGTTTTCTCTCCACACTGTTTGAACAATTCTTTTGATGCGCAGAAAGTAGTTAACGGTGCTAGAATTAAAAGCTGGGCATGTGTTAACTTGTGCCACGATTTGGATAATCTCGTTGTTGAAGCATTCTGCTTTCAATTGGTTAGAACGTCCGAAAGAACTGGACTGGTAATTTTCATCGTCTATTTGCTGTTTTGATCCTTTTATTATTTGATGTACTCCTAGCTAATATTTTTTACTTCGATTTCAGGACTTTGCTAATGTGAGCCTTCCAATATTGAATGCTAGGCCTAATAATGTTAAAGCTGAACTTCCTATGTGCTATCAGGAAGCATGCAGCAGGTCGACAGATAACAAGATTGACCTCCTACTTGTTGTAATGACAGATGATAAAAATAATGCCAGCTTATATGGTAACTAGCATCCAAATTCGCTCTAATGTGTGGGAGTATATTGTTCATTAATCTCTCTTTATAGGTTAAGTTATATTCACAAGTAAATATAGTATCTTCTTCTACCATGCATCTGCTCTGTTATGATTTTAGCCCCAACAAACTGTTAATATCTTTCTCTGATTAACATGAGGTTTTTTTGCTCTTGTTTAAAGAGAATATGCAAGCCCAGTTTAACAAAATTAGAATTCGAATAGCAAATATATATTTCTTGTCTTGAAGAAAATCCTCACTTGTATTGCATATCATGCCATGCCTGATGACTCTTGTAACCACAGGTGATGTTAAAAGAATCTGTGAAACAGAAATCGGTGTGTTGTCACAGTGTTGTCGAGCGAAGCAAGTCTGCAAGGAGAGGAATGTTCAATACTGGGCAAATGTTGCTTTGAAGATCAATGCCAAGGTAAACTTGATCATGTCCCAGAATCTTTGTTTCTCAAAGCTTATTGAACCACAAGATATATTATATATTCACCATGTCTGCAGGCAGGAGGAAGGAACACGGTATTTCTTAATGTAGAAGAAAGTTTACCGGTTGTTTCAAAGAACCCAACTATTATATTTGGTGCTGATGTTACTCATCCTGGGTCCCCAGATGAGACCCCTTCCATTGCTTCGGTAAGATATATATTTCTTTCTATCAGAAAATATAATTGCATCTATTACTGTAACAGTTTTCATCTGACGGGGTTCCATTTAGGTTGTTGCCTCCGCCGACTGGCCTGAGGTGACCAAGTATAATTCTGTTCGTATGCAAACTTCCCGTGAGGAGATTATACAAGATCTTGAGGGCATGGTTAAGTGAGTTCTTTATGCTGCTCAGCTAACTTCTAGAATTGCATGCCAGTGTGCCACCATTTGGCAGTTCTTTAATTTCTAAAAAAAATTGTAGGGAACTTCTCAATGCATTCAGAAGGGACTCCAAGATGGAGCCGAAGCAGCTCATTTTCTACAGGTTCATATTCTCCATGTTTATTTTTTTTCTTAATTGTACATGCTCCTTTGTTGATCATACCAAGACACTGATAATTGTCCTGTTTCATCATCAGGGACGGCGTAAGCGAGGGTCAGTTCAAGCAAGTTGTAGAGAGAGAAATACCGGAGATAGAAAAGGTACAAGCAATTTGATGACTGGAAAAGTGCACAACGTTTCAATCTTTTGGCTGAATAAGATTATTAATCGTAATTCATTGTTTCTTCAGGCATGGAAGTCTCTGTATGTTGGGAAGCCACGAATTACCTTCATAGTGGTGCAGAAGAGGCATCATACAAGGCTGTCCCTCAACAATTACCATGATCCATGTGGCATGGAGGGGATTGGAAATGTTCGTCCAGGTTGAAAATCGATGGCCTCTTCCGTAAACATTGTTTAATTATCCTGTTTGGTCAATTACCTAACTCGTTTTTCTTCTTCTGTAAATAAATTCCAGGCACAGTAGTTGATACAGTGATCTGTCACCCTCGAGAGTTTGATTTCTTCCTGAACAGCCATGCCGGGATCAAAGTAAGATGCCTAGCACGCTGCAGAGTACAAATGAGCGAACTGTCCTCTAGTCTAATTACTATACAAGAGGCGCCCTAACGATGTGTAAATTGTAAAATTGCAGGGGACAAGCCGTCCTAGCCATTACCATGTGCTGCGCGACGACAACAACTTCACCGCAGATCAGCTGCAGTCTGTCACATACAACCTGTGCTACTTGTAAGTCTGCTCTGCTCTTCTTTGCCGTGATTGTGGATGTTTGCACTTTTCACTCGTGCGGTTGAATGAATGACTTTCTTTTTGCTGTGCTCTTGGCAGATATGCAAGCTGCACTCGATCGGTGTCCATTCGTAAGTCACTTCTCTCTTAGCTACGAGCTCTGTTTTATCACAGAAGAGTTATTTCAAATAAGCTTTACTGTTTCTTTTCTGCTAAAAATTCATTGTGCTGCAAAGAACTTGAAGTTTGTACAGTCATAAGTCGAGTGAAATTCTATCAAACTCAATGTAGTAAATGGAAGTACATTTCTGCAAAGAACATTATAGAGGGATTTAGGAGTGCATGAATGGAAGTATTGATGAAATACTATTATTATTGCAACTATCTGAAATGTATTTTACAATACCTGTAAGATGCACAATGCCAATGTATAATGTGCATACACATCTTAAGGTGGGATCCATAAATAGTTAACATTTGTTATGGTATGATGCATAATGTATATGGCCAACTTCTTTGAGATAGTGGGGAGAGAGAGAAAGCAAAAGAGAGAAAAATACTTATTCACTATGGCTAGTTGTAAGCTTAAGGTGCACCATAAGAAACTTTTTTCTATTGCTAACTTGCACAATGTATAAGGTGCACCTTAAGAATATATTTATTCCTTAAGATTACCTTTTTAAGTACATTGTGGTTGCCCTAAGGCTGTAACTTCTATTACATGCTGTTCTGTTCTGTCTTTAACTTTGTCTTGTTTGTCATGGCAGCACCTCCTGTATACTACGCTCATAAGCTCGCATTCCGTGCTCGCTTCTACCTCACCCAAGTTCCTGTCGCCGGTGGAGATCCAGGTGCTGTTAAATTCCAGTGGGTACTTCCAGAGATCAAAGAAGAGGTGAAAAATTCCATGTTCTTTTGCTAGTTGTCCTTGTGCCCCCTGAATAAAAGCACACTGAAGCCTGGAGCCAACGTACCGGCAAGCTCTGGAAATGCTCTGAATAATCAAACCTGCAGAATAAGCACCTGCTCAGGTTGCCATTCGTTTTACATGTAGTAGGCTTGGAGGATGGCAACCTGAAAAGGATATTGTCATGTTTGTGTGGTTTTAAACGACATTGAAGTGTATCTCCGGTGTTATTATCTCAGCACTTCGGATGTTTTTGTTATGTGTGAGGATATATAGACATAAAACTCCGTATTGTTTCTGTTTCTGGTCATGCTTGCAGTTTATTTTTCAGGATATGCAAAGCTAATTTATGTGAATCAAATTTTTTTTTTAAAAATAAAACATTAATTTGTATTTAAGCATCTAACACCTTGAAACCTCGATTGTGTTTGATATAAATAATTTCTAAAGTTTAAATTCTTTAGTCATATGGAGAGACCTAATAACAGGCAGCAATATGGTCAAGATGGACTCTTGTAGAGTTGTCTGTTGTGAAGACATCAACGTCATTTCCTATTGATACTCCTTTATTTATTTTCCCCTTCTTCGGTTAGCAAGAAAGTGGCAGCGACAGCTAAAGAGAAAAAGAACATTGCCTGCTTGTATAATTCAACCGTTTGCTGGCTTGCTGCCTTGGAGTCAATTATCACTTCAATCTCCTGCCTTTTTCTCTTTGATTTTTCCTTAGATTTTGTCTCTCTTTAAGAAAGGAATGCTGGGCCTATCTTTCACTTTGGCCACGTGTTTGTCTTCTTGGGGTGAGCTAGCATAGCAGCTCCAATTTAAGCCCTTTTCTTTTCAATTTTTAGCAGTAACATAGCTACTGTAATGAATGACCAATTTTTAGCAGTAGCATAGCATTTTAAACATAACATCTAACAAAGGTGAAATGATATAAAATCGTGCCTGTAAATAA
Organism: Oryza officinalis; assembly: GCA_008326285.1. Lineage (NCBI taxonomy): Eukaryota > Viridiplantae > Streptophyta > Magnoliopsida > Poales > Poaceae > Oryza > Oryza officinalis. The sequence goes on along the minus strand of BDMV01000007.1, from coordinate 34,217,867 downwards.
CATTGAGATAGATGCATGAAGATAGCTCAGGTTGCACTACATGCATGCACACGAATACACGATAGTGTTTGAGGGGAAAGGGGGAGTTGTAACTAATAGTTCGTGATTTTTCTAGTTTTTTTTTCGAACAAGATGATTTTTCTAGTTGGTTAATTTGAAAGTGGTTTGTCCTCGAAGGTGATCTGTCTTTAACTTGAAATCCGTTTTATAAATCGATTCTGTTTGACATGAAAGGAGTTTTAAGCCCCTGCTATCACTGCACCACCATGGCACAATTTCTGTAACTAAAACTCTGCTGGCAGAGGTCACATTCAAGGGCTAATTATCTGTCGGTAAAGGTGTTCCCCGACCATTATCCGACAGAAGTTCTGGGGTCATGGTATCATGTACTCCATTATATCGATCAGTTTTTCTTGCGAAGTTATTAGGACAGCTTGAAATAAGTGTTAAGTACGATCGATTGATTGATGCAGTTGCATAAATCAGGACATACACATCCACGAAGGCTCTACATATTGAGTATTATGTTTGGTATACAAAAAATGTCATTATACTGTGGAAAGTGTTTTACGGTATAACTTTTTTTAAAAAAAAACATAATATACAGAGAGGGCACAAGGATACTGTTATTTTGTTTTACTGTAAGGTTATAGTTTTCAGATAAAATGTGTACTTTTATTGCAGTTTTGGAAATACTTATCTAAAGTTATAGCAAATTTCCTATGGTTTAGAAGGCTATCTCATGTTTACTTAATCATCAAATGGGTGAGGCATATATAGGTGGGGGTTACAACAAAATGACCAAATCTCTCTTCATGATCGATATACTATACCTTGAACGTAAATTTAATTTGTTACTTTGGACATTCAGCATAATATTGCAAATCGAAGTGTTTTCTGTTGTACTTCTTAAGCAGACAAATCATTTTGTATTGGGAGTTGTACCTGTCACTAGTGCTGGTAAAATTCTATCCATTGAATACTTAAAATTCGTATACTTAAAATCCATTGATACTTGCCGCATCCTCGAATAGATATCATTTTAGTCAAATTTAAAATCTTTGCCCCCCCTAACACGTTTGGAAGTACACCAAATTCAAATGTGCATACTGATGAAAGATGACAAAGAGACATTTTCTTGGATCACATCAACCAAAAAGGAAATATATTATTAGGAAGTTATCCTATTGATATATCTCCATCCAAAATTTTGCCGGGTCGGCTGAATGGCCGACCAAATTTTATTAAGAAGAAGAGATGGTTAAAAAGTTTACAAGTTCGACATTAGGCTGTCGAGTCGGGCAACAACCCAATTTGGCTGCTGCCCCATGGAGGAAAAAAAACTAACAGCTAATCACAATGCCGAAAAATTCCAGCCTCCTTCCAGATTATGATCTCCTCTCTAATGTCTCCAAATAGCTGACCCACTGTGCGCGATCTCTGCTCGAAGATACGGGCGTTACGCTCCTTCCAAATCAGCCAACAAACCACCATGAAGAATGAATCGAAAGCTTTCCTGTAGCTCTCCCGGAAGACCAACCTTGCCATCAGCCACCAGTACACAAGCTGAGCACCACTCTCTGCCGGCAGCTGAAACGGGACAGTGATCCACCCCTTGAGCATTCTCCACATTCGATTGGTGTATGGGCAAGACACAAACAGGTGGTGGCAATTTTCCTGGATCCCCTGGCACAAGGAGCAACTAGGCTGGTGAGGCCAGCCATGCTTCTGCAAATTATCCGCTGTGAGACATCTTCCCTTCGTCGCCAACCATATGAAAAACTTCACTCGAGATCGCCTGCCAGATCAGCTCGTCACACAAAGAATGCATGCGTGCCAGGAAGAACAGGTTATAGGCTGAGGATACCGAGAAACTTCCATCATCCGACAATTTCCAACGGATTTTGTCTTGCACTCCATCCTGTAGCTGGAAGTTCTGTACCGCATCCCAGATGTGGAAGAACTCCGCAAGGGCTCTGCTAGATAGGCCCCCACGGATGTCACGAACCCGACGATGTGCTGCCAACCCTTGCGCCACTGTCAACTTTGTTCGGCCTAGGAAGCTGAAAAGCACCGATGAGGATGAGGCTATGCTGCCATCAGGCAGCCCAGCTAGCTCTCCAAAAATCCGTGTCCATCCCATTTCCTACTTTGGAGTTCACCATCGACTGGGACAAGTTCTGAACATCAGCCGCTTGGTTCATGCCAACCAGCGTCCTTTTTGCTCCAAACGTCGCACCATCCAATTGAGACGAAGTGCTTGGCCAAACAGTTCTAGATCTTTGATACCACGACCACCGCATTCAACCGGTGCACAAACGGCGTCCCAACCAGGCAATGCCCAGCTGCCCACCACTTACCTCCTCTTGACCTTTCCATAGGAAACCTCTACATTTCTTGTGAAACTCCTTGATCGCCCACTTGGGCATTTGCAGCACAGATAGACGTCAACAAGGATTTGATGAGCCGAAGCCTCCCGTCTGGCGAGAGTAGTTTAGGCTTCCAACCTGCCACCTTCTTCGAGAGCCAATCAAGGATGGGTTGGACTTCTGCCCTGGTGGGTTTGCGCAACGAAAGCGGTAGGCCAAAATAAGTTATCAAGAAATTCTCGACATGACAGTTCAAGGTTGCCTGAACCATGGTCGCACTATGTTCGTCGCATTGAATGGTAGTGATGGCGCTTTTATTCAGATTGGTCCTCAAACCTGTTGCTTCCACAAATAGGTCTAGAATGGCTCTGACTGCCATTGCCTCTTGCTCTGTTGGTTGGAAGAAGATGACAGTGTTGATGGGTTCGACGGGGAGTGCTTCAAGCCGGCCAGGGGTTTAAGACAAGGAGACCTCCTATCGCCGTTTGTGAAGATTGTGGGTACTATATACCTACACGGCTGATCTATCCGACTAGATATAGGGGATAAATTATGTATATGAAATATGTAACGGACCATGATTCGGGTATTACATTTCCTTGTGTATTAAGGAACGATCCAGAGTCCTGGTTCGGTAATATTGTAAAGTAAATTTAGGAAACCGATAACTTATCTGGTTAGGTTTCTATCTTTGTAATCCTGCCCTTCCAACCTATATAAGGCAAGCAGGAGGCCCTCCAAGGGCATATTCACAACCAAGATCGTCAGATCAATATACACTCGACGGATACAATCCCCGAAACAGGAGTAGGGTATTACTTCTCATCGAGAAGGCCTGAACCTGTTTAAACCTTTGTCTCTTCACCTATCACTTTAGATCTCGTATGCCACCCTCTTTTCTTATTACCGAATTCTAATTTTGATAGTTGGCGCGCCAGGTAGGGCTACGTCGAGTTTTTCGCCGACAAGTGCAATGGGATCAACTTCGGGAGTCGATGGCTTCGCCTTCCCTCCAGGGCAGACCTATCGCTTCAGCAGCCTCGACTTCGTCACCGACAACTTCGGCAATATCTCTCTTCTCGACTCGGATTCAAACCAGTCGGGAAGGGACCATGTGTACTCTGCCCCATTTGGGTTACCAAACACCGCCGAAATCTACTCCAAGCTACACCTCTCTGAGTCAGCTTCAAACCACTCAAGGGAATCATATACATCAGCTTGCCCTCATGGCCTCTCCAACAATGCGACAATGTATCGTCAGATCACTATGCAACTTCCTCCACTACTTGCAGCGATGTTTGGATCTAGATCCATTTCCCCCCGTAGGTCCCGATCGGAACAAGCTTTGGCCTCATTCGGATCTTGCACCAACACGGAGATCGCCAACTACTTTAGTTCTTCCGACGACTACAACAACGGCACCACCGAAAGCGTGGGAAGTTCCGAGTTCAATGACGACTACACCCCACTTCTTTTCGGTGTATTCATGGAAGATGCAGTCAACGATGAACACAAGCACGGCTTGCCCAAGAAGCAGAGGAGGAGCGTGCAAGACTCGAACAAGAAGCAAAGCGCAAGGAGGAGGAAGATTGGAGGAGACGAGATCTCGCCCAAGCCGGGTGTAGTGCCCGCCAGGCAATTCTTCAAACCCGTGTCGACAACACCAATGTCTTCGTCACGCCTCAACAAAACATGATCACAACAATTATCCTGCTCGATACTGTCATCGACATAGCTCCGCCCAACGTGACACTGATCTTGAACAAAGTCAAGACCATGATCGCCTCTACCGTGCCCCCGGAAGCTAGAGGCAGCTGTTGAGCTGAGGAATCTATTGCAGAAACACCCACTAGTAGTCACCTTCCACCTCTACATTCTAGAGATTATCGGGTCCCCGAGCGCAGCAAAGGACATATTGGATCTAATATACATCATCTCGACAACTATGAGCGACGAGGTCCGAATCAATTGGCCAACTCCCACGATCGATGCCACACTCCTCACAACAGAAATCCTCGCGGCGACCTTGACTACCATGACGGCTACCGACAATGTACACCCAACGACCTAAGGCACAACTCAATCAGCACTACCGTGAAAGGGAGCATCATGCTTACATTGATGATCAAAGGTATTCTCCCGACAACGGTGATGATGGAGTTCCAACTTTTATTGTGAACTGCATTGAGTGGATTGGCTGACTGGTTTTAAACCAACAAGGATCGAAAAATATGACGGCAAGACTGACCCCGAGTCATGGCTCACCGTCTACACCCTAGCCATCCGCGCAGCAGGAGGAGATAGTAAAGCTATGGCGAATTATTTGCCCGTAGCGTTCACCGACTCCGCTAGGAGTTGGGCTAGCTGGTTTACCAAGGGGCTCAATCGACTCTTGGGGCTAGCTTCGTGATCACTTCATCGCCAACTTTCAAGGGACTTTTGAGAGACCGATGACACATTTTGACTTGTATCACATGATTTAGAGGCCTGATGAGTCCTTAAAAGACTACATTCGGTGTTTTTCTAAAACCTGTAACAAGATTCCCGATATCACCGACGATGTTGTCATCGTTGCCTTTCAAAAGGGAACTCACGATGAACTGCTTATTGGAAAGTTCGGGCGTAAGCCTCAAAGGACAGTCAAGAAGCTCTTTGAGACAGCCAATTCTTATGCCTAGTCAGACGACGCAATCAAGGCATCACGTTAAGAGAAGTAGTCGGGAAGCACTTGGCGTCCCAAGAAAGATAATGGCAACAACAACAATAGCCAGAAAGATCACAAGCATAAACCCGAGGACCTAGTGGCTACAACTTCAAACCACCAGCAACGGCGCCCACGCATCAATACTTACAACAAGATCATGAATGGTCCTTGTACGTATCATCCAAATCATAAACACGCGGCTAATGACTGCTTCATCTACAAAAAGTTTGCTGAAGAATATGCAGCCCAGCTTAAGTCGGCCGCCGGAGAAGGCATTTTGGGTAACAAAAAGGACGACAACGACGGCAGATCAGGAGCCTTTCGAGACCCTAGAGCCGAGTTAAACCACATCTTTGGAGGTCCGCTCACTTACAAGTCCAAGAGGAAGGAGAAGCTAACCAACAGAGAAATCAATGCCGTTCAACCTGAAGTACCACAATATCTATGATGGTCCGAGGTAGCAATCATGTTCGACAGCTCGGATCATCCGGATCAAGTGGCTCCCTGGGGCGGTACCCCCTGGTGTTAGACCTAGTGGTTCGAAATGTCAAACTGAAGTGCGTCCTCATTGATGGTGGCAGCATCCTCAACATTCTCTTTACCAAGACGCTGGATGTCACGCCCCAAACTGGCCCCGGGCGGAGACCAGGGTAGGGCGGTCCAGATTGACCTGTATGCCTGTACCAGTCCCAGGAAATAGCGCTGGTACAACAGGAAGACAGAATATCACAACCACAGCGGTCTCTTTATTAAGAGTAGGATTACAACCAAGGTTGGAACTGCGGACAGAACCCGAGTTCACAACAGCATTACAAAAAGGCGGAAGCGGAAAGCGGAGACTAGCCCTAAGCCACAAGCAAAGCCTTGGGGAAGGCCGAAACCCTACTACTGCTCGAAGTCGGCTTGCTCCTGGAAGAACTCTTCATCAGCAGGGTCCACCTCTTCATCTTCGAGAACTGGGGGGGTTTAATTATATAGAGCAAGGGTGAGTACAGGAGTACTCAGCAAGTCAGGGGAATTAAGTGTTTAATGCAAGCTTCAAGGGAAAGCCAGTTATTTTTCACAATTGATTTTAGTTCAAGACCTTAGAAACATCTAAGTAAGTGCTTCTCAACGACACGGATGAGAAAGCGCGTCTCATCCGGGCGGAGCAGTGAGATTGTATCGATTGATTCTTGTCGGCACGAGAGGCTCCCTGCCAATCGTTCACCGACTCCGGCTGCTCCAACAGCCACAACTCACGCACGCCGGTACGAGAGGCTCCCTGCCCATCGTCACCGACTCCGGCTGCTTCAACAGCCACAAGTCAACACATCGGTACGAGAGGCTCCCTGCCAATCGTCACCGACTCCGGCTGCTTCAACAGCCTTAAACCAAGCACAGAACGGAAAACCTCACACCAGCAGCAGTTCACAAGGTGTTCAATAAAACTACGCTAAGGAATCACCTCACATCTGCCCATGACCGTGGGCACGGCTGTTCGAACAGTTGTTAACCTCTGCAGAGGGGGTACACTTTACCCACACGACGTTACTAACCCCGAATCACCCAGCCCGCGACCCTCGGTCACGTCTGGCGACCTTGAGGCTTTCACGACAAGGCATTTCGAAAGCCGACTCAGGGTCATCTTATGCCAACGGGAGGGGTCCCACGGACCAACACCAGGTTAGGTCCCAGACCATACTGTGCCAGGAAGCCCAGGGGTCCTCCCCGACACCACCCCGGCGAATCCACTTGTCCCTTGGCATCAAGATTTCCCTGGCCTAGCTAATTACTCAGCCAGGGGCGTCCCATATCACCCATGTGGTCGTACTTGACATATGCTTGGATGTAATTCCCAAGGATTCGGTCCTTAGAGCGAGAACGGGCAGACCGTACCTCCAGTACGTCTCCCGTACCGCGAGTTTTAGAAACTCACTTTAGTTTTCAAGGCACCGACCCAAGTGTCGGGTTTTCCAAGCATTTTTGTAAACTCAAGTTTTACCCAGGTGATCAATTTTAAAGTTTGAGGGGAGTCCCGGTATTCGTACACGAGGTACGGATACCGAGGCATCACCTGAGGGGTGACAAGGGTGTTAGGGTATTCAAAAAACCAAGGAAGGTGAATGCAGCAAATGGGTAGGGCCTGCCGGTTGTATTGCAAACCGAGGCCGAGTGCCAAGTGTAACCTAAACATGCATAGTTTGCGGAATCAAAATACTTAATTTAAATTATGGGTTCAATTGATCAAAGGTGACTTGCCTTGCTCGAGATCTTGAGCTTCTTCCTCGAAATCCGCGCACTGCGGGTCTTCGGGCTCCGAGACTACACGCGAAACGAGACGACTCAACAAAGCGATAAAAAGAAGCCCTATTAAAGACCACTAAGCATGCCATTGGATAGATCTCGATTTTTTGAGGAATTTTGGAAGTGGAACGGAGTTAATCGGACGAACGGTTGAAAAGATATGAAATTCCAAAGATTGAAGGATTTTCTGGAATAAAGAAAAGGAATTAATAATTAATTAATAATTCCCTGGAAAAAGAAAGGAAGGAGGGCTGAAATTAGACTTTATTTTGGGCGGCTAAGGGCAGCCCAAAGGATTAGAGCGGGCGCGGCCGAAAATAATGGGCCGGCGGCCCGAAGGGATCGGCCCTAGGCCAATCGGCGCGGGAGAGAAATAGGCCGATGGGCCTAATCGGCCGATGCCGATGGCGGGAGGCCGAGTGGGCCGATGGGGGAAGGAAGGGGCCGATGGGCCGGAGGTCGATTGGCCGAGTGGGCCAAGCGGGAAAAGGGGGGGGGCTGATGGCCGACTGGGCCGGTCGGCCAAGGAGGCCCAGATGGCCGGCCTGGCAAGGCGGCCCGGCCGATACGCGAAAGAGGAGGCCGTTGGGCCAAGGGGGAGTGAGGCCGATGGGCCGGGGCAGGCCGCGGCCTACGCGGACGGCCGATCCTGGTGGACCGCGACCACCACGCGGGTGCTAGGGCAGGGCCCGCCCGGCAGCGGCGCCGTCTACGCAGACCGAGCGCACGGAGGGGACAAGACGGAGCGCGCCGGTTGGCGCTTGCGTGGCGCCTACGTGGCGGCCACGTAGGCCGACCGGGCAAAAGAAAGGGGAGAGGGCGCCGGGCGACGGCGGCAACGGCGGAGGGGGTGTTCCGAGCGGCGCGATGCGAGGCCGACGACGGGGAGTGGCGCCGGAGCAAGAGGGGAGCGAGGGGATTCGATCCGTCGGCTCGGATCGGACCGCGGGGGAACGACGGCGGCTGGCGACGGCGCGGTGCGACGGCGGTAGCAGTGGCGCGGGGAGAGGGCGGAGAAGAGGGCGACGGCCACGGCGGTGCCCGGGAGGGGGCTCTACGGCCTACCTAGCGGCCTAACCACGAGGGGAAAAAGGGAGGGGGAGAGGAGAGGAGGTTTACCGCGGCGGGGCGGCAAGCCGGAGGCCAACGGCGCGGGCGCGGGCGTGGGCGAGGCGGCACGAACCCGGGCCGGGGAAGAGGACGAGGGCGCCGGCTCCTCTTCTCGCGGCGGTGGACGGCAGGAGCGGCGGCGCGACGGTTGGAAAAGGGGGGGGCGAGCTCCGGGGCGGCAATGGCGGTCGGGGCGAGGGGGATTTTTAGAGGGCGCTAGGTCGGTTTCGGGGGGGGGAAATGCCGATTTTGGGCCGGGGAGAGGCGGTGCGGCCGAGAGGCGGAGCGGGGATCGGCGCAAGCGGCCAACGCGGCGCGGCAGGGTGACGTCGGCGGCGGTCGGTCGCCGGGGAAAAAGAAAAAGGGGAGAGGGGAAAAGAGGGCTCGGCTCCTAGCCGATTCGGGTAAGGGCGCGCGCGCGCGGGGAGAGAGAGAGGGAGGCGCTGGCGGACCGGCTCGGGCGCTTGCGGGCCGAGCGGCCTGGCGCGGCCCAGCGGGGGAAGAAGGCGGCCGGGCAGGCGGCTGGGCCGAGGCGGCCCAAGAAGGAGAGAGAGCTGGGCCGGGGGGGCGGCCCAGGGAAGGAAGAGGAGAGAGGGAGCGGCCGAGAGGGGCTGGGCCAGGGGGAGGTAATCCAGACTTTTTCTGAGGGTTTGGTTTTGGGAGGATTAGGGCTCGGATTTGAAATCCGATTTCGCGGTTTTCTCCGGGATTGAAGTGAGAGCGGAAACACGAGACCTTGGCACACAACAAGACTCAACCGAAGAGCAAACTTTCGCAATTAGGGTTTTTAGCAGATTAGTTTTCCCGCTAACGCCGCGACAAAACGGGCGTTACACTGGACGAGATGCAGATTCCAAGATCTAAGTTGAAACCAATCTTCGTTCTTTTTCACGGAGTTATCTTCAACACTACTCGGGCAGATCACTCTTTCAGTCACCTTTGGAACCCGGGATAATTTCTGAATAGTAAATATTTGCTTTGAAGTTGCTGACTTCGAGGCTGCTTACCATGCCACATTGGGAAGGCCGGCTCTTGCCAAGTTCATGGTTGTTCCCCACTACACCTACTTGATGATGAAGATGCCAGGACCACGAGGAGTAATTTCTCTGCGCAACGACGTCAAGCAAGCCTTTACGTGCGACAAGGAAAGCTGTGAGATGGCCCAATCTCATGAGAGATCACTCGGCCAACAGGAGATCCAACTGGCTGTGTCAACATCACCAGATGAAGAAATCCCTGCCAAGAAGCTACCCAAGACAGGAGAAGGCGATGCTAAGACCAAAAAGATTCCACTCGATCCAGCGGATCCTTCCAAGATCACTATGATTGGAGCTGAGTTAGATTGTAAATAGAAAAACGCGCTCGTCACCTTTCTTCAAGCTAATACAGATATATTTGCCTGGAAACCGTCTGATATGCCTAGTATTCCTAGAGAGGTGATTGAACACTCCTTAAATGTGAGAGAAGACATGAAGCCTATCAAGCAACGACTCCGCCGATTTGCCCAAGATCGGAGGGATGCAATCAAGGAGGAGTTAACCAAGCTTTTGGTAGCATGATTCATCAAGGAAGTTTACCACCCCTACTAGCTGGCTAATCCAGTCCTAGTTCGGAAAAAGACGGGACAATGGTGATTGTGTGTGGATTATACAGATCTCAACAAGTCTTGCCCTAAAGATCCCTTTGGTCTACCTCACATTGACCATACCGGCTGCAAGCTTCTCAGTTTTCTTGACTGTTATTAGGGATACCACCAGATCAGTTTGGAGTCCGACAGCTTGAAGACCTTGTTTATCACCCCGTTCGGTGCGTACTACTATATTACGATGCATTTTGGGTTGAAGAACGCTGGAGTTACTTATCAGTGCATGATTCAAAGATGTTTGCAATCACAAATTGGACGCAATGTGGAGGCCTATGTTGATGCTGTTGTTATGAAGACCAAGTAGAAAGACAATTTGATCGCTAACCTAGAAGAAACTTTCTAGAATATCCGGGCTTTCAAGATGAAGTTGAAGCTGGAGAAGTGCACCTTCGGTGTACCGTCAGGAAAGCTGCTTGGTTTCATGGTGTCCCATCAGGGCATCGAAGCCAACCCGGAGATGTAACAACCCGCCCTCCAGAACCGCATAGTCCAGCCCATCTAATGGGCGGGCCCACTTACACATACCACCCCACTTACACTTTCGTTCTCGCTTTGTGTAAAAGGGTGGTATGTGTAAGTGGGCTTGCCCGTCAGATGGGCTGGGCTACGCGGTTCTAGAGGACGGGTTGTTACAAATGGTATTAGAGCCAACCCTCGCGGTTGTACGTATGGGTTAGTATGTGGGCATATGGTGCATGGCGCATGTGAGCTCTGCATGAGGCACATGGCATGGCATATGGCGCCAGCATTGGACGTACAAACGTGCGCTAAGAGGGGTTGTGTTCCTAGGCATTTGCCTATATGCCTGTGTGGCTATGTGGGTGAGTTGGACTAACGGGGACGTCGAGTCCTTTGAGGGGGAGTGTATGTGACATCTTGGTCCAATTGGGATTTAGCCTGTGTGGTCCATGAGAACTGTGTGCGCATGTTTGGTACCACCTTGCTAGTTTAGCAAGGGTGAAACCAACTTATAAGGCATCTTCACTCCAACCATATCTGTTGACGCCAAATCTGTACCGCCGATGAGGATCCGGCGTGCGGACACACGAAGGCCTGGGAGATCTGCTTAGCTCCAGTGCAGGTCCTAAAATTGATGAAGCGTGGGCGTGCCAGTCAGTTTGATCCTGCCACTGACAAGATATGCAAAACAACATAACAGAAAGTCTATCGGCCGATAGGCCGATAGGGCAAAAACGTATCGGCCGATAGGCCGATAGCCAAAACAACCGATCGGCCGATGAGCCGATGGCACAATTCCAGCCGATGTACTGAACAAATATCTATATAGAGACGATCGGCTGACGATAACATGATGATATAGCAATATGATATAGCATAATCCAGATAAATATAAGATAAACATTTTGATATGAAGATTAAAGCACACATCGGCCAGAAGTCCGATGGCATAAACTCTCAACAAGCAGATAAACAATATATACTCTGTTGTCATCGGCCAGATCCAATCTATATGTAAAACTCTTGGGCCGATGCAACGTCCAGATAACTCACCGGCTGAAACCCCGATGAAACCCTTATTGGCAGTCAATAAGCAGGCTAGAGATTACGGTTCTAATCACGACTTAGTAGGTCAAACCGAACTGATGCAGCACTAAGTATGAGAAGAAACGCAAGACCTAGACAATCAAGCCCTTGACTGATTTTCAGGGTGGTGGATACCTTAGCCAATCTAATCTAGCAAGGCAATTTAGTCAATACCGGCATAAACCCTAAAGCGAATCTCGGCCGATAAGACTAAATCGAGAAGCCAAACCAGATTGACTAAGATATATGATAATAGGTGCTTACGTTGTTGAGATCAGAACGACGAAGCCCTAGCCCCGACAACGCAGGCAGCCATAACGAGACTTACCCCTCGCGAGAAGGGCATGAACTCGCCGAGGAAGACGAAAGTAAAAGGTTGGCGATGCGCCGAAGTTGTATTGATCGTGAGATAAAAATTACATGAACTACGGGCTTACATATTTATACCCATAGGCTAACAAAAATCCTAACAGAATACGACTCAAACTTTCCTAAAGATAAGAAGGAAACTAACAAACTTATCCTAATTAAAAGATACAAGCCGCATCCTCCTCAAATTCGGTCTTCTCTTGATAAGATCTTCCCGAATCTAACAAGAATCCAACTGCTATTGGTGGTTGGTTCGAGATAACCCCCATCGGCCGATGTAGAACTCTAGGCCGATATTAGCTTTGAGCCGATATAGATCCTGGGCCGATGAGGACTTCGGAGCTTACCAAATTCTGGTGTTAACAATATCACTCCCGGGTTAACCCTTTTACACGAAGCGAGGACGAAAGTGCAAGTGGGGTGGTATGTGTAAGTGGGTCTGCCCATCAGTTGAGCTGGGCTGTGTGGTTCTGAAGGACGGGGCATTAGAGGAGAAGATCAATGCTATACGCAACATGAAGCCGTCGAGTACCCAGAAAGATGTTCAAAAACTCACTGGGTGCATGGCGACACACAGTCGTTTCATCATTAAGCTCGAGGAGTGAGGGATGCCTTTTTTTTAGGCTGCTAAAAAAGACAGATGATTTTCAATGGACACCCAAAGCCCAGAAAGCCTTTGAAGACTTCAAAAGCTTCCTCATGACGCCACCTGTACTGGCTTCCCCGAGTCCGCAAAAGCCTTTGCTGCTTTACGTGTCTGCAACTTCTCAAGTAGTCAGCATGGTGTTGGTTGTTGAGAGAGGTGTTGGCCGACTCCAAGAAGCGTTATCCACAGGTACAGAAGTTATTATATGGAGTTCTGATGATGGTCAGGAAGTTGGCTCATTATTTTAAATGCCACTTGGTTACTGTGGCTACATCTTTTCCACTCGGCGACATCCTTCACAATCGAGAAGCTTCAAGGAGTAGTGCAAAGTGGGCTTTGGAGTTGATGGCGTTAGACATCTCTTTCAAAGCATGGAGTCAATTAAGTCTCAAGTTTTGGCGGATTTTGTTGCTGAGTGGACCGAGATACAGAAAGGGGTACCTGAGGAGAGGCTGGAGTATTGGACCATGTATTTCGACGGTTCCAAAAGAGTTACTGGCACTGGAGCTGGGGTTGTTTTGATTTCACTGACTAGAGAGTGACTATGTTATGTTCTTCAAATTCACTTCCCGGCATCGCATAACATAGCTGAATATAAGGCTTTGTTTCATGGGTTGCATCTTGTTGTATCCCTAGGGATACGCCAGATGATAGTGCGTGGAGATTCATAGTTGGTCGTCAACCAAGTGATGAAGGATTGGTCCTGTCTCGATGACAACATGGCCGCTTATCGCTAGGAGGTTCGTAAGCTGGAAGACAAGTTTGATGGTCTAGAGTTATCTCATGTTTTGTGTCACAACAATGGGCCTGCTGATCAATTGGCAAATCTTGGGTCTAAGAGAGAAGTTGCTCCGACTGATGTTTTTGTTGAACACCTTCATGAGCCAACTGTTGCAAAGAAGAAAGTTCAAGAAGAAGACGTATCAAGACAAGTCTCGATGCTGGATACTGACTAAAGAATGTCTTTCATCAAATTTCTGACTAAACAAGAGTTGCCTCAGGATCGGAACGAGGCTGAGCGGATTTGTCGTTGCAGTCGGTGTTATGTAATCTCAGAAGGCAAGCTGTACAAACGCAATCCATTTAGTGTTTTACTACGATGTGTTTCACCTGAGGAGGGACGTTAGTTATTGGCGGATATCCATTCGGAAATGTGGCAGTCATGCTGCAGCATGTGCTTTGGTGGGCAAAGCGTACAAGCAAGGTTTTTTTTTCTGGCAGACAAAATCGTTCGGACCTACAAAGGATGCCAGTTTTTTGCTCGACAAATTCATGTTCTGGCTCAAGAGTTGCAAATGATTCCGCTCTCTGTATGGGGGCTTGACATGGTGAGTCCTTTTAAAAGGGCTCCTGGAGGTTTTACGCACTTATTTGTTGCAATAGATAAGTTCTCCAAGTGCATTAAAGCCAGACCGATTGCAACAATCATAGCAGATAAAGCGCGGGATTTTTTTCTTAATATTGTGCATCGGTTTGGAGTTCCTAACATGATAATTACTGACAATGATGCTCAATTCACTGGTGGAGTTTTTAGGGATTTCTGTGAAGATTTTGGTATCAAATGCTTCAGTTGCACATCCGAAGAGCAACGATCAAGTTGAGCAAGCCAATGGGATGATTCTCCAAGGGGTTAAAGCTCGAGTCTTTGATAGGCTACGACCTTATGCCGGTCAATGTGTAGAAGAATTACCTTCGGTTCTTTCGTCTTTGAGGATCCTACACCCAATCGGGCAACAGATCAATCTCCTTTTTTCTTTGTTTATGGAGATGAAGCTATGCTGTCGAGTGAGATGGAATTTGAATCCCTTCGGGTGCACAATTTTAACGAGGATAAAACTAACCAAGATAGGACAGAAGATTTAGACCTATTGGAAGAAGCTCGTGAGATTGCTCTGATCCAATCGGCCAAGTACTTCCAAGGACTTCGGTGGTATCATAGTCGTAATGTTCATTCCAGGGCATTATTGTTGGTGATTTGGTCCTGCGCAAGATTCAGATAACCAAAGATAGACATAAGTTGTCTCCCTTGTGGGAAGGATCGTTTATTATATCAGAAGTGAGTCGTTCAGGAGCTTATCTGTAGGCACCCTGGGATGGAATTCCCGAATGCTTGGAGCGTACACTGTACTAGTCCCATGATCAGTGGCTAGCACACGCATCCACAACATTGTCATCACATTCATACAACATACATAACATATTAATGGATAAAATGTTTCTCATAACTTAACGGTGCAAGAGTCATACATAGTAGCTAGGCCGTCCGACCAAATAAAAGAGTTTAAAACGTAGCAGAAATAAAATACAAGATACATAAGTTCTTCGGTATGCCTATCTACCAAACCACAGAGATAACCGACTAGGAATCACCCTAGAAAGAACCATCCTCGAAAACTCCGGTACCCGATGCAAAGTAATCGTCACTAAGCACCTCACATCCTGCATCCAACTCTAAAAACAACAAGAGGTGTATCAATACACTAGGTATTGGCAAGTCCTACCCAAACCTTGGGAAACCTAGGACTATTGCAAGCCGAGATCAAAGATGGCTATATTTGTGGCTCGTTTTTAGCATAAAGTGAATTTTGTATCGCAATAGTAAGTAATAATAGATTGCAACGGAATTTTAAATCAAAAGTAAACCATAATAATAGCATCATAAGTATTTTCATAATATCATCCTTGTGCCCTTCATGGCAACAAGTAAACTTTTCATTCTTAGCCTACACCGGGCGAAATCACCATCATTACTTACCATACCCATTTTCACAAATCATTTAACAAACCACCAACACTATACTTGTATCATTTCACCAAGTCACTCATGACCGTGAGCACGGCTAATCGATTAGTTTAGACTCTGTAAAGTTCGTGCACTGTACCCACATGACACGAGCTAGCAATCATGTCAAACATGGCACGCGATACCAAAGTGGTACCCGTTTTGCTAGCCTATGACGAAGCCACTACATTGCTCAAAGATTAACCTTGCATGAGCACAGAGAGTGTTTCTTCACATTGGCCATGAACAAATGCAGCTAGGAAAGGTGGGCCCCAACCTAATCCTAACGCCACGAGGCGAACACATCCGCTCCCTCAACGAGGCACTATCCATTATATTGGATATGCTCAGACGCCCATGCCATGTGGCGAACACATCCGTTCCCACAAAAGGTCACATGGGTAGCTCCTATAAACCATCGCTCAGACTAGTCCCTACTACAACGGCCTCCCAATGCAAGGTTAAGCAATAAGCAACATAATAAGCTAAGGTTGTCCCATAACCAACACATGTGGCTGCACTGTAAATCTTAGTTGGTGACACATAGTTTAGTCCTTAATTGACTCAAGCAAACACTCCCCTTATCGGTGCGCAACTACTAACATATGCACACCATTTGCCGCCCAAGTCTGACAAACATTATTTTCACCTTTCAACTTTCACAAAGCAATAGAGGCAACTCCTCTGTACAACATTTTCAAATATCCCATTTGTAAAGAGTGAATATCATGTAATATGTAATCATTGGAAATTTTCTAAGCATGACTAAGCAAGTAGCTATAATAGTAGCTCGAATATACCCACATGGTGCTTGAACAACACACACATATATATATCCATCCTAGTGCTTCAATAGTAGAGATAATAGGTAATGCAACAAATAGGTCATTTCTACCAATACCCTATTTTTTTTATTAAAACATCGCATGCAATTTGTAAATAGTAAAGCATTCGCGAAAATATAGGATTCAACATGATCGAAAGAGGAAGTGAATAGGACTTGCCTTGCTCAGTTGGTTCCTCAAATATCTCTTGGTCTTGCACACTCTTGTCAACGACAACAATCGAATCATTTTCTATTTAAATTTAAACGTACATACAAATGAACATCCAATAAAACTCCAAGATAAAATACGATGCATGATGCATGAACATGTTCAGTGCATAGAGGGTGATTTAATATAAATTTGGGAGAAGGAAATGCCTAAATCCGACGACGTATGTGGGAGTTATCGCGTTTTAAAGATGTAAATATGCTAAATACAAAAAGTTACTATTCAAATTTGAATTGGTGAAATTTTTCACAACAGTGGTGCTAAGTTTGAGTGTATAGTATTAAAGAGAAAATTATTATGAGTCTATCAAAATCTGGTTCACCTCAATCGGAGTTAAAATGAATTTTCTATGATTTTCTAAAGTTTCAGCATTTTTCAGTACAAATATAATTTGCCAAAACCATTTTCTTGGATTTATTAATTTTATTTATTAAATAACGAAAGCGTACTTTGAAGAATACACTTTCCTACCAGGAAGGCGCATTTTCTATTTAGGCATCCATTTAAGAACAAAGGGCCCATATGTCAATGTCTTGGCGCTTTATAGCACAAACCATATAGTTTCTTATATTTACAAATAAGTCCAGGTCCCACATGTAAGTGTATCGGCATTTTGTATTTTGAACCCTCGTGTTTTGGTTATTTACGAATGGGTCCATGTCTTCTTCTTCAGAACAACAGAGAGAAGGGGAGCACTGGGGCGGCTTGGCTTGCATGCGCCGGCGGCGACCAATGGCGAGGCTAGCTTGGGCCAGGGCTAGGGAGACTAAGGGGTGTCCTCGGGCAACTCCAGGAGGCGGTGGCATAGCCGGGAATGATGGCGGTAGGCGCCATGGCCAGCGGCAACGGCAATTTGGGATGGCGGCAGACTGCGGGCTTCCGCGAACGGCGGCTCGATTAAGGGAGAGGGGAAGGCCTAGGGACAACGGGGATGCTTACCCTGGGCTCAGTTTGTGTGGAAATTATGGGTACCGGATATCCTCACGGCTAGCTTATCCGACTTACCATAGGGGATAGGTTATGACTCATGATTATGTAAACCGTTATGACTCATGATTATGTAAACCGGCTTAGGACTTGGGTAGGTCTTCGACTTGTAAACCTATCCTCCAAGACTATATAAGGAGGGTAGGGCATCCCTTGAGGGATATAGAGAATCAGATAGTGAATATAGCTAAAGCATACGAGATCACGAGATCAATAAACCACTCGGCGGATTGAGTAGGGTATTACCTCTCGTTGAGAGGGTCTGAACTTGTCTAAATCCTTTTGTCCAATTAACCCATCGTGTTTGGCCCTTGACTGCTACCCCCAGATTCTTATTGCCGAAACCAAGTCAGTCATTTCTGTGCACTTTGTCCTCACTTGTGCGCACCCGGAAAGACTTCCCGGTCGGTCACCCATCCCTAGATTTCTCCAAGCCAAGCACGCTTAACTTTAGAGTTATTTGGAGATGGGCTTCCGAAAAAGAAGTTGCAACTTGTTGGCATGAGTATCCTATCAATCCTATTATGCCTTGGGCCAAGGTGTTACAAGTCGGGAGGGGGAAACCACTCGGCGTCGTTCGGGTTAACGGACAACACTGAGATCTACCACAATCTTCTGTCTTCCGAGTTGGAATCGATTCACTTGGGAGATCGTCATCATCGTCATCATGCTGCGATCCGGACTCAAGGAAAATCGCCGTCATACTCCAATAGCTCGGGTCGTGCTCATCTACGGAGCTCAATGATTACCTCAGCTCTTCCGACTTCGACGACCTCTACGACATCTCCACGGACGAATTCAACGACTCCGACTTCGACAAGGACTACGATCTGATGTTCTTCAATGGTCTCATGGCCGAAGTAGCCTAGACCGACTCGGCCATGGCCCGAAGGGTTGCAAAAGAGGAACGAGCCAAGCTTGAACAGGAGCACAAGCGTATGGAGGAGGAGAACAAGCGCAAGGAGGAGGAGCTCAAACGGAAAGAAGAAGCTGACAAGAGAAAACGAGACCTGAGGGCGACTGGGCGATCCGCCCGCGAGGCCATACTCCAGACATGAGTCGACAACGCCAACATCTTCCTCACGCCGCAACAGAATGCGGTCACTGCCCTCACCCTCATCGACACCGTCATCGAAGCGGCACCCCCTGCGGTAACACCACTTCTAGACAAGATAAAGACTATCGTCGTAGCCACAGCCAACGGCGCTCCCACGAGCTCTATGCGGAGAGCTACCGAGTCCATCGCCGAGACACCCGAGGACAGCCGCCTGCCGCCGATGCGATCCAAAGACTACCAGAGACCTGAGCTGAGTAAGAGACCCGAGCAGAGCAAGACACCCGCCAAGTCCAAAGACCCTCGCCATTACGCAGCATGGAAGCATCAAGAACAATCAGACGACTCTCATGAGAGAGGGCCTGAACCTGTCTAAATCCTTTTGTCCAATTAACTCATCGTGTTTGGCCCTTGACTGTTACCCCCAGATTCTTATTGCCGAAACCAAGTTTCGACAGTTTGGGCGGAGGCGGTCCAAAGCGGTGCGACGATGGGATTCCGGGACAGCGGTCGACGACAATGACGGCGGCGGCTCTCCGGCGAAGAGGTCCTAAAATAAACCGAGGGAATAGATTCACGGGGCTTGTAGGAGCTTGCCAGCGTGAGGATTCGGTTTGAGACTCACCACGACGGTGGTTTGAGGAGCGCGGGTTGAGCGGCAGCGCTCTGGCCGGCGCAAGGCAGTGGCGGCGGCATGACCATTCCCGTCGAACCAGCTGGTTTCGAGGTTCGGCTTTGGGGTGGATATTGAGTGTGGTTTGGGGAGATGGCTGGCGCAAGGGCTCGTTTTATAGGTGAGGGAGAGGAAGGTGGCCAGCATCGAGCACTTGTCGCGACTCGTTTGGTAGGAGCATGGCGACAGCAGGAATCACAGCGGGCAGTGCTTCGGTTTTGTGTCGGCTTTTGCAAGCATGACTACAGCTTTTGCAGAGGGGTGACAGAGGTGGTCAGGGTCATCGTGTCGCGTCGAGCAGGGAGAGAGAGAGAAAGAGAGAGAGAGAGTGAGAGAGGGGGGCATTGGATTGGTGGCAAGGGGCGGCGGCTTCGGGTTGGCCATGGCGGGCTACGAGGTCAGCGCTTGGACGTGGCAAGGCTTCGGGCATGGGCAGCGCCAGCTTTTGCCTAGTCTTGTAGCAGCCTTGCAGCGAGATTCGCGGGGAGGGGCAGCTAGCGCGGCTTGGAGATGACGATTCCGGGCTCGCACGCTAGGTGTTCGATGAAATGTCCAGAAGGGAGAGAGAGGAATGGAGGGAGAGGAAATTTTTTTGGGATAGCTACAGTGCTAAAATTTTTTTGCAAATTTTACTGGAGCTTAATATGGTCAAGAACTCCATTTGGTGAATTTTTGAGATTTTTCTCATGTGTAGTTCATTTTTGAAAATTCAAACAATTTTCATAGTTTTTATTCCAATTTGGATTAATTTTGGGTGTCTTTAATATTTTGATTGAGATGCAAAACTGAGCTATAACTAATTGGATTTGTTTTTGTTGTTGTTGCTGTTGTTATTATTATTATTCTCAAACTTCATGTATACAAAATGCAATGATGCATAGAAAATCCAAAAACAACTAAAATAAATTCTCACCTCAATAAATATAAATGAAAATTTTCATTATATTGATTTTACAAGTTTTTACAATTTGGATTTGTTACATTATCGGTTGAAGCGTGAAGATGGATTGCCAGTTCAGAATTCCTGGAACATGGAACATTTGCGTCATTTCTATGCATAAGATGTTTTTACATGGAACAAGTTTTTACATCTTTTTGTAATTTCCATCTCTCGATTGTCTATGTCAAGTGTTTTGATCTTCTTGAGTAGCCAGTCGGGGGCTATCTTATTTATAATATTGATGATTTTTCTTCAATGACAATAATTGGTTTGATTTATCATTGGTTTGTTTTGGCTATGAGATGTTGACAAGTATTGAAAAATTTCATGCTATATATACAAATCATAGTTAAATCAATATCATACATAAGTCAAATATTTACAATTCTAAGCCATGTTACAATTGATAGTCTAAATCTGAAATTCTTCTAGTACATCTTTGGCTATTTTCTGAGCAGGCTCTGCTGCTTCACTGATGAATTTCAGTGCTTGTTCTTCAGAGGTGCCATCTGTGAATCCATCTTCGACTGCACTGATATCCACTTGGGGATATAGTGACTTGGTCATAACCAAAGCTTGATTAGCTCCCATGGTTGCTGTATCAGTAATATTCTTGTAATACTTGTCCAGGGCATTTCTCAGCTTATCGAAGATCTCGGAGGCATCTTCTGAGCAGGATCTGAGTCCATTTTGAAATATAACGTTGAGCATAGGAGCAGTGGCATTGACAATGCCATCCCGTATCAATTCTGGCCTCTTGATTCGCTCGGTGAAGACTTCAAACTAAGCTTGAGTTCTTGCTTTGCGGTCTGAAATAATACTAGTCAAGACAAGCAACATATTTTCAAGTATTCTTCAAGATTCAAGATGAAAAGTAAAATGATTTACCTTCCAACTCAGCTAGAGCCTTATCTTTGTCTTCTTGGAGTTTGGTGTTAGCTTATTCAGCCTTCTTCAGCTGAGCTTTCAAAGTTTCAATCTGAGATGCATGAACTAAGACATACAAACCTGGATCAATATCAGGAAGATAAGTTTAGTAAAGAATTTTATGGAGATATTTACTTACTATTGACGGATCCATGGTATTCCAAGTTTATGTCCCAGAGCTGGCTTATTTCTCCTCTTAATTCTTTTTCCTTAGCCTTGGCAGTTTCTTTGGCTTCTTTAAGCTCTTGTTGAACTGATTCCAAGGTATTGAGGTAAGGCAACAGTTTCTCTAGGGTTTCTGATTTGGCTTGTGATTGTCGGTAAATTCTCTATAAGAACATAGCAAGGTATCAAGTTAGAAAAGAACAAAGTGTTTCTTTTATGAGATGAATTTTTTATTCACATTCAGTATCCTGGTGGATTCATTGAGGCTCTTCACCAGCACATCGTGTTCTTCAGCTTCCCTTTGCTTATTTAGAATGATGCCGTGAGCTAAGCCATCTGCATCTCGCCATTGGATTTTCACTGGCGGCAAGGAGTCTTCAGAAGACTTGATGCAGAGGATCTCTTCTTCTTCATTTGATGCTTGATCTGAGTCGGTAATTAGACAACAAGTTATGAGAAGGATGTTAAATCTGAAGGCATTTTGTCAAAAGGGATTTACCTTCATTTATTTCTAGCTGACTGCGAGGAGGGCTCTTGAGTTCCTTTGTCCTAGCCAGCTTGATCCTCGCCAGAGCATGATCCTTCGTCCTGTTTTGGTATCTTCTATTTTGCCTCCACTTGTATGAGGCATTTCTGAATTGGCGTCTGCTGACTGATTTTCAGTTGGCTGCTGCTGGTTGGCTGCAATATCTTCATTGAAACCCGACTAATATCCAGTCGGGGCTCTTGATTTATGTGTTCTTTTTTGGTTTCTCCTGATTTATCACCAGTCGAGGGCTTGCTAGGAATCTTGCTAGTATCTGGGTTAATAGGTCCAATATTGTTTTGAGTTTCATCATGGCGATTGGATCGATGTTATGAGGTTTTCTGGAAAGAGCAGATACAAGATAGAATATATATATATTCAGGGTAATTGTATAGAGTATTGAAGGCATGAAATGATGGGATTGAAGGTGTACCTGGAGGATGTCCTGAGCTTGAAGCCGGTTTTCTTCTTGAAGGTGGCGTTGGAATCTCGCTGGTATTCTGAGCAGGGCCTTCATCTTCATTAGAAGATTCAAGAACCATTCTTGTCTTCTTCTTCTCGGCTTCCTAGTTTTTGGTTCTGTGGCTAGCCATTCGGTTCCTTGTTGCGGCTTGATTATTGGTCCCCCAGTCGCCCGGCTGCTACCACTCGGTCCCTTCTTTAGAGAGTGGCAGGTTGGAGTCGGGGGTTTTGAGATAACATGCTTATTTTCCTGCATAAAAGAAAATGATCAAGATTTGTAGCAATTGAAAGTATTGAATTATTAACGAGTAGTAAAGTCCACATATCGGAGGAGGAGGATGAAGCAAGCTGAATGGTGTAACCAGGAGCTTATGGGAATAATCTACAGTTATCCTGAATGAAAAAACTTTGTACATCCTTTGACACATGACTCTGAAGTCGATGGACTGAGGGTCTTCACGATTGGGATCCAACTGGCCTTCGTACTCAAACGCTGGTTTGGATCGTTCTTTTATTGGGGCCAGTCGGCATTTGATGAAATGTCGAGTGATTTGTTCGCCTTTCAAGCCTTTTTCTTTATCTCGGCTATCTAGGCTAGCAAGATGTCAGCTTCAGTTTTATCTGTGCCTTCAGGCAATGAGTTCCATTGAGGCTGATGAGTGGGTGGAAGTCCGATGAAGTCGAGAAGGCAAGGAGGAGGATTAGAGACATAAAACCAGTTGAAATGCCATCCTTTGTTTGAAGATTTGAGAGGCAAGGAGAAATAAGATTTCTAGAGATTTCCTCGCAATTGGAAACATGAACTCCCAACTACACATGGGTTTTCTTTGTAAGGTTGGGCTTTTAAATAGAAAAGACGGTGGAAAAGGCCAAAGTGAGGGAGGATTCCGAGGAAGGCTTTACAAAGGTGGATAAAGATGGCATTGTGGAGAACAGAATTAGGGTTAAGGTGATAAATCTTAATTCCATAGAAATCAAGAAGACCACGGAAGAAATCAGAAGTGGGGAGACTGAAACCGTTGTAGAATAAATGAGTAAAAATACCATCTCCCTTATGTTGGGTGTAGGGAACTCTTCGTCGGCTGCTGGTCGCCACTCGATGATTTCCTTCGCCGATAGCACACCATCCTTCACCATATCCAAGAGGTGACTTTCTTCAACATCCGAAGTCGCCCATTGGTCGAAGGGGATTTCTCTCTCCTCTGCCATGGGTGAAATGCGAAAGAACTTAGATTTGAGATCTTTTGGTTTTGAATCTAGAGATGGATGAAGAGGGAAGGAACCCACGTCGGATTTTCGCGAGATTTGGGTGATTTTGGTGGCCGGATGCGTGAGGACACTCTGACCTAGCCTTGATGGCGGCGGAAGTGAACAGGAACACAAATGGGGATTTTTCAGGAAGATGAAGCGACGAAGAGGATGATGAGCGGTTTCGACGAATGTTTTAAGGGTATCGGTAAATGATTTCCTTTGGGCCGAGGTCCATGGAGCGTTTACAACCCATATTTTCAGGTGTGGCCTATCACGTGCCTTTAGGGACTTAGGCATATTTGCTCTTGGCGATATGCGCGTGCTCAAGTGCCCAATACCTTAAAATCCTTTTATACAGTTGTTACACAACTTTTTAGGAGTTAGTACAATGCAATTTAAAAGGTGGCAAATAGTGAAGCTTTATATATGACCGCTCTATTAACTTTTTTTATATAAGTTAAAGACATTGTTTGGGTTTACAAAGCAATTGATTAGATATTATATCATTGTTTTAGGCCATGTATGTGTGCATGTTATTTAAAGACCAATATTATGGCTTTAGGCTGATTATATATTTGGTCGTTTTTCAGGCGGTTGGTAAATCTAATTATGAGTATTATTTTGCTCGGATTTTATACCATGTATGCCAAATATTTCAGGTGTAGTGAAATTGTGTGTTTTCTAGGGACTTGAGCATATTTGTCTTGGCAATGTGCGTACAATATGAATCCAATACCTTAGAAAATTCTTTTTCGCTATGCAAAAGGTTTTTGTTGTTAAAATCATTTGCTATGTGACAGAAATTGGTTTTAGACTATGGTCATTATATATTTTAAAAACATTCGGTATATCGCTCATGTTATTTGGGGTTTACTCCGTATATGCTATATATTAATATTAAGTCACTCGGTTGATTGTAATTATTGGAAACCACTCGGTTAGTTAGATTATTTATTTCTTGACTATATGATTAGTTTGTTCAGCTAATTACATAGTCGGGGGCTATACCTAATTAAGTGCATCTATCCGATGTACCTTGGTATAAATTCTTAGTTATTCTTTGAAATTTATTTAGCCCTTCATAGCCTTTGAAATCACTATGACGGAGATGATTGAAGCACTCAGCTTTGGTTTAATTTGGTTCGAGAGAAGATTATCTTTCGGCTGTGAAGGTGGGGCTACTATGAAAATTATGGGTACCATATACCCATACGACTGGTATATCCGACTGGATATAGGGGATAGATTATGTATATGGAATATGTAACGGACCATGACTTGAGTATTACGTTTCCTTGTTGTAACATACCCAAAATCTTAAATTTCAATTTTTGCATCTTAAATGTTGAGAATGATTTTTGTGGATTAAAAATCTCAAAATTTTCAAATCAAAGAAAATAAAACACAGTGTGTGCATGCATTTGCATAGTTTGGTTGGTGTAATTTGAGTCTTCTAAGTGTTTTTGGATCTTTCTTGCATTTTATAATAGGTCATATGACCATTGATTAAAATATGAGGTAAATAATTAAAAGGACCTAATGACAGGTACTAGAAGTATTTCCTTTAATCTAACCCAAGCATTAACACATTTAAACCTATAATTATTTTTGGGAATCAAGCATGGTGAGAAGGAAATTAAACTTGATAACAATCATCTCAGGTCAAACACAGCCTAAATATAATTTTATAATCATTTAATCACATCATTATAATAGGAAATCTATAAGTAAAGATAAGCTTAGTGAATTTTCAAAAATAATTGGTGTAATATAAAATCATGGAAAAATTCATGTGAATTCTACTCAATGGCTTAGACTCACTGGAATTTTGGCATGATTTTATCTTTAAATATAGACCCTCAATTAAATTTGTCAAAGAAGTCAAAATCCGGTTTAATCCCAACACCTATCGGCAAAACTCATGCCTCATCTAAACATGCATTAAATTATATGAAAGTATATATACAACATAATTTATTAAAATGCCATATTATTTATCATGAATTAATATAATTTTTTCAGAATTTATTTTATTATTTTTGACCCCTTAAAAATTCAAATCAATTTCAGCTAGAGCTACTTTCTTTATTTTCCTGAGAATAAACTATAAGGAATTTTTGTGTGCAACCAAATAAAATGAAAACTAGGTATTTTCTTCTACCTCCATAAAAATCCACCCTAATTTATCTGCTCCACAAAATAAACTATAGGATTATCCTATAAAGATGAGAGAAAGAAGTAATTAGAGAAAATCCTGACAATACCCAAAAACCAGTGTTTACCCATTTCTCTACCCATCCCTCGCACCCACACCTTGACTACATCGGAGTGGCCCCCTTGTCAGTCTCTCCGGCTTGCCCACACCTCAGTCCACCTTCCCCAACCGACAAGAACAGAAACAGACAGAGAGAGCAAGAGGACAGGGCGCCGGCCATGCACAGGAGCGCGTCGACGCGTGTCCGGGGACGTGGCCGCCGCTGATCTCGCCCTCTATCTCCCCCAGCTTGGCTGCCAGCCTGCCACACCCCATTCTCCACTCCTGAGCCGAAGGAATTGAGAGGGAGAACTTCAGCTCTCCTCTTCCATCTCAACCTCGCCACCGGCCGTGAAGACGACGACCGCCGCCAGCGCCGATGAGCCACGCGGTTCGACGGGAACGCGGACCACGCCCTCGCTGTCCTGGAGCGTGCACCGAGCGCCGCTGCTGCTCGTCGCTTCGCCGTTCCCATCAACCTAGTGCATCTCCAGCCGAGCCCTCACATCTCCAACATCGCCAAGGTCCTAGGAGCTTGACGGCCAAAGGAATTGAACCACGCCGCTGTCGTCGAGGAGATCCACTTCTTTTTCCTCAAGTCCAACCGCCGGTCATCTCCATCGATTCCACCTTTCCCGGTGAGCCTCCGTCCGATTCCTCGCGCACGGAGCATCCTCAAGACCTATCTAACATCACCCACTCGCATGCATGGCAGCCCGTCGAGAGGATTGTGTTATGGTCGTTCGTGTGAAGTAGCCGCCGTCGCCGGGATGAACCAAAGGCCATTATCTTCAACCCGACCACTCCAAGCCGTGTTCATGCTTCGGTAAGCATCCAAGGATCTCTAGGGAGCCTATGCATGCATGGTTTTGCGCTAAATTGACCTAGAGCTCGGGATGCAGTTGCATGCCGAGGGACACCGCCGCCCACGCCGTCGCTTACACCTATTCCAGACACCACAACCAACGAGTAAACCACCATCGGGTTCGCAAGAGTCCCCTCTACCTTTTTTATTTTGTCCGCGACCCAATCCGAGGTGCCGTTCGCCGGCGGCGAGCTCACTCGAGCTGCAGCCATGGCTCACTGCCTGTACACTCATGCCCAGGGACCACGATTTATAAATTCGACTAAACGCAGGGTTCGATGTGTAACTTCCCTCCTCAATGACATATGGGCCTAGGAGCTAGATATAATAACTTGAAAATCCAGGGACTCTTAACGAAAACAGCTTGATACACGTTTTTGGACTGCGGGATCTAATTCAAGAATCATAGGGGGTTTTCTACAAAACTGCATTCACTGACTAGTGGACCCCTTCTATTCTAAAATCTGGAGAATATAAGGAAAATAGCAAAAATCAATTTCTGATAAGCTGAAAAATGAATAAACTTGTAAAATCCATAGAAAATTCATCTTAGCTCCATTTTGAATGAACCAAATTCCAGATGACTCACAAAATTATGATATTTAATATGGTAGTATAAAACTTGTCACTTATAGTAGAATAAATATCTCTAAAATTTAGTATAAAGAATAATTAACATAAAACATAATCTAACTTGTAAAATTGGTAGAAAATTCATTTTAGCTCTAAATGAATCAAACCAAAACTTGTTAGCTTCACAAAAGAATGAGCTTTATTTATATAAGCTAAGGTCTGGAATATTTAGTATACAAAATATAGTTCACTTTTAAGTAAATACAAATGGTCATCATTAGTATGAGATTAATACAAACATTTAAAATTATAAACTCATAATTGTTGGGCTAACAAACTTGTTCACTTATTTACTGTAAACTAAAACTTAACCCATAACTTAACCCATTATGTTTATAAAACACCTTTAAAAGTACATATAGCGTATAGTTAACTCTATGTACTCTATGACTTATAAAATTCGTAACAAATTAATACTAGCTTTAAAAATAATGAAATAAATTTTGTTGAACTTAGAAAACCATGCCTTCTACTGCTGTAACCAGAAACTTAACACCATTTAAATAAAAATGTGATCTAAGTTTAAATAGGGCTTATATAACCTACTACCAGCATGTAAATTAAAAAAAATTCATAACTCATAAATTCTAAGTGATAAAATGGAATTACTTCACCATAAATCATGTTTAGTCAGTAGCTATCTACTATAATGAATCCATGCATATTAGAAACATTTTGGATTGTTATATGATTTGGTGTTTATATGTTACCGTTATTTCATATAGTGAACGACATCCTTTTCAGTTCAGTGAGGAGTTTGAGTTTTGTTGCTGATCGTGAGGGAGATTCTACCTAAGGCAAGTGTCCCTTTCCTTTGAACACATTGAATCCTATATTTTATGGGTAAATGTTTTGTTTATAACTTTGCATGCACTATTTGTTAGAAAATTGTATTTTGTTCAAAAGATGGTAGTTATAACCCACTTGTTGCATGAACCACCTCGATAAATTTCAATCATGGTTGATTGTAACCATAGGAATAATTGGAGTACATTGGTTGTACTCTAATGGGTCTAATTAAGCTTTGTATGTGTCATATGCTTAGCCGTGCTTAGCAATTCGCTAAATAATATTGTGATCACTTTATAAATGAGATTTTGGGTATTATTTTACCTCTGGACAGATATGAAAACTATGATTATTTGAGAACTAAAATGGAGTTAAACATGTTTTTAGGCTTGGGCGACAAGTGGTGCACATATGATGTTAGTTGTGCACCGATAGGGGGAGTGTTCGCCCGGGTCGATTAAGAACCGAACTTTGTGTCATTCACTATTGTTTACCGTACATCCACATGTGCTATTTATGGGGTGGCCTTAGCTAATTAAGTTACTTAAAGTCTGGCCTTGCAATTGGTAGGCTGGAGTAGAATGAATTAGTCTGAGCGATAATTCATAGGAACTATCTATTTACCCCGTGGATTAATGGGGGTAGTTTAGGCGTCTAAGTCTGTCCAATTCAATGGTATAGTGCTTCGTGGGGGAATGGATGTGTTCGCTGCCACGGCGTTAGGTTTAAGGCGTGGGCTCACCACCTAATGATTCTGGGTCATTCTCAGGATGGATTCACATTTGCCATCGCTGATGCAAAGCTAGGCGTTAAGTAAGGTAAAGGCTATGTTGTGACCTCTAGACCGAATTCAATGTGTAGAGTGTGGTGGTACCGACGGGTACCGAACAAACTAGAGCGATTCACATCATGTGGGTAAGTTGTACAAACTCTGCAGAGTCTGAATCTAATCGATTAGCCGTACTCACGGTCATGAGCGACATAGTGAATTGTCATGGGTATAGACTTGTGATTTATAAATGTGTTTATGAAAGTGGGCTATGGGGATGGTGAAATGTGTTGAGTTTTGATGATTATGATAATGAGTTTGCCCGGTATGGGCTGATATTGTGATGTATTGCTTGCTGCCATGGATGGCACAAGAATGATATTATGATGATGGTTATGACGCTATTATGTTACCATTATGATAGTATGCCATGCTATTTATTCTATACATTCACAAAGGTTTATCTAAATACATTGCAAATGTTTGTGAACTAAAATTAGCTTTGTGCTGAAAATTAAGTTCACATATAGCCTCTCTTTTAAATAGAGCCTTCATGTATATAGATTTGATTGTGTGCTTACCAGTATATTAATTTGATTAATGTACTGACTCTTGCCCTGTAAATATGTTGATGTTTAGACTCTGATGTAGGTAGTTGAGTGCTCGAGATTGTTTGATTGTTTAGGATGGTCCTACCTAGGGGCCTACTCCTAGTCGGTTGCCTGCGAAAATGGGTAGACATGCTTCCGATGGACATTAATTATTAGGCCGGTTGGCCCTATATATATAATCTAGTTAAATGTCTCTATTTATATCTAAGTCATCCATTGTGTATATTGTTTTGATATATTGGCTTAGATAAAAATGCAAAGCTGGCAACTTCCTGGGGCTAGCTGAGCATGAGTATGAATATTGAGCAATTGAGATGTTGT
The DNA here is from genome assembly GCA_008326285.1 of Oryza officinalis. Taxonomy (NCBI): domain Eukaryota; kingdom Viridiplantae; phylum Streptophyta; class Magnoliopsida; order Poales; family Poaceae; genus Oryza; species Oryza officinalis. The sequence goes on along the minus strand of BDMV01000007.1, from coordinate 34,188,129 downwards.
AGAGCTCTAGCGATTTGAGTCAAGTCTCCTGAGATGTGTAACACATTTGATCGCCACCTTCGTGTGGTTTGACGGGCATGTCTCAGGCTGAAGTTGACTGGCACGCTGAGTCTCAGCGAAATCTCCTTTGCTCATTATTCGGCATCACAGAGTTCATATCGAATGGTGTTATGTTGTGGTCATGGACACATTGAGGTTGAGTGGCTATTTATGCGTGTATGAATCCCACTCATCCAAAATTATGTGGTGATCACAAGTAACACTGGACGGTATAAATTCAGCGTGCTCGACACTTGTGTATTAAGGAACGGTCCAGAGTCCTGGTTTGGTAATATTATAAAGTGGATTTAGGAAACCAATACCATATCTGGTTAAGTTTCTATCTTTGTAATCATGCCTTTTCAACCTATATAAGACGGGCAGGAGGCCCTCCAAGGACATATTCACAACCAAGATTGTCAGATTAATATATACTCGGCAGATACAATTCCCAAAACAGGAGTAGGGTATTACTTCTCATCGAGAAGGCCTAAACCTATCTAAACCTTTGTCTCTTCATCCATCTACTTTAGATCTCGTACGTCACTTTTTTTTTATTGCCGAATTCTAGTTTTGACACCACTGTTATTCGTTCTTGTGATGGGGGCTGCTAGCTAAGCTAGATGTGAGGAAACAGATCCCGAACGCATCAATCTATGCTGACGACACCGTCTCTGTCAAAAATTGATGAAAATTTTCATGACCGCTGTCTCCAAACTCCAAGCATGCAAAATGTATGAATTTCTTGTTGTTATCACATCTTTGTTGTATGAGTATACTATTTAGATAATGGATAATCCGATGTTTAGTTTGAAAGAAGATATAGCCACTTATTACAAGTTCTTGAATAAACCAAAAGCAAAAGTTCCACCCAATAAAGTTGACGAGACGACATACTTAACCACAATCAACCACACAAGGAGACAATTTATTCAGTAAATTAACAATCTATTATCGTATTTATGAATATATATACTAAGATTGGAGAGTGAGACAAAGTATTTCAGGGGGGTGATTTGCTGGAGGTGATATGTGAGTGCATTCTCAGATGGGGAAGGTCAGTACGTACGGAATCTTTTTATACCTTCAATACATGGTGTTATCAATCAGCCAAGGTACGGCAGAGGGGTTGTCGTGTTGTTGTCACAAGATCGATCTTCCACAATTATAGTTAGAGAAAAAAGATGAGTAGTTTACCTAAAAGAAAAATACTCAACTACCGTATCAGAATGGAGCAATTATATATCTGATGTGTCAGTTTTTCTTCTTGGATTGTTACACAAAGCATAGTTTTTCTTATTAATTAGCAATCCAAAAGGAACATATACATATAATGTACACCTCACCCACACTAGAAGCTTATTATTGATGTTCATGAATCTTACGGAAGGCATATACTCTTCTCTCCACCAGCTTTCCCTCGAATTGTTAATGGTCATGCAAAAAGAGAACTCTAATCCAATTTGTTCTTTTAAAAATTCCTACTTTTTAAAGTCATGGTAAGTTGATGATTAATATCGATGAAATATTAGTTGTACAAAAAAAAGTAAAACTTGCTCTTTGGGTTCATTTTTGTATGCATCTTGTACCAAAGTTAAAAACTTGAGTCTTTTTGTGCGCATCCTTACTACCAATTATTGTTTTTTACAATTTAAAAAGTTAAAGTTTACTCTTCCCTATGGTAAGGGGTCTTGTCACCTTGTCATAAAATGAGGACATTTGGATTATAGAATAGTAGGCCCCTTTAGAACAAACGAAAAATGTAAAGTGCTAGATGATTTAAATAGTATGAAAAGACCTTCCTTTTGAGATAGTCCTTTAAACAAATAATTTATTCCTACAAATTCCTTTGAAATCTTATAGAATGAGTTATTCTAAGGTTTTTTTTTTGGGGAAGAGCATGACGGTCTCACCATATTTTTTTTTCTTTTCATGTCTTTGAGTTCTTTTTTTTTGTCAGCCAAACAACATTTGGAAGATTTCTAAGTTTCTAGCTAGATAATGGAACATGCCATTCTATTCCAACGTGTTTCATGTTCCTATGTTCCGACGATCTTGCAGTTCCAAAGGAGCCACTTTTAGAGCCATAACATCGTGGAGTAGGTGTTGAGAAGATGAGTCATGATTGATATAAAATATTACTAATATATATATATATGTAATATGTGAAATATTAGTGCGTACATAGACAGGTGAATATGTAACAAACTTTTCCATATGCAATTAACGAGGCACACTTGACATTCTCTGATGCGTAGGAACTTGCATGCGTCGATTAAATATATATATGTGCACATCCACATCATTTACTTTTCTAAATTTTATCATGTTTATCCTTTTGTTGTTACTTGCATCAAATGGCTCTTTGTGTGGTCTTTGGGAATCAGGCTATGTTTTCAAAGTTAAAATTTCAATTTGAACAAGTCAAAATTTGAGGACAACAATGTGATTTTTCTGCCAAACTTTTAACTTCATATATATCAATTGGAATATTTTTTGGTGTTATAAATTTAATATATATAACTAAACAAATAACCACAATAATAGCTTCAAACAAACATAGTTGCTATTTTTCTCTTTATAAAGTTAGTGCATGACTTGACGTGAAAGAATAATATTCAACATTGGAATAGAATGTTATTCTTCGCAAGAAGTGATTGGTGCAATAACTTTGTTTCCTTAAGAACAAGGAGCTAACAATAAACAGAGGTATTAGTTCCATCTCTTGATATATGACGATGGCCAGCAGTACATAAGAATTCCTACAAACTTTAATAGAAAATTATTAGCTATATATGACAAGTAGTAAAAGGCACAAAGGTATGGATATGCATGTCTTAGTTAAATGATATGCATGCTATAGAAGGCTTCTTTTCTCATATCACAGGATTTGCTAGTTAACTTGTGGTTAGCTAGCCATAACCTTAGCTTTTCCATTATAGAGAAAAAGTCATAACCTAGCTAGCTAATTAATTAACTGTGGTCCAAAGAACACCGTACCAGTGGCAGCTAGCTAGAGTTGTTTTGAGGCTTTGCTATTCACAAGATGAAACAGAGGTTGTTACTCGGCTATGTACGCATGTGGTCTCACGACTCCGATTATTAGACTCAAAGGACTCACGCAACATCTATGGGACGCAGTGACCGATCGATCGATCGATCGAGCAACTAGCCTAAGCTAGGGAGGAGATGGTCTGATGAGGTAGTACGTGATTGTACGTGCGCGCAAGGAATTGGCTTGGAGCTCGATCGCCGAGGGAGGAGATCGAAATCAGTGTAGTGGTGGCTTCGGTTGACCGGCAATGGTGAAGGTGTCGTATCTTGGCTCGGCGTTTGATTCAAGGAGGTTCATGAGGCTGAGGAGAGGTCAGTGGCGAGGTAGTATATACGCCTAGAGTCGCCTTGTGGTGGCTGGAACACTGGCCTAACACCTTAATTGGCATGTCTGGTGCACGCTCGATCATGCTCGGGCTTCCAATGGCCGTATTAATTCGTGAAAGCAGGAACGAGAGAACAATAAAAGATCAAGAGGAGGAAAAAGAAAAATAGAAGAAGGAAATAAAAAAGAAATTTTGCGAGTGAACCCTAGTTGTCAGTCGATTTAGGGTTAGTGGTGATGCCACATCAATGTCCTTGTGATATGCCACATTCGATTTTGGATTGGTATTGATACATTTAACAAGAGTCTAGGGATTTAAAGATGCATTTCTCAAGCTTACGGATCTTGATGGCAACTTTTGAGGACCGTCAACATATTTTACTCATTTTTAATTTCTATTCTACCTTTGGTTTTTCACATCTGAACTTTTCTATTATCTATATTTTTTTACTTGCAATGTTTAACTTTTTTTTTCTTTTTAGTTATTATTTTCAAGGTTTTGCTGCCAGGCATGGGAGGGGGGTTAGACAACTACACACAACGACCTCACCCTAAATGGCTAGGAACCTTAGTTTCATCCGAACAAGGCTAGGAACTTGCAAAGTTTTCATGTTGTTTGCAGTACAGTTTTCCAATTATTATCTTTCCAGTTAGTGGTGTGCTAAGTGCACTCTCAGTTCATCAATCTTATCAACAAAGTGACTCAGATAATCCAAATATATAAGTAACTAGCTAGCTAGCTAAATTAATTGTATAGCTTCTGCTTAGTGGTGGTTGACTTTGTTAATTACTAGCATGCTTGCGCATGATATTGCAGATAAGTCACATTGACAAGTCAACTAATTAATGACAGTCTCTAGCTGTCGATCATGTGGTCTAGAGAGGCGGTTAAGTTTTGACACATCGAATTGACCCCTCAATTAGTGAGACTTGAGGGAGAGACTTATTAATAAAAGCTTTTAGCTTTTAATTAATCAACCTCAGTGGTGTACCGTACATAGTTGCAAGGTAGGAATGCGATGCCATGCACGCTGCATTATCATCTAGGAAAAGTACCATATGAATGGGCTGACATGGCACAATATTATACTGCCGTTCTTTGTTTTTATATACCACCAAAGTAGGATTATGTTGGGTACGAGTGCCTGTTGTAATATTAATTAGGACAGAATTAAATTAGGGAGGAAGAAAGGTTGTGGCTAAAAAGTTCATCAACATTTGTTTAACGAAAAAAAGCAAATGGCAGAGTGAGATTGATATCCTTCTCACAAACATTCCTTTTGGTTACGGAATGTCTTTCGTATACCTAATTAAAGGTGTTTGTATAATTAATTTCTCACTCTCTTGTACCAGAGGACTTTGAGGTCTATTACTGTGTTTCTTTTACTGGAGAGATATATTACTGTTACTAGATAGGCAGACTTTTAGCTAGGAAAATTAATTTATATATGAAATATGTCAATTAACCTTGTACTCTCTCCACCTCAAAATATAAGACGCAATCATTTTTTTTCGATGTTTCATAATACAACGACACATACATGCATGCAATTAATTAACTAGTTTATAATACAATATGCGCATGCATCCATGTAATTAATTAACTAGCCTCTTTCTCTCCCCTAAAATTGTTTTTTAAATCCTTCATCCTAATCAGAAGATCTTTAATTCCATTGGTTGCATATATTGTATTTATTGAGATGATTCAAACAAGGTGGTGATAATAATTATTTCTTGGTTTTTACGTTTGTGGTGTTGTGCCTTATATTTTAAGATAAAGGGAATATGATTTACCATTGAAAAGTTCAGTTGCACATAGAGTGTTTGTTTTCCACTCTACCAAGAAAATTTGGGCACATCTTTCATACGATGAATATTGAAATGTCTGATGAAGAAGCAAAATTAAACATGATACCAAAGCTAGAGAGCATATGTAACAATTAAAGTGCAAGCTCATAGCGACAGGTGAGTATTGTTGTAGATAACTAGGATGCCTCAGAATAATTGAGGGAAAAGAATTAATTGGCGTGAGACGGTGGTTAACGATGAGCAGAAAGCGATCAAATTTTAGGGGAAGAGGCCAGAGAAGAGAGGAAACTAAAAGTTGGACTTGCAAAGTGATCTGCTCACCAAAAGCAAGCTCAAGCTATAGATAGTGGAGAAAGATGTCACACAATTGCCTAAGGCTGGGGCTAAGGGTGAGGCTGGGGGTAATGTGGTGTGGGGAGCCACCACTCCCCATCACAACCACCAACCACATCTATAGCTCTGGTCTCAAGCAATATGCCAAGCTTTCAGCAAGAGTGATGAAGCTTATGTGATGTTCCAATTAAAGGAATGCACTGGTTAATTAATTAAACTAATTGAAGTGAACTCCTAGCAAGCATATGGAAGTCTATCACTTTTGGAGAGGGGCTCATTGCAATTAATCCATATTCAATTCTAGTGTGTTGACAAAATTGTCATAATTATTAGTGTTGCTAGATGTGTATAGATATATGAGTGGTGTTTTGAGCTTGCCTATCACTTGTGTGCAAACCTAACCGCTATGATTGGAGCAAAAGGAATGTTCTCTATGTCTAGGAGAAGAACAATTTGTCAATGTGGGATGGAAACAAAAAGTCATGTCATCAACCTCCCCATGATCTGAGTCCAGATCCCATAGAGAACTCATTACTAAAGGTAATAACAACACAAAGTAGATTTACTGGTCAATTCACAATCAAGTGCAAGCATGCACAGAACCATATATAGGTTAATTAGATAGTTAGGGAACTAGTCTAAACATGTCCCACATCTTTATTTCAGCTTAATTGGAGGCAGTTTCCATACGAAACCTAGCTACGAGCTTTATCGCCTGTAATTCACCAAAATTGTCCATGCATGCAGAAGTTAATGGCAGACGGCTTTGCCTACATGGCAGTTGATGGAGTCAAGATCAGGCATATATCATCGGTGGGGGCCTAGTGGTGGCACTTACACATGGCAGATAGCCGCTTGGGTGGCAATCCATCTCTTTTAAGCTGGGATCCGGCAATGATGCTGCACTAAAGGAGTAGTTTTGCTCAACCGGTTATATATGACAGCATCTCCAGTAGCAGGACCCTAAACAGGTTGTGTTGGGACTAGCTATACACATTTGTCTAAAAAATTGTCAGATGTAAATATAATACAATCATAGTATAGTTACATTGTAACTCGCATATAACTACAATACAATTTATACGTAACTTTCAAAAATCCCACGATAACGCACTATTTTTGCAAAGCGGAGGTCGCGAAATTGAATCTCCTTACCCGTGCACATGCTATGATTTTTTTCTTTCCAACTTGCATGAATCTTGAAATAAATCTAACGGTTTAAAATTACGTGAAAGGTATATGCAAGTTACAGTATAGTTACAATGTAATTACACTACCATTATATTGTATTTATATTTAACAAATTTCAACGACAAATATGTAGCAAAATCGACCACAAATAGTTTTTAGGTTGAGGGCACAAAACTACAGCCCCAATCCACAGTTATGGTGGTGGTGGTGGGAGGATATTTCCACTGCCCCTGCCCATCCTCCCTCATGTGCGGGCACCAGCGCACCATCAGTCCTACTCTAGCTGTTTTATGTCGGCTGTTGCCTTTCCCGTCCTCCCCACATCTCCAGTGTGCCACTTGAGTTCGACCGCTGTCATTCCACCATCCTGACGCCATGCTAGGAGCTTAGGTGGATGTGCTTCTGGAAATCATCCCCAAGCAACTCCACCTCCCAAGCTCCAAGCCAATCAGCGATGCATGTCTCTACCCTTACCACATTACTACAAAATCGATTTTTCTTGATGAGACCCCCTCTAGGTTGCAAGTAGACCATAATTGTCCCCGTATGCAAAAATTACTCTCCCGAGGACGGTTCAAGGACCGCATGAGAAAAAACAATTTTCGCATGCAGGCGTCTGAACATACCCGCATGACTCTTAAGACACCCGCATGCGAAAATGCCCCTCTCTCTCTCTTTCTCTCTTCTCACTCCTTTTTTCTCCTCTCCTCTCTCTCTCCCTCTCTCTCACTTCAAGTCCACTCCCTCTCCGCACTCCTCTCCCACTCCCAACGACGGCCGACGGCGGTCTTAGGCAATAGCGAGCGGTGGCAGTTTTGGGCGACGGCAGCCGGCAGCGTTTCTATTAAAGGAGAGGCCTCTCTCCAGTCTTTACCTCCCCCCTCTCTCTCTCGATCTCTCCGGTCTCTTCTCCTCGGCTTCTCCTCTCCTAACGCTCGGCGGGCACAGGGCGTGGGAGCGAAGCAGTTGGCGGGCATGGGATCCGCCGCCGCTGGCAAAGGAGTGAGGAGGGAGGGTAGGCGGTGAGGTGAAGGATGACTACAACAACGTACTTGTTGACGTGAAATTCGTCGTTCACACTAAGGTTTGAGAGATTTGCTTACATCTAGTGCAGGTCCTATCAATCGGGTTCAGGGTGTATTAGTTAGTTTGATCTTGTATCTAACAAGATAGATAGATTCACCGCATAAGATCAAGGAGTCGATCGGCCGATAGGCCGATGTGATATAATGAGGTCAACTGATGTCAATATAGTTTTTATCAATCGGCTATAGATTCAATGTAGATTCAAATAATCAGATGAACAATGAGATTTATGCTGTCATTGGCTAGAACCAAGCTATGCATAATCATCAATAAACCATTCTTTATCAAAAACAATCGTGATAGATCACACCGAACCGAGACATTATAAGATTGAAGTTGATAAAGAGAGATGTAACTAGTGATTATACAAGTTTTGATTGTAAGTCGATATAACTCAAAAATTCCAACGAGATAATATAATGTGAACCAATTAATCAAAACTGATATAGTGTGATAGATGTAGATCGGATGGTTAAAGCATATATCGGATGGAAATCCGATGTAAGTAAATTAAAATGTATATGGGCTAACCAACCAATATATCTGATAACTAAAAACCATAATAATCATAGCTCATCAGATAGAACTTCGATGAATGTTGCATAAAGACCTATCGGCTTACTAGAATTAAACTTATTAGCAGCAATCTAATAGATCGGAGCTAACCGAGACGGTATAAGATTAAGGATAATAAGAAAAACATATTAGCCGATAAATCTACACAAACGTGATGAATATAACAAATCTATCTAAAACAACAGTATGATTAGAGAAATACCAACTTAATCAGAATATCAGACCTAATTGAGAAAGTCCTAACTAAGCCGATACGACTCTAAACAGCGATGCAGTTAAAGACAGAATTAATATATCTGATAGGTAATGCTTGCATCAATATGAATAGAATATCGGACCTAACCAAAAAAGTTCTAGCCACACCGATACAAGCGAAGTTGATGGAACTTACTTCCTCACTGGATATCGAAACCGATGCAGCCCAACATGAAATTAAGAACTCGCCAGAATAAAAGGTAGCAATGAGCTCAAAGTAATTGTATTGATCCGTGGAGATAGTATATAAACACCCCGATTGATGTCACCATAGCTACTATTGATACAACCATTGCTCACATCATAGGTCAACCGAAAGACATCAAGATCAAGTTGTCCAAGTTCTAGAATCCAATTCGGCCACCTGCTACAGTGCTGACTTCAAATGGCCGCCAAATATGCATATGAGCTCCATTTTGGGCTCATGAGTACTTGATGGAAAGCTCTTGGAATTCTCTTTCCAACCAAATTCCATCTCAGTAATATGCAATTGAAGAAATAAGGTGTTGCGTCACTTATAATAGGCCTGTGGGCTTGTAACTTCATCTGGGACCCCGGTCCAAGTAGGCCCCATGCGGGGTGTGCCCCAATCTGGTGGAGCACGACCCTAGGGACCCCTTGGTCATCCTCCCACCCCCTTAAATAGATAGGTACCCCTTCAGGGTTTCTTGGGTTTTGTTTAGATTAAAGTTTAATTTCGCCACTTTGCCGTGTAATCCCGTGATCGATTAGATTACCGGTTTGCTCGTTACAGAACTCCAACTTATCATTTGTATTCAATTTCTATTTGCAATTCAGATTGTTTTTATCTTGTTCTTGCTTGTTTCTTCAATTTGCTTGCAGGAATAAGGTTGATATGCATTGGCAAGATCAACAACCCATGGAGAGATGTATCGATTGCTAAGACACAACACAACAACGTCTCGTACGATTGTAGTCAGGTCGTCAATGTTTCTCCCAAATCATAGTTATCATCAACACACCGAAAGATCGGGACAACCAGATCCTGAGCGTATCGAGTGGAGTTCAGGGTTTATCAAGTGGTATCAGAGCTTTCGTTACTCGATAAGTTTTTATCTACCTATAACCAGAAAATAGCCATACAAAAAAATTTGCATCCATTACCTAGCCATCTTTGTGCCATTGCATTGCTTTTTTTAGTTTTTGCATTATTGAGTTTTGCGTTGCATCATCATGTCGTATTGCTGGTCTTAGTGTCTAGTCTTTTTAGAGTTCCGAGTTCTGGTCACGTTTAGTACCAATGTCGTCGTCGCCATCGTGTCTTTGTTGTTATCGAAACCTACGAAAACGAAATCGCCTCGCTGCCAGGGTTCGATTTTTGTAGTTTTTAGAAGTTTTCGTCGGTTGGTTTTGAAGTTATCAAGTCGTTAGGGTTTCTGGTTTGTGCCCTGTCCGGTCATGGTTTGGTTGTGTCTGTGCTTCTGTTTTGCACGTCAGGAAGAAGGAGGACCGGAAAGTTTGTAGATTAGATCAATTTGGTTGGTTTGTTTCTATCTAAGGCCGAGCTTTCCACTTTTACCGAGTCCAACTCCCTCCTCCTCTCGGTTCAATTCTTCAATTTGTACCGTGAGTTGCTACACCTTAGTAAAAAAATTTTGGTGTCGGATTTGAGTTCCGTTTGCAAAAACAGAATCCATACGAGGAGAGCATTCTATTTTCGTATAGATCAAATTTTAGGGTTTGGACTTTTACATTTCAGTCCCTGTATTATTATAGTTACATTTGAGTCCCCATAATCTTGCATTCAGGTCCTTGAGTTGTTTTTCTTGAAAAAAGAAAAAAATAAAAAAGACAGAAAGGTGCAAAAAAAGAAAACAAAAGCCGCACCAAAAAAGAGAAAGAAAAAAAAAGAGGAAATCAACTGTTATTTTTGAGTTTGCTTTTGTATATCAGAGTTGTGCATGAGTTGTTTCTACTACTATCTTGTGGTATCGTTTGTGTCTAGGCTCGCGTCTCTAGTACGTTCTAGCCTAGGACCAGCACGGTACTGACTTTGAACAATTATTTAACTTTGCATTATCTGATTTGAGCATTTGTTATTCCTTTGGTACATATTTAAGCCTACCCAGAGCTCCACAGATTTGATTGCAGCCGTATAGCAAGTGTTTGCCAAAGCATCAATACATTCAACCTCCATTGGGTCTAGGTTGAGGCGGTGTGGTCACCATTCCTCTTGCTTTGGCAAGATCTTGTAAAAGCTTGGTTAAAAGCTTGAGTATGTGTGATATTTGAGTCTCCACTACCTAGTAATTGATAGGAGCGTGCATATTCTTGTGTATGTTTCTTGTTTGCTACTAACCATGGCAGGGTTACGCAAGGGGATACAAGATGGTCATGATCAACATCGACTTCTTCACCTTCGACGAGATATGGCGACTTCTCCACATGATGCATATGAGGTACCTAACTATAATTTTGCACGAGTTGAATCTAAGTTACCATTCTACGATGGTAAGTACGATTCTCTTGCTTACATTGATTGGGAGCAAGCAGTAGACAATTAATTTGATGAATATAATTTTTCTGATGCTCAAATGATTAAGGTTGCTAGTAATAAATTTATCTCTTTTGCATTCTTTTGGTGGAGTCATGTTAGTAATAAACCTGAAACTCGGGATGAGTGCAAAACCATGATGAAGAAGTGTTCTGTGAGTTCTTATTACAAATGTATTCTTCTTTGAGAAATTAGAACATCTGAAACAAGGTGATCGAACTGTTAGAGAGTACATCTATGAATTTAAAGTTTGTATCATCTACAGTGGTCTAAAATAATGCAATGAGAACATAATGCATAGATTTTTCAAGGGGCTTAAGTTTGAAATTCAGGTTATGCTTGCTAACATGACATATAATCATATTGGACACCTATCCATGCTTGCTTGTAGCATTGAGAGTCAAATTTTGCAAGATTTCATATCAAATGCGAGAAAGCATGAACAATGTGATTTATCTCTTGTTTCTGAATCTCCTATATCATTGTGCAATGATGATATGCAAACATGGGAGGATTAATCTTTTGTGTCTCCTGTTACTAACGTTTTGCAGGGAGTTCAGAACATTCAACAAAAGGAGGAGAATAATGTTCTTAAGAAGAAAGAAGAGAACCATGAAGCACCTACGATGTCTGAAGAAAGTTTTCAAGGTAAATTAAGGATGTGTTCGGCAGCATGTGTTCTCAACTCCACTCCCTCGTGTTCCGCGCGCACGCATTTCAAACTGCTAAACGGTGCATTTATTGCAAAAAGTTTCTATACGAAAGTTGCTTTAAATAATCATATTAATCCATTTTTCAAAAAAATTAGTAAATACTTAATTAATCATGTGCTAATGAGTCGCTCCATTTTCCGTGCGGAGGGAATGAGTTTCCAACTCACACAAACAAACACAGCATAAATGGTGATGAAGTAAATAAAGGTGAGTATTCTCAAGCTGAGCTACACATGTCCACTTTTCATGCTATAGTAGAGCAACCATTAGTGAAACTAATTGCTGAGATTCCTTTGTCACAAGTTAATTTGTTTATTGTTCCTTGTGATAAAAAAGAGTTGTGTGATAATGCTTCACTTATATCTATGCCGCAACTAATGAATGAACATGTTATTTCTATTGTTAATTTTTTCTGCGCTGATTTTAAGCATGTTATTCAAATTGCTAATGAAGTTCAGGAACGTGAATTACTATCTTCTTTAAGTACTTTGGGCTATGTTCTATTTGATGACTTTTGTGAGCTCGATAATTTGAAGGAGAAATTATTTGCTATTGATTTGCCATGTCCAATTAATACTATATTCGATATATTTGGGCAATATAATGATAAAGGAATATGTTTGGGGCATAGAGTTTACATATGCTCAGATTTAGAACCTTCTGTATAGGTGGATAAAAATTTCAAGATAGAGGGACATGTTATTGCTAATCATGCTACTTCAAGTTTCTCTAGTTTTGATTGGAAGAAACAGGTTATTTTAAATGGACTACGCGAAGAACACCATATGAAAAAACCGAGGACAGTTTTCCGTGAAGAAGGGGAGGATGATATGACTATGGCTACTATTGATACAACCATTGCTCACATCATAGGTTAACCGGAAGACATCAAGATCAAGTTGTCCAACTTCTGGAATCCAATTTGGCCACCTACTATAGTGTTGACTTCAAATGGCCTCCAAATATGCATACGAGCTCCGTTTTGGGCCCATGAGTACTTGATGGAAAGCTCTTGGAGTCCCTTTCCCAATGGATCCAGTCTCATCTCTAAATTCCATCTCAGTAATCCTCAATTGAAGAAATAAGATGTTGTGTTACCTATAATGGGCATATGGGCTTGTAACTTCATCTGGGCCCCGGCCCAAATGGGACCCATGTGGGGTGCGTCCCAATCTGGTAGAGCACGACCTTAGGGACCTATTGGTTGTCCTTCCACCCCCTTAAATAGATAGGTACCCCTTCAGGGTTTCTCGGGTTTTGTTTAGATTAAAGTTTAGCTTCGCTACTTTGCCATGTAATCCCGTGATCAGTTAGATCGCCGGTTTGCTCGTTATGGAACTCCAATTTATCATTTGTGTTTTATTTCTATTTGTAATTCATATTGCTTTTATCTTATTCTTGCTTGTTTCTTCGATTTGCTTACAGGAATAAGGTTGATCTTTACCGGTAAGATCAACAACCCACAGAGAGATGTATCGATCGTTAAGGTGCAACACAACAACGTCTCATACAGTTATAGTCAGATCATCAATGTTTCTCCCAAATCGTAGCTATCTTTAACTCACTGAAAGATCAAGCCAATCAAAGTCGTGAGCTTATTGAGTGGAGCTCAGGGTTTATCACCGATTGTACATATTTATACCCTCAGGTTGATACAAGTCCTGATTGGACATGAGATAGAACTCCTAACAAGAAAAAAAAATAACTAATCCTGCCTATTTAAGAGATATACTAAAAATATGAAATTGCCTTGTTGTGGCCTTCACGATTTCTCATCGAATTCAGCTTGATCTGGATAAACTTCTATCTATCAATCGGCTTCTGTCCTTAACCGAATCCACTAAAGAACCATACCAAATTTTGGTGTTAATAGTGCCAGATCTGTTAGCAGCGGGCTCGACCGAGGCAAATCCAGTAGCAATGGGAGGCGATGGATACGGCCGGGGCAAATCCAGCGTCGGCAGATCCATCGGCCGCAGCCCTAGCCAGGTGGATCCAGTGGCGTCGACAACGGGAGGCGACGGATCTGTCAGCTACAACCATGTCTGTCAGCTACAGCCATGGCCACGATGGATCATGCAGTGGTGGCGACGATGAGAAGTGGTAGATCAATTGGGCGCAGCCCCGACTGAGGTGGATCCAGCGATGGCGGTGACCCTTCTCCCCCTCCCCCACTCTTCATTTCCTCGACGGTGACGATGTCCGTGACAACGGCTAGCGGTGGCGTGCCCTAGCTTGAGTGGATCTAGCGGGCTTTGGACGGTGGCAACCGGGTGGTGGCGGATCTAGCTAGGGTTTCAATTTTATGAATTTTTTTGGCGGTTTTTTTTATTTCGCATGCAGGCGGCTTAACTGACCGTCCATGAAAATATAATTTTCACATGCGATTGCTCTACCCCCATGCTAAAATACCCACCCGCCTACGAAAATCAATTTTGACAGCATGAAAAAATCGATTATGTGGTAGTGCCATACTCCCCACCTCCTGGTGCCTCTCCTTGAGCTACAGATGCGCTGCCGCTCTCCCTGCCCTAGTATTTGCCATCTAAATTTTAAAAAAATTTGGATTGTGGTTTTGAAATTTTGAATTTAAATATGGTTGAATCCTATGCGTTAGAAATATTCGTATTTGAGTTACTGTGGTTGAATTCCCACATACAGCTGATCACCTTGGCCAACGCAACCGCGTACAAAGCGAAGAAATTAAAAGGGACAACGATGGATATACCCTAATTTTAATCAACTTAACTACGTACTGTTCCATAAGTTTTCTCTGGCTAACTAAAGACGGAGATGATAGTCAAGCAACTAGGATCGCGCTAAGCCATAGATAGCACAAGACATAAATTTATGGGTGTCGTCGCCGGGCGCGGTAGGCGCGCGCGTAGAAAAAGACGGGCGTGAAAAGACGGCGGGTGGTCGCGCGTGCTCCGGGCCGCCACCCACCAGACATGTCCTCTCAACCTCTCTTCAATTCGTTAATTAGTTTTCGCGGTCGCCACCACCAAAGTTCCCGGCCTACTAGCTGCTGCTGCTTTCAAACGCCGATCGAATGATCCAAGGAAATAATACATCCTGGCTAGCTAGAGCTTCGTCATTCCGTGCGCAGCTGCAGCGGCAGCGCCAGCATCCACATCCGTCTCATGCACACGCTAGCTACACGCGCGGTCAATTCTCGCCTGGCCATCATCATGCCACACGAAAGGTTTATCTTGTGCTAGCTATATACAAAATTCTGTATATACACACACACACATCAACACATCTCATGTTTTGTTCGGATTTCCCTTTCCGATCGAAGAAATAATTTATATATGTCTGAATAAAGCTCATAGCGTACGCATCACTTGGTGAGAATTTTATTGTTTCCAGATATACCGGGTGAAACGAACTTTTTTAAATAAATTTTAGTACCTCTTGGCATTGAGATGGCACATGCGTGTCTTAAATATTTTGCCTATCGACATGGTCGACCAAACACCCGAAATCCTAGCTGGTCATAGCCAGGTGTAAGTTTATGTCCATGGGTAATCCATGCCCAATACCCGATTATGCATGTTTTTTATGATATTTATCCACTTCTTATACTTCGGTCCATTTGGCCCCAATATCTCTCTTTCTTGTTTGTGTGCGCTACCAGCAGCATAGGAGGTGAGCAGGAAGCGGCGCACAAGGTGGACGACGGGTGTGGCACACGATGTTGATGAGTACCTATCGGGTTTTCGGCGCCTGACGGGCATTGGTATATACATGTGTTGAGTTATATCCTCTAAGGATACAATATTGGGCACGTGTCGAGCAAAGGGAATCGGGTCTCGAGTCAGATATGTTCTTAGTTTGCCTGAACCTGAATGTGACCTAGTTTGTTGCTATCCTTACACCTACACCTATGATAGCATGATGTACCAAATTTAATATTAGATAATACAATACTTCTGGTATTTCCAAAAACCATAAAATCACTCAAAATAACATAGATTTATCATATTATGTATTTCTGTTAATATAAATGGGTGGGTTCCTCTCTAAACAAAGTAAGAAAAACTTAGGTACATCAAATCTTGCGCTCCTACGAAGACTAACTTACTTGAATTAGGCCTGCCGACAAATCAGTAATGAAGTTGAAAAAACCCTGGCTGAGCTCCAAGCCTCCAACCAGCACCTAACAGCCACACGTGCGCGCTCGGCTCGTATTCAGCCAGGTTGCTCGATCGGTTGGTCCAAAGCCAACAGTACCGACTACCGAGGGCACGTTTGGAGAATGACTGTGCCTAGATTCCATTCCATACGATTTGCTGCTGCTGCTGTGGTTGGTGATTTTGACACTGGCCACCAGCAGAGCATACGCAGCAGCAGCTGCTTGGCCGGCCGGCCACGGGCCAGGTGCATGGGTGGTCCTTCCATCCATCCCCTTCTTCCATTCCAATATTCCTCGAGCGATCTGCAGATGGTGATGCTGCTACTGATGGCGATGTACTCCAGCACACGAAAGAAAACAAATTTTACAGCGCACATTCAGCTAGCTCAGGGGTCAGGGGCATATGCATATGCAGCTGCAAACAAAACAATGCTCAATCGCACTACTGGTGTGTGTACTGCAGCAGGACAGTATAGGTGCGTGGGCTCAAACGCAGGTCGTCGATCGATGTAGAGTTTATATATATATGGGTCCCATGCATATGTCTGTAGGTGCTTATTTCATTATAATTCAGTTGGGCTTTGCCTCCATGGTGTACATAGTTGGTAGTACTCCCTTTGTTTCTAAATAACGCATTTCAGATTGTTTAGCAAATATTGAAGTTAAGGAAAAATATTCCCTTTCAATCATATTAGTGGTCAAATTTTGAATTATTGCTTATATTCCCCTTCCAATCATCTGATTGGTTAAAATTACAGAGGGTACAGTGTGAAAACAATATGATGATTGATATGTCACACTGAACTTAACAATTAATAAGCATCAATTTTCATATATTCATATGGCAAACAATGTATATATAGAAAACAAAATACGCAAAGACCAATAATGAATCTAGAAATTTTATTTAACCTGGACAAACCTATTACACAACTAGCTGTTGTTGTCATCCGCTACTAATGAGACGCTTGTCTATCCTCTTGCCATGTGCCGACGAGCCACCTGGGGTAGCCGGGCTGTGGGTCTATCGATGGCACTCAATATGTTTAAAGATTCGGATCCAGAGATCTGCTTATCTTAAAAGAGTGATTTTAGCGCAAAAAATGGACAGATTTTGAAGCAATTCCTGCTACCTGTTCTCTCATCAAAACCTAGGATTAAATTTGTCAACAGTAGGGATAGACTAAATTAGCCCTAGTTGACTCTGAAGAGTAAGTGGGTTTGTAGGGAAAAAAAAAACTTTTCCTGTCATAGTGAGGTCAAAATTAATTGTGTGCCGCGTGTTCATTCCATGTCTCAGATTTTTCTCCCTGGGGAATCTGATTAACCTGCCTTTTTGGCGCCTGCATCCATGAAGTGGCGATCGACATGAGTATGCGTAAAGACTAATCTTGGATGTTAGCGTATAAGGTCAGAGTTAAAAGGAATTTCAGCTTTGCCGCAAGATTCAATGCAAGCCCACACACACTACTGATGACTGCATGCAGAGCTACACACTATAGCTACTAGCTTCAGTGTGCTGAGCTGCATGTGGTCGCTTTCATGACACATTGTTTGCTCCTTTGACATTCTTCTGTGGTCTTGCTGCACATACCTCACCTTTAGTCCAAATCACATCCATATCACTCGGCCCTTTTCTTCTTTTTTTTTGTCTCTGCAAAGATGTGATACACCAACACCACATCTTGCACACACACAAGTGACACCTCCCTCTCAGAGATGAAATTAACAAATGCCTTTGTATAGTACAATATTGACTTTCTTCTATAGCTAGTAAAATATCAATGCTAACCATGTCAACCACACCAACCTCCTGGTTCAAGGCAGAGAGTCAGAGAGTGTGCGCTAGATTTTTGAAAGAAATTGTGGATATGAAATTAACACACAAATATATATATACTTCCAAAGAAATTAATATTGCTTATCAACAATCTAATCTGTAATAAATAAAATGATTCTTTAACTAAGTTTGGGAAAATAAAACCATAGAGAGTTGACATGTAAGATGCCTTGTGCAACCTTTTAGCTAGCTAGTAAGACTAGCTAGGTGCTTTTATAATGTCAATATTTTTTTCTGAAAAAACATATATATAGCGAGACTACGGTCGCTATTTACTTTAGAATTTTGTTTAGTTGGAGTACGGATTATCTGAGTTGACACACGAAATTGATAGATATGAGCAGGCGACAAACAAATGCGCGAGGGGAAGGAGGATGTGGGGCTTTACAATGCTTACTCGAAAACGCGTCTGAAATTATTGGAGAGCATGATGACAAGCAATAGATGGCAAGGTTGAAAAAATCTTGTTAAGGTTGAAGTCTCCACTTGAGCCACTACCACAACAAGCATGCTTCAGCTCACTTACCTTTCTTTTTCCACTGCCCCTTTCTGATTCCACTATATATGAGTTGAGCCCAATGACAGAGAGGTAGGTCAAAACTTAGGTAAAGATTCAAAATTTCAAATAAAAGCACTTCCGAAATCAGAGTAAATCCAAATCCAAATGCCTATCATGCCTTGTGATGTGGACCACCACTAATTGTTTTGTTTTGACATGCTAAAGGGAAACTAAAAAGATAGATATGCTGACTAGCTGCTGAAGGAGATATTTACATGGGTGGACCATAGTTAACTCAAATTCTGGCTATGATTGGTTCCATGACCAACTTGTGACCCTAGTGCACACAATTGCAGAGAACTTTGTTTTTGCCAGAAATGCATCACGACTCTAAACTTGGCATGTAGCACAGCTTTGTTTGTGTTCTGTTACTTAGGTGTTAGTCCCTTTTCTGCTGTAACATGGTGCATGCATGTAACAAATTAATTGTGGCATGGAATCGTTAAAAGATTGTGTCCTGGTTTGGTCGGCATGGCTTCCTTCAACAGCAATTCCCATGATCGATCATGAGAAGCATGTACAGCTGGAAGGACATCACCAAAGTGGACAGTATCAACGATGATTTCTCTGCGAGTTGCAATAATGTTCCTTCTTTATCCGTGTATATGTGCATGTGGTATGTGTGTGAGGTCCTATTTCGACAATTTCAAGATTCTGGGGGTGCTCTCTTTGTCGAAAAGTTATAGTATAGCACATGATAAGGACAATACTTGGAGTATTTCCCTGCTTAGTCCAAAAAAAATGTTGATTTTGACTTGGCTTCTAGACCTCCAACATTGAAATTGTATTTTGCAATTAATCTTTGCCAATTCATGCATGGTAAGCAAGATTTATAGAACTGTGTATTAACAAAGTATTTTTCAGATTTTGGTGGCAAACTAACTTTAGACGTTGTCCTTTATTTAGGATTTGTTCGCTGGTTGAAGATGTTATTTAGTTCTTTCTCGCCCTAGGGTTTATGGGCATGCCCCGTGCCTATGTCTTTTTTGTTTTACTAGGTAAATCTGCGTACTTTGCTATAGATACAAAGAAAAAAAATCATAATATTGACTAAAAAATAAAAGCATATTAATCATGAAATATATTACTCACCTTATTACTATAGAGAATGTACTCAACTTAGTTTAATTTTATATGTAGCTATCCATTTAAATTTAGCTATTATTTAATATTAAGAAGTTCAATGGGTAATATTTAAGAATTACAATGAGAGTAAGTGGGGCGATAGATTCATTGCCATCACAATTAGAGTCTTCTGAGAGGAGTAAAGATTATGTACTTGGTGCAGAGGCTGGTCTGGGTGTAAAATGGCATTCTCTTAATTATTTAAAATTAAAGAAAGTGTTTCTTTAGAATGAGTTTGCATGTTTGGGTATTTGTCTTGTGTGCATTTTCATTGATTATATATATAACACATCAATGGTGAAGGACTTAAAAAAGTTTTGGCATATGCACATAATTGGGAAATTCACTTTTGAACTGGAATGGTAAATATAGTTCACTTAAAAAAATAAAACTATAAAAGAAAATAAGGAAATTACAATCCATGTTTTCCTTATTCTCAAAATGGCATTTGTTTTTGTCATGTAACATCAAAATTACTGGTCTACATCCTCTCCTATTCTCATATCAATTAAATTTAAAAATATAACTAACATTGCCTTCCTATCTTGACTCATATATCTTTAGTAGCGTGCACGCTCTCTCTCTCTCTCTAACTTCAATTGACATGAGAGAATAAGTTAATCCTAAGCCTATTTCAATCTTCTTCATGACAAGGTAAACATCACCACCTAGCATTGTCTTGTTTTAGGCTGTCCTTTGTAGATATAGAGGTTGGATTAATGAAAAATTCATAATTAAGAAAACACCCTGAGCTAGATCGCTTGCATTGTTTATGCTCATGCATGCGTGTGCGTTGCACCGTGCGCTTGCAATGATGCCACAAATCTCCAGGATCTCAGGCGCAAGAAATTGTAACAGCTGATATGTATCATGCATGCATGAACGGTAGGGTCAGATGTGAGAGAATCCGATGATAAAAGGAGTGCTCCAGCCATCTGAAAGGAGATCCATGGCACATTGCAGCTTTGCCTTTAATTTGTCTTTTCTTCTGTCAAATTCAGACACCACAATTATATTCTCATATGCATTTCAAATATTTATAGTTATAAGTCGTCTCACTACTTAAACATATACTCCCTCCGTTTTATATTATAAGTTACTTTGACTTTTTTTAAGTTTAATTAAATTTGTAAAAAAATATAGCAATATTTTCAACACAAAACAAACATGCTATCAAAATATATTCAATGTTATGTTTAATGAAACTAATTTGGTGTTGTAAATGTTGCTAAAATTTTTTATAAACTTGATCAAACCTAAAAAAGTTTGACTAAAAAAAGTCAAAACAATTTATAATATAAAACGGAGGGACTAATATATGCTCACTCTGTATCTAAATCCATAACATTGTTGACCTTATTAATAATAATATATAATAAAATTATAATATTGTAAAACTAGTATAAAGAAAAATCGATCTAGCCATATGATTTTTCTATTTTCAAACTAAATATTTTGATAGGATACTTATAGTTTTAAAAGTTTCACGCGTGCTATACATATACATTAATATTGGCAGGGGCAGTTGCAAGATGCCACTGAATACTCAGATGTATATATGTCATAAAAATGTTTATGTGATTTTAGGGGGCTGATATTGTATGGGATCCTATCCGAAACATTATAATACCATATAGATACCATGTCTGATACATGTGCGATACTATGCAGGAATCAGTTGGTTTCTACGTGGTTCAAGCCTGATAACCTCGATTTTAGCTTTACAGTCGGTACCTTTGTGATACCAAGCCTGCTACCCTTGGTAGCAAGCCCGATACCCTCTGTATCAGGCTAATACATATTTAGTGTCATGTTAGATGATCCATGAAAAAAACATGTTGTCATAGATGACGAGGCATTTGAACAAGGACGAGATCTTTGACAACACAGATCGCCTCATGCTCCATCGCCGCTAGAGCTACAGGTCCTCGTAGCTGCGCTTCTCTGCATCTAGCCCATCGCCGACGGAGTCAACCCGTTGCCGACGGAGTCAAATGGCAGGGGATTGGGCCAGGGTTTTCCCTTTCGGAAAGCAAGAAAATTTCGGTAAACACCAAAATTCCAAAATTTCAGAAAAACATTGGATATTTCTAATGATTTTTTTTTGAAATTTTAACATATTTTTACTGACTTTGAATAAATTATGAGCAAATTCACAAATATTTAAAAAAATCCAAAAATTTCGTTCAAAATATTTGCTTGCTAGAGGAAGGCGAAATTCCCATCCCTGGTTTAGGCAGCCAGACCTCGTGGACAAGATCCTTCACCATCGAGGCCGATGACCTCCTGTATGAGCTCCTCCGCTACTGAGGGCGACGACCTCCTGGACAAGCTCCTCCACCACCAAGTCGACGAGCTCCTCTGCCACGGCAAAGTCGGCCATCGAACCGAGGGGAAGAGAAAGCTCCTGGCGGTGGCGTGTGCTCGTTGAACGGGAATAGGGCCATAGACGGCGACGAGCAACACGCCGGAGGGCATGTGGAGGCGTGGAGGAGATACCTCGCGAGGACCACTAGTATTTCCGATGATTTTAACCTAGTAGGATTAATTTCGGCCAGGCATATATGCCTAGCCTTCTGGCTGGTCACATAACAGCCTCCAATTTGACCGGACTTACACTACTACGAAAACAATCTTTCATGGCGTTTGAAAAAACTTTTCTCTGGCGGCTACGAGGTGAAACCGCCAGCTCAAAAGATAAGGGGGTGGGGGTCTTGGGCCGCCAGCGAAAACACATCTTCGCTGGCGGCCTATCCTAAAGCTGGCTGCCAGCGAAGATGTGGTATTTTCTCTGGTGGCCATCTTAAGACACCGCCAGCGAAAATATCACATTTTCGCTGGCGGGAAGGTGACGTGGCCCGCTAGCGAAGATTCCTACATCTTCGCTGGCGGCCCACTTAAGCCGCTGCCACCCCTAAATATTTTCTATGGCGGTTCGAATGAATCGACATATGTTGACCGCCAGGGAAAATAGCATCACCTATATCACCAGTCCAGCTAGCAGCCATGGCATTTGAGCACGATTTTCTCTCTCTTGTGAACAAATACATAGAGGGAAAGGTTTTGATCTTCAATCTTTTAAAAGATCTACTGCACCATAGGTTACATATACTTTCTCCTACTCCATTTGTAAAGTTTTTTTTCAATTTTATTGGTTGTTTGTTGAGATTTTGCATAACAAAAAGTATGTGACACGGGGGAAGAAAAGTATTTTTTATTTGTTATTTGGAGCTTAAAATGGGCAAACTTTGTAAGAAATATTGTGCATGATCAATGTTCCATATATATATATATATATATATATATATATATATATATATATATATATATATATATATATATATAGTTTTGATATGTTTATTTGTAGCATATCTATATATTAGTTAACTGCAAAGAACGCTGAGAAGAAGAGAAAAAGAGCTAGTTTTTTATTTTTTCTAGTTGTTTTTAGTTTGTAGATTTTTGGCTAGCTTTAATTATCTTGTCTAGATTATAGTGGTTATAAATATTAATTAGTATAATTTTAATGTGACATATTATCAAAAATATATAAAGTGACGAAGTTGTACATATTTTTTCGCAAATAATGCATAGATGACGGACAGAGCATGGATGTATAGAGAGAGATACCGGTCCTCATACATTGAAGGAGTTGACATATTCATGAAAGCTGCTAAGAAGAATGCTGCATCTAAGAAGACAAAGGAAATTAGATGTCCATGCTTACATTGCAAGAATCAGAAAATTTGGATCGACCCATCTATAATCGAGCAACACTTGGTGATGCATGGATTTGTTGCAGGCTACATAAATTGGTCACATCATGGAGAGATCCCAAGCAAACAAGTTCCCAACCGGGCGATAGTACAGGATGAAGTGTTCAACTGGGACGAGGATTTGATGGTAGTAGCAGAAGAAGGAGAAGAGGAAGTAGAGCCCATTAATGTTGATGATGATGTTGGTGGCGATGATGGTCAGCACAGTATAGTTGATGATGTCGATGATGGTAATGTTCGCGTAGATGATGGTAATTTTGATTTGGAAGAGATGTTGCGTCATGCTAAACCTGAGGTTGTAGCTGGGTCCGCTCGTGGGTTGGAGAATTTTGAATCATTACAAAAGGCAACGAAGGTTCTTTTGTACGATGAGGCAAATGGTTGCATGAAGGATTTCACATTGTTGCGGACGGTGCTTGAACTTATGAGATTGAAGGCCAGAAACGGTTGGTCGGATAGTAGTTTCAATGATTTGTTGGTTCTGTTGAAGAAACTGTTTCCGCAACCCAACTCCCTGCCAACCAGCACCTATGAAGCGAAGAAGCTTATTTGCCCTTTATCTCTGGGTGTGCGAAAGATACACGCGTGTGTTAACCACTGCGTACTGTTTCGTAAAGAGTACGAGGATTTGGACAGATGCCCAACGTGCAACACTAGTTGATACAAAACAAGCCGTAGCCAGTCCGAGCATCAGGATGTTACCCAAGACGAGGTAGAAGATAACAACAAAAAGAAGATCCCCCAGTTGGTCATGTGGTACCTTCCGGTGAAAGATCGATTGAAGCATTTGTTCTCGAACCCGAGGGATGCCGAACTGATGCGCTGGCATCATGAAAAGCGGAAAAAGGATGGGATGATTCGATCCGGCAGATGCTCGACAGTGGAAGGAAGTTGACAGAAAGTACCATGAGTTTGTAGAGGACCCAAGAAATGTAAGGTTTGCATTGAGCACCGATGGAATGAATCCATTTGGTGACTTGAGCAGCTCACACAGCACGTGGCCAGTACTCCTAACCATGTACAACCTCCCTACGTGGCTGTGTCAGAAAAGGAAATATATTTTGTTGACCATCCTTGTATAGGGACCACGACAACCTGGCAATGACATGGATCACGCTTAATGCAATTATCTTTGTCACCATCAACGACTTGCCTGCACTGTTTTCCCTATCAAGACAGCTCAAGGGGAAGACAGGCTGCGTTATTTGTGTTGATGGTACAGTGTACAGGTATCTTCAGGGATCAAAGAAGCTAGTGTACATGCGGTACCGACGTTACTTAAGAAAGAATCACCCGTACTGCTCCAAAGCAGAATATTTCGACAACACTGTTGAGGATGGTGATCCACCAGAACCATGGAAGGGTGATAAAGTGTTCACAATAACGAAAAAGCTCAAGGTTGTTTTTGGGAAGGCCAAAAAGAAGGAAACCAACAAGTGGAAGAGAAATGAGGCCAAAGAGCCAGCAAGCGCTAGCGGGCCATTCAAGAAGCACTCCATTTTCTTTAAGTACCTTCCGTACTAGCAAGATTTAGAGATACGTCATTCTATCGATGTCATGCACCTAGAGAAAAATATCTTCGATAGCACCATGGGTACTTTACTAGACATACCTAGCAAGACAAAGGATGGGCTGAAGTCCCGTAAGGACCTCGTGAATATGCAGATAAGGAAAGAGCTTCACCCTGTAGATGAGGGTAACGGAAAAGTGTATCTTCCGCCGGCCTGCTACACCTTGACAAATGAGAAAAAGGCAATGTGCAAATGCCTACGTGGGGTGAGAGTGCCTACTGGTTTCTCCTCAAACATTAAGCGACTGGTATCCATGAATGATTTGTCATTTTCAGGCTACAATTCCCATGATTGCCATGTAATGCTCACAACATTCCTCGCTATCGCCATCAGAGCAATCGAACCATTACATGTTAAGGTGGTCATCACAAAGTTGTGTTACTTTTTCAATGCAATCTCACAGAGAGTAATTGATCTTGACGAGTTAGGTCCTCTCTGCACTTTCGCTATAGAGACCGTGTGCGAGCTTGAGA
This sequence comes from Oryza officinalis, assembly GCA_008326285.1. Taxonomy (NCBI): domain Eukaryota; kingdom Viridiplantae; phylum Streptophyta; class Magnoliopsida; order Poales; family Poaceae; genus Oryza; species Oryza officinalis. Next base: position 34,162,751 of record BDMV01000007.1, on the reverse strand, counting down.
TGTGTTTCTCGCCATCATTTTTCAATATGATGGAACACCTCATAGTTCATATTGTGCCTCAGATTATTGCACTTGGTCCCCTGTACCTGCATCAGATGTGGCCATTCGAATGGTACATGTCCATTCTAAAAGGCTACGTACGGAACCGTGCCCACCCAGAGGGATCGATGATAGAGGGATATACTACCGAGGAAGTCGTTGAGTGTTGCATTGATTACCTAAAAGAGAGGAAAGCAATTGGTTTACCGGTACCTCGACATGAAGGTAGATTATCTGGAAGAGGGACAAAAGGGCAGAAAAGATTCCACGACGATGATTACAAGAAACTGAAAGAAGCTCATTTCATTGTGCTGCAACAGCTCGCGATAGTGGAGCCGTACATAGATCAGCATCTTAAGGAATTACAAGCAATGAATACAGGGCGTTCTGATGCATGGATCATGAAGCGACACAAGGCTGCCTTTACTGAATGGTTCAAGAACCTCGGCCTACCAGATGGCGATACTACGGAGGAAAAAACTATTAAGAGGTTGGCTGACGGGCCATCAAGTGTTTACACCTCATGGCAAGCATATGATCTTAATGGGTATACATTTTATACCAAAGCGAAAGACCAAAGGAGTGCATGCCAAAACAGTGGCCTTCGAGTAGAGGCAATCGACACAACTGGACAAAAGAGCACATACTATGGATTCATAGAAGAAATATGTGAACTGGACTATGGATCCAACATGCAGATTCCACTGTTCCGGTGCTAATGAGTGAAACACCCATCTGGCGTGGTTGTCGACATTTTTGGGCTGACAATCGTTGACCTCATCAACGTAGGGCACAAGAATGACCCATGGGTACTTGCCGATCGGGCCGCTCAGGTTTTCTATGTGACTGATCCATCTCAGTTGAAGAAAGATATAGTTGTCTCGGGGAAACAAAAGATTTTGGGAGTTGATGATGTCCAAGATGTTGAGGCATATAATCAGTACGAGAACATGACACTCTTCATGGACTTTACAAACAACATTAAGGTCGCGGAAGCAATGATTGGTGATTCCCCGAAGCCATACATGAGGAACAAGGGAGTAGGGAAGAATGTCAAAGGTTAATCTACATATGTAATTATGGTGACTTCAGATGGATGATGAATTTTTGTACGGATGATTACTGACTCTTTTTGTAATTAGTTCTGTGGATATTTTTACATTTAGTTGTGCAAAGAAATAAATATTGAAATGGGCCAAAGGTTTTTCCTGGCGGTCGAGGACACTTCCGGCCGCCAGCGAAAAAGGTTTTCGCTAGCGGCGAGGTAAGCCGGCCGCCAGCGAAAATGGGTTTCGGTAGCGGGCCGCCTATTCCGGCTACCAGCGAAAACCTTTTTCACTGGCGGCCAGGTAAGCCGGCCGCTAGCGAAAATGGGTTTCGCTAGCGGGCCGCATAATCAGGCCGCCAGCGAAAACCTTTTTCGCTGGCGGCCAGGTAATCCAGCCGCCAGAGAAAATTGTTTCGCTAGCGGGCAGCCTAATATGGCCGCCAGCGAAAAAGGTTTTCGCTAGCGGCGAGGTAAGCCGGCCGCCAGCGAAAATTGGTTTTGCTATATATGGGCGCGCGGGAGTCTCAATTTTCCCTAAGTCCCGAAGGCGCGAAAACCCTAAAGCCGCCGCCAGGTTGCCGAAATTTTCAGCCGTCGCCGCCAGCAAAAACCTAGCGCCACCGCCTCCTTTTCACGCCAGGAGAGCGCCGCCACCTCCTTTTCGCACCAGGAGGCAGGTAGCCCTCACCGCCACCGCCTCCACCTCACCGCCGCCCGGCTGCCTCCTCACTGCCGTCGCCGGCCGCCTCCTCACCGCCCCCGGCCACCTCCTCACTGCCACCGCCGGTCCTCACCGCGCCGCGCCAGCCTCCTCACCGCCCCCGGTAGCCTCCTCACCGCCGCCGCCGGCCGCCGGCTCATCCTCGCCGCGTCCTCACAGCCACCGCTGGCCGCGTCCTCACCGCCGATGGCCGCCTCCTCACCGCTGCCGGCCGCGTCCTCACCGCCACCGATGGCCGCCTCCTCACCGCCGATGGCCGCCTCCTCACAGCCGCCGGCGGCCGCCTCCTCACCGCCGCTTGCCGCCTCCTCACAGCCGTCGACGGCCGCCTCCTCACCACCGCCGCCTCCTCTTCTTCCTCTGCTCGCCGCCTCATCCAGGTACCCCTGTCGCCGCCTCCTCTTTTTTTCGATGAATGGAATGGATGAATGGATGGATGAATCGATGAATGGATGGATTGATGATTGATTGTATGTATAGATGTATAGATGTATAGATGATTGGATGAATCAATGAATGGATGGATTATTGATTGATTGTATGAATGGATGGATGAATCGATGAATGGATGGATTGATTGATTGTATGAATGGATGGATTCATCGATGAATCGATGATCTGTTGTAGCCATTTGTAATCGCAGGGGATGCATGTTTATTCTTAATCCGAGAGCAAAGATCTTAATCTGTTGTAGCCATTTGTAATCGCAGGGGATACATTTACTTGAGATTCAAATATCTTTCTGTTTTAAATTGAAGCTTGATTGCTATAATCTATAAAAGAGAACTAAAAGAAACTAGTTTTGTTATCTAATTTGTTTTGTATTTTACTGAAATAGTTTTGTTAATTTTGCAATCAAGCATCTAATTAGTAGTTTATTATCACTGAAAATTAGTGGTTTTGTTCTATTTTGAAATTTCAAAAAGTTTAATAAGTTCTGTTATATGTGATTTGTTTCCATTCACTATTCTTTGTGTGTTGTCTTAAAAATTTAATCATGTGTATATGCAAGGTTAGAGTAATGTATTTAGTCTCGATTCAGTAAAGTTCAATTTTGAAATTTTAAAAAGTTTAATAATTATATTTAGTGTGATTTGTCTCCATCCACTATTCTTTGTGTTTTATCTAGAAAATTGAATCATGTATATATGCACAACACCTAAAAATTAAGGTTCTACATTTTGGATCACTAGCTATTAATTAATCTATAATATCAAGGTTGTTCTCCATTCCAAATATGAAATTCAGTGTATCACATTAGCATTATAGATCTAGCAAACTTCTTGCGATTTTCACTCTCACTATTTATATCTACTCTATCCGTCCAAAATATAAGTATTTTTGGATTAAAAAAAATATCCCAAAATTAATATAAGGACTCCTAAAGTATATGAGGATCTCATCTTATCCACTGCACTCTCTCGAGCCACTCATCCCTCACAACCCGAATTCAAATGGATTAGACCAAAACCAGCCGACAATTAATTAATAAATCAGGAGTAGTTCCCCTATTTAATATGAGCTTTACATTCTACTCACCATGCCTAACTCACCAAGTATTTAATCATGCATGTATATTTGTATTCATGAGACCTAGCATGTCATGCATCCAAGACTCAAAAACATTTAAAAAGACTCAAATTACACATTACAACTTGTGTTCATGCAAATATGAGAATATCTTACATGTCGAATCATTTTGAAGAAGAAGAGAAATTCTAAGTCATTTATACATGTATGTAAAATCTGATCATTTCTAATCTATAATTCTAATCTATAATTTTAATTATCTCTAGAATTAAAATTTTTTAGAACAGAGAGAGTATGGAATAGAAGCAAATACCATCTAATGAAGTCATTTAATTCCCCCCTCACTTATAGTAGTGATTTATTTTCCTTTTTAACTCTTTTAAGAAAGATGTAACGATTCCATTCCGCATCTAATATAAACTCACCTTAAAAGGATATCAACGGAAAAACCGACCGAAGCGGAACCCTCGGGCGCCAAGGGCAAGCAAACTCCACCGATGGTTGAGGATATTTGCACACAAGTAGTCGCGGAGGAATCATCGCCGTCAAGTTCCGGTGAGGAAGGGAGTGGATCGTATCACTCACCGAGTGACCCCCATCCTTCTCCTGCAAGGAAGAAAAAGGGTGGGAGCGACAATGAAAAAGTCGACTCCGACTACATCCCCCGCGAACCGGTGGTACGTAACATATTGTATATGATTAGTTCCGATCGTATTAAGTATATATATCAATTATAACCGATGTCATGTGAAATGCAAATATAGAAGAATGCTCCACGCCAATCTAAAAGGAAAGCCCAAGCCGCACCCGAAGCGGAAGCCGAAGCTGGAGCTGTCGTGCGCGTCTCAGCTTCAAGTAAACCCAAGAAAAGAAGGGGCGAGCGAGGGAAGAACATGTTGTTGAAAGAAGTCAGCGTGCTGACGCGGATCAGTGAGAAAGGGGAACCCCTATCACCCGAAGATTCATGTTCCAAGTATAGCAACCAATGCAGGGCGATAGTTAGGGATATCGTGGAGATCACATGGAAGGATTGGAAGAAAGTTCCTAACACTACAAAGAACAGCTGTTGGACGTCGCTGCAAAGCAGGTTTGAGTATCCACAAGGGACAGACGATGATGCAGCGAAGGTCTATGCACTCAAGACCATGGGCAAGCTGTGGCGGAACTGGAAAACAGACCTTAACAAGAAATATGTTCAGAAGGGACGTACGCCGTTTACGAAGTATGGAAAGATAACACCAGCCCAGTAGGATGAGTTCGTTGCCCTGAAGACATCGGCGGAGGAAAAGCAGAAGAGCCAGAGGATGTCTGAACTAGCAAGAAGGAATGAATATCCTCATCGTTTGGGATCGACCGGTTACCGTCCAGCGGTTAAGAAATGGACAAAACAAGATGAAGAGATGGAAAAGGCTGGGAAACCGGTTCCTATGAAAAATCACAACCCACGAACCAGGAACTGGGTGCGTGCAAGAACACCGGCCTTCACCCCGGAGGGGGATGTAGTCTTCAAGGATCCAAAGCTCCAGGAGGTAGCTGTCAAGATGAAGAACATCGTTACGCAGCAAGAGGCCGGGATGTTCGTGCCAGATAGAGACTGGGACGAGCTGACCTATGTGTTGGGCAACCCGGAGCACTCTGGCCGTGTCCGGGGAGTATCCTCAAAGACTAGCTGGAAGGATGGATTCAAAGAGGATGCTCATACCTACAAGAAGCGTGATCGCTATAAGGAGGAGATAGAATCCCAGGTTAGGGCAGCAGCTCGTGAGGAATGCCATAGATATTGTAGCCAGAATATGATGCACGGTGGTGCCGTTTCGCAGCCTGATCCGAGCTATCCGATGGACGATGTAACGGAGGATACTCCTTGCAAGCTCTTGATTCCGGTCGGTAGGGCAGGAAAGAAAATACAGGTTGCAACTGGGAGGTTCATACCAGGCCGCAGATTCCATTGCCAAGACATTCCGGATGACTATGCCAAGGTAGAGGTCCGGACGGTCAATGAGGCTCACCGGATGCACGAGATCGACATTCCAACACCCGAGGGGATTATGTACCTTGGAGATGTCGTTGACCAGTTTGTACTGTGGCACAAGAATGATATTCAACTAGGGTCAACGGATGGAACGGATCGTCCACCAAGGATACCGGTGTCACCGCCTCGTCCACCAAGGGAACAAGAACCGAGGGATCCTCCAGTTTCATCACCTCCGCAATCAGATCAACTAGTTGCATCACCTCCAAGATCAGAGCCTGCTATTGCGTCACCTCTAATTGAAAAGGAGACAGAAGTACAATCAGGGCTTGAAAAGGATCAATCAGAAGTACAAGTTCAGGAAGTGCCTCCGGCACAGCAATCAGAGCGTGCACAATCAGGGCCTGAGCGGACAATGCCCGATGAACTAGACCCATCGCAAACACAGCCATCGCAACCGGAGGAACCTAAGGGTGCCGATGTGCCAGTGATGGTAAGGACACACAAGCACAAAGGAAAAAGTGAATCGAAGAAAAAATATATGATAACAGCATTCCGAGGAAGGGACAAAGATATCAAAGATGCCGATTTTGATGACAGAAAGTTAACAGGCCTCAAGCAAACCATGGAAGATTATCTCAATTATATCAACTGCCCGGATGTGCCGCATGAGTTTCAGAATGGCCAACCATTCATCCATGCCTGGCAACTAACAGAAGGACCGTGTCAACTAAGGAGGTGGCATGAATGGTACATCAGGGCAAGCACCATAAAAGGCCTTTCATCGTTCACAGTTGCCGTGCAGGAGAACATCTTCTGGAGCGGGCCATGCCTATTCCAAGTCCATTTCTCCGATATGCATGCCCTCTACCGTCGGAAGAGGCTCGACGCCAATTTGGTCGGCATCTGGTGTCTGTAAGTGCATGACTGGAACGTGTCAATAAATCATTGTACCTATGTGCGTACCTAATTTGACCTTACATTTTTTGAAGGATGAATTACGTGCAAGCTGAAGCGATGCGAAAGCCTGTCGTCTACCTAAACCCGTGCCGGATAAGCAAGCCGAACCACACCTACCTGCTAGACGAGAACAAGCTACCGGCACATGTTCAGGCGATGACACGGCAAGAGAGTGACGCATATATAGAACAAAGGCATTAGGAAAAGATTCTCGATGTTGCTACTTATGTAGCTATAGCACTTGAATCTACGCAGGACAAGGAATGTGTTTACGCGCCATACGCCTTTGAGTAAGTTTTCATATCAACTACGAGTATATACATATAATCACGGCTGGACTAACCATTCTTTTGCAGCGACCATTGGATAGTATTTCTTCTCTATCCAAAGTACAATGAAGTCGTCGTCTTGGATTCTCTTGATAAAGATAGCAATATATATCAAGAAATGCTCAGAATTATCGATCTGTAAGTTATATGCATGGACGTTTCTTATTCTTATATATTCTCATGACGTGTTGTTATCTTTGACGAATTTAAATTAATTATCTCTGCAAACAGTGCATATAAAAAATATTACCAGCAAGGCGGACAACGGAAAAACTCCAGACAACGCATACTCATCCGCAATAAGTGGCCGGTAAGTAAATTTGGATGCCAAACAATACTACTTAATTTTTATAAATGCATGTGTTTTTCCATTTAATTAACTAATATACTTTATAATTGATGTTGAAAGTGTCATAAGCAACCGGTGGGAACCGTACTATGCGGATATTACACCTGCGAATACCTTAAGGTCAATGGGAGATATTGCGCGAATTACGACGATGTAAGTACAAACCGTCAATACTCTTGTTAAGTTAATCGCTAACTTGCATTACTGTGAACAATTTCGTAATTTGTCATGATCTCGATCCAGCTTCCAAAAATTTCCAAGTCTGAAAGGGAGCTCGATGATAAATCCATTGAGAACATACAACGGGACATGTGCTACTTCATCCACCGTGAGTGCGCACATCAGCTTGGGAGGTTTTTCGACCACGATGGAGTTTTGGCTCTGCCGGAGAACGAATGTTTGTCTAACTGGAGCAGGAGTATAATATAGATAGGTTTCACGCGTATGTATATCGCTCGGGTTGTAAGACATTCAACTACTTGTATATGTGGTGTCGGTCCAATTCTATCTATATAGGTGCTTAGATATTGTATATATATATATATATATGTATATATTAATCTTCATATATTATTTCCGCGTGCATGTATATTAATCATCAATGACGGCTGCACGAAAGAGAACATACTTTATCGATAGCTCGATTAGTTATATCATCCACGTGTGACTCTAAAATACATGAACAAAGGTAAGAAAAAAATAATATATAATATTTTTTATAAATATTGCATCTTCGCAGGCGGGCCACATGTCCAAAAAGAGTGTAAGCCGCCAGAGAAGAACATTTTCGCTGGCAGCTGTCTTAAGCCAGCGGCCAGCAAAGATATGGCTTCGCTGGCGGCTGACGTAAATTGGCCGCCAGAGAAAATAGTTCTTCTCTGGCGGCCGACATAAAGCGACCGCTAGCGAAGATATTTCTTTACTGGCGGTCTATAACCGCTAGCGAAGATCTTGATCTTCACTGGCCTTTGCTTTGTGGCGGCCCCAATTGTTGCCAGCGAAGACCCAAAATGACCGCCACGAAAAACTGTTTTCGTAGTAGTGTTAGGATAAGCAGACGACTGAACTCCTACCAAATTTTCATGACACCATAGATGTCAACAAGGCAGTAATTAAGTAGCAATAGTACAGTACAACTGCACTCATGATCACTCTCACACAGTACACATATACTTCCTCACCAAGCGTACACACAGTGCTTAACCCAGCAAGCCCCAATCTGAAGACGAAAACTACTAGTAGTTAAAGATTGAGATGTGTACGTACAGATTATTAATTAATTAAAAGATGAGGACAGACAAGGACAAATTCCACAGTAAACCATTTGGTGACATCACCCTCACGTACCCATCCATCGTCTCCTTTAAAAAGCCCCTCACACCCACACACCCACAAACTCCTATCCCTCTCTTTTTACTTCTCCCTCTCATCTCTCCTTCAATTCTCCTCCTCCTCCGGCCGGCCACCGCCACCACCACGCGCATGCAGTGCATGGCGCAGGAGGGCTCCGAGGCCTCCGTCGCCAGCTCGCCGCCAGCGCCGCCGCCGCCTTCCTCCTCCTCCTCCTCCTCCTCCGCCGCCGCGGCCTCCTGGTGGCGCGACATGCACCAGCACAGTCACCACCCGTACGGCGCCGCGGCGGCGGCAGCGCCAAGCTGGCCGCCACCGCCGTCAGCGTCGGCGGCGGCGGCGGCAGCGTCACGGTGGCCTCCGACGATGGCGGCGCACCAACACCACCTCCGGACGTCGTCGTCTGGCGCTGAGGATGACCTGTCGGCATCCAACGCCACCATCACCTCCTTCACCAACACCTCCACCACCAACCACTCCGGCCTCAGCATGGACTCCTCCGGTGAGGCCGCCGCCGCCGCCGCCGCAGCCGCCGCCGAGAGCCACCTCATCTGGAACCAAGTACTCATGTGAGTAGAGTACACGTATATATACATGTGTATATATTTATTATTTGCATATATATCATATATGCTAGTACAACAAATTAATTACATGTAAGTATATAAATTTGCATATTCGCAGAGGGCGTGAAAAGAAGGCATGCGTCCACTACCCTTTGTCCCAATGCGTCCAAAGCTTCCTCACTTTGCCTAGATTCTAATTAATTTAAAGAATAAATTTGTGCATGCATCTCTAGCTAAGCTAGAGACATCAATCCCTAATAACCCTGCTTAATTCCCAGCTAGCTAGGCTAATAAAAACGAATTAAAAATGGAACAAGAATATGTGCAAGTATATAAGAAATGAATATATAATATAGCCAACCAAGCAAGATAGCAGCTAGCTTCTAGTACTAGAGAGATAGAGAGAGAGCTAGTGGCAAAGGGAAAGATGAGAGCACAAGAGGGAGAGAGGAGAGCTAAAGCAAAGCAAAGCCAAGCCAAAGAAAGGAGCTTTTCAAATAGTGTGTGATATAGGGGAGGCTTACATGTGTGTCTAGGCATCTATCATGATTCTTTGGCTATAAGGTTCTTTAATTCTCTCTTTCTCTGATAGATCTTTGCTAGCTAGCTAGATAGATAGGTTCTTGGAATTGGAATTAGCATATGTGAGATTTCTTGCATGGGATAAGATTTCCCCATTAAAGGACTAAACAAAGTAAATTCCATGGTGTAATATATGCATGCTTGCATGGTTAAATTCATGCCTAGCTAGCTAGGCTGTAATTTGGTAGAACAAACCTAGGTAGCAATGCCAAACTAGTAGAGTGATTAGAGTTAAATAATTAAGTGCAGAAGTAAGCAACTACTAATTACTAAGATTTGTTTGGTACGGATCCCAAAAAAAGTGGAACCATATCAACAGCATCCATGTCTCCATATAACTCGCAAGTACTTTAATCCCAATTCCCAAAGATGATCTCTCTTCACATTCTCCACATGTAATCGATTGCCTAATGATATGCAATGGATTATCGTTAGCAAGCATAATAATATGCAATTAATTATATGTGCAACTCTCAGTGGCTTGTTCACTTAGCTTTGTGCTCATAGCTCATCTGTCCTCTTGGCCAGGGGCGCCGGCGGCGAGGTCGGGAGGAGCATGCCGGCGGTGCACGACGCCCACGACGACAGCGAGAACTTCCTCGAGCTGCTCAACTCGAGGACGCTCGCGCCGGAGCTGTTCGCCGAGCCGCCGGCGTGCGACTACCTCAAGAAGATGGAGTACGGCGGCGGTGGAGGCGGCGGCGGCGGAGGAGGAGGAGGCTGGTCGGAGCACCAGTTCACTGCCGCCGCGCTGGAGAAGCACCTGAGCTCCGCCGCGGGCTACGGCGGCGCGCTGGCGCACCACCACCACCACCAGCACGCCGCCGCCGCGGCGGGCCCGCCGGAGCGGCTCACGGCCAACCTCTCTGACCTGGTTAGCAACTGGTCCATCGCGCCGCCCAACCACGCCCACCACGTCGGCGGCGCCGCCGCCGCTGCCGCATGCGATAACCCAGCGGTGGCCGCGGCCATGGCGGTCCACGGCGGCGGCAACGTGAAGCAGCCCGGCAGCTTCCTCGACTCCGGCGGGAACGTCATGAAGCACGAGATGGGCGGCGGCGCGATGCTGCAGGAGGCTGCCGGGAGCAGCAGCAGCACGGGCACCGGCGGCGGGCAGGACTTCCTGAGGCCGATGGGGCTAGCCGCCGGGTCGTCGTACAGCTCCATGCTAGGGCTGAGCAGCAGGATGTACGGCGGCGGCGGCGCCACAGCCAACATGGACGTGCCGTGGGGGAGCAGCAATGCTGGCGCGGCGAGGAGCCTGTCGGACCTGATATCGTTCGGCGGAGGCGCGCTGGACAAGCCGCCGCCGACGCCGCCGCCGCCGCCGCCACCGTCGTCTGCGCCGGCGAGGACGTCGTCGGCGGACTACAAGAAGCAACAAGGGCAGCAGGAGATCTCGTCCCCCGTACGTAATATACATAATATTTTCCTCCCAAAATATATAACACGATTAACTTTTAACCATTTATCTTATTTAAAAATTTAATATAAATTATATAATATTATAAGTTAAGATTATAAATTTTTATGATAAAATAAATTATAATAAAATAAATAATATTTTAATAAAACTATGAAAAAATCAAAGACGCATACATTTTGAGACGGAGAAAGTAATATATACTGCTCATAGTTGGTGATCGAGTGAAGCCCACACTGATGAGCTGATCATATGCGTGTTGCATTCACGTAGGCGCAGACGAGCAGCAGCGGTGGTGGCGGCGGGAAGGAGGGGAAGAAGAAGAGGTCAGAGGAGGCGGCAGGGTTGGAAGGGAGCACGAAGAAGTCCAAGCACGAGGCCACCTCGCCCACCTCTTCCCTCAAAGTACGCCTCATGATATATCTCTGCATGCATTAATTCATCACATGCATCCATAATTAATTCCATATATACCCTTTTGTTCTAAAATGTGTAATGTTGTTAACTTCTAAACATGATATTTGATCGTTCATCTTGTGAAATATATATATGTCATCTGTAAAAATATCTTAAATAATAAAACAAATCACAACTATAAATAAATAATGTTTACATGGTATTTATTAACTTTTTCTAATAAGTAATAACAACAATGATCAAGCGTTATATTCGAAAGCCAACAATTTTATATGTTCAGAAACGTGAATAGTACATTCTATCTATCTTTGATGCATGTTGCATTGATCTTCCCTTCATGTGCATGAGCAAATATTGCCAGTCGATTGATTAATTGACCAGTCAGCTCGTATATACAGTTTCAGATGATGGGTTTAATTAATTTTTTTTCTGCAACAAATGTGCAGTGATTAACAAAGTGAGCTCTACAAATTATTTTTTGACCTAAAACAAATATGATGTTTCAAATAGATCAATTATCCATCATCTCTAGTAGTACACTGTCCAGTAAGGATTTTGTTTTATTTTTATTTTTTTTAAAAAAGACATTTGTACATTAAGGAATCGTCAGGAACAATGAATTTTGCATGTATAAGTTCAATTCCCATGGAAATCTGGAAAAATCCCATACCATGCACGCATGCTGTAGGCCTTTATTTATAATATATGCCCAACGAAGAGATGGACAGCTTAATTAGTAGAAATAATTAGCAGTTGCCAAATCTCCACGTAATGACACTCATGCATTATACATTATGTACATCCTTACTGAAAAATTAGCCCGAATTGTAAATATACATGTGTAAGCAGTAATCTCTACGTAAAGCAGTGCAACAGTTAGTACTCATAAGGTGTTTATATAGCTTTTATCTATCTTTTAGGATTGCTGATGCTGCTTGGTTTAACAGTCGCAGGTACCAAAAGTAAAGTTAGGGGACAAGATCACTGCACTGCAACAGATAGTCTCACCATTTGGAAAGGTAAAGTTTGATTCGAATATGCATGTATGCTTCGGGTCACGGATTCTAATTACCCGAGTGGACATGTCAACTAAATAGTTATGAAAAATTGACAACATAGATTAATATGTAGTATATCACTTCACAAACATGCAAGTTTAAATTCAACTTCAAAAGTTATAACAAAAATAACAAATTAAACTCTAACTAAGTATATATTCGCAGCTAATTTTGTTATTCTCGTTATAACTTATAGAAGTAGAATTAATTTGAACTTGTATATTTGTGAGGTGATATATTACATGTTAATTTATCTTGTCAATTTTTCGAGATTTTTTCATAATTATTTAGTTGACATGCAATAAATGAGTGGATGTACACTCGAGTGATTAAAAGATCGAGTTTCTAGTATGCTTTGTTGTTTTTATGGTAATTTTTAGGGTATAAATTGTGGTGAAATGTTGCAGAATTTCTACAAATTTATACTAATTATTCCTAGACTGATGCAATAAGTTTGAAGGGGGGGAATTACACCCTCATGTACAATATTTAATGATCCGTTGACATACAAAGGAAGAAAAATTATCTTAATTCATTACAAATTCTTCTCTATTTTTTATGTGTTCAGTTGAACTTACAGATTATACAGAAGTTGTTATCTCAAAAATGGATCCCATCTGAGGACCCTAACATTTATATTTATGTTTATGAAATCGACTTCTTGCTCTTTAGAATGAAGTTTGCTCTTTATGATCTGTTTCAGACTGACACAGCATCGGTGCTATACGAGGCAATAACTTACATTAAGTGGTTGCATGAACAAGTGCAGGTAAATTGCAGAAAAGTTTTCTATTGTTATTTGTTCTCAAATGCAATTTATATGCATGTGGTCACTTTTTAGGTCAGTCCTCAAACATAATTGTGAATATTTAGAAATAACCCCTCATAATTGTCAAAAGAAAAGGGTAAAGTCAACTTTTCGCTCTTGGAGTCCAATTATCCCCTAAACATAAAAGGCAATTATTGCTCACCATTAACTTTCAAAACCAGGCAAATAACACCTCAAACCTTGTTTCATGGTGGTTTTGATTGATATGACGGTAGTTTTTGCTAACAAGAACTCCTATTAGGTAAGTTTTGTTGATGTAAACCTAACTAAGTGACATCCACGTCAAGAAAACACATATAGTATGAGTTTGCACTAGCAAAAACTACCGTCATGTCAAAAAGAAGAACAAGAACAAGAAGACAAGAAGAAAGAAGAAGCAATGCATGTCAATAGGGTCTAGCTAGTACTTTAGGGTGTTAAATATTTGTTTGGGTTTTAAAGTCGATGGTGAAAATAGTTGGTATCATTTTAGTGCCGGTGAAAAATCGACTTTAAGACTCAAAGGCCAAAAGTCAAAATTGCCAGGAAATACTTTTCATTTTTATTTTCAGAAATTGCTAGCTATGGAAAATACTGTAAAGAATGTGGATTAGATCAATAGCATGGGTTTCCCCTTTTTATGCATACTCCTCAATATGAGAAGAAAGAAAGTATCGGCTAGCTTTGTGTCATTGCTTACATTTTAATTTGGTAATGGAGAACTTTACACAACCTTTTTATGACTTATGCAATATAATCAATGCAATTATTGCTTTGTCAAAAAGGATGTTTTATGAAAGGCCCGATATACATTTGATATTTCCATTGGAAAAGCCACATCTTAAGATTAACATGAATGATACTGCACCACCAATTATTGGGAGACACGTGTCGAACCTGCAAAGCCTAGCTCAGCTCATACCCTTCTAAGAGGGCCCAGGATAGCCTTCCTTTTGTTCGTATTTTGCACAACATGAGTGTTACTAGTGCTGCTGCTTTTGTGTAATGGAATTCTTTGTCATGGCCCCGTTACACACAACCTTTTTGCAGTTCGGCTCTATCAGTTAGTTATTCATTATATGCAACATGGAAAACTTTCTCAGAATCAGTTTGTGCGACCAACTATATACAATTTAATTTGACTCCTTATTTCATGCTTAATTGTTGCAGTTGTTGAGTGATCCATACATGAAGTCGAGTAGTAGCAAGGTAAGCTACAAAACTTAATTGTGCACTTATATATATGTGTATATGTCCTCGTCGAATCTGTACATCAAACTTTCTAGCTAGAATTTTGATCACACTAAGGGTCAAATTATACACATATTCCCTCCATCCCAAAAAGAAAACCATTCTACCATTCAAATTGTACATAAGAGCCTAAATGCATATAAAAATTACCTGTAACGACACTTCTGTGTTGGAGTTTAATTTGACCCGTCAAAGGTGATGTCGATGTGACGGTTCTCAAGCCCCCCAACACACAAGGACGAAAATAGGCATGGGGCAGCTAGGGCTTGAGCCCCATGTCTGGCTCCATAATCTCCATTGTAATCTTGAAAAATACCATATAATTTATGAAAATATTTGAACTCCCATTAGTTAAGCCCTACGTGTGAAGGTTTTCTAGCTCCGCCACTGCCGACACGGATAGGCCGTTCACGATGTCAAGTTCTATAGAAAGGATAATCTACTCTTATACCGATCAAATGGCCCAATTAGAGAGACTAAGCGCACTATAGTCACCATGCATTCTATATCCCATTAATTAAGAAGTGCCTCCCTTAATTGCTCAAAGGGTAACACGCCACTAAATTTCATATATATAATAATTAGATTATCATCCAATACTTTGTTGATGACTTGGGGGTTTTTTTTCAGGATTACAATGCATGGGGAGGGTTGGATAGGAAGGAGAAGGCAGATGCAGAGGTTGACTTGAGAAGTAGAGGGCTGTGCTTGGTGCCTGTCTCCTGCACCCCTCAAGTGTACAGAGATAACAATGGCCCGGATTACTGGACGCCACCCTATAGAAGCTGCTTATACCGATGAGTTTATTATTGTTGTTGTTCATTGTTTGTTATTATTAATTACTGAATAATTGTGGTGAATATATGATTAATTATTAGAAGAAAAAGATATTCATAGCCAAGTAAGTTTAATTAATTACAGCTCTATTTGTGTACGGCCACAAATTAATTGAACTTTCTCAATGTATCTTCTAGTTTATTGTTGATTTGTAGGTATATATATGGTTCGTGTGATCAGCATCGAGCTATTAATCGATTGCTTTCTTGTACTGATTTAACTTTTTTTTTTACTTCGGAGCTATTTGATCAATTTAATTGAGTGATAGTTAAGTGTATATATTGTTTCTTTATTTGTGCATATGATACAGCACAGGTGGATACTACATTTTCTCCCATCTGTTAATTAATTATTCTTGTGTGCCACACACATGATTCATGGCTTCATGCAGCATGCATCAGTTTGGGGCGCTGTAAGATATGCTTCACCACTTTCAGATCATCAAGGGTAAAAATGGTGTGGATACTTGATTTGGATGGTTTACGAATACGTATTATATTCACTTGGAAACGAATTTAGTCATGTTTTTTTAATTGAATATGAATTCAACAGCAATAATATCTAGAAAAACAAAAATGTGGGGATGTATTATCAGGAGGTTAATATTTGACGTGTTTGGAACACTGGTGATGCCAAAGCCTACGTAAACCCCGGAGTGAGGAAACTTAAAGTACTGTACTCTGAACAAGAGTAATAGTAGACAGTGAAGCGGTGTGACGCCACTAAATACCAAGTAAAAAAATGATATGGAGGCGAGAAAGAAGAGAAAGAGAGAAAAATATCGTTAGTTAATTACTGGATATTTAAATATTGTATATACAGCCTGTATATTTTCATTAGAACTAAACCATAATTTGTAGTACAGACAACTTGTTGCATATGTTTTTCTAGATATCACATGACACTACTACAAAAATTTCCATAGGTACTGGTCACATAGATGCCGGATTTGCTAGAATCGGCACCTAAAAACAATTCCCGCTCATTTTTCCATGAACCGACACCTATAAGATCTTATAGGTACCGGTTGGTTGGGAGAAGCTCATTGATGCCGGTTTGTAAGAAAAACCGGCACCTATGAGCCCAAAAAAGACGCCGGCCTTCTTTACAAACCGGCACCTATCACATAGGTGCCGGTTCGTAATAAAAACTGGCACCTATGTTACGGCCAAAAAGGTGCCGCTTTATCCTAATAAACCGGCACCTATCACATAGGTGCCAGTTTTTAATAATAACCAGCACCTATGTGGTGACTTTCGACGGAAGGAAACTAAATAGGTGCCGGTTCATAATATGAACCGACACCTACATCCCCCAGTTTATATATATCCCTTGTTCACTGCATACTCACGATTTTGAGGCTTCTCTTCAGCTCATCCAAACGGGAGGAGGAGGTTTTGCCCAAAAATTTAAAAAATATCGAGAGATCTATGTGTTTGCATACGTAAAGGTTAGTATATGTTGATTCTATATGTAATTCGCACTAATATTTGTCAAGTTATTTTTTGTAATTTGTTTCGTTGAATGAGAAGCATGAGAAAGTATGATGACTTATTAATATTGGAGTAATTTAGAGATTAATCATCAATGAGTAATGTATCTATTATTAACATATATCAGAATTTTAATAGATATAGAGAATGATATATGTATGTTAGTGGTTAATTTAAGAATTTTCGTAGGAGCGATCGATGAAGGAGGGATGAACGTTGCGGAGCGCGGTACCTTGGAATATGCCAGGAGAGTAACCAACTTCGTGATCGCAGCCACGAGATCCAGATCATTGAACACGACGAAACACTTGCGTTGTCCATGCGCTGATTGCAGGAATGAGAGACAGTTTCGTGCAAAACAAGTTCATGAGCATATCCTAACAAGGGGTTTTATGCCTAATTACACATGTCAGGACAATCATGGTGAAGATGAGAATCCGGATGTAATGGACATAGACAATGTGGAGTTGCCTACTGATGGAGGTGGATATGATAGTGACGAATCAGATGGTTTAGATCAGATGTTACGCGACGGGGAGACAGCCTACGACGATGACAGGCAATACGAGAAGTTCAAGGGCATGGTGGAGGACTCAAAAACTCCGCTTTATCCAGGATGCAATGAGCAGCACACCAAGTTACACGTCGTCCTCTCATTGCTGCAGATGAAATCAACCTACGGTTGGAGTGACAAGAGCTTCACTGAGCTTCTACAGCTGATTGGAGACTTCCTTCCAGCGGGTCATGTACTACCAGAAACAACATACCGAGCGAAGAAGGTTATCTGCCCACTCGGACTGGAAGTGCAAAAAATTCACGCATGTCGAAATGACTGTATCCTATATCGAGGTGACTATGCAGACTTGGATACATGTCCAGTTTGCGGAGCACCGCGGTATAAGGGTAGAGTTAACGATGATGAAGATGATGATGACAGTGGTGGCCCAGTCCTAAAGAAGAGAAAAGTGCATGTTAAGGTTGCGTGGTATTTTCCTATAATCCCTCGGATTGAACGCATGTATGCAAACAAAAAACATGCAAAGATGATGCGTTGGCACCACAAAGAGCGTAAGAAAGATGGAATGATAAGACACTCTGCCGATGGATCTCAATTGAGAAAGATAGATAGAAAGTACAAAAAGCATTTTGCGCAGGAGATTAGGAATATAAGGTTTGGGCTGAGCACGGACGGGATGAATCCATTTGGTGACATGAGCAGTCGGTATAGCACGTGGCCAGTGGCACTTGTTATCTACAACCTTCCTTCATGGTTGTGCATAAAGCGTAAGTATATTATGATGTCACTTCTAATCCAAGGGCCCAAGCAACCTGGCAACGATATCGATGTCTACTTCAGGCCATTAGTGGATTATCTTAAGTTTCTATGGGACCGGGGTGTGCAGATGTGGGATGCGTACAAAAGAAAGTACTTCACCTTAAGGGCAATGTTGTTCGTTACCATCCAAGATTACCCTATAGCTGGTAACACATCCGGGCAAACAGTGAAAGGTGGTTGTGCATGTGTGCAGTGCATGCGGGATACAGCGAGCAAATGGCTGAAGTACTCCAGAAAGACTGTGTACATGCGCCATCGGAGGTTTCTTCCAGCCGACCACCAGTACTGTAGCAATACAAGAGATTTCGATGGCACGGTGGAGGAGGATACAGCTCCAACACGCCGTACCGACAGAGAGATTTTTGAAGAGGTACAAGATATTGAATGTATATTTGGTAAGGTACAAGGCAATCGAAGCGCAACGAGCAAGGGTGGTGAGAAACCTCTTTGGAAGAAGAAATCTATCTTTTGGGAACTACAATATTGGAAAGATTTGGATATCCGTCACGCAATTGACGTGATGCACGTTGAGAAGAATATATGCGAGAGTTTGATGGGACTCCTGCTAAACATACCCGGTAAGACAAAGGACACGTTGAAAGCCCGGAGAGACCTCGCAGACATGAACATCAGGTCCGAGCTACATCCTCAAAAACATCCCAATGGTCGCCAGTACCTCCCTCCCGCGTGCTACACCCTTAGTGCCGCAGAGAAAATAAACCTATTGGAGTGCCTACAGGGTGTCTGAGTCCCTTCTGGTTACTCTGCGAACATTAAAAGACTTGTCAACATGAAAGAGAAGAAATTAGTGGGCATGAAGTCACATAATTGCCACGTGCTGATGACACAACTTCTTCCTGTTGCTATTAGAGACATTTTGCCAGATAAGGTTCGAAACCCAATCATAAAGTTGTGCTCGTTCTTCAACGCTATATATCAGAAGGTGGTCGATCCAAGCACGCTAGACAAGCTCCAAGCAGATGCTATCATTACCCTTTGCCAGCTCGAGATGTGTTTTCCACCATCATTTTTTGATATAATGGCTCACCTCGTGTCACATCTCGTGAAAGAGATAAAGATTCTCGGCCCAGTGTATCTGCATAACATGTGAGCTTTCGAGAGGTTCATGGGGATCATAAAGAAGTATGTGCGTAATAGAGCTCGACTAGAAGACAGTATCGTAGAGTGTTATGCAACAGAGGAGGTGGTTGAGTTCTGTATCGACTATATGGATTTGCATCCCATTGGTGTGCCGATGTCTCGACACGAGGGCAGGCTACTAGGGAAAGGGACACTAGGGCATAAGGCAATTTTCGCTCCTAGCCTAGAAACATTACGGCAAACACATTTCGCAGTGCTCCAGCAATCGGCCTTGGTAGCTCCATTTGTCGACATGCATTATAACACACTCCGCAGTGAGAACCCAAGCAAATCAGAGGCATGGATAGCTAAGCAGCATAGGTTGAATTTTGGCGATTGGTTACGGAAGCATATCATGGCTATGAATACTGATAGTGACTAGCTGTATGTTTTGTCTCGGGGACCTACGAGCACAATTCATTCATTCCAAGGGTATGATAGTAATGGATATATATTTTACACGAGAACCCAGGATGCCAAGAGCTCGTATCAAAACAGTGGTGTCCGCATAGACTCCTTCGACAGTAATGGCGTAGAACAAACGTACTATGGTTATATAGAGGCAATCTGGGAGCTTGAATATGGATCGCTGAAGGTACCACTTTTCCAGTGTCAATGGGTCAAAATTCCAAGTGGTTTGAGGATTGACAAATACGGAATGTTCATCGTGGACTTAAACAATGTGGGTTATCAAGATGAACCATTTGTGCTCGCAAAATCCGTAACACAAGTTTTCTATGTCAAAGACCCTTCTTCGTTGACCGATCGCCACGTGGTTCTCCATAGAAAGCGAAACATTGTCAGAGTTGAGAATATCGTTGATAAGGAAGGCTACGATCAAATCGACGAGCTACCACCGTTTGCAACAGATGTAGAAGGAGGTGAAGAAAGTCAGGAAGACGAAGACGAGGAAGAAGCACCATATGTTCGCAGCGATCATGAAGAAGGAGTAATTGTGATCGACCTGCATGTTTGAATTTTATTGTAACAAACATGAATGTGTAATGTAATGATAAATTACATCAGTTTACTGCTAATTTGTACTACCATGAACAAACCTATACTGTGAGCTTCGGTATTTCTTAATCCTCTAAAATTGTTACATCCTACAATAACTAAAAATTTATATGTGATTACTTTTTACGCGAGTCCCCTGTTATAATCAGTGGAAGCATTGATCATTGGCCTGAAAGGACAAAGTGGAAGGACATCCAATACCTGAAGAAGATTGCTGGAGATCCAACTGTTCCTCTTGGAGTTCATATAAGCCACATACGATGCATTTAGCACCTCATTTTTCCCCATTATGAATTTTCTTTTTAATAATTAGTCGAGAATTCATCTGTCCATTGTTCATGTAAATTTTTATTAGTCGTGAACTTATATGTCCATTGTTCATGTACCTGGGAATATTTCGATCCCAGTTGTTTGATTTATCAATAATTGGGCCATTAATTCTTATTTTAGCATTCCTTGGAACAGGAGCTGATATGTATAAATTAAGCAATTGAACATGCCGTAACGAGTGCAAGTGGCCTGGTGTTGGTGGAGTGGGATGGTCGTCCGAGTGTTGTGGAGATAAATTACTAAAGAACTGAACTATTATTATTGTGAGTACATATTTACTCTCTGACCTTTTAAAAAAAAGAATCTTGGTTGTTACTGCTTCTAGGTTCAGTTACCCTGGTCTTTCCTCAAGAGTGCAATCTGGTTGCTATGTCAATACAGTCCAGGTGAAATCCTGTTATAATCAGTGGAGTTCATGTAAGCCACATAGGTACCGGTTCGTATTAACAACCGGTACCTATTTAGGAAAAAAGGTGCCGGTTTTAATTAAGAACCGGTACCTATAATATACAAAAGGTACCGGTTCTAATTTAAAACTGGCACCTTTTTACCTAAATAGGTACCGGTTGTTAATACCAACCGGTACCTATGTGGCTTATATATATATATATGCCGCCGTCTCTGCCATCGCCATTTTCCCCAAACCAGCCCGCCGTCACCATAGATCTGGTGGCCGCCGCCCGCCGCCCGCCGTCGCCCTTCACCACCGTCCCCTCGCTCACCCGCCAGCCAGCGCCCTCCAGCACCATCACCGCTAGCCAGCGCCATCCCCGTCCTCCACCGCCGTCGGTCCTCCCCTAGCCTGGATCGATCTACCGCCGTCGCCGTCCACCTCCTCCTCCTCCTCCGCCACCGTCCACCTCCTCCTCCTCCTCCTCCGCCGCCATCCACCTCCTCCGCCGTCGCCGTCCACCACCGTCCAGTACCGCCGCCGCCCTCCTCCGCCGCTGTCCTCCATCGTCGCCGCCGCCCTCCTCCTCCCTGCCATCGGGTATGTTATTTCACTAACTAGAGCAGATTCCGAGATTGTTCCTGATGTGCCAATTAGTAGACATTGCGAATACCAATTTGTTTATTTTGGTTGATTTTTTTAAATGTTCCAAAAAAAATCTACAAACAGTTGGAAGGACATCATACATCATAAATTGAATACACTTCTCGCACAAAAGATTATGGCCTAGGTAGATCAATGTAGGCATGATCAATTATGTGAAAATAATTTCTTATTTGGGAACCAGTGTTATTTTGTAATGTGCAAGAATGAAGACTATCAATGCTTGCCACATCTGTGGCGTCAAAATCAAAAACAGTATAAATATTACAAAAACAATAATGTGCTGCCACTAAAAGTAAAAGCAACAGCCTACTGGCAACACAAGCATCTCTCGAAGAAGTTTATTTTGGGAACTTAAAATAATCTACTAGACACAATACTGCATTTACATGACAAAGCCCAGGCTCTTATCCCATTCATTTTACTTTGTAAAGCCAACTTTCAGTGAAAACTTATGAAGCTTCTACAGAAACAAAATCCTAGCATGCCATGCAACAAATAAGTCCTGAGGGAACATTTGGAATACTAATCGACAAAATCTGTAATTAACTAGAAGCTTCCTAGGAAATATCAGGTGTCTCAAACAAATTCAGAATCATCCAAACATTCAAAAATGGTGGATATCCAGTTATCTTAGCTGACGTTCTACTGAGAAAAATCTACAAACAGAAATTCAAATATATATTCTAGTGACAGAATTAAAGGCATGAAACCACTTAAATTTAGAACAAGAGAACTTGGAACATTATGTTTTGCTTGCCTTTTTCCCTTTGGTCATGAGGCCCTTCTGTCGCAGAAGTGCACGCAACCTCTCAACTGTGAAGGTCTGTAGTGTGTGACCTGAAAAATCAGGTGCCGCTTCTTCTACCGTATTAAAGTTTATTAAAGTTATTAGAGGAATTGGGAGACTGTACATGAGCGTGCTATTGTCTTCTTTTGAAATGCTGAAGCATGCATCAACATACTCCTGGTCTTAAATGCAAAATAGAAAGACAGTTAGTGGCTTTTAACATGAAAACCTAGAACACTGCAAACATTCCTCTTGGTTGGGTACTTCACGAAATCAAACATATATAGTCATGGCAGTAAGTTCGATGGAAGGTGGCAACTCTGGCCACTTCCTATTATTTTCTTTTTGTTTCATTTTTTTGGTAGAAGCTCGAAAAGGTGTGGCTTCTAGTAAATCTCGACAATTGATCATTTGCTCTCTTTTTCATTAACAAATTCCAATAAATAAAACATTATTCCCTCTATTCACACATTCACAAGTGCCCAAACTGAGTTAGACCACTTACCAGCAGCAGACAGCCCTGAGAAGCTAACCCAAGTTGGGCCTTTTAGATCAATTCTGGCCATCCAAACTTCTGGGAGCAACTCTAATCAAACAAAAAAAAGAAAAAAAAATTACTTCCAGAGCTAATTTATATAGTCATATTATCCCAACTAATAAGCAATCATGAAGGACAAACAGTATCATGCAGATAATTATGTCGTTGTGCAGGTCAGCATGAAAGAAACAATTGCCAAAGATTGTCGAAATGAAAACCATCAATGCATTGGTCCTCTGTCATGTCTGCCAAAAAAAATTATAATTCTATTAATGAAAACCATCAATTTTCTTGTATGCAAGATCTATAATAATTCTATGCAACTGTATTTGAATCTCTCTTCTTTGATACATCACCACTACAATTGATGATTATTTTTGGATTTTCTATGTGCAGTTAAGTTGTCATCGTTCTTGTGTATCAAAGAGTTGTGCTATAAATTCCAGAATTCAGACGGTAATAACACTTGGGCTCAGGAAACAACTTACTTGGTTGAGGAGGTACATCACATAGTTGTTTAGTCCTCCGAAGCTGTACTCCTTAGTTATGTATTTGGTTTCTTCATTTTTCTGACAAATTTCTTGTAATATAACTGTTCAGTTATTTCATTCAACGGCATCAAAAGTTGTGGACGTCATACGCTTAGTTAAGATTGCTCAGGTAAACATCAGTATATCTAGCCCTCACCAACTCATGTTATTCCATATACTTTATTCCATTTGGCTGAGCATATATACCAAATTGGATTAATTGATTACTATAAGTTCGTACACTGATTTCTTGCTATCTATCTAGGAATAGTTCTAGCCTAAATCTACAAAACGAAATGTCAGGAGAACAAGATAACAGTAGGTCTGCAAATTCTGGAGAAAGCGATGGAGGTAATGGTAGCCCAAGTGGTTTTCTAAACTTGAATCAACCTGGTGATAACCCTGATAACTCTGCGAATACTTCAACCTCATCGGCAAGAATAAAGGCTAGAGGTCCAACTAGGATGCCCTCAGGTCTATACACTATCACGGAGTTAGCTGCAGATGGGACCCCTATAGCTCCACAATCGACACTCACCCCATATGGCAATGCTATAGGTGTCATCGTGAAGGATGGCATCCCTATCAAGTACCGACACTGGAAGAGCAGTGATAGAGATGAATTGGAGTGGACGGTACCAGACAGAGACAAGGAACTTGCTTGGGAAAAGTTAAAGTGGACATTCCAGTTTCCCGAGGGTTCAGAAGAACTCGCAAAGTCCGGGGCTCTTAAGAAGATGTCCATCAGCTTCAAGAAGTGGAAGACGGACCTTAACAAGAAGTTTGTCAAGGAGGGCCTGACACCAAATTTTAAATATGCCAATTATCGAAGGTGTCGTCTTTTCTGGGATGACTTTGTGGCCTATAGAACATCAGATGAGGCAAAGGAGATTAGCGAAAGGAACCAGGCCAATGCGGCCAAAAATTGATACCCTCACCGTCTCAGCCCTAGCAGATATGCTAAGAACATAGTCAAATGGCAACTCCGGGAAGATGAGCTGCTGCAAAAGGGAATCGAGATCGAGACGAAGGACTGGTGTCAACGGGGAAAGAATTACCAATACGCCGAGGTTCAACACTCTCGGATACAAGCGAGTTGGTACACAAGGGTCCTCGAGAGCAAGAAGTGTCCCAGAGGCTCCACGATGCCCATCAAAAGTCCTCAGAAGGTTCTTTTGTTGCGAGCAGGGAGAGAGATGAGCTTTCACTTGCATTGCAGAACCCTGAGCATCCGGGACGCACAAGAGGAATAGGCCTAGTTCCATGGAGAGAAGGTTTTCCTGAAGACAGACATAGGTACCGGTCTCGTAGCAATAAAAATTCCAGAGACCAATCGGAAGAGATAAGGCAATTGAAAGAACAAATGACACTGGTAATGGCAAGGCTTGAAAGTCAGGATGGAGGCAATGCTGACCGTGTAACCAGTCCAGGTGGGAAGAAAAGCAGTTGCGCTTCAACTGAGGTTCCTAAGGAACCGGACACGGTTCATTACCCCATGGACGACATCACTATACGTACTGTATGCAGGCTGCATGTGCCACTTCAAAACATCACTCAAGAGGTGGCACGCACTATGGCACATCCCGTAACGGAGGGAGGAGCCGATACCAAGTGGCTACTCAAGGGTCGAAGTGGAGGACGTGCCGAGGAGATACAGGGCAGTGCAGCTTGATTTTGCTCCAGAGGAGGGGGTGAACACTCTTGGAGAAGCCGTCCACAACATAATCCTGTGGCGCAAGCGTTTCATTATCTTCCCTTCAGGAGATGGTAATGACGAGCCAAGCGATGGCGGGTCTAGCTCTGAAGGACTTCCTCTCTCCCCTCAAAGGATGCCAACTCCACCACCATTGCCACATAATAGCCCGTCTCCTCCGCCGGCACAACGTAAGAGCCCATCTCCTCTAGAGGCAGCACATCAGAGCCTAACTTCTTCAGACCGGCCGAAAAAGAGGGGGCGCCTCTGTAAAACTTCCCAAATGTCTGATCCACCATCTCTGAAGAAGACCAAGAAGACGCCATTGCCTACCAGGTCGGAGCCATCTCTGAAGGAAAAAAAGGCAGCGACAAATGTGAAAGTGCCAGTTGAAGTACATGATCACTTCATTCGCCTGGCAAGGCCACCTGCCCAAAAGCCACCTATTACGAACTTCCGACGCACGATCAAGAAAAAGGGATTGCAAGAATTTTCAAAGAAAGAATTCGAGAAAGATGAGGCCAGCAAAACTGTGCAAGACTTTCTAAAAGAGGCAGGGCTGAAAAGTTTGTCTGATGTGGATAATATTGAGATGGCCCCATTGGCAGCTCAGTTCAAGCTTGGTCATTCTTTGACTACCGACGAATATCGCAAGGTCGTCGGCAATTGTACTCAAATGAGAAGGGTAGAAGAGTGGTACTTACAGATGGCCAAGGAGGGTAAGGAGATGTTCCCTGTTTTTTACAGGGACGAGGACTTTCATCACTGTGATGGTATAGTTTGGGTCCCATTTAAAGAACTATTTCATCTATACAATCTGAGGGAGCTAGACTTATCGGTAATTCAATTATGGGCATTGTAAGTATACTCGACATCTCGCCATTTTTCTAAGTAAATATCCTCGTTGCGTGTCTAATTTTTTTCCTTATGCAGAATGGGGGCGCTTGAATGTAGAGCGACCCATAACAAGCTAGGATTCCTCGATCCACAAATAGTCAATTCCTACAATATTGAGGAAGGCGAATGGTCCTCCAAAGAAGTGCTGAACTACCTTTACACATCCTTTGTCAAGCCGTAGGATATGAATACCATCCTTTTGCCCTACCACTTTAAGTAAGTGTGGCATTATCGTTGTACCTCCCATCGTTTTACTTTAAGATGTTAATTGTTCTCTTCCCTTATATGTAGGCCTCGCTGGATTCTTGTTGCGATCCATTTAAACGATTCCAAGATTGTCGTCATGGATGGAATGAGGAAACTGCAAGCCAACTACCAATCCCTCATTGACATCCTAGATAAGGCACTTATGGAGTATAAGAAGAAGTGTATTCGACACGCTCCGTGTGCAAATAGATTCCGAGTTTGGTGCCACCCTTATTGCTCACGTCAGGATCCGGGCACGAGCACATGTAGGTTTTACGTGATGAGATTTATGTGGGTTTTCATGGAGGACGGCAACTGGAACATTACGGATGCTGAGGTTCGCCATGTCTCTTAAGACATAAATCCAATTTTCTAAACACATAGTACCTTTCCACATCTTTAATCCTTCCATTTGCAGAAATTAAAACTCCCGACAAGTAAATTGCTACCACATGTTTGCTTGGGCCTCGCTGAACAGCTATGTGGATTCATCTTCAACCATATCATCTCGTCAAACGGCGCATACAACATTTCAAAAGCTCCTGCTAGGCTAGTGGGTTTCATTGAGGCTGGTGGCCCTAGTGACACTTTAGATAGCCCATCAACAACAAAGCATACAAAGACTTAGAATTAGTGGGTCATACATTTTAAACATTTTCTAAGTATCTTGTAGATTAGTTATTTAGATTGATGTGGTTTTCTTAATGTTTGGAACATGCATTAAGTTTCTCTATTTGTTAATGTTTATCTATTATTTTTTTACACATATATCTAACCATGTATTAAATTTTCTCTATTTAATATTTTTATCCTTAACAGCAACAGGTGATCTCACTGACTGGATGTGGCATGGATGAGGGGGGCATCATCATTGTTGTCTCTGTAAGCAACAGGTGAGCATGTGTAACTAAAATTTTCATATGAGTATGAGTTTAGAGAATTTGAAATATTGTAGAGCTCAAGCGAATTTTTGTCAAGTCTCCTGAGATGTGTAACACATCTGGTCGCCGCCTTCGTGTAGTTTGACGGGCACGTCTCAGGCTGAAGTTGACTGGCACGCTGAGTCCCAACAATATCTTCTATGCTCTCTACTCGAGGCTTCGAGTTTTATATTATGATTGCTACTTGACTTCATAGCATATATAAAGATGTGATCAGTCTTTTTTCCTTAACACATTTAGTAATTGCAAATCCGACACCTATGTGGCCGGTACCTATGAAGGTTTTGGTAGTAGTGATCACCACCACAAGCTGGATGAGATCATGCCAACTAGGACGAACACTTGCATATGCACTCAGCTAGCAGCACACAAGTTTGCCACAAGTTGTGCAATAAAACTAGTTGTTTAGATTTTTTTCTAGGTCAAACCTTTTTAAATTTGATCAAATTTATAGAAAAAATATAACAATACTTTCAATTCAAAACAAATAGACAACCAAAATATGTTTAATGTTAGCTGTAATGAAACTAATTTGGTGCATGCTACAAGTGTTATTATATTTTTCTATAAATTTGATCAAATTTTCAAAAAATTTAACTTTAAAAACTCAAAACGACTTATAATATGAACCGGAGGGAGTAGTATATGCTGCATGTGGCACAAACAAAGATTTTATGGTCCTAGGATTTTGTAAAACCTCAAATTCATGGATATTTAGATCTCAGCTATTTTTACCATATTTGACATACTATGCTGCAAACAATGATGAATTAAATCTAACATCATTGATGGAACCGACAGTGGCCAATATAAATGGTTTCACGTTTGTAGCAGTAGCTAGCTTGTAGTTTTATAACGTTTCCTTGCATAGTTATATATCTGAATACATTAAGCTCTTGGCAGTGGTTGGTATTTTAGTAATGAAACACATATTTCATTTAATCTACCTTTACTGGTAAGTAATGTATGCGACCATTAAAGTTTATTTCGTGGAGATGTCTATGAAATAGCTGAGTTATTGTTATCAAGAGAGGAGCTTATGGTGACCCTATATTTCAAAAAGGAACGCCACTACACTTAGCTGCTAAAAATGAAAACGCTAGGATGATGAAATTATTGTTGCAACATCAGGCAAATGTAAGAATATATCCTTCTTTTTCCTGCTTCGATCAGTTGGTCTTTTTCATTAATGAAAATTGCTCGCTAGCTAAAAATTAATGGACATTTGTTGGACATTATTGAAACAAGCTCTTGTGAGCACGATGTGCCCCTAGGCTGTGTTTGATATTTTGAGTTGGAAACTCATCCTTCCAGCACGTAAAACGGAGCAACTCATTAGTATATGATTAATTAAGTATTTGCTAATTATTTTTTGAAAAATAGATTAATATGATTTTTTAAAGTAACTTTCGTATAGAAACTTTTTGTAAAAAATATACCGTTTAGCAGTTTGAAAAGCGTGCGCGCGGAAAAAGAGAGAGACAACACAGCCAGTCTGTTCAGTGGTTTCTCGTTTATAGTCTAGTTTGTTCTCCATCTGCTCTGTTTCAATCATAGGGATCGATGTGATTTAACCATAGCCTACTTTGAGCACATATTGGACTCATACATACACTGGGACACTGGGAGTCCCTTTCATCTTCATGATCACATCGTTGGAATGAGTGGCACGACTAAAAAAAGTGTGATCTTGGTTTCAGTTAGTTGCCAATGCTGTTGAATGATGCGTGGTAATATAATAGCCCAGCAAGGATAACTGTTTGGGATCATGCAGCTCACATGTGCTTGCCACAATTCCATATCAGTGCCGAGTTATAGTAGCTAGGCAATGGGAATGTCCCTGGTGTGCGGGTGATTTCCATAGTTTGTCAAGAATTATTTTGAATTCAATCACAGTTTGGATAGGTTGTAAGCAACTAAGACTGTTTTACATTAAAATTTAAAACTGCATGCAAACTATCGTGTAAAATTGATGGATATTTAGATCTCTGCTATTTTTACCATATTTGACACAGTATGTTGCAAACAATGATGAATTAAATCTAACATCATTGATGGAAGGGTTTTAAATGGTTCGAGAAGTGGATTGAATCCACATGAGGCAAGTGGGTTGGATTGGTTTGGTTTGATTTGGAAAATTGATTGGATTTTGTGATTTCTGCGATATGAATGTAATATTGTAATATTACGTGATTTCTGTGTTTCAGGAAATATTATATGTGAGCCTGAAATTTTTTTTTTTTCTTCAGGACTATAGGTGCCGGTTCTTGTAAAGAACCGGCACCTGTAAGGCTTCAAAGGTGCCAGGTCCTTTCACTTATAGGTGTCGGTTATTTATAGGAACCGATACCTATAATACCATATAGGTGCCAGTTAGACATTTACAACCAGCATCTATAGTGTTATAGGTGCCGGTTGAGAAACCGGTACCAATGGCTTTGATCATTGGTGCCGACCAATTGGTGCCGGCTTCGAAACCGGCACCTATGAGTCCTTTGGAACCGGCACCAATGAGTATTTGTGTAGTAGTGTGAAAATATTATATAGACAGAGTCGTCTGAAGATTATTTAGCGCTCATCTTATTATGGTCTGATTTTTTAAAATATATATTTTCCTACATACCTCTGAAATTTTTCGCAATCCTTTTTTACCCTTGAATTTTGCACTATCCTCTAGATAAGTGTCCTTGAGTTTTCATTTTGATCTCCTCCATCCTCATTTCATTAGTTGACGGTGAGTTGATCGTTAGATTTTAAAAAAAATTGACCATATTACCCCTTTGCATACTTATGTGCTACCTAATATATAAATCTCAATGTGAAAAATTGTTATTTACGATAACATCAAATGGGAAAAAATATTTGATATGAAATTTGGAAAACAAAATTATTTTTTAACAAATTTATTGTTTCTAAATCCGTATAAGAGTTTCAACCATAAATTGACAACCAAAATTATTTATTAATTAGTTTAAATTTTGATTAAAATGTTGTACGAATTCCATAAAAGTTAAATTAATTTTTTTAAAAAATAATTTTATGTTTTAAAATTTATGGTCAAATAATTATATTTCCTTTGTTTTTTAAAAAAATCGTTTTTAATGAGAATTGTGTTTTTGTCAACAAACTAGTCTGTTTGAAAAACATTTAACAATCAACTAATGGTAAACTAACGAAATAGATTTAAAGGAGATTAAAATAAGATTTTAGGGGCATGTAAAAAATGAAACAAATATATTTCAGAGACACATAAGGGATTAAGCGAATTTTCTGGAGCACATAAGAGATTTTCTCATTTTTTAGAGAGAGGGAATACAGAATTCCATTAAAACACGGTAGCAGGCAAGTCGCCAGCGACCAAATCAAACCACACAATCAGGAGCTTCATCCAGCCAGGACAAACGGATTTACACACGGTGTAGCGCCAAAGGCAGATAAGGTGTCTGTTACCCTATTACAAACTCTTCGCCACCAGAGTCACTCGATCTACTTTCAACAAATTCAAAAGCTAATATACTACCATATTACATGTTATTTAACTAGTTTACTTATACTTAATCTACTAACTCTGGCCTGAATTATCTACCTAATCTACTACTAGTGCTAGCTATTTAACTAGTTTACCTTTATGTCTATAAGGTGAATGATCAGTAAATATTATTTTTAAGACGTGTGTATATATTATGGGTATTTATTTTTCTTTTCACCCCTCACTTTTTTTTTAAAACCAGGCAGTGGTATTATAGCTTGGCTTGCAGGTGCATATACGTGACTATAGTTGCTGAAAATGTTGAGAAATTTTCTTTTGCGGAAAAGAATTATTTGTCTATTTGTTGATTTTGAGGTGATAGTTTAAAAAGTTTTCATGTTGCACAAAAATATTCATGACCATACTATTTATTTTCATTTTTGTATCCAGCCATCCAAGGTATTTGAATTTATATCGTATCCAAAAAAAATGAAAATATATTCGTATGTGTATCCAAACCCAGAAAATGTGAAACAAATATCCCTTACTTCCATATTATTCTTTGCATCTCTTCTCAAGAAAAGTATCTTCAATAATATATATATATATATATATATATATATATATATATTATAAACTACTACTTTCTAAACTATTATTCTTTGCATCTCTTCTCAAGAAAAGTATCCACTCAATATATGTAGCTACTTCCATCCTATGTTCTGCTTTCTCGTGTTGATTTTCTGCTCACTATCTAATTAAAATTCTGCTCTATAATTAGTTGATTTTCTGCTCCATTTCGAATTGAATATTTTCTGCACATTTTCAATTGGTAGACTGCTCGTTTCATGTTTATATATATACTGCTTTTTTTCTACCTTATGTTCTGCTCCTTATGTTCTGCTCCTTGTCGAGATGATATACCGATATTCTTCAGGTAAATATATATTCGGCTTATTTTCATGTTTATATTTTGTTTCTTTCCAAGCCCCAAGCCGATTATTGTCTGCTTCCTATCAATACAAAAATACACCGAGAATAATCATCATATGATATTATATATATATCTTTCACTACCTTTATGAGAGATATATATCCATCTCACGATTTACTGGCAGTATTTATATTCCTCATTACGCCAGGACGTTGATCCTTGATTCTTTGATTCTTGTTCTGTCAAATTCATGTATTCCAGATGGCAACTAAAAAATTGTCATGTAGCTCTTTCTTGTAAAAAGATGTAAGCACCGCCACCAATTATAGCTATGATTTACAGTTAATCATGTGTAACAGCATTTGTTAGCCACCAACTATATATATTCACTGAGTCAGTAAACTTGTCAACTGTTCTATAATATCAACAGCTGTCGGTTGAGCCCTACTTGTCGGTCTCTTTTGCCAAACTTTCTGATCTGGAGTTGAGCCCTACTTGTCGGTCTCTCACATCCATCGCGTAGAAAAGAAGCACGCAAGCCAACAGAACACTCTTCTCCATTCTTTCTTGTAGAGGCAAACCGACAAGACTATCAGAAGCAGACCACAGAAACATGGCTTGCCAACATAAGTGAAAGATTTGATGTTCAAGATAAAACCATACGTACCAAATGATTTATAGTAGATTTCACTAGCAAGCTGACAGTATGATGGTCAAAATATTCCAATGCAACTACCACGGTTGATCAGACAAGGGGATCGTGTTGATTGGCACCAAACCATCAGATCACAGTGCTGAGGGCTTCCTAGCTCGGGTCAATGATGGTCCATATATTCTGTAACACTGTCAGGGATAAGGAGTGTGATAGCTTGCGAGGTCAGTTGAGCAATATGTGAAATTCAGTTTCCTCTGTTTGGATAAGAGGTATCTGTCTCTGTTGTTCGCTGAGGGGATCAAGATACCTCAAGTGGTTGAGCATTGCACTCCAGAATGTCTGCAGCACCAAAGCCGTGCTCTCCAGGATGTTTTGTCACCTTTCCAGAAGTTGAACTAGTGCTATCATATTTTGGTGTTCTGTCAGAAAGGCACAAATAATGAACCAAGGAATAGGTGTCAAGGATAAAGATACTTTTGCTGCCGATATTTTACTAAAACCTTATCCAACTCCAGAAAGGCAGAGACTAACTGGGAACAACTTCTGGCAGAAAATCACCTTGGCTTACTTACAATTTCCATGAGGCAGCTGTCAACATGTTGCATTTAGCATGGAGCCATGAGCATCCCAAACTCCTTTACAGCACAGATAACAAGTTATCACAAATGTTCATCGGATGATATCTCTGTCAGCATTGTTGACAAGGAAGAAGAATAAGTTTACAGTCCCCATTCCATCAATATCTGCAGGAAATTGCATGCAAGTCTCAGTTGTAGAAAGATCTAAAGGAAATGACCTCATTAAACATAGAAAGCAATGAAGTTTCGCATCTTCCATAGCTCCCACATGTATTTGATCGAAAACACTATTTAGAAGCTAAAACAAAAGGACAGCCAATCAACGGGTGTAAATATTTTTGCCTATATACTGATAATTGAGATCAATGAAGAAATAAGTGAGCTGCATTTAAAGAAAACAAAGTATTAATAATAAAAGAAATTAAAGACGGAAATATCTGGGTTATCAAAATATAGCAACACTTACACATAGTATTTTCCATCCATCTTGCATTATATATCTTCAACTGATTGTCTCCAATCAGTAGCATCCAATTCTTCACCTTGTGAGCTTATCAGGTGATTGAGTGAACTGCATCGGCGTCTTATTTCCATTTTTTTTTGACACGATGTCTTATTTCTTAACTGACTGAACAGCAAGAATATTGCTTTCATTTTCCCTACAGGAAATCACTGCTTTATGTAGGGTAATATCATTGTTTTGGTGTCCAAGAAAGCCATTTACACTTCTAAGACCTCCTCGCATTCCATATTCCCCATAGTAAGTTGTCAAATGGATGTAAGTAGCTGTGTCCGGTTTGAGCCCTAACTCATGCATCTGCATGAATAAACTGAAAGCTTTATCCACCTCCCCACAGGACGCATATACTTTGAAGGCAACATTGCACGCACACTGATCGGTTGTCAACACAGGTTTCATATATTTCTCACAAATATTTAATGCAGCAGCATGCATGCCAGCTATCAAAAACAAGAAAGCTACTACAGCTTGCCTAGAAGAGCTCCTGTTGTCATTATATGCTGATTCTAACTGTGAAAATTCCTCAGGTGAAATCTGACTTTTCTTCATTATAGAAAATACCATTCCAAAAGTTGAGGCATCTGGCAAAATGTCGTCTTCCTGCATTTGTTGCACCAATTCCGCACATTCTCTTAGCTTACCCTTGGCCGCAAAACATGCCATAACAGAATTGTATGAAGCACAGTCGGACAGTAAGCCTGAATTCTGCAAGTCATGAGCAACCCTAACTGACTCATTAAGCAAACCCATGTTCTTGTAGAGGGATATCATGCAAGTATATGAAACATCATCAGCCTGATTATTTCTCCTCAAACAGTCAAATATTTCCTTAACCTTAGTGACCATCCCAAGATTTGCATAAAGGTTTAGCATGGAATTAGAGGCAACGATATCAGGGCCACCATCCATGTTCTTCATCCTTGAATACAAATCTTGCGCTTCCTTCCAGCAATTGGCTTTACTGTAGGCCTTGATAAGAGAAGTTAAAACAATTTGGTTAGGAGCAATTCCAGATTCTTCCATCAAGTTGCTATAATGCAATGCCTCCTCTAGTTGCCCTGTCTCAGCAAATGTATCAATCAGCACACCATAAACAACCACATTTGGCTCAACACCTGAGGCCTTCATTTCATTGTACAGATCTATGGCTTCAGATACCAAATAGTTGCGGGAGAAAGTTGTAATAGCAGCAGCATATGTCTCACATTTTGGTTTAAACCCTGCATATTTCATTTTACCTAACAGCTTCTTGGCCCTCTGTGGAAATCCACCAGTAGCAAACATCTGAATTAAAGAGTTAAAGGTGCACTCATCTGGTGAAATACCAGACTCATTCATGTGCTCAAGTAGAGGAGAGACTCTATCATACCGTTTTGCTGCACCATAAGCCTTGACCATCACATTGTATTCAACTATGTCCCTGCTCCTAACTCCTCTATGAGAGTAGAAAACATGCTCGGCTTCCTCCCATAAACCCCTCTCTGCAAAAGCATCCATGATGGCAGCAAATGTCTTGGAAGAGATCTCCTCACCTCTGCAATGTCTTTCGAAGAATGCATTTGCTTTATCAAGCAACCCCTGATCAATATACATCATCATGACAACAGGTAGGGACTGTTCAGGAACACAAGCCCCAGACCTCATAATCCCCACAATCACATCTTCTGCTTCATGTACCATCTTTCTCTCGCATAACACCCGGAGAAGAATCCTATAGCTCACAGTATCCACAGATAAACCCATTTTCCCAATATGATAGTAGTGCTTCAAAACTCCCTCAACATCACCCTTGGATGCAAACAATGTCATCATCACATTAAATGTCTTAACATCTGGATTAGTTCCCCTAACTATCATGCTAGCAAACAGTGCCTCTGCCTCCTTCACATTACCACATGACCCGAATATGTTGATCAATGTATTGAAGGTACATGTATCCGCCGTAACCCCATAATCTGGCATACCCATAAACATGTCCATCGCATCCTTGAGCTTCCCGGCCTTCCCGTAAAGATCAATAATCGTGTTATATGTGACAGCAAGCTTCGGAATTCTAGCAACTCCCTGAATGCCAGATGCACCAGCATCGTCGACATTGCCATGACACATCTCCTCAAGCAAGAACTGCATCGGTCCACCTGAATCGAGCTCGCTGTAGTCAAGATCAATGAACCCAACCTCGAACCTGCCGTTGCACCAGTTATCGAAAAGAGTGGCCGCGTCGGAGTAGCGGCCGACGTCCTTGAGGATGCGGACGAACGTGCTCATGGATACCTCGTCGGGAGCCACACCTCGGGCACGCATGTGGCGGAGCAGCAGGAGGGACTCCCGCGCCTGGCCGGCCTTGGCGAGCGCGTCGGCGAGGGAGGCGTAGGCCGGGTTGGTGGGCGGGATCGCGCCCTCGCGCGCCATCCGCGCCCACGCGCGGCGGAGCTCGGCCCACCGGCGCGCGCGGGCGAGGTGGCGGATGACGACGCCGTAGTGGATGGCGCTGGGCGCGTACCCCGGGAGCGCGCGCATGCGGTCGAACAGGTCGCGGGCGCGGCGCCAGTGGCGCTGCCGCGAGAGCAGCGCCGTCTGCTCGCGCGGGGACATGGAGGCGAGGAACTCATCGGATGGATCGAGGTCACAAGCTTCGCCGGTGGCGGCGGCGGCGCTCTTGGACGCGGTCGGGGTGGGGACAGCGGGGTGGCTCCTGGAGGAGGACAGCGCAGGCGGGGCGGGGAGGAGGTGGGGCAGGTGTACACGGGAGGCGACGGGAGGAGCTGAGGGGAGGAGCCTGGCCTGTGCTCCGGAGATCGATGGCTCGCCGGATCCGGCGACGGCGACGGCGGCGGCGACGGTGGGCGGAGGGCAGGCGGGGATGGGAGTCAACATGGTGGTGGGGAAAGGGAAGGGGAAGAGAGACAATAGACAGGAGGTTTAAGCGTGTGGTTCCCACTTCTCAGCGAAAGAACACAGTTTTTTTTTTTTGACCAACCATAAATATGGCGACATATTTTTGGGATAAAAACAGTCGGTTGCTGTTAACAAGCTAGCAACACAACAAAGAGACATATTTTGGATGGCAAAACAGTTAGATTAAATTTTCTGCAACATAATAATATTTAGCAATAATATAATCTAGATTATAAACAAGTTTCAATCAAATTTCAAATTTTTATGTATCTATAAAAGTTAAATTGTAATTATATCAAAGTTATACTGTGTAACTACATTATAATTTTGATGTAATTACAGTATAATTGTGTTGTAATTTTAACCAAACCAAACCATAACGAATGCCTCAAAATGCAGGCTAGTGTTAGCTACATCTGTTCCCGATGCAATTAACCCAAAGTTAATTTAGCAACCCATTTCACGCCGCTGCATGCAGGGCTCTCCTGAAGGAAATTAGTAATGTCTTCTTCAGTTGGATAGGAGCATGAATTATAACACAGATCAATTGATCAGATAATTGACTGTGTTTAAACAAAAAATCTGTCGGCATAATTATAACAACTCCGTTTTTTAAGGAAGTTTTTTTTAGCAATTTTGGGAGAAAGTGGAAGAACACAAGTGGTTGGGTGCAAGTAGGCCGGAGAGACTAGCAGGCCCAATGGGTCGAACCACCGAAGGGCCCAATACCTTATTGGAATAAGTTAACTTTAGTTCTCTTAATTTGTTGCCAAGTCTAAAATCCACCCCCAAATTGAAATACCAGGTATAGCCAATCCCTCAACTCATAATACCGTCTTAACCTTGGTCCCTCGACAATATAATGGCCGGTTTTAACTGACATGGCTAGTGGGACCCACGTGGGCCTAATATTTCAACGACAAACTCTTTCCTCCTCTCTCCCTCTCTCCCCTTTCTTCCCTATCCTCGCTAGGCAGGAAGGAATTGAGACACGCTAAACATCTCTACTCTTGCTTGAGCTCCTTCCCAACTATGTTGCCCCTGAAGCAAGTCAGCCTAAACCCTAAACCCCTCGAGCTCCATCCAATGAAGGCGTGGCCAGTGGCGGCGCTCTTTGGTGTTGACCTGAGGGTGCTGCTCGCTATGAACACACTCAACTTCACCTCCCTCGATGGTGCTAACCACATTCCCCGCAGGGCTCCCGCTCCACGTCCCCACCCGGTGCACCCGCTCTGATGGCGTTCGCAAGTTCGTCATCAACGTCGTCTTCGCGGGGCTTGCCCCCGCCGACCAGATCCGCACCGCCAATAGGCTCTCTGCCGAGGACCTCGACGCTGGCATGACGCTCGTAATCCCACTCCCCTACGTTTGCTTCAACTCCACGGACAACAACCTCCTTGGTGAACCTGTGGGAGTATTCCCTGGTCTGCATCGACCAAGACGAAGACGTCTACCTGCCACGCCCCGGCCAGTTCCTCGCATCTCCAACCATGGCGAGACCATTTGGGGCACCAATGGCCTCGGCGGGATCCCCATCCCCCTCCTTCTCCACTAACACCGACACCAGCACCCTCCTCCACCGCTCGCGCCTTGCGCACCGGTTGGTGTGGGTTGGGGGATGGAATGGCCGATATGGCAGCCCCGAAGATGTCGGCCTCTTCTGCTCCCGTCACTCCTCCTCCGCCGGCATCCTCCGCTCTCCCCTCACTCCTCCCGACCTCATCCGCTCTCTCGGCGCTCCTCCTCCGCCTGGCCTCCCATCGGCAGCCACCGGCCCACTCCTCGTCGTTCGCCGTCCCTCTCTGTGCCTCTCCACGCCACCCTAAAGAAGAATATGGGAAGAGTGAGGACGAGAGGTGGGGAGAGGAGGGAGAAGAATTGGGCGCTAACACGTGGGTCCTACTCGCCACTAAAAGTGCATCTAGACCCTTATTGGGGTTTTGGATAATTGATGACAAAATAGCAATGGAACTAACGTGTGCATCAAGTGTTTGAAAGAGTGTTAGTTCCAAAACAAATTGCACCGGTGACCCCTACAATAGGCAAATAAACGGCTTTGACGTTTTATTTTGTTTATCTCTTGGAGTTTAGGTATGAGGTACTATCAAGAGGGGTGTGTGCAATACAAGGCAACGATCAAAAGTGCTCAACTCTCTATCCCATATCTCAGGTTGGTTTGGTCAAGAGCCCTATTCCTTTGATTCCTTTGTTTTTGGGTTCTTGACAGCAAACCTGGAGACTTCAGGTGGATATCGTGGAACCTTTGGGAAAGGTCCTTGGGTGCCCGGAGCCCCAATTCCAGGGACTCCGGGTATGGCTTGAGGCTACTGCTTGTTAGGTCCTAGGGACTCCGGGAGTTATCCCAAAGTCTCCAGTCAGCCTGTTCGGGTGCACGAAGCCCTTATTCCGGAGGCCTCGGGCCCCGCCGAGGGAGTGCTTGCTTTTCACCCCTGGAGGCTCCAAGCGGGCGGTTCCTTGGGTGCTTGGGTGCCCTATTCGGGGACTTTGGGACTCGTTCTGCAACCTCGCATGGTGCCGTACCCGGAGACTCCGAGATCCATCCCGGGGTCTTTGGGACTGCGCAGCCTTGTGCCTTAACGGCTAGTGGCTGGTTGGTCGGGGTATTTATACTCCCCCAACCACCTCCTTCTATATCTCTAGCTCCCATTTGGTCTTTCACTCTCGCTCTTTCTCTCTTGGAGTTTTTCCCCTCTCCCTCCCTCTTGGCTTTGGGACAAATCTTTGTGGGGTTTGAGTTGGGATTTGGGGGATTTGGGTGCTTGTGAGCTAGGGTTCATCCTTGAGCACTTGAGATCGACGTTGGGCCTTGCACGTGCTTGTTACTCTTGGAGGGTAACCTCCTGGCCGGCTAGGCGTCTCCCGCGAACTTCCAAATCGGTGTGGCAAGCTCGGGAAAGTTTTTGAAGGCTCTCCTCTACCTCCGCAAGGAAAAGGGGTAACATTTGAGTTAATACCTTGTTTGCTCTTAGAAGGTTGCATGGTTGAGCAACTCACATCGGTAGACTAGGGTTCCTCTCGAACGCTTGACCTTGGTGTCGCTTAGGGATTTGCAATTCCTTGGTGGTGAGTTGAAAACCTAGATGACCTTGTGGCCTTGTGGGTGCAAACTTGGTGAGGTTTAGGGTTAATCGAGACTCGGTTCTTTGGAATCCCTCAACGGAAAGTAGGATTCTTGAATCCAAAATTCGGTGAAAAATCTCTTGTCTCTCTTATTTACCGCTTTTACTATCTTGCATGTGCTAGAGATATTTGTATGCTTGTGATAGTTTGATATATTGTGGTAGTTGTTTATCATCTTGTCTTTGAAACCCCCAAAGAATTGAGTGAAACCTTTGGCTTAGGCCTAGGGTTCCAAGCAATTGTTTGGAGATCCCAAAGAAGTATTTAATCCGTTGTGAAGTTTGTTTAAAATTCAGGTTTATCCTATTCAACCCCCCCCCCCCCCGCCCCGCAGGCTACTTGTAGCCACGTCAGCCAAAACCGGCCACTATACTGCCGAGAAACCAAAGTTGACATGGTATTGTGAGTTAGAGGATGGGTGATGCCTAGTATTTTGGCTCAGGGACGAATTTCAAACTTGGCGATAAATTGAGAGACCTAAAGTGAACTTATTCCTACCTTATTCGGTAAATTGGCCTTAAATTAATAGTACTAGCAGAGAAGTAGTTAAGGGATTCTCATGTGATTCTGCAAACACCAAATTCCTGTGCAAAAAAGGATTTTATGCGTGTTGTCTATTGCTAATAGTAATAAAGTTTAAATCCATACTGACTAGAAAATAAAAGGTATTTTTTACCATACTGGGTGGGTAGAAAAAATCTATCCAAACCTCAAGCATTTGTTTGGTAGTAGTACTATAACTGCGATACATTTTCTCTCCTTCAAGAAACACCAAAGTGAGTGCTAAACTTGGGGCTAATTGGACGCTAAAAGTTCCATAGGAAAAATGTGGTGTTGATTGCTACCGTCCCCAAAGTTGTGAAATATATGGGATTTTTCTCTATACAATATTCATACATGTATGTAATAATTGGCTGTAGCTTTTTTGAAATAAAGATGGGGATGAAATTTTCATTATCTAAAATAACCATGTATGTACAAAACAGAAACTGTATATGCCAAAAACCTGGTATTTTGCTTGGATCACACAGGGACACAATCCTTTCTTACAAACTTGATAATTCTGAAAATAGTTTACCTACTAAGCTGTCAAAAAACATATCTTCCGGTTTCTGGCCAGTAAATTAAGTACTAATGGCTTGATAATGGCACACTCAGGCAAGCTTTTCTTAAATAGAAGCACTGCACAAACTAGAAACACTCAGCTAGAAGGGTATTTTCACTGTTCATGTTCCTAAAGTGCCTTAAACAATTTCAGATTAGATTTGATGGCCTTGAAGGTATACACATATGGAACCACCAAAAGTCTTGTATCTTTCCATAATCCCATTTGTTACATGAGTGAAGTATCAATGCTAATTTTGCCGTTTTTCTGTACACTCAGATTATACAGATCAAGCAGATAATCCTATCCTTCTGGTCCCTTGAGTACTGAAAACTCTCTTTCCCTCCGATTACTCAACAATTTGTGGCCAGGCTGCACTTTGCCACCAATGGGCTTGCTCAATAAGCTTACAATCAGGGTCCCCTGTCATTTCTTGAAGAGTCCAAAAACTGCCTTTTTTGAGGATGATATGATTTTACTGCCAGACTTAACTGCTGAAAAAGAGAAGAGACCAAAGCAAATAGCGCAGGTTAAATTCTCAAATCAATCAGGAGAAGGGGATTGAAGCATTAATGTGTTGTTTTGGAACTTAATGGGTATTACCGTATTAGCGTTGGGAATTTATCTTTAAATGTTCATACATCATACAAGTTAGCATTCCAAGTTTATGAGCTGAATTACTGCTCAAGCTTGGTCATGGAAATCAGTTCAGATGGATTTGAATGCGTTCGATCGTTATAACGTAGAAAAATGATCCATTGCATTTAGTCTGACTTTGAAACTTTTTCTACTTTTATGTTTGTATGGCCATGATGGCATGATTTAATACGGAAATACCAGACAGTGGCATTTGATCATTAGGTGCATCTAGAATTAGGGTGGCACTGTATTTGCTTTAAAACCACAATATTTCACTATTTTGGACTAACAGATTCATAACCCTTTTGCACAGCACAAAGCATCATATTTCGTTGTGTTTGAATGGAGAAATTTTGTGCAAAATTTTATATGAGTATTTGCAAGGTTATTTGTCTCCATAAAAAACAAAGGCAGGGGAACCTTAATCTTTTTACATGGTACTTATGTTTGTAGCATAAAATGCAAAGGTTGGTCAAAACATGTAACAGAACTGGCTGGAACTAATGGAGGTGAAAAAGAAGTTTGTCACACTAACTTTCAGTAGCAAAAATGAAATGAACATTTAACCACCGCATCATAAATAAACTAGTGGCAAAAACAAGTTTCCCTCAATAGAATGGCAAAGCTATTACCTATTGCCAGTCACAATCTACAGGTAATATGCCAGTCACTCACAGAGATGACCAGAAAATAAATATTGATTCACCAGACCAAGTTATATATGATAAAAGCTGAAACTAACCAAAAAAATACTAGTCCCTCTGATCATAAATGTTTGACGTTTAGGACAAGATTCGGCCAAACTTTTAAAATTCCGACCATAAATTTTAAATTAGAATGAATTTATAAAATATATTAAATTTATGATATTATAATAATGCTTTTTGAGGCAAATCTACGTGTACCATTTCTTTTGTTTTTAAACTAAGTATTTTAGAGCATATTGATGGTTGGAATTCTAAAAGTTTGACCAGATCGTTTAAACATCAAATATTTATGACTGTAGGGAGTATAAATCAATTTGCTAGCTGATTGGTTCGTTCAAAATTTAGTATCCACACAGTTTTAGAATGGTTTTCGCAACGCAACAGCATTTAAAAAACCCATGATAGAATGGTTTTGCCAATTAGTATATGGTAGAAGTATAGCTAAGGTGTAAATGTAAAGGTCATAGCCACAGAACTTACCATTACTTGAACTGCTAATGCTCGGCTTAGAACTAATTGCAGGTACTTTTGAATTAGCATGACTGATAGAATCCTGATTGACTCCATCATGGCCACTATTATCTTGCTCCTTTACTTCAGAGGTTTCTGTTTCTCTGGGTTTGCTTTCCTGCACAGAAGCCAAACTAGGTGCGGGTATCTCACTCGCCTCAATTCTTGATACTGAATTCTCTCCATTCATACTCGTTTCGACATCAGAAGTATGAGTATTACCTGAACAATAGTTATCTACTTAGGAAAGGGAAGAAATGTTATGCTCACAATTGAACTAGATAATTCCTTTCAATCTTGCATTACCTTCTTGCAGCAGAACTGCATCAATAGCTGAACCAATAGATGCAGGCTTCTCGCTTCCTGATGGACTTGAATCATAAACGGGATCAGCAATCGGGATTTCATCAATTAACTCCACTTCGTTAGCTAGAAAGAAGACCATAACTCATAAGATTTAGGATGTTTTTGCAGGCATATGTTCCTATCTAGCATCAAGAAAGTGAGATTGTTTCTGAGATTACCTGGTAGTTCAATGCTATTCAGTTCAGAAGGTTCAGTTGCTTCTGTTGATGATGAAAGTGAGTCAATATCATTTGAATGTGGGGATAATTGGTGAAATTCGTTGCTTGTCATCTCCATTTGATGAGGGTATTGAATAACACTAGGGTCTTCCAATGACACATTTTGTGACAAATTCAAATTTCCATTCTCTTGCGCTTCTTCCCAATCATTTATATTTCCACCAGGAAGTGATATGTCATCATCTGAGGAATCACTTATTAGTAAAGGTGGCTCAATGTCAAGTGCAAAAGGAACCTGTCTAGCACTTTGGGCAGGATGAGGTTGTTCCTCCATTTGACTCATCCGAGGTCCAAGATTTTGGTTTGGGCTATCCTCCAATACTAGTTTATGGTTTTCTTGATCAGTAACTGAAGAAGTGCTATCTGAGTCTTCAATAGAACTCTTTTCACTTGCTTCTCCCTCAAGATTAGGAACTGAGATTCCCTCATTAGCCATTTTTTCTGTCACAAAGTACGGTCTGAACCGGGAAGGCTGCGTATCTTGCCAAAAGTCACTAAGGAATGGTGCTCCTGGTGTGAAGCTTTCATGCCTCCTAAACATTGTATCCTTTTGTGATTGAGACAAAACAGTAGTAGAGTCCACATGGTTTGACTTAGCTCCACCAGCGGAGCTACTCTCATTTGCTTCGTCAAATGGAAGATCGAACTTGTTTAACATATTCAATGGCGCAGACGGAGCGGATTCTGGGAAGTTATCTTCATTGTAGGGAAGATCAAATGGATTTTTCCTAGGAGCAAATATGGCTGGAATTTGAACATTGAACTTTGAGAGCTCCTCAATTTTTGGGAGGGAGTCACAGCTGCCAAAGTCAATCAGGTTCCTAT
The DNA here is from genome assembly GCA_008326285.1 of Oryza officinalis. NCBI lineage: Eukaryota > Viridiplantae > Streptophyta > Magnoliopsida > Poales > Poaceae > Oryza > Oryza officinalis. The sequence continues at coordinate 34,118,941 of BDMV01000007.1, read as the reverse complement.
CAATATATTTCCTTGCTCTGCGCCGAGCAATCAAGCTCTCTAACCTCTGGTTCCTCTCAATCTCCAAACACCCTATATTTAGTATGTTCTTCTGATCATCGGCGGTCCATGCCATGACTTTACCGTTTTTCTCTTCATGTTCATTGTCATACTTGCCCTCTTGGTTCTCATTTCCATCTTCAATACTGCTGTCATTGGAGTCCCCGTCTTGAGAGGATCGCGATGAACTTGTAGCTGACCTAAGATGATGGAATGTGTGCAGCATTGGATGGGTATCAGTTTCTGATCCATCCGATTCACCTGATCCTGATTCAGAAGAAGAACCTCCAATATGAGATCTTCCCTTGGTTACCTTTCCCCTGTTGTTGTGTTTGGCCAATCTCTCTTCACTAGATGGAATACTTGGAAGAGTTACACCCCCAGCTGATTTACCGCTGTCCCAGACATTCCGATTGTAAGCTTTCTCAATCTTTTTGTAGACATGGTCGTTTTCCGGAATGTTTGGCTCACCATAAGCTAGGATGATTCCAAGGAAAAAACCAGCAAATAGGAAGATGGGTGATGTTGCCAGGAGGAAGGTGAACCAACCAAAGAAGAACTTGTACAATATGACTAGAAAAACAAGTGAACCGAAGACCGAAGGATATCGCCGAAAGAATCGGCCTGCGGTCTTCAACACTGGCATTTCCTTTAACCTTCTGCAGTTTCAGTGTATGCTTTCCCAATATCTATCAGGTATTCAGGTTCTATGTTAAGATATTTGAAAAAAAAAATAAAAATTATGAGAAGCAATCTTTCTTTCATTGGAATGTCGTGTCTTTAACTTGTGGGCAAGCAACACATATAAATGAACACCCACTCATTATGCTTATGCAAATACTGCTTTCTGTCCCGAATAAGAGGACAACCAAGTACAATTCTACAATAATTCTTCTTAAGGACTATTCCATTATTGAGAGAAGAAAAAAAAACTCTGTTGCATACTTACATTCTAGTTTCCACCCCACTTCCAAGAGATAAGTACACTTCAGTTTAGAGTGTCCAATTTTCTACTTTGTTCTGAACCAATTCACTCTGTTGGCACATGCGGATATTTACAAAATGTATAAAATCTCTCCAATCAATTTATGTGCCTCTCTAAATCTCGGTATAATCTGTCAAGTGTCAAGACATTGTAATGTGTCATGATCTCAGCAGCTTCACACCTTTCAAAATGGGTATTGATTTATTTTTTCCAGAAATCTCCATCCCCAGAACCAAAAAGAATTCCAATGCATCATAAAAAAAGTGTTTACCATTCATGCAAAATTCTATTCTAATTCGTCTGCTCCCAAGAATCCTACGGATTTAGAAGAGTGGCTTGTAAAACATCCCCCATTGATTAGCGCATTTCTCTCCCCCAACATTGACCCAAGAAAACGATAAAAGTTTCCAAAATGCATGAACAGAATGACGAGATGATACGGCTAATTACCTGGACTGGGGGATCAGGAGATTGGAGTTCCTCTCTTCATTTCTTCCCCTTTCTTCTCCTCGGATGGTGCTCCGCCTATCTCCTGCCTTTTGCTGGTTTCTTGGAATTTTTCTCTCTCCTCCATGCGAGCAAGAGTGAGGCCACGGAGAAATAGGAGGGGACTGTCCTGTGGCCTACCACCTGTCTAGGTTAGAGTTTCGAGTTCTTTTTGAGAAATAATATTATTTTAATGAAAAATCGTAAAAATATATGTCAAATGGATAAAATTGCAAAAATAGTACTCTGTCGTCATGGGGAAGGACGACAGGGTACCTGTCGGCATGTAGTATGCCGACAGGACTGTTGGAGGACCCTATTGGCATCCCCATGCCGACAGGGAATATGGGGTATTTTTTCTCGAAAAATCACTGTTCATACGGGCATGTCGGCACACCGCATGCCGACAGGGGTATTTTTTTTGAAATTTTGCTGTGGTGAACAGTATTTTTTTAATAAAAAAATACCCCTGTCGACATGGGGATGCCGACAGGGTTCTGATGAACAGTATTTTTTGAAAAAAATACCCCTGTCGGCATGGGGTATGCCGACAGGGTCCTTCAACAGGCCTGTCGACATACCACATGCCGACAGGTACCCGGTCGTTCTCCCCCATGACGACAGAGCGCTATTTTTGCAATTTTATCCGTTTGACATATATTTTTACGATTTTTCATTAAAATAATATTATTTCTCAAAAAAATTCTAGAGTTTCTGGGATTCAAACCTTTTTTAAGGTTTTCTCTTACTGCCCTAACAAACATTCGATAGAAAATTCTCCTAAAAATCTTTCAAATATAATAATATAATTATAACATAATTATATTGCAATTAACATGTAATTACATATGGAAGTCATATGTACCAATAAAAGCGAGTTAGCTCATTGGTTAGGATGGACGCTTGTGACACAAGAGTTCTTTTTTTCCTTGCCATGCACCAGTCTCAGCACGAATCGAATGGCTAGGTGAATCTCAAACATATCCAACGGTCAAAAAAGTGTAAGATTTGACAATAGAAAATTTGTTAGCACATGGGTAGCAATTCTTTTTTTTCAAGCGTGAAAAATACAACAAAACTGAAAACCCGTTGGGAATGCCAAATTTTCATAGGATTTGTGCTAATTTTTTTTTTATCTTGGACCATTCCTAAAGACTGTTTGGGACGTGTGTGTCAGTGTCAAGGATAAGACATACCTTCTATACACAGGTTAATGAAATACGGCAATACCATATACTCAATAGTATACGAGAATGTATCCTTTAATTAAGGAAATATGACTAATAAAGAAAAAAAATTATTTTTTCGAAATAGAAAGTGTCAGAGCCCTACTCAAGGAAGATAAGGTTTTCTTAGACCCGTATTCTATTTTATCTCCTCGAGTTCTACTTGGAGAAAAATATTATCTTTGTTATATATACAAGGCCCCCATATCCAGGGAGGGGCATCGAGTTATAAGCCATAGCCAGAGCCACGCCCAGAAACAATCCAGAGGAAGCCAGTGCAGTATTCGCCGAATAGAACTTATCAGGCCGTTCTCGATAGCTCTAGTCGGCGGATTCATGTAGTTGTTCTATTCCCCATGGTACTGAGTGGTATTTCTATCCATCATACGTATAAACTGAAGTAGGGTTGTTACTCATCTTGAGGACCCGAACCAGTATAAACTCTTGTCCTTTGTCTACTTGATCTATTCTTGCGTATACCCTAATTTCTACGATCCTCATACTCTGCAAATACCATGGTCGACGTATAGTCCGTCGACAGTGGCGTGCTAGGTAGGGGACTTGGTGCTAAAAGGTTTCGACGAGATGAATTCAAGAGGGGGATTTTTCGACGAGGGCTTCTACGACAAACCTGTCCTGAGAGATCCAACCCAGCCAGCCTTCACCATGGTCTAAGTCGGCTCCATCATCTTCCCAGTCTTCGTCATCGTCTTGATCTCGCCCCCTTAGCACATGTTGAGGACGAGGTCATGACGACGGCACGAGCGGAAATATCTCCCCAAATGACCACCTCTCCCATTCATACCTAGGATGATGCACCGAAATCTCAACCCATCGATAGAATTCCTAAAGCAGCTTGATTTTCAGCTTCAACCAATAAGCGTATGCCGACAAAGAAGTCTGCCGACAAGGATGGTGCATGGTGTCCAATCCACAAGACTTCCAGTCATCTATTGGTTGGATGTCGTGCCATAATCCAAGCAGAAGTTGAACTCAATGCTTGCGAGGAGCGTGGGATTCAGCGTGTTTCTCCATATAAGGCGTGGTGCTGTTGACGCCAAATCCGTACCGCCGATGAGGATCCGGCGTGCGGACACACGAAGGCCTGGGAGATCTGTTTAGCTCCAGTGCAGGTCCTAAAATTGATGAAGCGCAGACGTGCCAGTCAGTTTGATCCTGCCACTGACAAGATATGCAAAACAGTAGAACAGAAGATCTATCGGCCGATAGGCCGATAGGGAAAAAACGTATCGGCCGATAGACCGATAGCCAAAGCAATCGATCAATCGATGGGCCGATAGCACAATCTCAGCCGATGCCGGTACCAGCCGATGTAGTTAGGGTTTCGAACCATCGGCTGTGTACTAAGCAAGCATCTATATAGAGGCGATCGGCTGATGATAACATGATGATATAGCAATGTGATATAGCATAATCCAAATAAATATAAGATAAACATCGATCTGAAGATTAAAGCACACATCGGCTAGAGGTCCGATGGCATAAACTCTCAATAAGTAGATAAACAATATATACTCTGTGTTCATCGGCCAGATCCAATCTATATGTAAAACTCTTAGGCCGATGCAACGTCCAGATAACTCACCGGCTGAAACCCCAATGAAACCCTTATTGGCAATCAACAAGCAGGCTAGAGATTACAGTTCTAATCACGACTTAGTAGGTCAAACCAAACTGATGCAGCACTAAGTACGAAAAGAAATGCAAGATCTAGACAATCAAGCCCTTGACTGATTTTCAGGGTGGTGGATACCTTAGCCAATCTAATCTAGCAAGGTGATTTAGTCAATACCGGCATAAACCCTAAAGCGAATCTCAGCCGATAAGACTAAATCAAGAAACCGAACCAGATTGACTAAGATATATGATAGTAGGTGCTTACGTTGACGAGATCAGAACGTTGAAGCCCTAGCCCCGACAGCACAGGCAGCCATAACGAGACTTACCCCTCGTGGGAAGGGCATGAACTCGTCGAAGAAGACGAAAGTAAAAAGGTGGTGATGCGCCGAAGTTGTATTGATCGTGAGATGATTTTACATGAACCCTGGGCTTACATATTTATACCCATAGACTAACAAAGATCCTAACAAATTACGACTCAAACTTTCCTAAAGATAAAACAGAAATCTAACAGACTTATCCTAGTTAACGGATACAAGCCGCATCCTCCTCAAACTCGGTCTTCTCTGGATAAGATCTTCCCGAATCTAACAAGAATCCGACTGCTTTTGGTGGTTGGTTTGAGATAACCCCCATCGGCCGATGTAGAACTCTAGGCCGATACTAGCTTTAAGCCGATATAGATCCTGGGCCGATGAGGACTTCTGGGCTTACCAAATTTTGGTGTTAACAGGTGCCCAATGCATAAATTCAAGAGTCACCCCCTAACTAGCTGCGAGATATTCTTGAAGCTTGCGAAACAAATTCCTCGAGTTCCATGTTGCCTGATCCACTCTCGTAGAGATCAATCTCGTATGACATCTATGGACGACAACCCTTCAGATCGCATGGTGGGTTACATCGGAATTGATCCCGATGAACCATCTGTTCTCTGTAGCCTGGACAGCGTGGAATCTTTTGGCTCGAATTCTCCACGCGACGTGAACATGGACGACATCGGAATCGAAGACAGGGGTGTGGACGATCGTACACCATGGGGTTCCATGGAGGAGGGTGAGTTCGTTTGTTCTCGAGACGTAGCATCTCCACAAGCTGAACCAGTCCGTACTCCCGCTGAACACTTCACCACCTTCAACAATCTGCTCAGACAACCTCCTTCCGATCCAGTAACCCATCCAAAAGTGAATGTGTGGTTAAAGTGAATGGAGTCCACTATCACAAACCTTAACTCTGCTTTCATCGCGATGGCAGGACCGCCACCTCCAGACGTTCCCCCTCAGAATGACAAGGTTGTCGAGAAAGTTGGTGCCGCCAACGGCCCTCAAAACGATGAACCTCGCATTCTTGACAATGCATCGCCACAACGGCGAGCCCAACAAGCGCCTTCCCGACAAGGCATTCGTGATCTCCGTGACCAGCTAAACGACCAAAGGCGAGAGCGACAAGATCAACACGATGACAGACACCAACAACCCCATGGTCATCGACATAAGAGCAGTCATCGGGTCGATAATCATGATCGAGACAACAATTGTGATCGCGACCAAGGTCATGATCGCCAGGATACCCCAGCACATCGAGGTGATAACGAGCGAGCTTCATGTCACCACCATGATGACCAAGAGGATTCCTGATTCCTGCCCCCAAGGCGTGGCCAAAGTCACAATGGCCGACCTCGTGACCGCATCCTCAACTACGGTGATCCCTCATCATCCTCTTTGTCATCATCTCTGGGCAGTTCGCATGGCCGCCATGGTCGCCAACCACCCTTCCTTCCCAAAAGCGGATGTAGAGCCTTTAAGCCTTCCCTTCGAGAAGTGAACTGGCCCCCAAATTTCTGTCCTGCAGCAGTAGAGAAGTACGATGGGAGCACAGATCCAGAGGAGTTCTTACACGTATACTCTACTATTCTATATGCTGCCAGCGTAGACGACAACGCACTTGCAAATTACTTGCCAGCAGCGTTGAAGGGATCTGCTCGGTCATGGCTAGTTCACCTTCTCCGAAATTCGATATCTTCCTAGGCAGACCTCTGGAAGCAATCCGTCACAAATTTTCAAGGTACCTACAAGAGATCTACACGCCCTTAGATAGAAGCCCAGTGAACCTCTACAAGATTTTATTCAACGTTTCAACGAATGTTGGAACACAATCCCCGAGATCACCGATGCATCTGTAATACGTGCATTCAAGTTAGGCATTCGAGATCGCTATACGATTCAAGAGCTGGTGATATGGCGGGTGACGTCCACAATAAAGCTGGTCAAGATCATTGATAGGTGTGCTCATGCAGACGAAGCCATCTGAAGGAACGATGGGAAGGGGAAGTCGGCGGAAGACAAACAACCAACTAAAAAGGACAACCCAAAACCAAGTCATCGACAAAAACAAGGCCATCGATAACATGAAGTCATTGACAAGATTCAAAGAAGTCCAGAAGCTTACCAGATGTATGGCAGCCCTCAGTCGATTCGTGGCCAGGATGAGAGAACGAGGACTACCTTTCTTCAGCCTCCTGAAGAAACAAGACAAGTTTGAGTAGACATTAGAGGCCGAAGAGGCATTTCATGCACTCAAATAATAGCTCGCCAATCCACCTGTTCTCGTTGCCCCACAATCATAGGTGGAACTCTTCCTCTATATCGCCGCAACACCGTACTCCATAAGCACCGTCATCGTTATTGAACATCAGTGAAGTGCTGCACAACACCAAGACCAGATACCCTCAGATCCAGAAGGTGCTCTACGTGGTGGTCATGACATCTCGAAAGCTGCGCCACTACTTTTAAGCCCACAAGGTCATGGTCATCTCCTCATACCCCATGGTGAAGTTGTTCGCAACAAAGAGGTCGTAGGATGCATTGCCAAATGGGTCATCGAGCTCAACCAATTCGATGTCCACTTCATCCCATGAACAACCATCAAGTCTCAAGTACTCGCAGACTTTGTCACCGACTGGACCGTCCCTGAGGATGGCAAAGTCGACTGAACGGACAACGAGCGATGGACAATGGCCTTAGATGGAGCATTTAATAGCCAAGGAGTGGGAGCTGGATTCATCCTAAACTTGCCCACTGGAGATCAGTTCCGACATGCCATACAACTAGATTTTCGGGCAACCAACAATACCACCGAGTACAAAGGACTTCTCGCCGGACTAAGAGTCGTCGTATCACTTGCGGTCAGGCGACTAGTTATGAAAGGGGACACAGAAACAGTCGCCAACCAAGTGCATAAGGATTACAAGTGCTCCAACCCCGAGTTGTCCAAGTATCTCGCCGAAGTCAGAAAGCTGGAACGTAGGTTCGACGGGCTTGAGGTGCGCCATGTCTATCGCAAAGACAATGTTGATGCTGACAACCTTGCCCGCCGAGCTTCCAGAAGAGAACTAATGGAACCCGACACGTTCCTAGAAGTGCTAGCCAATCCCTCAGTCAAGAGTTTTCCGAACAACGACATCGATGGCACCACTGACGCTGGCTCAGGGCTACTACTCAGAACGCCAAACTCGTCGCGGACATCGAGACTACCACCGATTAGCGCACACCGCTAATCTAATTCCTCAACACCGACAAGCTATCGGACGACGACACGGAAGCAAAAAAGCTCTCCGACAAGCCAAGGCCTACTACATGATCGAGGAACGATCTATGCAAGAAGGCCGCCAATGGAGTACTGTCGACAACAGCAAAGAGCTACTTCTCGACATCCATAAAGGAATCTGCGAATCACACGTTGGTGGGAGAACACTAGTCAGCAAAGCCTTCCGACAAGGATTTTACTGGCCATCGGCTTTCCAAGACACTTCTTATATGGTACAGCGATGTGAAACTTGTCAATTCCACAACAAACACACCAAGCTACCAGCCCAAGTTCTTCAAACCATCCCTTTATCTTGGCCATTCTCGTGCTGGGGGCTTCATATCCTTGGACCTTTTCCAAAAGGACAAGGCGGCTACAAGTTCTTGTTCATGGCTATTGACAAATTTACTAAGTGGATTAAAGCAGAGCCAACAAAAGAAATCAGAGTCGAGCGAGCAATCAAGTTTATCAAGGGGATATTTTGTCGCTACGGGCTCCCAAACTAGATATTGACAAATAATGGCTCTTAATTCACGAGCGTTGCCTTCCAGGACCACTGCACGGAATACGAGGTCAAAATCTGCTTCGCGTCCATGTCCCATCCTCAGAGCAACGGGCAAGTCGAGCAAGCCAACAGGATCATGCTCCAGGGGATCAAAACACATGTATACGATAGGCTCATGGCCTACGATTCTCGATGGGTTGAGGAACTCCCCTTCGTTCTATGGGTCGTCCGTACCACTCCGACTGCACCAACCAATAAGACTCTGTTCTTCCTTGTGTATGGATCCGAAGCTATGCTCCTCACCAAACTACGCTATCGATCAACACGAGTTCGGGACTACTCAGATGAGGACTAGGATGACAGGCGAACAAACAACGTCAATCTGCTAGAAGAACACCGAGAATGAGTTGTCATCCGAGCAGTTTGATACCAACAAGCCTTATGTCGCTATCACAAGAAGCGTGTTTGTGCCCGTACACTTGACATCGGCGATTACATCCTCCGACAAGTCCAAAACCAGGCAGGGCGTAAGTTGGTTTATATCAGTTCATATACATACATCTTTTGTTACACATAGCACAATAGTTTGTCCAATGAACCCCTTTTCTTTCATAACACCGCAAATCAAAGTTGTTTCTGATGCGAACATCATTCCTTCGGATATACACAACAATCCTCCATTGGTCATTCAAGGTCCAATCACAAGAGCACGCGCACGACAATTGAATTTAGAGGTGAGCTCGTTTCTAAGTTCTTCTTTATATGATTTCGAGAATAGATTGCTACCTAATGATTATATTATGATTAGGAACAATGGAGTGGACAAGGAAACACTTAGAGAGGGACTTAGAATCGTGGAGGATTAAGTCAAGGTGGAGGTCCAAACCAAGTCGACTTCGAGTCCGTTTTGGAGTCCAGGACCAATCTGCACTAAAACGGACGCCTAGGTTGCATACATGCTCGGATTGGGGCGTTCTTTATATGCATGAAAAGTTAAGAAGATAACCTTTCCGATGGTTCTAGTCCCATGTACAAATTCGTTACGAGTCATCAGTAATTAACTGAACAAGTTGACGTTCAGAATCTGTTCCGGCGTTGCGACGCCGTATTTGGGCCTTTGGGCCGTGTATCATGTTGGAGCCCATTAGGGTTGCGTCAAGGGGTGCTTGCACGACCCTAAACTCCATATATCAGAAGCCGTCGCCATCTTTAGTTTTTGGGTTTTGCTTAGATTAATCTGTCAAGAACAGTTTTGCCACTAGATCGGTTTGTAAGACCTCAACTTGTGAGCTTAATCATTCATCTGCAATTTTGGTTGCAATCTTCTTTGTTCTTATTTGTGTTCTTCGATTCGCAAGCAGGGATTAGCCTTCTTGGCGAGGTCAACCGGGTTTCGATACGGTTGATAACCAAAGGAGACATGGTGCTGCGATTGCGGGGCTCGGGAACGTGCTAGTTCAAGAAGCCAGATCGATTTGTGTCGCGACTCCACCAAATCGTTGATTATTAGAACCTTTTCGGAAGATCAGGAACCCTTGTCCACAACAGTTCCTTATCGACCTATTACATTAAGTCTGACTACTCATCGGGTCTCAACACCTTGGCTGGGGACGCCTAGCACAATTGGGCTAGTCGGATACTAAGAGTCAAACAACCATGTCAAATTTGGTCATGTCAAAGCATCCACTGTAACGTATTAACTAGCCATGTACTCGGGAGTTTTTCCCAACGTCATGGCTAGGGGCTAGTAATTCATCGCTTCAACATGGTCTAGTACGAAAATTTAAGCTACTTTTTTGACAATATTATACTTTCCATAAAACTAGTTGGGGGCTAGGAAGGGTACCCAACTTAATAATGCCAAAATCGGCCCATATAAGTACTCTTTTACTACTGCGAATATAACTTACTTTAATATTCTACAAAAAAGGATCAAATTTCAGTGTATGCTAATATCTTGTCTGGATTGCTTTACAGGACAGTATGATGACTAAACCTACTAGGAAGGCCATTGCCACTGCATCGAGGCAAAAACGTCCTCAGCAAGTGGATCAAGGGACTATGTCAGTTGGTCGATCTCCGCAGATGTTCTCTGAGAACGAGAAAACCCCTCCCGCAGGAAGCTTAGGTTCATCTGGGGACACGACTCGTGGATACAAGCAAGGATGTGCCCACCTGTGTACCGACCGGCCCGACGACATTCACTCTTCAGGCTGTTGTCAATCCTTTCAGCCGTATTGGTGAGCCCTTCACATGTACCACGCAGCAACCCTAGATAGCCCGAGATCAACTTCTCGGGAGAAGGACGGACCACATGCAGCTCTCGACACAGCTTATGTAAGGCGTAGTAGCTGTTCTCTAGATGGGACGAGATCCATATCTCCTTGCCCTTGAGAAGTTCCATGCTTTGTTCCCTTCTGGCGTTGTAAGAGGCCCGCTCCAATTCTTCTTTCTCGTACATCATTTTCTAGTACTCGGCCAGCCGTCCCGCCTCTTTGAGAGAGTCTTCAAGGCCTGGAAAGGATAATGACATCGTTAGCAACCCTTGATCTGAGTGCAAGGGCAGTAAGCTACAATGTTGCTGGTTTCTTACTTCGGCATTATTCACGAAGAAGGGCAATCTGGTTCCCTTGAGAGGCTAGCGCGTCATCGGAGGTAACGACGACCAGAGCACGGTCATCACCACTTGGAGTGGATGAAGCCTGTGGTGTACTGGGTCTAATGGCTAAGTCTGAGGAGCATCCACCTTGCTGGACGTTCTCATTCTTGACTTCGAAACATCTATAGAACACAAGATGATGGGAAAGAACAAAAAAGACCTTAAGAAGGATAAATCAGAAAGGAAGTGTTCTCAGACACCAAACCTAACACTTGTCCTCGAGGTTTATAAAATAAAAATCAGGACATTACTCTTCAAAATAAGGGATCACGGAGTCCCTGAGGTCCTCCATCTCGGACATGATGTCCTCGCTACGCTCATCGGCTCCTCCCTGGGTCATCATCTCCTCGACGTCGACCTTCGGGTGCGTGAGCTTGAGGCAAGCGAGAACATAGCATGCCCCGGTCTTGATCCCGGTCCACGTGCAGTCAGCCACCTGCTCAGCATGGGAACTCGCAGCCTCCTCAAGTGCAGTGATGAGCGAGCCCAAGGACCCCATCACCATCGTCTTGTTGGAGAACTCGGGTTGTCGAACGTCTTTGCCAAGACTCTTGGCGACCACGTCCAGGCGACCGTAGTTCTCTTGGAGAGCGCGCCGAAGGGAGGCCAAGTCCTCCTTGGACTCAACAAGCGAGTGCTCAAGTCCTCACTATTGTTGCTCGTTCCCATCTACCACCTCCCATAACTTCGCGTTGTCCGAACACGCCTCCCTTAGCTAAGCTTCCAAGGTCGTGATCCAATTGTCAACGAAGGAAGTAGCCTTCGCGAGGCACTCAACTTCGGCAACGACATCACAGGCACTCGTCTCCAGTGTAGAGAGTTGGGAAAAATACACCACACACCCAAGGGGGGAGGGGTGGCCTTTCATATATAGCTATACAAGAGGGAGCCTAATAGGCTGCAGTTACAAGAGGGAGACTAATAGGCTGCAGTTACAACTATTTATTCTAATACCCGCCCGCAGTCGTAGGGGAAGCTTGGCGGACACCAAGGCTAGTCCTAAATTCAGTAAACAACTGAACAGGGAGACCCTTGGTCATGATGTCAGCGTACTGATGAGAGGATGGTACATGCAACACCTGAACCTGCCCCAAAGTCACCTTCTCACGAACGAAGTGGATATCGATCTCAATATGTTTCGTGCGACGGTGATGGATAGGATTGGCCGTCATGTAAACCGCACTAACATTGTCACAGTAGATAACGGTAGCCGTGGTGAGGAGAATATGGAGCTCTTGAAGCAACTGGCGCAGCCAACAACACTCGGCCATAGCATGTGCAACTGCCCTGTACTCATCCTCATCACTGGAGCGAGAGACAGTTGTCTGGCGTTTAGAGGACCAAGACACCAGATTGTCACCAAGATACACGCAGTAGCCAGAGGTAGAATGCCTAGCGTCAGGACAACCAACCCAATCTGCATCAGAGTATGCTGTGAGGGTGTCCACACGACCTGTACCAATGTGAAGACCTGATGACAGTGTGCCCTTCACATAGCGAAGAATGCGCTTGAGGAGCGCAAGATGGGGCTCTCGAGGATCGTGCATGAATAAGCAGACTTGCTAAACAGCGTAGGCCAAAACAAGACGGGTCAGGGTGAGATACTGCAAGGCACCTGCAAGACTCCTGTAGTCTGAAGGTTCCGCAACCGGAGGACCATCTGTAGCTGACAACTTGGACTTGCTATCAACGGGCGTCGAGGTGGAGTGGCACTCGCTCATACCGGCACGCTGAAGCAGGGCCAAGCATACTGCCGCTGAGACAGAAAGAATCCGTCAGAGGTGCGTGTGACAGAAATCCCAAGGAAGTGATGAAGATCGCCCAGATCAGTCATAGCGAATTCTGTATGAAGACGCCCAATGAGAGAGTGAAGCAGCTCTGTCAACGAGGTAGTAAGAATAATGTCATCGACATACAGAAGCAAGTAGGCGGTGCTAGAGCCGTCCTTGTACACAAACAAGGAGGTGTTAGAATCTGAAGGAACAAAGCCCAACTGTCTTATATAAGTGGCAAACCGCTGGTACCATGCACGAGGAGCCTGCTTCAACTCATAAAGCAACTTCTGTAGGAGACAGACATAATCTGGATGAGATGGATCAACGAACCCAGGAGGCTGCTGGCAGTACACTATCTCATCAAGATTCCCATGTAGGAAGGCGTTCTTCACATCAAGCTGACGGATCGATCACTAGTGAGAAATAGCAATGGTGAGAACAGTCCTGATAGTCGCTAGCTTAACAACCGGACTGAAGGTCCCATCATAATCAATGCCATGTTGCTAAGAAAAACCACGAACAACCCATCGAGCCTTATGATGTCCAAGAGAGCCATCGGAATGGAACTTGTGCTTATAGATCCACTTTCCTGTCACCACATTAGCACCAAGAGGCCGAGGAACAAGGCGCCAAGTACCATTGTCAACCAGAGCCTGGAACTCTTCTGTCATGGCTGCTCGCTAATTAGGGTTAGCAAGGGCGCTGCGATAATTGGCCGGAATAGGAGAAGTAACAACATGATCAGTAGACAAATTCTGGTACTTGACAGGTGAAATCGTACCGGACTGAAGCCGAATGATGCGTCGGAGGACAGGAGGTGGAGAGGAGCCGCACATGGGCTGTGGAGGGGGCACAGATGGCGGAAGCACGTGAGCAGACCTGCGGTACTGCAGCGGGGACACAGGAGCATGAAGACGGCGACTGAAAAATTGACCAAAGCAGCCAGGCGCTGCTGCTGGTGGTGCAACAGCCACGGGTGCAGGCACAGCAGGTGCGTTGACGGGTCCTGGCGGGGGCATAGAGCCACGCCTACCCGAACTGGGAAGAGCTGAAAGTCCTGGCGGGGGTATGGAACTGCTCTCACCAGGAGCAGAAGCGTGAAGGGGTGCTGGTGGGGGCACAAGACCACACCCACCATAAAGAGGCCATGGGCGCTCAACGTCCAAGGAGGAGGGAGCATCCACTAGTGGAGAAGTGCCAGGAGCAGAAGAGGCCCGCGACTGCTCGACATCCATAGAGGATGGAGCAACCGTGGAAGAAGCCACTGTAGTGTTAGTAGAGCAAGGCACAATATCGTCCAAATCATCGTCTCGCAGAAAATCAAAAGAAGTTGGAGGAGGAGACTCGCATGCAAACGAAAAAGAGAGCTCATCAAACACAACATGGTGAGAGATGATTACACGACGTGTAGAGATGTCGAGGCAATGATATCCTTTATGCGACGAAGGATAACCGAAGAAAACACAGGCAGTCGATCGAGGGGCGAGCTTATGAGGAGAAATAGCTTGGAGATTCGGGTAGCAAAGGCACCCGAAGACTCGCAAGTGATCATAGGACGGTGGGCAGCCATGAAGACGCATAAAGGGAATATCACCTTTGATAGAAGAGGACGGTCTCCTGTTTAGTAGATATGTGGCTACAGAAAGTGCCTCAGCCTAATAGGAAGGCGACGTGGAGGCATGTATCAGTAATGTACGCACTGAATTATTAAGAGTGTGGAGAACACGTTCAGCCTTACCATTTTGAGGAGAAGTATAAGGACAAGAGTGACGAAACAAAATACCACGCGACGCTAGGTGAGCGGTGGTAGCGTTGTTAATGAATTCTTTGCCATTATCAGTCTGAAAGCACTTAATGGGAAGACCGAACTGTGTCTGTGCATAGGGAATAGATTGAACAATATGCTCATGAACATTAGACTTATGATGAAGAGGAAAAGTCCAACAATAATGAGTATAATCGTCCAACATGACCAAATAAAAGTTGTAGCCAGAGATACTAGGAACAGGTGAAGTCCAAACATCACAGTGAACTAGCTCAAACAGTGACGATGTCTGAGAAGTGGAAGGACTAAAGGGGAGCCGTGTATGTTTGCCTAGCTGACAAGCATGACAGACAGAGCGATCGACCGTAGTAAAAGATATCTATTCATTGTGGCGGAGGGAGGTGACAGTGGCAGGTGTTGGATGACCAAGACGCAGGTGCCACAAAGATGAAGAGGCAGCAAGCAGGGCGTGGGCAATGGTTGGTGCGGCAGTAGTGATGGTGTATAAGTCACCATCACTATTGCAGCATAGAATCACACGTCGCGTCCTGAGGTCCTTCACAGAAAAACCAAAGGCATCAAATTCGATGGAACAACTATTGTCGCGAGTGAATTGACGAACGAAAAGGAGATTACGGACTATGGTGGGAACGACAAGGACATTGTTCAAGCTGAATTTGCATGCAGGTGTGTGAAGAACAGACTGACCACGAGACGTGACAGGAATATGTGTACCATTGCCTACTATAATAGAAGAGTGCAACGAGGAAGCATGAAAGAGAAGTATACCGTCTGAAGAGTGCATGTAGGTCGAGGCGCCTGTGTCCATGACCCATGGGGATGAGCCTTGGACTGACATCTGCTGAAGGACGGCAATCAACCCAACTTGGTCCCAAGTCTGGTCTGGGTATGGCGAGGAGTTCTGGAACGGAGCGAAGGCGGTGTGTGCCTACAGGGACGCAGAGCCTAACAAGCCTGGCCCACCCCAGGTGCAGCCATTGGAAGGACCAGCGCGTGAGCCAGCACCCAGGCCAGCCCACGGCTTGCCCTGGCCAAACCAGGAGCCACCGGCCTGTCCACGTCCTTGGGCAGTCCAAGGATTGAAGCAGACCCATGGGCCCGTCGGGGTGGGGGGCGCCCTTGCTGACCGCCACCACGACCTCCAGAACGCCTGTTGCCGTTCGTCTTCGAGCGTCACGGCTGGGAACCTGATAGTGTCGAGGAAGAGCGGCAATTAGAGCTGCAGCCACTCGAAGGAGTGGAAGCGACTAGGGCAGTTGATGCCGCGACCTTGTCCTCGTTCGCCAAGCACAGCTCCTTTAGGGCGAGTTGATCGAGTGCCGCAGCAAACATCATGTTCGGTGTGGCAGCGATGAGGTCCCCAGTGGTGCTGTAGCGGGAGTTGGCGCCGTGGAGGAGGTTGAGGACGAGTGTGGCGTCTGTAACGAGCTGCCCGACGGCGCGAAGAGCATCAGCAACTTTCTTCATCTTCTTGCCATAGTCTTCAATGGAGAGATCGCCCTGAGTTATGGAGTGAAACTCGTGACACAGGAAGACGGCGCGGGGAGCTTGGTTCGCCTAAAAGTGATTTTCAATGGCAACCCATAGCTGACGCGTCGTTTGATTAGGTGCCATGGTGAAGTCGAGGACGGAGTCAGAGACGGAGCCATACAGCTAGCTACAAACGCAGCAGTCCGCTTGGGTCCAAGCAGCATCAATGGGATCGGGAGGAGCAGTCCCGTCGATGTGCCTCATAAGGCCGAACTTGCCGCACATGACCTGGAAGAAGGAGCTCCACTTGCTGTAGTTGGAAGAACGAAGTTCCAACGTCATGGGGACATGGGACTTGACAGCGATGGTGGCATAAGCACTCACTGCGTCGCCCATGGCAGCAGAGGTGTTTGCAGTTTCTGAGGAAGAGTCGCTGGTTACAGAAGACATACACAGATTGTAGGAGAAGAAGAATAGGCAGCACTGGTGGTGGTAGGTGTGCGCCTGGTGAAGGAGAGGATGCCCAGGTAGCGGAGGAGAGGAGGAGGTGCATGGCTGGTCCTAGAGAAGGACCTGGTCTCGTGATACCATGTAGAGAGTTGGGCAAAATACACCACGCACCCAAGAGGGGAGGGGTGGCCTTTCATATATAGCTGTACAAGAGGGAGGCTAATAGGCTGCAGTTACAAGAGGGAGCCTAATAGGCTGCAGTCACAACTATTTATTCTAATATCCAGCAACCAACAAGTCTGCAGTAGCTTGTCGAAAGCCAAGGACGACCCCAAGACGAGAATGGGGCCTGAGGACGGAGGGAGAGAGGGAGCGATGGCGGTGGTCATTGCTAGAGATTTGGAGCTCACTTCATCACAACCACCCACGCTTTGTCCTGAGGCTGCAAGGGATAGGCTACGAATAGAAGGCCTCATGATTACAAGGGATGGGCGATAACAAATAAAATACCAGCAAACCGATGATGCACTTACCCGGTTTTCTGCTGCTTCAGCAGCAACACCTTCTTCGAAGAGGCAGGCTTTGCGCTGGATGTTGTCTGCAGAAAAAGAAGGGTGAGGACGAGAACGGCTACCATGGTTGTAAGATGAACCTGGGATCAGGGCCTCACCTCGGAACCACTTGTCTAGACCAGCTTCCCAGCCCCGGTGGACTTGGTCAGTGAAGGCCAGCGCCTCTTCTTGGTCCCACTGCTTTTGGGCACGAGGGCTGCAGCTGCTTGCTCGGACACCACCTACTCCTTCAAAGAAGCAGACATCAGGTGGTCGACAAGCAGGTCGACCATGTCAGTTAAAGGCCATACCTACAAAAGTAAGGATTACTACTCCTACGAGCAAGAATTTGGTTGCCAGAGGAGTAATTCAATCTACTTACATTGGCGGCGGCGTCCTTCTCGGATTACAGCAGATCATAGACTAGGGTTGGGATGTCGTCGGTGACCGATGGGGGATCTGTCACCACCTGCCCCACACGCTTTGCCACTGCCTCGTTGGAGAGAGCTACGACGAAGACAACAATAGCCGGTTAGACCAAGTTAGGGAACTCGAAGCTGTTAGAAGGACTTCGGGTTATATACCAAGCGCGATATCTGCGTCACGTCCTCTACCCTCGTGTACTCATACGCAGGATGAGCACGGGCTTGTAGAGGATGGATCCGACGATGAATGAAATCTTGCACGATCTCGTACCCGGTTAGACCACATTGTCGGAAGTCAAAGATTTTATCCACAAAACCCTTCAGGGCGTGAGTCATAGAAGGTTTGGAAGTCCATGACTCTGAGTGTGTAGGTTGTTCTTTGGGAATAGCAAGACAAGGAGCGGTGTCGACTACGTGGAGACAAAACCAGCTATCCCTCCGGTTCTTCCTGAAGGTAGGACAGTTGAAGCTGATGTACCTACTCCTCATTTTGTCCCTCAGACGAAAACCACAACACCCAAATACCCTGGAGGCCTCCATCCATCTAAACTCTTAAAAGTATCTAAACAAATCTATGAAGGGCTTTACCCCTAGGTAAGCCTCACATAAATGAGTAAAGATACTTAGGAAGGCAATGGATTTGGGATTCAAGTGAAGAAGATGAATGTCGTAGAAGTCAAGAAGAAGTGAAAGAAATTCGGAAGAAGGAGGAAGAAAACTGCATTGAACAAAAGAGGCCAAGGTAACAATTTGCCGAAGGTCGAGCGTAAGATTAGTACCTCCTTTCGAGTGCCTCGGCACCTGTTCGCTTGATAGCGACCTTTTTAGTTGCATCTTGGCCAGAGCATCGTCGTTGGCGACTGATTCTGGGAGGTCCATGGAGATCATTGACGGTTTGGAAGATTTCTGTGGTTTAGGGATTTTTGTCAGAGCAAGGGGAAGGTGCGCCAAGGGGAAAGTGAAATGACTGATTGGGCAAACGAACCTTGAATGGATCTCAGAAGTGCAATTTATAAGTTACGTCCGACGGTTCAAATTTCGAGGAAGACGGAGAAATCACCGTCGAGATTTTGCTGATTTGTTTATGCCAATTCAAAGTGTCTGGCTTCAATCCAAATTAAAACCCGTGTCAAGTTCTCGGATTTAGGAGAACCTTGTCGCCTGCTCTATACCTTCTCGGATGCCCGAGAATGATTTGATGAGTCTGACAATAGTTGTTCTCAGAAATTCTGTAGAGATACATTGGTAAAATCATTTACATTAAAGTCGGGGACTATTGTTAGTGTCAAGGATAAGACATACCTCCTATATACGGGTTAATAAAATACGACAATACCATATACCCGATAGTATACGAGAATATATCCTTTAATTAAGGAAATACGACTAATAAAGAAGAAAATTATCTTTCCGAAATTGAAGGTGTCAGAGTCCTAGTCGGGGAAGATAAGGTTTTCTTAGGCCCGTATCCTATTTTATCTTCTCGAGTTCTACTTGAGTTATATGTCATAGTCAGAGCCACGCCCAGAAACAATCTGGAGGAAACCAGTGTTGTATTCGCCAAATAAATCTTGTCGGGCCGTTCTCGACAGCTTCTAGTCGGCGGATTCATCTAGTTGTTCTATTCCTCATTGTACTCTGAGTGGTATTTCTATTCATAATATATATAAAATAGAGTAGGGTTGTTACTCATCTTGAGGGCCCAAATCAGTATAAACCCTTATCCTTTGTCTGCTTGATTTATTCTCGCATATACCTTGGTTCCAATGATTTTCATACTTTACAAATATCGTGGTCGGCGTATAGTGCATCGACAATATGGATATTCAACTTCATGGTAGTTTATAGCAATTCCAGTGTACAGTTTATAGCAATTCTCGTGTAGAGCGCTGCTACACGTACTAACCTTTTTTTTACGAAACTCTTACGAACAATGATCTCAACAATCTGATTTAAGTAAGTGAAAGTTATAGACAAACTAGATGTACTCACGTCTGATTTAAGTAGGTATACTCACAGCGTAACATGTAATGTTAGTAATAAGAGTTTAGTAAGACAAAAATTTAGTATGTATAAACTTTTCCTTTTCATGTGTATTTTTTTCTCCACTGCTTAAAAGGCGGACGCTCTTTCCCCGAAAAGAAAAAAACAGAAAAAGAAAAAAAGTTGCTAAAATAATCACGTGATTTAAGTTAGATCCACACCCAACCCGTAACCATCCCAAATCTTAGCAGTATGGGACTGTTGTTGTAATGTATGGACACATTACTAGTTTTGATTAAAAAATAAAGCAACATTTTCCTCATTAGCTTCAACTACGAGCAATTATCTACTACTCTTTTCATACCAAAATATAATATCTTGTACTGAATTAGACACAATATATCACTATGAATCTGCATAAATCATTTGTCCAAATTTATAATACTGTTTATGTCTAATATAGTACTAGGTTATCGAATACTTTCTGAGGTATCATGCTACGTATAGATTTAGAGATCAACTGATCCACGTAAAAGATAGATATACAAATTGTAAAAGATAGATATACATATTATAACTCCCTCCGGTTGATAGTACTTATTATGTTGGACAAGTACATGTTTTCAGAAAAAAAATAACTTTGATAAATAATTTATCATTACAATATATATAAAAATATCACTAAATATTTAATTTTATTTAACTATCTTTTAAAACTAATCTATACATATACATAGAGATTTAAAGTTTAGATGTTATTTATAGTTAAAGTTTTAAAGTTTACAATGGTTAATTTTGTTTAAAGTGACAAATATTATCAACGTAGAGGGAGTAGCTGCATTTTTCGTGCACGGGACATTTAACTATTTCTTACTTTTGGATTTGACATTTAACTATTTATCATCTATGTGTCAATGACATGATGACATGTGAACCATGAACCATCATGTGTCAATGACACGTGGACCTGAATGACAAATCATTATTTGTCATATCTAAGAGTAACAAATAATTCATTTTTCCATGCACAGATGCATATGTTGGAAAATGGGAATTGGAAAATAAATAATATGATATGTATTTTTTTGTGAAAATATATTTTATTAAAAAACATTCATTATCGGTTAACTGATTTTTTTCCACAAACACTAGAGCTATCATAAATATTAAGATGAAGTGGTTCACTCGCCCGGCTAGCTACCAAAGCCATCACAACACTGGAATCAGGAAAGAAAAAAACATCCGTCCTTGCTTCTTTTATTTAGTAATATTCTCGTTAGTTGATTACAGTGTGGTGTTTTAGGAACAGCTAATTGAAGTTTCAATTCCAACGAACCCAACCACTACACTTGTGACTTGTGTGACCTTTTAAGTGCCTTGGGTTCTCTGATCCTATGTGGCCATACATTGT
Organism: Oryza officinalis; assembly: GCA_008326285.1. NCBI lineage: Eukaryota > Viridiplantae > Streptophyta > Magnoliopsida > Poales > Poaceae > Oryza > Oryza officinalis. The sequence goes on along the minus strand of BDMV01000007.1, from coordinate 34,097,967 downwards.
GGACAAACTAATCTCTATCCTCTGCTTCACCTTGGAATATTATTTCATATATGATTTGCACAATAGTTACTCTCTCCATATCAAAATATAATAATTTCTAGCATTCTAATTTTGTTCTAAAATATAATAACTTTTTTTATCTATTCTCTTTTCATCTAATCACAATCTTATACTATCTAAATTCTCCACTTGTCACCTTTTCTCAACCAATAATAACTTTCTTCCATTTAATTTTACCTACTTTTTTAATATTTATGTTTAATTTTAAAAAAATTTATATTTTGAGAGGAAGGTAGTATGTAATAGGGGATGGTTTGCAGCATTTTGTCATCTCCTTTAGCAGGAGGGTTGGATGCTTGGTAGAGCAATGCTACAAGATGGCCGAGATAAATGGTAAGCTGGCAAACTCGATCATCTCCATGTCAACAAAGCCCACTATTGGCACAACTAATCTCATTAAAACGAACCAAAGGTCTACTTTGTTCACGTGTAGGGCAGTGTGGCAAAAGGATGGGCAGGGAGAAAGAAAGAAAAATGAGGGAGAAGAGCTTTGAAGGAGGAGGAAGACATGGGGCAACTTGACCAGCCATTTCTTCAAAGAGAAAAAGACGGACAACATTGAGACCACTAACAGTAACATGTGCGGATGGTTGTTTTGTTTTGTTTTCATGATTGTAGTCTCTCAAGGCTATAATCTTGCATTTTTTTCTTGCGATATCAATACGAAACCTGCACTATCTTATGTGAATTGTTTTAAAAGAAAAAAATTATTCGGTGATAGCTAAGGTGATACCATTTTTGTATGGCTAGTAAAGGATTGGTTGATATTCTATTGTGCTAGAGAAATTCTCTCAAACATGAAGATAAAAAGGATGTCAAACATGGGGCGACGGTTTGCCTTTCGCACTTGCGTGTAAACATTCATACTCTAGTTTCCATTGAGTATATTAATTTCTCTAGATTCTTTTAAAAACAAAATGACAATTAGAGACGAAAACGATGAAAAATAGTCCAATAATAGCACAAGGCAACATTACCAGGCCCCATTTGTTGATGATGCCTCCAGTGCTATTTATTCCTGGGTTTGCAAAGCTGTATAGTGCAAGTGTTGATGCCCATACCAGTAGCTGACAAAACTGTTTGCTTTTTGTTGAAATTTGCAGAATTTCCAGTAAAGAAAATTCCCATTGACAGATCACTGGATCAGGATGGTTGATCATCATCAATCAAAGGTGCTCAGCAGCAAATGATGGGGCTGCACTGCCTACAGCTGCAGAGGATCCGTCAAACGACGCTTTCTTGGAGGATGATGTGGCGAAGGTGCACGGCACCAACCTGACCTGAATCCCAAAGCATCATGTTGGGGGGTACCTGCCACAAAATTGAACCCGTTTGCACATGGAACCTCCAGCTTCATACTTATTGCACAAATGTTTTAAGAAGATTTTAAATTTAAGTAAAGTCTACCGGCCAGTGTAACTAATAACTAGGAATAGTTGTTGCCAAGAAATTTACATTTCCGGCTCGGAAACCACATGAAAACCAGCTTGTAAAAATGTATCTATAATAATGATAAAAATTCAATTTACATTTCAAATTCCATACCTGAATTTAGGGCAGTACAAGAATGGTTTTTCCAACTCCCCTTAAACATGTGCTTTTTTTTCTTAGCTTGTATATGCATTTCGGCTCATAGTTCATGCGTGCAATTCAGTTTTTCCTTTTCTATTAACCCATTTAAACTAGCAAATTGGGTTTGAATAGCATTGCCTGAATTTAATTATTTTGGCTTGCTCCTGAACCAGTCACTAGCTTTGGACCAGTTATTGGTTGGTTACCACTAATATTTTGAGACATGGTGAAACCATCCCATCCTTTAACTTGCTCAAAAAGTTGGTGATAACACATCATCAAATACTCCTTTTTGAAGTTTAAAAAGTTTGATAAACATTGCCAGGACAGATCTAGGAAACCTACCTATATTCTGATATTCAAATGCGCATCTTGATCATGCTCTTCTTCTTCAGCAAGTTTGGGTTGGGATTTACTTGTAGTTGGGTGAGGTTCAGGCAATTCAAAGGTAAGATGACTAGAGATGATGAAAGGGTGTTGGGCAATATGTATGATAATCCAAAATAATCTATTAATGCAAATAAAATTGTTTATAGTTGTTAACAGCAGATTTTCGTAATCTACTTGGAGAGGAAAGAGAAAACCGATGCAGAGAAGGAGCAGTGCTAGTCGAATCGGTTATGTTATCGGACCAAGCCGGAGTCGAACCAAGATCTATATCGGACTCAGCGGTACATCGGACTAGCTGGAGCGTAAGCAGAGAGACCGCCAACAATAGTAGGAAATGTCATTAGAAATTAAGCCTACGAAAATAGGAGTGAAAACGGTACAAAAATTTTCCTACCGTATCGATACTGTTTCCACAAAACTAATATAATAATAATATCATTATCGACGGTTACCGATTCTAAAATTTAGTTTTTCTAATTTCTATCAGCGTCGCATTGAAGTTGACACTAAATAGTTAAATTCATAAATATAAAAATTTCCCGACCATTTTTATCCCTAAACGAAAATGAGAGTCTAAGCATCATTGCTAAGGTTGTATTGAAATGAAAAGTTAAAAGGAAATAGCAAGGTGAGAGGCAGGAATCTTAAAAGATAATAGCAATGAAATTCTAGCTGATGTTTAGAATGAATTCAACGATGAAATCCAAATATACTGGTTCAAAGACAGACATGCACGAAACCACCCAAGATACATCAATGCTGCGAAGACACAAAAGCCGCCGAGATACCCATGCAAAATACATCAAAAATAGGAGGGGCGACGTGGGAAAAGGGCTCCCTCCGCGTTCCCACCACCCCTGAAAAAGTAAACCAACCAAACTCGGCACCACCACCTCCACCGTCGCCGCCGCCGTCGTCGCCTCGCCTCCTCCTCCTCCTCCTCCTACTCCTCCTCCTCTCTCCCGCGATTCCAAACCAAGCCGAACAAGCCACCGCTTCCAACCTCCCCGCCTACGCCGTAATCGCCGCCGCCGCCGCCGCCGCCGGTGAGGTCGCCGGGGAACGACGCGCGCGCCGGATCTTGGGAAGGAAGGAAGGGGGGTGGGGGAGGGGGATGTCGCGGGCGTCGCTGTCGCCGTCGTCGTCGGGGGACGAGGAGGAGGAGGACGAGGGCGTGGAAGGGTACCGCAAGGGCGGGTACCACGCCGTGCGCCCCGGGGACCAGTTCGCCGCCGGCCGCTACGTCGCCCAGCGCAAGCTCGGATGGGGGAACTTCTCCACCGTCTGGCTCGCCTTCGACGTCCACACCCAGGTATACCCTCCCCTCCCCTCCCCTCCCCGCTTCCTCTCCCCCCCATGATCCCGGCCAAGATCGCGGCGGCGCGGCGCGTGCCTGATCCCTCCCTTCCTCCTTCCTCCCCAAGATCGAGGAGGGATCGCTTCTCGGCGCGATCCTCCGTCGAAGATCTCGACCTTTGTCGATTAGGAGGAGGTTGATCAAAATGGAATTCGATTTCCGCCGCCGCCTCACGGATTAGCTAGCTTGCTCGGGGTCCCCGCAAAGGGAAAGGGACCGATGCGATGCGACCAGTACATATATGGATTTCGTTTTGATGTTTTTTTTTGACTAGGTTTCGATTTAGTTTGTCATTTTTTGCTTCGTGGAAATTCGCTTATCCGGTATTGGAAAGTACCCTACTTTTTGATGACGGAACAAAATTACAGTTTGGATGTTTCTTGTTTTTTTGTGCGGTGGAATAAAATGCATATAGCCAAATATGCATGTTCTCATTTAATAGATGCTGGATAAATTTTTTTGGCTTGTCATGGCCGGCTCATTTAAGTGCTGTGATAAGGTGATTCTGTTTTTTCCCTCTTAATTGTGTGGATGACATTTTGTAAGCATGATTACAATTATTTCTTAATTGGATTATAGTAACAGTTAATTAAGGATAAATTTGGTGTGAAGGTTTTTTTTTTGTTGTTGTTTACTGAATAATGGCCAGTAAATTAGAAGTGATTAGTTTCATTGCTTCATTGTTCCAGAGGAATGTTGGTATTCATTATTCTGATCCCTTATGCAGAAATTTGTGGCTCTTAAGATCCAGAAGAGTGCACCAGAGTTTGCTCAAGCTGCCTTTCATGAAATTGAGTTCCTTTCTGAGATCACCAAGAGAGATCCATCAAACTGTAAATGCATTATCCAGCTGATAGATCACTTTAAGCATGCGGGGCCAAATGGGCAACATATTTGCCTCGTTTTTGAATTCCTTGGAGATAGCTTACTTAAGCTAGTACAGTACAACCGTTACAAGGGCATTGGATTTGGACCGGTGAGGGAAATATGCAGATCAATTTTGATAGGTCTTGATTACTTGCATAGAGAGCTTGGGATCATCCATTCAGATTTAAAGCTTGAGAATATTCTTCTTGTCTCAACAATTGATCCCTCAAAGGACCCTATACGCTCTGGACTTAAACCTAATCTTGAGAGGCCCGAAGGGAATCCTAATGGAGAAGTTATGCTTAAACCAATTGAGAAGAAACTGAAGATGAGAGCGAGGAGGGTGCTTGCAAAGCTTGCCGAGAAAAAGAAATCAGCTGCAGAATATGCACGTGCAGAAAGGAGCTTGTATGGGATTGATATGACATGTAAGATTGTGGACTTTGGAAACGCTTGTTGGGCTGACAAGCAATTTACAGATTTTATTCAGACAAGGCAGTACCGGGCACCCGAGGTCATTCTAGGTTCAGGATATTCATTTCCTGTTGACATGTGGTCATTTGCGTGTATTGCTTTTGAGCTTGCAACAGGAGAAATGCTATTTACACCCAAGGAAGGGCAGGGGTATAGTGAAGATGAGGTATGTATCACATTCTTCACGAACCCAGCCCATGATGTTTGTTCTTGAATGTTAAATTTCCATAATCATATAGTGCATTTACGGCACAGAAAAGTGATTGAATGAAATGAAGTTAAAAGGAGGTAGACAAAGGCTAGATAAATATAAATAAGCCTTAAGATCGACACATACTTTTATCATCTGTAGCATGAGAATGATTTTGTCAGAAGGTAATCATCACTCATCTGTAGCATGAGAATGATTATGTCATAAGGTAATCATCTGTAGGAAAGAATATTACGTGAACTATCCTGTTTATACTGAATAGCTCCAGCACACCGAATGGGAAATTATGTCGATAATCCAAAAAGGTGGAAGATCTTTGATGCAACACCTTAATGTTTGCTATTATTAATAGTACCTGTCAAAATAACCAAAAAAATAGTAGTAATTACTAAAGGCTGCACTTCTAATAGATGAGGCTAATGTCCAATTGTTTAAAGTATCATGGCATAGAGGTAGGCCATGGACAATTGAAATTTCATTACACTTGGCATGCTAGCATTTTCATGAACTGTAGGAGAATGGTTTTTATTAGTTTTTGCGAAACAGCCTCACATGGAAATGAAAAAAAAAAAAGAAATACACCCACCTGAAACAACCCCTTTTCGCTTATGTTTGATTTCTCATTGTTTATCTAATTATGTTAGATTGTAATGCTGTAGCTAATGCAATTTCAGGAATTAATCTATGCAAATCCAGTATAGCTTAGCCATCCTTTATGCAGGACAATCTGCAGAATGTAAAGAATAAATATTTGGAACTACTTGTGTGATGTGGATGTGTATTGTCTCTCTGGTTAATACTTACAGAGTTCAACCTCATTTTGGAACTAGGCAGCTAGGCCTGGCAGTTGAACCATCTGTTTACAATAATTTGCCTTCCAATTAAGGACTAAAGGTCTGTTTTTCAGGATCACTTGGCTTTGATGATGGAAGTCCTTGGAAAGATACCAAAAAAGGTATACATATCTTTTTTGCTGGTCAAACTTTTTTGTTAGGATCTTGAATCTCACCAGTGTAATCTTTTGCAATGAGCTCAGATTGCTACCATGGGAACAAAATCAAAGGAGTATTTTGATCGTCATGGAGATCTGAAGCGGATAAGAAGATTGAAGTTCTCATCTATTGAACGTGTCCTAATTGACAAATACAAAATTTCTGAATCCGATGCACGGGAATTTACTGAGTTTCTTTGCCCTTTGTTTGATTTTGCCCCAGAGAAGCGTCCAACAGCTGCACAGTGCCTACAACACAAATGGCTTCAATATAATGATGGCAAGAACTGTGGGACTCTCAACATTAGTGATGCCAAAAATGCTAGTGTTACATGCAGCCCTGGAACCACTGCCAGCAGTGATTCTAAGAGCACTGATGTAACACGCAACATTGGAGGCATGCCTGACAGTTATGCCGAGAGAGCTGATGCAAAGTGCAATACTAGCAGAAAAAGCATCATCAACAGTAATTCTGAGAATTCTGATGTACAACCCAACACTGGAAGTATTGGCAATAGAAATTCCAAAAGTGATGATGTAAATTCTAATACTGGGAGCATCACGAACAAAGATTCCAAAAACACTGGTATAAAGCCCAGTATTGGAAGCTTCGCGAACAGAAATGCTGAAACAGTTGATGTAAAGCCCAACATTGGCAGCATCACCAGCAGAGGTGATAGTAGTAGTGACACAAAGAGCAACATTGGAAGCATTACCAATAAAGATGCCAAAACTATTGATGCAAAACCCAGCACCAGCAGCATCACCAGCCAGGATAGCAAGATTGGTGACGGAAGGAGCAACATCGATGGCATTGCCAACAGAGATGCCAAGACCACTGCTGTGAAGCATAACATTCGCAGCGTTGTTAACACTTATTTGAGGAATTTTGATGTGAAGCACAACACTGGAAACATTGTTGATGGTGGTGTCAAGCACTCAGATTTGAAACCGAGCAGTGTAAGTGCTGCCAATGTCGATGCCAAGAGTATTAGTGCAAAGCCCAGCACTGGAAGTTTTGAGAACAGTAATGCCAAGAGTATTAGTGCAAAGACCAGCACTGGAAGTTTTGAGAACAGTGATGCCAGAAATATTATGAAGGCAAACACTGGAATTGTTGCTAACAATGATGTCAAGGATACTGATGTACAGACTAATACCGAAAGTGTTACCAGCGGCGATGACGTAAACGACATTGATAGAAAGCCAAACATTGGACGTGTTGCTGCAAGTATACAGAGGCTGGAGAGCAGCATAGGCAAGGTGCAAAGTGGAAGATATCGGTGAGAAAAATAATCCATGCTAGTGCTGATCCAGTTACCTATTTTGATCGGCTTGGATCTGTTTTTTTTTTTTTTGGTGGAGAGGCAAATTCAATTTCATTAGATTTGTGTCATTGATTTGATTGCTGAGGTTAATAACTACCCTTTGTGATGGAGCCAATCTTCAAGATTTGAGGATTTGGCAAAAGCACCAGCTGATGCTTTTTACATATCTTATATGTTCCTGCTAACTGTAAAAAGTTTTGTATTTGCACACAGAATACACATGGAGGTACATATTTTCTTATATACCTTTGTTAATGCTCACAGATTTTATTGACATTCAAGGTACATAACATTCTTTTGGGCTTGATCAGATTGTCTTGTACGAATGGTTTTAGTTCAGTCGAGGGAAACATGGAAGAGAACCATTTAACTCAAATATCCTTCATTAAAATGATTAATTTCCTTGTGTTAATCTCATTGCATTTCTCCCATGAAGGTTTATAATGAGGGTTAACGTTATACTCAAGATGTGCCTTTCTCTACCGCTTGTAACCGCTAGGTTTTTGGGACTTCTTTATTTTCGATAGGTTTGGGAGGAGGTTTTGATTATGCATAAGCATGGAGTTGGTCAGTTTGACTGATGGTGAGGGCTAAAGAGGCCTCACCGAAATTCCTGACCGACCAATGTTTGTTTCCGATTTCTACGGACGGAATCGATCAGAAATTAAACGGTAGTGGTAGAACTACCAAAAATGGTGTCTGAGACGATTTTTCTTCCCTATATTCTTGTTTTATCATACTCATCTATATTACTATCTGTAATTTCTGATTTCCGAATGCCTCCACAACCGCGTGGACCATGATGGCCTTAGCCCGACCTCAGCTCAGAAGTTCATGTTCTATGATCCATTTTCTCATAATAAACGAGAAAAAAGAACTCGTAGCATCTCGAATCAACCTCTTGTTTGTAATATGTTGTGTATAATAATCTATGGTTTTTTCTTACTATACGGTACGATTTTCCTATGATATTGTTAGCCGCGATAAGATGATAATATTGGTTGGAATGATACTGAACAAAACGGTCACGGAAATAGTAGCCGTGGAAATTTCATTGCATGCCTTTTTAATTTAAGGCTTTTATCCTTGTCCCCGGGACCCACGTTTGAAAGAGGTAAAAAAAGAAAACCGTTTCTGTTAAAGGTCTTGTAAGAACCGTTTGATTCGTTCCGATTGTTTTTAAGGGCCCCTTTGAAACGCATAATTGAGAAACACGGGAATAGAAAAAACGTAGGAATAGAATGTCATACTTGTTAGATTCTTATATGATTTTGAAACGCAAGAAAGTTTCAAAACTATTGTTTGATTATCACGTAGAAAAAAACGCAGGAATTATAGACATATAAGAAGAGAAAAACATGAGATGAGATCTCATGCTTATTTTTCTCTAAAATTGTTCTAGGATGATTCATTCCATAGAAATTTCAAAGGAATAAATAGGAAATAATCCTTTATTTCAAAGGCTCCAAAGAATTGTTTTTCTATGAAGATTCCTCTATAATTCCTATAATTTTCTTTTGTTTGAAAGGAGCCTAAAAGAATGATTTTTTTCCCGTTAACTCGAATCCACTGCACCGACTGATAAAATGCCATCGATCTTAAGTGGCGCTAAAACTTGACAATCGATCAAATCTTGATTATGGCTAGAAAGTGATGCTGCTTCCCAATTATTTGAATGTATGATCTCGTGTATTTACATTGAATAAATTGTGACTTACGCCGTGTAAGTACAAACTGAATTCCTCGATCAAATACACGAATCTACGGTATCACGGTTTGGTGTTTCTTAGTTTTCAATCGATATTGCCGTATTGTATGTTGTAACGATTTTTGTCTCCGATCTTTTGAGGTCACTCAACAGCTTAGGTAAAGAAACACTTGCACATAGGTTAGATCTCCCAAATTCCCAATCGAGCATCAGCTCGGGGTGGCACTGGATCTAACACAACGCCGATAAGAGAGAGAGAGAGGAGGTATATATCGTCGGACTCGTTGTAGCGAAATTCTGCAGCGTTTTGAGGGCGGGGGGCTTCGTGCTTCCGCCCCTGTAGAGTGGCTTTGTTCGTTTGGTTAAGTTGGAAAGAAATTTTCTTTACACGAAAAACGAAACGACTCATTAGTACATGATTAATTAAGTATTTACTATTTGTTTTTGAAAAATGGATTAATATGATTTTTTAAAGCAACTTTCGTATAAAATTTTTTTTTTAAAAAAAAACACACCGTTTAACGATTTGAAAAGCGTACGCGCGAAAAAAGAGAGATGTGAGTTGGGAAAGTTGGGAAAAGAACTCACGTAGGCACAAAGCTAAGCAAAATTCACAGATTGACCTCGGGATTCACCCGGATCCCCCCGCCCCACCCGATCCGACGCTTGGCTTTGTACTGTACTCCTCTGTTCCCCTGCCATGTGGTCCCCGGTCCTACCCGTCAGCGACAACCTTCCTTACCCGAAAGTGAGAATCGCTTCCTGCCTTATTACTCTGCCTTACCTGTCCGGCCGGCTGTGCCTGTGCTCTGTGTGTGTCCCCTCCTTCCTCGGCCGCCCACCGACGGGCGACGGCGAACCCGCTCCTCCGCCTCCGCTGCTGACTGAGCGAGCCATCTGCTCGATCCCCTCGCAAACCCCGCTCCTTACCCGCACCCGATCCAATCCCCACGCTTCGACCCCGCCTCTCCGATCCCTCAAGGCGGAGCAGATTCGGATCCGGCTCGTGTACATGGATCCCGATGAGAGCCCCGCGCCGGCGCCAGACCAGGAGGCGGCGGCGGCGGCGGAGGTCGACGAGCAGCCTCCGGCCCCCATAGAGGAAGAGCAAGCGGAGGCGGCACATGAGGAGCCAGCTGCGCCGGTTGAACAAGAGCGTGCGGCGGCGGCGGTGGAGGAGGAGCATGGGACGGGGGACGCGGGTGCGGCGGCAAAGGGAGGAGGAAGCGATCGCGCCGTGGGCGGGGAGCGGAGCCGCGAGGAGCTGGAGCGGGTGGTGATGGAGCTCAGCTTCCAGAACGACTACCTCAAGTCCCAGATCGCGGCCGTCGCTCCGCCCGCCGAGGGTGAGAGTGGGGCGGAGTCGGAGCTAGTGAAGGGGTTGGGGGAGCAGGTGGAGAGGCTGAGGAAGGAGGTGGAGGAGCACAAGCAGACGCAGAAGGCCACCGAGGCGGCACTCGAGCACGTCAATGTCGCCTACGCCGATGCGGACGCCAAGGTCCAGGACCTCACCGCCAAGCTCACCCAAGGTTAGTTTCTACTATCCCTGAGCCTTTTCCCCGTGCTGGAAATTGCCAGCTGGTGAGATTGGGATGGCGGGCGTTGCACCACTGTAACATCTCACTACACTCTAGGACTGACTGGAGCTCAAGTAATTTGCCAACATTTTCTATTCTTGTTTCTATTTAGCTACGTGGTAGTTAAAATTCTGTATCGCAGTTAATTCGGATAATCCAATTATTAACATTTGATAGTACAATTGCCATGAAACTTGTTTGTTGGCCTATTTAATCAGTTAACCTGTACCCTCCAAAATTTGACTAGGGTGATGTTGCAAACATGCATAATACAAGTAGGTAAAGTACCCAACTACCGATACGAATCACACCCCAGGCCTGTTGATTTTATAAAATATCATTGAATATGGGAGAGAATCAATAGACTATTGGTGATCACCAGGTGTTTCATATCGACCGATGCTAATAACTGTGCTCAGCACAAAAATAGGAACGGCGATGCAAAACTTTTATGTTGGAATGACTGCATGAGATAAACATACTCTCTGCTTTGCGCTTATGGTTTGATGGACCATTTCGTTCTCCCTCTATGATTCCAGTCCTGCCCGCTAGTGGCATTGTCAGATCAAGGAACTTAAGCCTGGGAATGCATGAATATTTGTTCGACCTATCTAAAGTGTTAGACCCAGCATTTGATCGCATGGAGAGCAGAGACATGTACAAATATTCTGACACACCATGCTGAAGTTACCTGTACAATATTGAACTGAGGCCGATAATTTTTGTAAAACACAGTTTCTTAACTGTTTTTTGCTCAGTTGTTTGATAACCCAATATTTCCTGATTTCTCCTTTCCAGGCTGTAATAAGTATATGGGGTCTTTGTAGTTATTGGCAGTGACACAAAGTGTTTGGGTCTCCGCTTCATAACCTTCATTTTGGATTATTTTAAAGATATCAATATTAGTTTTTTTGGATGATTGTGCTTATTATAATGATTACAATGACATTGATGAATCTTTGTTAAGCCATTCAGTTAATAAGTTTCGGAAAATTGCAGTAATGAAAGGGAACTAAATGTTTCCAAGTAATCACATGCTGACATTTATGTGTGTAAGAAAAGAGGGACTACCCTGGGAAAAAGAGCAAAGTTCACTAAGTCCTCAGAACTTGCACTATTTGCAAGTCTGAAGCCATGAAAAAACTACCATTTTCTAGTTCTTTTCGATGATGGCACCCCATCTAGATCTGCAGATGCGTAGTGATATTGTGCAGATTATAGTAACTGCAGATAGGATCACAGGCTTACGTGTGATTCCTCAATAGGAAAAACTAGTGCAAACCATTTATCACCATCATTTCTGAAAAAAAAACAGCTCTAAAGTTGCTGCAGTTTAGTTTGATCAGGATACACCTTATATTATGATGCAAGCTGTTCTCCTTTTGCTGCTCTACTATGTACAACTGTACATTTCCTTTTCTATTTAGAATCTAAATCATCATTAGTTCCATGTATGTAGCTCAGCAGAAAATGGATAAAGAACTAAAAGAAAGAGATGAAAAATATGTTGAGCTGGATACCAAGTTCCAGAGGCTTCACAAACGTGCTAAACAACGCATACAGGATATACAGAAGGTGACCAATTTGAGCTCTCCTATTTGTACATTAATTTTGGTGTGGGACTAGTTGATCTATCACTTAGCAGTCTTGATTTTCTTTCATTAGTGTGGAAGTCAATGAAGAATTTTGAGTTCTTACAATTCTATTCAACAACTGATATGGTGTAACTGTGTAAATGACTTGTTCCTACCTCTTGCCTGTAGAATGGTACAAATCAATATATGCTGTACACCAACATTTTACATTTCAATGCAATTCAAATATAAATCCTTTGAAATCAGTAACAGTTGATTTGAATATCTATCCTGACACACTTGTGTGATCTTTGCAGGAAAAGGATGACCTGGAAGCTCGCTTTAATGAAATTAACCAGAAGGCTGAGCAGGCTTTTTCTCTGCAGTCAGCAGCACAACAGGAACTGGAACGTGCTCGTCAGCAGGCTAGTGAGGCTTTACGGTCAATGGATGCTGAAAGGCAGCAACTGCGAACGGTGAACAGCAAGTGAGTTACTGTAGTAATCACATTGTACAGTGCACTCACTATATTTTAACATGCTGCTATAAAGTTTATATTCTCTTTTCTATTGATGATGGTTGGTACAAGTGATCCATCATGGCAACATGAATGCTGAGGTGTGTTGGATTGCCTACTCCAGTTGGTCCTTTGTAGTTATAGTCTGATGTTTATATGCTGAACACTTGTGTAGGCAACTTGTGATGAAGTTTATGACCTATTTTTCTGCAATAGACATGTTAATGATATACAATTTATTTCTTACTAGTGGACACAAATCATGTGTAGGTTAAGAGCTAATCTTGATGAGGCACGTGTTGCCTTGGAGGCCAGGAATAATGTCCTTGAGAAGTTGCGACAATCAATGTTTGAAAAAGAACAGGTATGTAAATGCAGGTCTTAGAGTGTTGTATGAACTGCAACATTTTGTTTGAGAGGTATGAACTGCAGCATTGCTGGGCACATAGTCTTCAAGTGGAAATAAAAAACAAGAGTAAATTTCACCTAACGCCAACTATTATGGTCTAAATTGCATAAAATCACAGGGGTTTTGGCACGTGGCACATAACCCCAGGTATTCTGGCCATAAAGTTTCACAAAACCATACTATTGATCATTTTTACTTTGATCTACCGCACTTTTAAGTTCTACAATCACATCTCTAATTTATAGGTTCTTTATCCATCATATAAATGTTACATCCATATAAGTAAAGATTTTTTAAATTTTGATATAGGAGTATGTTAAATTGGTTAATGGTATAATACCTGGAGTTATGTGCCACGTGCCAAAATCTCCGTGGTTTTGTGCAACTTGGACCACAATACTTGGGGTTTTATGAAATTTACTCAACAAATTGTATGGACATGATAGTAGAAAAAGAGAAATTAATAAATTGTATGGACATGATAGTAGAAAAAGAGAAATAGGAGTTAAAGTGGTCATATTTCAAATGCTGTAAACTGTATTAGGACGTTATTTAAGTGCCAAGGTCCTACCATCTCATGGTTATGCCGGAAATTGCTGTTGCATTGATTGAAATTCGAGATCATATTTGTCACATCGCTCAAAAGTCATGTTGATAGTCATGACAATAGCTAACCATCATTTGTTCCTATGAGCTAAAATAATGTGGAAAACACAGAGCTATAAATAGACATGTTTTCTAGTTATATAACAATTACAATTTAAATAGACTGATCCAATGTTTGTAAAGTTGTTAGAGCAAACCCAAGCATCACTTCAATCTGCAGAAGAAAAGAGAAATGGATCAATTGCGGAGCTTACTGCTAAGCATCAGAAGGTAAAGAAAACAAATGCAGAAAAACAGTTTTCCGCACATTGATTATGTTAACTTGGCCTTTTTTCCCCTATAGCAATTAGAAAGCTTGGAGGCACAGCTAACTGAGGTTTCTGCAGAGAGGACAAAAGCATCTGAAACGATTCAATCTCTACAGGTATTGGTTTGCTGTGAAAGTTTTCTTGCATATTTTTTGATTATCACATGCCCTGTTCTGTTTGTGTCCTCGCTTGCTGTTGTGCTTTTGACTTAAGCTTTATTGTTAAAAAAGTCCATTAGCTGAAGAATAATCTCATCATGATGGGAATCAGTAATGAGTTAAATGAAACATCAAACTTTTCCAGATGTTGCTTGTGGAGAAAGATTCAGAAATAGCTGAAATTGAAGCAGCTTCAACTGGGGAAGCTGCTCGAATTAGAGCTGCCATGGAGGAGCTTAAAGGCGAGCTTGCTCATCTGAAGGACCAACATGTAAGATAATTTATTTGTACAGATTCATGCTATTGGGTTAGAATGTTGAACCATGTGATAGATGACAAAGTGATTTACATCTTCAATATCCATAGCTATTATGGTGGTTAGTATCTACGGTTACCTGATGGGTTTAATGAATGCGTAACTTGTTTATACATAGTGCATCATTACAAATGAGCAATATTAAAATGTTTTTTTCCTTTGACTATCTGGATGGCATTCTTAATTTTTTAAAATGAAATAATCCATATATTTCAAATAGATCTAACATGTTACACACCTGCATGTTCTGTCCATGCAACCATGTTTCCCAGTATGATCTGTTGATTCAGCTTTTTGATGTGTAGATTGACTTGCGTATAATTGCATATTTGCATTTCATTCTGTTGATTTGGAAAGTGATTGATTTCTATAGAACTAAGAATTAACATTGGCTCTTTTATTATCATCACCAGTCCATCACTCGAATATTTTGGATTTGTGGTTGAGACTTTCCTTTAAACAGCCTCTACTTCTGTTTCCCTCCTTTTTTGGCTCTTACTGCTGTTTGATCACCATGTTTTATGAAGTCCTTGGGACTAAATAGATTGGTTCTGATTCGATATTTACTCAGGAAAAAGAAAGGCAAAATTGGGAAACTACTTGTGAATCGCTTAGGACGAAATTGGAAGCATCAGAAAGTGCATGCCATATATCTGAGATAGAATCTACAAAAGTTAAAAGTAAGTTTGCTTTCCAGACATTCTATTTTGACTTCAGAGATATCGCATGCATATGAATATTGGACTATTGCAGGTCAACTAGAGTTGTTGTCGTCAAAGCAAAACCAATTACTGCAAACCAAAGACTCTGATCTATTGGCTGCAAAAGACGAGGTATACACTTAATGTGATTGTGAAGCTTAATTTTACATAAAACCATCTTTCGAAGTATATGTCAAGACTCATAATTCGAAGTTCATGTCAAAACTCAATTTATCCTCATGTCATTTTGACTTAGAAGCATTGAGTATCATTTTTTTTATTTCATTCTTGTAGTATATAATATGAGCCAATAGGTTGGCAGAATCCTCTCTCTCTCTCTCTCTAAAAAAGGCTGGCAGAATCTATTCTAAGCCTGAGTAGCAATTTTTATAAGGTGACCAAGCTACCAGTTATTGCCACTATTGAGTGAAATTGCTCTGTCATAATAGTGGCAATGTTATTGTGTACATGAACATCTTTGTTATTTGAAATGCTTTTACTCGAGGAGTTTATACTGTTAGTTTGTATGCTGGCGAGAATACAGTCGCAGCATTATATAAGTAACTGAGAATTCCTTTGAAATCTTTTAATATATGCTACAGCGAATTAAGTGTGGTTGTATCATGTCTACCTCGCTACCAGGCTCAAAAATTGGCTTTGCCCTTAACATGCAACAAACTTTGTAGTCCCTTTAAACTATGACTAGCCAAAACCGCTTAATTCTATTATCCTTGTTCTGTCCACTTGGCACAGTGTTTGTTTCTAAGCCCACAAGATGCATTTGACATGCTGTCGAATCAGCTGTTAGGGCACCTCCTAATTTTAAAGACTGATTTGTTGATGTTTTCTAATGGAAATGTGCTATAGGCCCATAGTCGAATTGTTGAAATGCATGTCGACATGCTTTTGGTTGCAACTTCAATTTAGCCTTTTGAACATCGCAGATTAGTCGGCTGGAAAGCGAGTTTTCTGCATATAAGGTCCGTGCACATGCACTTCTGCAAAAGAAGGATGCTGAGCTGAACACAGCTAAAAACTCAGATTTGATTAAAGCACATGAAGAAGCAATAAGGGTATTACATCATCTTTTAAGATATCTACCATAACCAGAGATTTGAACTGGCTTGATGATTGATTTTGCTTTGCTCCAGGAAGCTGAAAAGGAGATTTCAGCTGCATTGGCAGAAAGAGATAAAGCCATCCATGACCTTCAAATTGCTCAATCCAAATATGGTGAAGAGATTGAAGCAAGGTAAAAGTGGCTTAACATTGTAGCCAGATATTGTGTTGTGTTCTTTTGATCTGTTCATGACATGGAGCTCCATAATTAAAATGATGTTCTACACTTGTAGACTGTAAATATGCTATGAACACTGTAGGTCTTTAAATATACTTCCTGGTACTTGTAGCCATATATTCTTAACTTGTCATTTAGAAATGAACTGGTTGCAATAGCCTGGTAGCAATATTGTCATGTTATTATATTTGTATCCTGGTGGTTCCTATTCACATTATATTCCTGTAATACCAGTCTTTTTCTTGCAAGTTTCATTTTGTACTTTATTTTCTTCTTAGGGATTTGGCTCTCGCTGATTCTGACAAAAAGGTAAAGAATGTCATGGCAAAATTGGATTCTCTTACTTCTAAATTCCTTTCGGAAAAAGAATCATGGGAGAAAAACCTGGCAAGTGTTGAGGAAAGCTGGAGATGTAAGATGTCCATGATTTACTTAGAAT
>BDMV01000007.1:33971536-34081094 GCA_008326285.1 Oryza officinalis | reverse complement strand
CACAAAAAGGTGTGGTATCTGATGGTAAAATTTGTCAATTGGATGATGCAGTGAAATGTGAGTCTGTGAAGGCTCAGAGCAATGGGCATGCTGGAGATGAACTTAAGAAGGACTTGGTGGAGTTGACAGCAAAATATGAGAAACTAAAGGTTTCCCCTGTGACATGGGTCATTTTTATGTGCATACCCTTCTAATGTCTTTGACACAGTATTTTAATATATGATTGCCTTCTTAGGAAGAGCATGATTCTTTCCGTGATATTGCTGATAGAATGCTTGAAGAGAAGGACCGAGAGTTGGCTAAGCTCCTCAGGGAAAACAAGGATCTACATAATTCTTTAGAGGCTAAAGCGGCAGTAAGTCATTTTCTTTCAAAGCACTGATTACTATCTTGGGTTCCTGTATGGAAGTAGTAAAACACATTGATTGCTGTTCACTGATTAAATGCCAGTTGTGTCTTTTGTGAGATATTTGTATTTATTCATCTCGCTTATATATTTGAAAATTTATATCTAATCACTAACAAGTAATGGGTCGTAACATGCCATTTGTGAAGCTGATACCAATATAACAGGGAAATTCCATTGATATCCTCCAATACAGTCTTCTACCATATATAAATTAGCACGTCTTTTGATGCCATGGCCATCTCCTGACATTCTCTGGGAACACATTATGTGCACAGTACAGTTTCTACTCTGCATCAGTTCTGTCAAACCAATGTCTAAATCCTACTTTATTCCTTTTTAATTGTTTGGTTGTAGTTTGGGGTAGATATGGTGAGTGAAGATCAGTAGCAAAAAGGGCTGCAAAAATGAGTTTTTGCAAAAAGAAAAAGTCAGCAGTAAATTTTGTGCAAGTGCACAACTTCTGTGTTATTTTCTCCCCTAACAATTGTAGACATCCCCTTCTTTCTGTGGTACCATGTTAGTGGTGCTTTGCTGCTGCCACTCGCTACAATATTCAATGTCCTGTGTCCAGTCGCTTGAAGCTTCTGCTGGCTGTTTCCTCACATAGTCACATCTAGAGAGCATACTACAACTCGCAACTGCTGCATGCTGTCAATGAATGCATTTGCAATCGTAAGCAAAATTGGTTTTTGAGATTCCGTTAATAAGATTATTTCACTGATGTCACAGGTTAGCAGCAATGGTAATCAAAATCCAGGTAAATGGTTGTGTCGGTGTTCTTTTTCATTTTATCTTTCCTATCCGATATTCTTCCCTCAGTTTAATGGTTACTTTGGAATTTGTTGACATGTACTTGTTTTTGCAGGACCTGTTAAACAGGATGCAATGGACATTGAACTGGCTGAGCAGCAAATTCTGGTAATATTGAATTTGAAACAATGTTGGGCATGTCTTTAAATGTTAAGACAAATTCATGGGTATTGTAATCATCATTCCAGTCTTTGCTAAATTGGTTGCATGAATTGAATTAAAGTTCTACTGTACTTTGTACTCTTCATAGCATCACTTGCCTACTTGCCACTTAGTTTTGCCAAGGTTATGTTGTGATTTATTATAATGAATCATAATTTCCAATTAGCCAATCAAACCAGAATATTTTCTACCTAGCAATATTGTTGAAGTAAATAAAAATGGACGCGGGCACCTCAAGATTCTCAACTTAAAATGTGATATCCACATTTTCAGCTTCTTGCACGGCAACAGGCACAAAGAGAAGAGGAATTGGCTCAATCACAGAGGCATATATTAGCACTTCAAGTCAGTTTTGAGCTTAGCAATCATTCTTTTGTTTGTTCATTCTGTTATTAAAGTACTAATGATATTCCATTTCTTTCCTTTCTGTAGCAAGAAATTGAGGAGCTTGAGCGTGAGAACCGCCTTCATGATCAACAGGTTTGAGTTTCTTGCACCTATCTGTAGTTTCATATCCGAGATTGATGATTAAATGTCCTGATTTATTTGAGTAATACAAAAATGTCTTGTGAATTTTCTACTCATGGAATACTTAGCTTAAATTCTGCAAAAAAGTGTACCAAAGTCTATAAGTTTAATTAGATTTTTGTAGTCAATGAATGCTAACCAGGATTAAGATTTGCAAGATGTGCACCAAAATATCTTCATTTGAAGAAATGGAGCATAGAGTATGCGTTTTTAAGTAATAAATTTCTGTTTCAGGAAGCAATGTTGAAGACTGAGCTCCGCAATATGGAGAGATCACAAAAACGAGAAGGAATAGATATGACATATCTGAAAAATGTGATTCTAAAGCTTCTGGAAACAGGTTACTGACACTATTGTCTTTGATTATTTTTAGTTGACTGTTGATCTAAAACATTATTTGATTTATGCTATCACAGGGGAAGTGGGAGCATTGCTGCCTGTGGTTGCAACGTTACTGCAATTTAGCCCCGAAGAGGTAAATTCTCAGTATAAAACTGATTTCCATTGTAGATGATTGCTTTCTTTCTTAGCATCTGATTAAGGAGGGGGTGGCGCGGGAGCGCAACCGACGTGGCAGCGCTAGGGCAGCGGAAGGGTGGGCGCGGTGTGATGGATTTCGTGTTGCGGGAGGCTAGGGCAACGGGGAGAGCCTGGGCTCTGATACCATGTAGAGAATTATGAGATGCCACACCTTCCCAATGTGTGTATGTGTTGGGGGGGGGGATTTATATATATATATATATATATATATAGCCAATATAACAGAGATTACAACAAACTCTTAAAGAAGAGATATATATGGTTACAACAGATAGGATGGGTATACAAATCTATAATATCTATAACTACCTTTAATATTTTTAAATGGTGAAACACTTTCTCTAGACTATCTTAAAACCTCAGCTTTGTACCAGGACATGTTGAACCATGTTAGCTAACAATGGTAGAAAGAGAAAATTAGGTCGGTAATATTGGAAAACTTGAAACTAGAGAAACATAAACATGAAAGTAACATAAAAAAGGCTAAACGATATGGAAAGCAACACTCCAAGGATATATTCCATCCCAAATTCCAAAGAAAGAAAAACACAATGACCCCATTTCACTCCCAACTTGAGGCATTATAAAGTTGCCATCACCCCTGCACCCATGGGCCACAGTTTCCTCTCCTCCCCCATACCCCCATTATGTCACTTCAAAGCAACCGATTGGTGTCATACTGCCATAATGCCCTCCTGCTTCTATTTGGCTCCTCCACTAGTCTGCCTTGCTATTGAGCAGTGCGACAGCAGTGTCAACCTAGGCACATGATTATCTCGTGTGGAGGGCGTGGTGGCACTGTTGATTGTTGTTTATTCGTGCTGTGGTGGTGCCAGTGGCAACCGAATCCTCTTCTGCAGTCACCATCATTTAGCTCATTGAGAGTTGGCTACCATATGTCGTGCCATACCTGTGAGGGCAAATGGTGCTCACTGCCCTAGGGTAAAAATGTCATTTTAATCTCCTGAGTCCCAAGTGTTATTACTTATATGTCTGTCCAGAATTTTATTGGACAGTCAAAAATTCCAAAGATTGGGATGTCCCTGAATTATCCCTGTGAGAAATGTTGAAAAGATGCATGCTGCATGTCTCCGAATGTATGCAACATTTTATATTATATGTGCATTTTGACTTGGCGATTGCAATATTCATTTTTTTTACTACATTAGAAAATCTTAAATTTAGCTTTAGGGAAAAACAATGGAATGATTATTGTAACTTTCTTCTGCTTAAGGTTTACCCGAACCATTTGTTGATATCTAGAAATAATCCATAGTGATTGGGCTGGCTCTGTGATACAAGTGGCCAAGTCAAAGTGGCCTGCTTTGTGACGGAAGTTCGTGAAACTTCCTATCTGGTGCTAGATAGTAGAAATACTGTGGTGCAAGAAATATATGAGTGTTGCACTCTAGCGTGGCTGATTTGCATTTTAAGATTCAAGAATGTTTAACTTGAACCTTGCACAAGGCTGATGTGTCTAAGATTCTGCCTGAAATCTAAGACATTTAGACCAATACCGAGTCTTAGAATACTGGTTTTTGGCTATTGGGAATGAAGGTCAGCCATTCTTGAAAATTTTGAAAATATATTTTGTAAAAAATAATAGATCCCAACATTAATACAAATTCTTAATTCCTAATACGACCCATCCTTTCAAAAAGACATAACTTGGCCTTTACATTTCAGACCCATACTTGCAGCATAAGCAGCCTCCTATTGTACATGTGACCAGGGTAGAGTTGTTGGTTAATTTGGATTGTGGACCACTGCCTCAATCCTCTTGACAAATAAAGCCACAAGGCCAATGCCTGTTTAAGATGTTTCCAATCATTAGCTTTAAATCTGAATGAAGTGCTTGTGGATCATCTCTGCATCAGTACTATTTATTGATGAGTGTTGTACTCTTGAGTCCTGACATTGAGGACTAGATCCTTGAGTTTTTGACTATAATTTTCACCCTGTTTGTTTGAAACTTGGCAGCTAACGAAATGTCAGCATGGCGTCCTTTCAACTGTGGCTTCATCGCCAGCAACTGCGTTACCGGACGGTGGATCCACGCCAAATTCATTCTTCTCAAGATTCACATTCTAGCAGAGGTACATAGATTGACATTCTAGCTGGGGAGTAGCCGGAGAGGATGCAGTTTGCACGAAATCCCAGCGGTTTTTCTGGCCATAGAGGATTCTATTTGTTTATTATTTCTACTAGGTCGCCACTTCCTCTCGTCACATTTTGTAAAAGTAGTGTATATAAAATTATGAACATTATAAGCAATTTTACGCCTAAAGTGATAGGGATAATAAAATAGTGGGATCGGCAGAAATATTTTGTTATCTATTTGCAACACTTTCTTCAAAGGCAAATGAAATGCGCCAATTTTGCCTCCAAAGGATGTTAATTTTGACATGTGTGTGCTTCTCTGCTGATTAGCACCGTATTTTAAGTGTGTCAACTTCTATGATTAATTTTCCTTGTTAAGAGCGCAACAAACTGTTTGATTGTCAGCCGAAGTTTCCCACAATTTGTATGATTAATTTTATTTCTGTGTTAAGTGTGCAAGTTGGCAGCGGAAGTTTCTCACACCAGCTTATGATGACACCTTAGACGTGCCACAGTTTCTTAGCTAAAGTTAAGGCCTGGTTGATTGGCAACTAAAAATTTGCCTAGGCAAGCCATAGTTTAAATATACTCTATTTTCTAACTTCGCCGGCAAACTGGGTATAGTTGCTAACCAAACATGACCTTAACTTGTGCCACTACATCAAAGGAAATCAAAAGGTTCAATTGCAACAGTGAGTGCAATAGAAAACAAACAAAAGAAAAGACAATTGTACTAATAGTCCGCAATAGAACTTAGATAGATAATTCTCAATAGAGATCTCAATAGACAGTAACATATAAGATTAGTAGATAGTCCTGATCGATTGATACCACGTAAGATGTCCTAAAGTCCTCCTCGGGTAGATAACACATAACATGTCCTCGATAGTAGCTAGATAGTTGTCGATTGCTAGATAGTCCTCGATAGATAAGACATAAGCTAAGAAGATTAACAGGTAGAGAAAACTAGGGATAGACTAGGTGATCGTCGTCGTCGTCGTCGTCGTCGTCGACCTCGACCGGTACGGTTGTACTCGTCGATTATCCTTTGATCCTCGGCACGTCTCTGCTGGATGAAGTCGGCAGCTCCCAAGAGTAGGTCCCGCAGGCTGTCACGAAACTCTCCTTCACGAAGCCCATCGAAGAAGTCGTCTGGGATCGAGGGGAAGGGAAACTTCGGCGGCGGAAGTGAGAGCACGAAGTCGATGTAGGACTGGCTCGCCTTCACCATCACCTTCTTCTTCTTCCCCTCCGCCGAAGCCACCGCCTTGCCGTCGATCGCCCCCCGCCGGAGCCGGCTCGGGCGCAAGGAGCGGCGCAGGAGAAGGGCTCGTCGTCTTCATCGATTCCTCGATCGCGCTATCAGAGCTCTCTATGGAAGCATGAAACCCTAGACTATTTGCGGCGGTTGTGTTGGCCAGGCGGGCGAGGGGAGAGCGCACTTATATACCCCTCGTAACCCTGGTCTAGTCGAAGTCGGATGCCTCCCGTGCCGTCCATGCGTTTTCATTCGCCCTTAAGCCTCCCTACCTCCTCCCTCTCCGCCCCAGTGTCGGCGTCGAGGACGCCGCGAAACACGATGTCGTGCACCTGTACATCGACGTACGGGAGCTCCTTCATCTGCATCAATCCGCTCTGCCACCTCGCTCCTCAACCAAGGGCCAGCCCCACTTCTCTACTAGCGTGCCCCGGCAAGGACGATCGCCGCCGCCGCCGCGAGATCGAGCTCGACAGGATTCCCGCGCGGAGGAGAGGACGGAGGAGATGGAGGTGCCCTCTCCACCGGCCAGATCGGCTGGCCGGCGGCTAAATCCCTCGCCATCGGCGTCCGCCTCCTCCTAGCCTCGGCTTCCCCAAGCTCTCCCCTGCCGTCGAGCTTGTGTTGCTGTTGCTTCACCGCCGCCACCTCCTCCTCTCCCCTCTTCCCCATGCCACGGTGTTGGTTGACGTGGCCGCGTGGGAACGAGGCGGTCTAGGTGAGAAGCTCCTCGTCGCCTCGCTGGCCACCCACCGCCGCCCGCTGCTTCCGCCTTCCCGCCGACGAGTTAGCGAGCTCGAGCTCGCTGGCTGCCACCGCCGAAGCTGTCCAAGTTGGGAGAAATAGGAAAAGGAGAAAAGGAGAGAGAAGGAAGAAGGGATGTATTTTCCACTGACAAGTGAGGCACACCATATGTTTTACCTTTTCTAATTGGAGTGCCATGTAGGCGTCATAATAGCTAAATCCGAGATTAATACTGTCTCGGGACATTCAGCACACCGATATTGTAAGTTAAGAGACACATTTTATCTAATATTATGGTTCAGGACAATTCAAACCCGATGTCAAGATAAGAAACCAAAAGTGAACTTGCTTCTTTTCTTGGCACACCATAGGAGTACCTTTTTCAGGCCCAGCACAACACCTGATTTCAGTCTGAGCGTTGGGCTGGCCATTGTTTATCCATGGGCTACACGTCATTTCTAGGCTACACCGAGTTTTGGGCCACGTATAACCGTGTGTCCTTGACGAGTAAAAACACTTATAGGTCGAGAGTTTTTTTTCGTGTCCCTTAATCGTATAAGATCAAAATGTGGAAGCTATATAAGATCAGGGAAAAATCTGTTAAAACTCACTCTCTGTGAAATTCAAATTAAAAAACAGAATTGTAGATAAATTTGCTAGACTTTAATGATCAAATCATGTGCAAAAGTGCAAGATCCCGTATCTTACTGTTGACGGTCGTTAAGTTCAATTTCAACCGTCAACTATCATAATAAATTAAAGAAAAACTAACATTTTTTACGTGTATGTTAGTTATAATAATATAGTTTCACTTGTATTGAAGAAATACTGTGTATGTAGAGATTATATATTAAAGTGAAAGAAAAATGAGCCGACATGCAACAAAAACACACCTTCAACGAATCATATCCGAACACATGGATTGATGGCCCACAAGTCAAAGCAAACTGACCTAAAGTGTGGCCAAACCACCATGCACCATCATAGGGGCCTACATGTCAGCTCCTGAAAAAAGGCAGTTGAGAGGGGTAGGGCCCAGGGTTCGGCCGAACCCGCCATCACCCTCTCTCATCTTCACCCTCCATGGTGCTTCCTGGTGGCTTCCCAATGACAGTTGTAGGAATTACCGACCTCCCTAACCGTCATAAGCAACTATAAAAGGAGATCACTTTCTCACTTCACACACTCACTGCAAAGAGAAGTTCTCTTATTCCATATTGTATTGTCTCTAGTAGTAGTGGAGTTAGGCTTAAAGTAGTCTTCGATCCTATAGTCTTCTCAGAGATTTCGGCATGTTTTTAGTACTTTATTTTTTTTGTAAGACTATAGTTGCAATAAAGGAATTATCTTCTTTTACTTATAGTGTTTACAGTTCATATACTAGTCTATTAGTTATGTGTTCTATGAATAGATTTTACTTCATCTATTTGCTTCACTTGATTAGGCTAATCAATTTATGCTACGGTAACGGTCCAATGATCTTAATGGGTTATACTAGTTCTAACTTTTATATGTGAAAGGTGGGAGTTCCGAGGAAATTAGTGACATTATTTATTATCATAAACATGGTGCTTAGGTTAGTTAAATGTCGTTCGATGCAGGTATGCCCCACGAAAAGTGAGATAGGCGACAGGTGGTGACAACCCTGTCCGTCCTTTATACTTCTCCACGTCCCAATATGACGTAAGAGATCGTAAAATGCTATAACAATGCTGGCAGGTCAGCAGGGAATAGTCTCTCGGTATTACTTGGGTGCTTAGAACTAAGTTCTAGCCTTATAAGCCTGCATGTATTAAGCGTAAACTAAACATTAGTAATATAAAAGTACATATAAACTTTAGCTCTCTATAGTTTTTCTCCACTACCTAGTGTATATTTATTAGAGAATCTTTTGTGTGTCACACTACCCCATTATCATTTATCATTTTAACCCCTATAGACTGTGGTAAAGTAATTATAGCCTGATTAACAATATATGAATTCTATCTTTACACTGCCGCCTTCCCTATGAAAATATAAATACGATACCCTTGGAATACTCCTGCGTGAAATGCTACAACGGTATCCGTGCACTTGCGGATTTTTTTGTGACCATAAGAAATACCAACATGCATTTTTGGCGCCGTTGCCAGGGAAGGCACTGGTTGAAGAATAGAAGGATGGTACGGTATCCCTCATAATCTAGGTACGTACCATCTATTTACATGGGATAAGATTTATAGTCTTATCTTTAATCCCTTTCTTATTTTACAAGTTAGCCACATGAGCCTGGGGCACTTGGCCCACCCCATGTCGTTTGGCATCATAATGTATTTTCGCTTCATGCAGAACCAAGGTGGAAGGTTGTACATATATAGGGTCACAGGCCAAGTGCTATGACCGCTGCTCATTTCTCCAAATGGATTACTGCCATCTGTACTTAAACCAAACCTTATGTTTCGTGCATCCTTTCCGAAATCTTCAAATGTTTTGTCGATGTTTCGCCACTGCGACCCGTCGGCGGGGTGACTCAACATCCCGTCTGGTTTACGTTCTTCTGCGTGCCAGCACATCATTCTAGCATGGGATTTGTTCCTGAACAAACGCCTCAGCCATGGTATTATAGGAAAATACCACATCACTTTAACAGGAATTCTCTTCTTCGAAGCTTGTCCGTCAACATCACTGGGATCATCTCATCTAATCTTGTATCATAGTGCCTTACAAACCGGGCATGCTTCTAAGTTCTCATACTCCTCACCGCGGTAGAGGATACAATCGTTCGAACATGCGTGTATCTTTTGGACCTCTAGTCCTAGAGGGCAGACTACCTTCTTAACTTCGTACGTTGTTTCGGGCAATTCGTTTCCCTCCGGAAGAATATTCTTTACGAGTTTCAAATATCTCACCAAATGCCTTGTCAGTCACACCATTTTTGGTCTTCTATTGCAAGAATTCCAGTGTGGTCCCCAATTTTTTTGTGCCTCTTTTCACAACCTGGGTACAAGGACATTTTGTGGTCCGCTAACATACGCTATGATTTCTGGACCTCCTTTTCACCTTCGAAGTCTTTCTTTACGTCGCACAATATCTAACCAAGATCATCCACACCGTCGTTTTCGTCAATAGCTCTGTCCACCTTGCTTGTTGTATTTTGTGCAAATCCACCGTATTGAGCCCAGTCTGTAATGTTGTCGTCTTCTTCTTCATCTTCTTCCATTGCAACCTCTAACTCTCCGTGCGAGGTCCAACAATTATAGCTAGGCATGAATCCCGACTTCAATAAGTGGACATGAAGAGTTCTTGATGTAGAATACTCCTTTTGGTTTTTGCACTTTTTGCATTGACAACATATAAAATCCTTAGTCTTGTGGGCATTGGTCACACTCAAAAAATAATGCATGTCATCAATAAACTCTTTCGACCATTGGTTCGCGGTGCACATCCATTGCCGATTCACCTACATTAAATAAACAAATGTAAAGAAAGTCCACAAAAGTGAAAATTATTAAATAATCACATAATAATTTAAAACATCATAATTAAACTCAAAACTGACGATACACTGAGAAAGCCCATACGCTCTCATACACATAGAAATCATATATGAGGAGATTATTGTTGAGCTCACAAATCACTATGACCATTTCTTTAAAAAATTAGAACTATAGTTTTTCATGTATTATCTTTATTTTACATATGTTTATAAGTTTTTTAGAAATTCTAAACATATTTTTAATGAATTCTTCTTTTTTTAACAATTTTAACGAGTTTTAAATGGACTTAATCGGAGCCATAGTTAATTATATATAAATTCTAGAAGTTTTAAAAAATTATAAATATATTTTTCATGTATTATCCTTATTTCCATTATTTTTAGAAGTTTTTTAAAGTTCTAAATATTTTTTAATGCATTCTTCTTATTTGTAAGTATTTTAATGATTTTTAAATGGACTTAGTTTTCTATTCTTTTGTGTTTACTTTTCATAATTTTTCTTTGTGATCTTTTCTTTAACATTTTTATCCAAATGTTTTTAAAATTATGAAGTACCTTTATTTTCTCTAATGTTTTTTTCTCTCTCATCTTTTTCCATATATCTTTTTGAGTGAGAATAACACGTAGAAATATAGCTATAAATGTAATATGTTAACCATACATCAACAGAGGATGAAGTTGCTAACATTTTAGATCCCTTCGATTTGTATAATATCACCAAATATTTTCACAAGAAATTTTGACAGCAGCTCTCTTCTTCTTCCTCCTCTTGGCAGCAATGGCTCGGATTGGAGGAGGAAGAAAACATACAAAAAGTAAATTATCTATAGCATCGGTTAGTGTTATTAATCGGTACTAAAGTATTGATCTTTAGTATCAGTTGGTGTCTAAAGAGCCCGAGGGAGAAAGCCTGACACGGTCTGACAAATATGAACCGGGACTTAAAACAATCTTTAATACCGGTTAGTAATAGATCCGAGAGATTTGTGGTTTTGGATACCACGACGAGAGATCAGTTTTTCAGTAGTGTACATTTGAATTTGACTTCGACTAAAGTTTAGCTGTGTTAAGTGGAGTTTTTCCTTCTCATTTTGCTACATCTAAAATTCATATCTTTTTTCCATGGTCCTATTCACCGCAGTACAACAAGGTGACATATATTCATCAATTACTTTACCATACACTTCGATAGAATGCGAAAATATATATTTAAATTGGACTTGACTTGGGGTCAGGAGAGTCCAATTTCATGCGAATCGTCGCACGGTGTTTCATCACCAGTCAAAAAAATGTCTCAGCAAAATATTGTTTAAGATATTTCATCACTCACTTAAGGTTACTTTCGTTTTATGTAGTTGGGTGCTAATTTTCCGACCACGCAATGGAACAACTCATTACCACATGATTAATTAAGTATTAATTTTTTTTTGAAAAATAGATTAATATGATTTTTTAAAACAACTTTCATATAGAAATTTTTATAAAAAACATACCGTTTAGCAGTTTGAAAAACGTGCATGTGAAAAATAAGAGAGATGAGTTGAGAAATCTCACTGCCGAACACCGTATAAGATGTTTCAATTAGATGCGGCATTTAAAAAATAGAAACCAATACGTACCAATAGTAAATCTTACCTACTTAAAAAAATTCTTTAACTTTCCGTCACTTTTTTTCGTCCGTTAGAGAGATAAATTAGATTTTCGGTTTTTTTTTAGCCGAAGTACGCTTGCGGGCTGAGGCGGAGGAGAGGAGAAGAGAGGAAAGTAGGCCGGAGGGGAGATATATTAGACTTTTGGTTGTTTGCTGGGCTGAACTTGTGCTTGTGGGCTGAGGTGGAGGAGAGAAGAAGGGGCTGCGAGTTGAGCTTACTGGGCCAACCTGGCCCAAAAAGAAAGAAAGAATTTTATTTAGATTTTTATTTAAATAAATATTGAAATGATGTTTGTATTATTAAAATTAGTAATTGACCTATGAAAATTTCGATAAAATTTTAGAGAGTGTAATTAATCATGGATAATTTAACAAAATTAAATCCATCCATGTAATTTTATTTCTCACATTTACTTTACTTTACTTGTAAATTAATTTAATTCTACACCTACTTACTTAAAAATATCAAGTATTTCGAAAAATTTATATTTTAATTAATTACATAATGTAATTTTTCTCAACTTTTTTTTTTGTCTTTTTTCTTCGCTGTAACGCACGAACAGTTTTTACAGTAAAACACAAAAAGAAAGAAAACTACCTACGACGAGCACCAATACGTGAAACGTGGACGTCACGAGGACCTATGCTGCCTCGTATTCGAGGACACCCTCCGTAAAAAAGAAAATCAAATCGGCTGAATAAGTGTTCGTCCATTTTTATAGTCAGATTTTTTTTTAAGTAAACGCGACGAGAATAGGTCGTCGGGATCTTCCGTCTTCAGAGTAAATATAGCATATTAGTATGCTATAGGACCTATATCATACTAGTAAATATAGCATACTAGTAATGACTATAAAAAATATTAATAGTAATGACGAATTACATCCTTCCTTATTAATATGGAGTAAATATAGCATACTAGTAATGACTAATTACATCCTTCCTTATTGGCTTCCGGTAAAATAGGCAAGCACTATTCCCTTTATTGAGTCATTACGCCCTTCCTAATTGGCTCCAAAACAGGCGAACACTATTTCACACCGCAATCCATACCCATGAGCTGCCCCACCCACATCCACCGGAGACGCAGTATCCAACCAGACGCCACCACGTGTCCGGGCCCCGCACGTCAGCCAGCATCCGCGTGGTGGTCACGGCAACGGTCGACGGGTCGAGTCGGGGTCGGAGCCGGAGCGATCCAAACCACTAACTAGGGCCCACATGTCAGCGAAAGATGATCTGAATCCCCAATCGGCGATCCGACCGTTAGAGCGTTGCCTCTCCTTAAAACCTCGCACCATCCCGACGAGGAGAGAGAAAACCCCGACCAAATCATCCTCCTCGCCGCGCCGCCGCCGCCGACGCCGACGCAAGCATCTGCACTGGACGCAGGTGAGGGGGCTCTTCTCTCCTGTACTACTACGTCTCATCTCGTCGTGTTCTTGTTCTCGATCTGAGGTTTTGGTTCGCCCGGTTTTTGCATTATTTTTTTTTCCTTTTCAGTTCGTCTCCCCGTGGTGTTCGACCGGTGCTTGATCCATGGACCGCCGCCCGCCGCTCGCCGTCTCCCCGCGCAGGCTCCGTCCGCGCCCGCACCGCGCAGTCGCCGCCCCGCGCCCGCCCGTGGCTTGCTCCGTCCAGACCCCGCCAGGTACGTGCTGGTCTGGTCATCCCTCCCCCGGTTTCTTGACTTTTTTTTTTCACCTTGATTCGGCTGGGATGAATTTTGTTGGTCTGGTCCACGAGTTTGGTTGAGATGAGCAGATCTGCGCTTCTTGTTTTTTCCCTAGCCTTTCGTTCTTGAGGTGTTCTGATTTCACCATTTCATTTTCACTTCCCCACTTCTCAAATCGGCTCTTTTTCCTTGTGCGAATCCCCACCGAGTTTTTTTATGCCAAACATCTGGTTATTTCGCTTCGCTTGATTCCTTTGTGATGAAGATTTCTGATTCGATTTGTTCTCTCTCTCTCTCTGACGAATTGATCCCTTCTGTCTAAATTCCTCACCAAGTGAATTCTTTATTTATTCTGCTCTGTTCCTAATCACCACAATTTGTTTTCTGTTCTTGATGTGTTCTCTCCCCTGTGCTTTGTGCAGGATCGATCAAGAAAGCAACTACCCCGATGCGCTCGTCCTTCTGCGCGCTCCCGACGTCCCGTCTTGAGCCGACGCCGCGGGCGAAGCTGGAGTTCGCCGCGGCGCCCTCGCCGGCAAGAGCAGCGGCGGCGGGGAAGGAGAACCGCCATGTCGACGACGAGGTGGCCCTGGACCTCACCGCCATGGCCATGCCCACCTGGACGGTATCTCCGCTGCCACCGACCAGCCCGCTGTTCCAGAGGGGCAGGCTCTACGACCTCTACTCCGCGCGGCGCAACGAGCGGCTCAAGCGCAAGCACGGGTTCCCCGTCGGCGAGGAGGAGGCGGAGGCTATGGCCGCCGACCCCTGCGTCGCCGTCGAGCTCTCCAAGCGCCGTGGCGCCAAGAAGATGACCGACGCCGAGTCCGTGAGGCGGTCCATGCCGGCGGCGGCGGCGGCGGCGGACTTCTCCGCCGCCAACCGTGCTACATCTACTCTGGGTCTCAGGTCCTCCCTGCGCAGCAGCAAGGAGATGAAGAAAGCTTCCGCCGCGTCATCCTCCTTCGCCGGCGCCAAGTCGTCGGCGGTCAAGGAGAGGAGAGCCAGCACTCGCTCGTCGGCTCGGAGGTTCTGAACTGTTCTTGGATGAATTTCTGATCTCATCTGATGGAGTTGATAAAAAAAAAGTTTGATCTGGTTTGATAGGTGGAATGTTGATATTCTGAAACTATCTGTTTCAACGTCAGTATGAAAATGGCTAGGTTATTGGCAATATTGATACTACTGGTACTGAGTTTGGAGTTGGTTTTGGGGGAGGGAATATGGCTTCATATCTTGGATTCTTGATATAGAATTGCTGAATAAGTTGGATCATATTTGTTGCAATTTTTTGTTGCTTGGGGTGTACATCCATTTTGTGATGCTATTTTTTGAGGATTGTGATCATAAACATCCTAAGTCCTGATGAAACTGCAGTGCTTGATGTTTTCATTTTCCAGGCTAGTGGTGATGGAATTGCAGTCCTGATATGATTGGTTTGTCCAACTAGTTGTTAGCTTTACAGTTGTTGCCTTCCTGTTTCAGAGCTTGATTCAGTTCCACTGTTACTGAGTTTGATCCAACTTTGCAGTCGATTTGGTGGGCAGTATAGCTTATGTTGGATTCTTGGTATCGAATTTTGTTGAATATGTTGGATCATCCTTTACTGAGATCTGTATAACCATTTTTTTCATTGCCTCGGATGTGCTATAATATGTGAGCTGACTGACGAATTGCAGTGCTTGCTCTTGTCATGTTCCAGGGCAGAGGTAACTGGGATATGTTTCGTTGCTCCAATTTGTTAGTGTAGCTTTACATATGCGCATTCCAGTTTCAGATCATCAAGTTCTGATATCCTACAGTACAATTGACTAGATACTTTTGATTGAACTCACGGATGGATAGACTGGATCATAGATGGATTATTCCTGGAGAGACACTAATCTATAACTATTATAAGTATTCGTAACTTTTTGTTTGTTATTTTTTTTTCGTCCATCAGGGAGACAAATTAGACTTTGGTTTTTTGTTGGCCAAACTTGCGTTTGCGGGCTAAGGTGGAGGAGAGAAGGAAGAAAAGTGGGCGGGCAAGGGAATTCAATTAATACTTTAGACTTTTTGTTGTTTAGACTTTTTGTTGTTTGATGAGTCAAATTTGGCCTAAAAGAGGGTTTTTATTTGGAATAAATGCATTTGAGATCCCTTAACTTGACACCGAATCCGAATTTCGTCCTTGAACCCAAAAACCAAATACAATCCGTCCCCTAACTTACAAAACCGGTGCAAAGGAGGTCCTTTGGTGGTTTGGATAATGGTTTTGGCTGATGTGGCGTCTACGTGGTTTGACTTGGTATTCGTCCTACATGGTGGTGTCGTGGCGCTTACTTGACAGCTTGATTAAAAAAATAAATGAAGCAACATTAAAAATTAAAAAATAATATGCGGGGTCTATAGGTCAGTCATACAAGAAGTAAAAAATAGTGGGCCTCACGTGTTAGTGGGTCCCACCTCATCCTCTCTACCTCATATCTCCTCTGTCCACTTCTTCACTGGCGAGAGCGTGCAGAGCGACGAGGCGGGGAATCTGACGAGGCAGGGAGCCTAGCGATGGCGGTGCGCCGTGGGTGGGGGCTTGACGGCGACGGGCGGAGGGAGAGGTGCGCCCTCCTCCCCAGCGGGGAAAAGAAAAAAGGGTGGTGACCGGCAAGGGTGGCGGCCGGCGAGAGAGGCTCGCGGCGGCTGGCGGGTGGAGGCTCGCGGTGGCCCCTTCCTCTTCCCCTCGCTTTTGCAGCCGCGTGCCGTCGTCGGGCCATCTCGATCTGCACGCAAATCCGAAGTTGAGGAGGACGACGACGCCGCCGCAGCGTCACGTTCCCATCCCGATCCTTGGCATCTTCGACGCGGAGTGGGTCGAAGGCGGAGGTGGAGCGGCGGGGCTGCTGTGGCTCGGAGGAGGCGGGGTCTAGCGCTCCTCTCCCCATCCTCGGCATCTTCCTCCGCATAGTCGCCGCCCTCCGTTGCCCCGTCCTCGTCCGCTGCCGCCGGAAGAGGAGGAGGCGTGGAGTGGCGAGGCAGCTCGTGCTCCGTGGACGGGAAGGCGGTCGCGCGGCGGGAAGGAGGGAGAGCAGGACCGGAGGCGGCATGTCGGGCGGGATGAAGAGAGCGGAGCTGGGGAGATAGAGGAAGAATAGGAGGAAGGAGGAGGGGGTGTGAATGACATGTGGCCCCATCTTTTTAATTTTTTTTTGGTGTAGCTGACATGTGGGCTCACGGTTTTTATTATTTTTCGGGATAGAATTGTCACGTAAGCGCCATATCAATGCCACGTGGGACGAAGACCTAGTCAAATCAGCCACGTAGATGCTACGTCAGTCAAAACCGCCTTCCAAACCATTAAGGGATCTCGTTTGCACCGGTTTTAACAATTCAAGGACTGGTTATATCTGTTTTTTGGTCGAAGGACGAAAATCGGATTCGTTGACAAATTAAGAGACCTCAGATGAACTTATTCTTTTTTATTTAGAGGAGAAAAGTGGACCGGCAGGAGACATGAATTAGACTTTCGGTTACTTGCTAGATCGAACCTGGCCCAAAGAGAAATAACGGTTTTTATTTAGATTTTTATTTAAATAAATATTGAAAAAGTGTTTGTATTATTAATATTAGCAATTGACCTTTGAAAGTTCCAACAAAAATTTTAGAGAGTGTAATTAATCATGTATAATTTAACAAAAAATAAATCTAGCGATGTAATATTATTGCTCACACTTAATTTACTTTACTTGTAAATTAATTTAATTCTACACCTACCTACTTAGAAATACTCAGGTATTTTGAAAAATTTATATTTTAATTAATTATATAATATAAATCTTTCTTAACTTTTTCTCAATTTTCTCGTCTTTTCTTTCCGTTGCAACGCACGAGCATTTTTTCTCAATTTTCTCGTCTTTTCTTTCCGTTGCAACGCATGAGCATTTTTTCTAGTAATATGATAAATAAAATATGTAATGATGAATTATTTGACACATGTGACATACATCTATCTATCTACCTTAATAATTCACCAACTTAATTTACTCATCTTTCATCTTATACTTTTACATTAATCACTTAACGGTTAAGATCATCTCTATGAAATCCAACGCTCACGATCATCTCCACCTCCCACCTCCCCTCTCCCTCCCGCACAGGCGCACACCCTCCCCTCCCATCAGTCGCGCCCTCCCTCCTCTTCGCATTGACGCGCTCCCTCCCTAACCCTAACCACGCCGCCTCGCCTCAAGCGTCGCAAATCGTCGTCACTGCAGGCGTCGGCGCGGGCGCGGGCGCTGCCGATCCCGACACCGCGACTCCCTCCGGCCGTTGATCCCCGTCGAATCCACCGCCTCAAGCGTCGTGAATCGTCGTCATTGCAGTCGTCGTCGCAGGCGCTGCCGACCCCCAGTCAAAGCCGCTCTCACCCAGTCGTCAACCAGTCGTCGCCGCCGCCGCCTCGCCCTGTGCCCTCGCCAGATCGACGCCGCGACGCCCTGGTTGCCTCGAAGCATCTCGCGCCGGATCCCGCGGGTCACGCCTCTGTACACGGCCACCGCAGACCACACCCCTCCAACCAGAACAGCAGCATCGCTACAGCCGACTGGAGCAGCATCCCCGTCCAGATCGATGGCGGACAACCAGGTGATTGGATTGGCTTTCTCTTATTTGGTTGGTTTCTGCACTTTGAACGAAAGCCGTAAAAATTTTCCTTCTTTCATTTAGTTTGATTCAGAATTGACAATACATCATAAATCTGAGTAAATTGTTCAGTATTGTTTGATAAGGAAAAATCATTGTTCTTTACATATTCAGTTAGAGAAGACCATGAACACTGTTGTTATTCTAAGAAGAATGCTGATATTATGACAGGAACACTAACATTGCTAGATGCAATTTATTTATTTCTTTTCACTTCGGAGGAAAAAGGAGAGGAATGCTTATGCTTCTAGACTTAAGTTTATCTGCTTTCATCTATTTTTATTAGCTTCTTATTCATAACAATAGGTAGCAAGCAAGATTTAGGACGATAGTATTTGAGGATACTATATACCACAACTAAAGTGTTTTAAACTCCCTGTGCCAGTTGTGAAATGCAATGATTAATACGTGTTGTGTCTTTGTATCTATTCAACATGTAAATATACGAGTTTTTTTTATTTCCACTCTTGGGGAAAGTTATGATTGTTAGGTGAGCATAGTGGAGATTTTTCTTCTTGTTAAGAATTCTGCTAGCAAAGGCATCTAAAAAAATCAACAGTGCCATTATATTTCTTTATAAAATTTTCAGTATGTTGCTTTGTTAGGAAATAATCCACATTTTTGGCGTTGGATCGGTTTTAGCATTAATATTCAAGCAAATAAGTGCATAGGTGAAGTAGATTTTTTTTCTCTATAAGGATATTTTGTGGCACTTGCTTCGGTTAATCGGTTAGTTGGGTAGATCAGTGCCATGAATTGCATAAATTTTAATACCGATCAAATGATTTCAGGATGCAAATAATGAATTTTCATATATAGACCTATAGTGGGCCATATGATAAGAATGGTTTTGCATTCATAATAATATCCTTGATGTGCGGTTGTCTAAATTCTTTTGATTATGGCCTTCAAATGACGTATTGGCCTTGAATTATCGCTTTCATCATAATATCCATGAAATGGAGTATTGGTTGAGTAATCTTTTTAAATTCAAATTCAGTATGGCTTTAGTGTTTCAGTCATGTGGTTGAAGATCAACAGTATTGGCCTACTCCTTTTTTCAAGATGCAAGATCACCACTACATAAACGATTTTCTTGGACGAGATCCTCGTTAGGTTACAAATGAATCATAACTGACCGCGTCTGCAAAAATCGACCTTTATTTTCGCATACGGCTCCTTAAGAGAGCCACATGCAAAAATATCTCCTCTTTTTTTCTCCCCTTCTCCCTCTTTCCCTCCTCACCACTTCAATTTTTTCACCCCTCTCCTCTCTCTCCCTCTCCAGATATTTCTTTCTCTCCTCTCCTCTCCTCTCACTTTCCTCTCCTCAATCTCTCTCTCCCTCCGAGTGGGCAGCAGCGGGCGACCGGGAGGTGCGCTGTCGCCGGTGTTGTCGCCGCCGCCGCCGCCAACGAGGAGGCGCGCTGCCGGGAGCGGGCGAGTCCATCCCTGGCGCCGCCGCCACCGACGACAAGGAGGCGTCGGGAGCGGGCGGCGCCGTCGCCGACACCGAGGCGGCCAGGAGCGTGCACCCCGCATGGCTCGGTGGGCGCGGACTCCAGCGGCGACGGCGGCGCGCGAGGGCCATGGCGGGGGTGGGTGTGGGCGATGGTGGCGGCCCTCCCTCGCCCAGATCGGGCGACGGCCATCCTCCCCCTCCCCGATCCACCGGCGGCGGCCCTCCCCCACCCCGATCCGTTGGTCGCCGCCCTTCCCCGCCCCGATCTGCCGGCCGTCGTCCTCTCCCACCCGATTTGACGGCCGGCATCCTCCCTCGCCCCGATCCGTCGGCTGGAGGATGAGGACGAGGACGGCGATGGGCCAGGGACAGCGGTCTATTTTTGGATTTTTGAAATTTTTATTTTTTTTCGTGATTTTTTCTTTTCGCATGCAGTCGGCTTAAGGGCCCGCATGCAAAAATCGAATTTTCGCATGCGGTTGCGCTGGCCTGATTTTCGCAGACCTTTTCTTCCATGCGGCTCGCCCAACCGTCTGCGAAAATACATTTTGACCGTTTGCAAAAATACATTTTGTAGTAGTGGATGCTATCGTACACTAGATTTGTGCTTTATTTTTTTCTGCTTTTATCGTACACTAATTTTGTATTCCTGGTGACATTGCAGTCTGTCAAAAGCAACAGCCCTTGTACAATTTTCTTTTTATCATTCTAAATGACTGATGATGGGGCACCATGCACCTCCATCCACGGACACAAGCTCTCCAAACAGGTCATCGGATCCCCTTATTTGTAGGGTCACTAGGTAAATGAGCCGCTT
Source organism: Oryza officinalis (assembly GCA_008326285.1). Classification (NCBI taxonomy): domain Eukaryota; kingdom Viridiplantae; phylum Streptophyta; class Magnoliopsida; order Poales; family Poaceae; genus Oryza; species Oryza officinalis. Next base: position 34,060,786 of record BDMV01000007.1, on the reverse strand, counting down.
TCATGTTCTGCTTTCAGTAGCGTATAATCGTTACCCTACTGCATTATCCTGAGTAATTGATTCTGCACGCCTGCACATGATTCTGCGCTAAATGGATAATTGGGTATGGTGTCCTTAGTGTCATGATAAATAGAAAACTGTACATGGACAGTTCTTCATTGTATGGAGTGATGTAAAAAAATAAGTCCTATTTAAGTTGCGCTTGCAGGAGGAAGATGCATGATTCACTAGGTCTGTGTGGAAATCATTTTAATATATGTCGATATTTTGTTTCACCTCTCTGCATCAAAAGTTTAAGAAGCATTCAATGTGAAATATCAAAAAAGCAAATTGTGCAGTTAAGGTTATCTGAAGCCTATTTACACTTCAACTAATCTTATTTTGTTTCCTATCTTAGTAGGATATGACATGTCCAGTTAGTATTTTTGAGAACTTCCTACATGGGAAAGGGGTTATATGAGCAATTATGTCATTTTATTCTTCTGATTCCATGAGCTTGAATGAAATTATGCTGCCACACGAATAAAATCAGGATATTTGGTATATTGCAGAAATAGCTTTGTAGTAAAAATTGCTCATATAATTAAGTTGTCAAAATATGTGCAATGGCAATATTTAAGTTGTCAAATCAATTTTTCTTTTGAAAAGTAGAAAATAATGTTTTATTTAAGTTGCTCAAAATATGTTTATTTTCACCATGAATTTCCTGTTTTATCCTACACTTCCTTCGATAATTTAGGTCTAATACTCTAATTTCTTTTGAGTCCTATTGTTACTTGGGGCACTGTTCAGGAGGGACGGTGTTAGAACTGCTACGGAGGCTGAGCTCCAAGTAGTCTACCACGTATTCATTGGCGAGATCGGTCTCAAGCTGCAACTGTGAAGTTTATCATGTTAACTACCATCCTACGGGCTTGTTAACGGTGTTGTATCATATTCTGTTAGTGATAGTTTTTTACTAGCCCAAAAGTCAAGACTGATTGATTATGTAAAACTATATCATTTCTAGCTTTGTTTTGTCAGTGCTAAATATGGTGATTGATGTGATCCATAACTTTGGTCACATTACAATGTAAGATAACATCTGATATCTGAAGACAATTTGTAATGCATATGTCAAATTTAGATTTCTGCTTTTGAATCGGATCATAAGCTAGCTCCTATATATTTCAGCAAGTTTATCTTTTGACATATGATGCTTTAGTTTGGAAAAAAATGCAACATTAACTATAACTGTCAACTAATAAATATGGCAATCTTGCTAAAAAAAATCACAATAGCAACCCTGAAAATTTTTTAATGAAATGAATATTTTTATTTAATAACATGGGTTATACTAAATATTGTTGTAGCATTAGCACGAACAAATTGCTTGTTTTGAAAGTGAGAATAGGAAGTATCAAGCCGGTAAACCATAGAACAAATTGCTAGTTTTGAAAGTCAGAATAGGAAGTACCAAGCCGGTAAACCCCATAGTTGTGGTGGTTGATGACGAGCTTCTTGTGTAAACTGTGCATATTTATTTATGATTGGCATGACTACTTTTTATTTGTAGTCATAATTTTTTATCCTCTATTTATATGAGATATTTATTAATTTGATTTTTTTCTAAGTCAAATTGCCTACCATTTCTTTTAGTTCATGAAACTATTCGTTATTTGGACTTTTTTTTTTAGTTTTAGCATACCCGAAAATTTACAGATAGCACGTATGAATTTTACATTGCAATATTTGAAACTTATAGTGGGTTCATATAAGATTTATTGTGCTATTTTGGGTTCACGGTACGTAGATTTTTCATTTGCGTGACAATTTCCTACTGTAATTTGAAAATGCTATACGTACTTATATTGTTCTTACTAAATTTTTACTAACATCGATGTGTCCTGTTATGGGTACAACTAGATTTTCTATAACTTATATCTAGTTAAACGATATGGTTAACATCATTGTTTTGTAATAAGAGTATGATAAAAAAAAGATAGTGGTATAGCAGCGCTCACTGAAATTAGGCTCTTTTGTCACATGGATTGTAGCCCGATGACCAACACAGGGGTTAAAACATTACAGGTAGATATAAACCACCACAAAATGTGTCGACACATCCTTCGATAGTCAAAAGGAACAAATAAGAAAAAATTCATTATATGTCATTGAATTTGCCACAGATCTATAATTTATCACTGATTTTATCATGTTTTATAATATGTCATCAACTTTTGCTTAACTTGTATAATTTACCATCGTCGTCCGGTTAGCCTTCGTTAGTACTGTATAATTTTATCCAAATGATCAAAATATCCCTGGGATAAAAACTTTCAAAATTTGGACAAAAGTTCCAAAATATCATATTATAAACATCCAAAATTCAGCCAAAAACTTAAAATTTGATATTTCAGAATTTTTATTCAAATTTTGGAAGTTTTTGTCCTAGGGGTATTTTAGTCATTTGGACAAAATTGTATAGTTCAGATGGAGGCTAACCAGACGACGATGGTAAATCGCAGATGTTAAGCAAAATTCAATGCATATTATAGAACATAATAAAATTAGTGACAAATCGTAAACTTATAATAAACTCAGTGACATATAATGGATTTTTTCATGAAATAATCGTGATGGTTACATCGTATTTTGGTGGCATTTAGATGCGTGATGTTTACCTTACAACGGGTGGAAAATTTAGGTATTCAGACTGACTTCTCAGAGCTATCGACTATGAGAAAATTGGGATCATATAACCTCTTCCATTTCCCGTCAATCCACGTTATAGTGACCATCCAAACAATTCCTAAAGGATATATCATGGCCAGTCCATCAAAGTCCTAATCTGCTACGCGTAAGTTGTAAAGTGGTTTAAAGGAGCAGATTTAGCAACAGGGCTAAAGACAGAGCATATATATATATATATATATATATATATATATATATAATATATATATATATATATATATATATATATATATATATATATATATAATGTTTTGCTCTGAATGGTGTCTTTGTTATTGTGTGTCTCCGGAGTGAAGGCCGAAGTCTTTTTTTATAGAGGCTAGGGGTGGCGTCGCCTGTGCTTCCTCCTTATCTCTTCGCTACTGTGGTTTCACGAGAACAGGCTAAAGTTGAGGCCTTTCCACTGAAAATTTTATTCTTCACAGAGATATGTCATTTACCGCACCCTATATTGTCCCTTTATGTTTTATAGAGTGTCCTTTTGGTTTCTTCTTGGGTAGTCTTCTGAATTCTTTGTACCAAATTGGTATAGGGATATTAAGTTTAAAAGGATATAGAAAAAATTGTTCAAAGATTAGATGATATCCAAATTATAGGAGAAATTCTTATGAAATATTGGGAGAAAAATGCTATCGAGTGTAAAATTAATATAATAAACCCAGAATATTTTATTAAGACTAGCCATATAGAAACAACTCCGAAAGACATAGAAGAATTTAAAATGCATATAAAAGAACTGCTGAAACTAGGAGTAATAAAAGAGAGTAGAAGTCCACATAGGTCTGCAGCATTTATAGTAAGAAATCATGTAGAAGAAGTTAAAGGTAAATCTATGATGGTCATAAATTATAAAAAACTAAATGATAATACTATAGAAGATGCCTATAATATCCAAAATAAGCAAGAATGGATCAATAGGATACAAGGTAGCAAATATTTCTCAAAATTTGATTTAAAAACTGGATTTTGGCAAGTAAAAATGATAGAAGAGTCTATAGAACTTTACAACCACTAACCTTTTTTATTAAGACTTAAATGTCTTAAGTGCTTGCTCAAATATTTGAAGTGGTGCAACTATTGTAGGTGCTGAAATATTGTTCACTACTATTTCTAGTGCTGAATTCACTATTATGAGTGCAGAATTACTGTTTTCAGTCGCTTTTTTGGTTACTGTTCACTTGAAAATTTTTCTTAAATCTTTAGGATCTTTGCAGGGTGGCGAATCCAAAAACAGCCGGCGCTTGATTCAGAAATTTTAAAATCCTACTCGGTACTAGCCGTATGCCTCACCTATCTGCCTGTTTAAAGAAGCAACTAATTTCAGATATTCCTAGTCATATTTGACCTAGCTAAGAGTTTACCGTCTCCCTAGGTAGTTCCACCCGAAGAAAACACTTCTCTACGGATACTGGTTCTCCAAACGCCTATGCAAGATGCAGGCTAAAAACGAGAACAACCGAAGAGGTTTCTCCTATAGGGTCTCTAGCATAAACACTTGTCTAGAACAAACAGACAGGGATACTTAAAGAAAATTATTTCATATTAAGCAGGTAGGCTTACATACGGTGTTTCCTTTCGGGAACCCCGAAGGTAGATACAAACAAATTCTTCTTCCCTTACACAGCGTTATATTACAACTTTTTGCTTCAATATATTATACAAGGTAAGCTAGAGTGACTACTACTAAGAAAGGTGGAATGGAGGGTGAGAGCGCGCTTAGAAGCTTTGCTCTGAATGGTGTCTTTGTTGTTGTGTGTCTCCGGAGTGAAGGCCGAAGTCTTCTTTTAGAGAGGCCAGGGGTGGCGTCGCCTAGTGCTTATCTCTTCACTACTGTGGCTTCACAAGAGCAGGCTAAAGTTGAGGCCTTTTCACCGAAAGTTTTATTCTTCACAGGGATATGTCATTCACCGCACCCTATATTGTCCCTTTATGCTTTATAGGGTGTCCCTTTGGGTTCCTTCTTGAGTAGTCTTCTGAATTCTTCGTTTATTCTTCTTTCACGCCCAAATTGCTGATATTTTATTATCAATATATATTGAAAAACATATTTAGCTTAAAGAAATCTATTCATCTGGTTGCCCATGGCCACCAAGATCCATTGTGTCCAAATCAGAAAAAGAAACTTCTAATTTCTCATTTACTGTCTTCTTTATTTGTTCAAATTTCTGATCCATTTTTTGTTTTAATTCTTTAAGTATATCTTCCTTTAATTCCTTCTTTAATTGTGGGGAGGCTTCTTCAAATTTTTTTATTATCTTCCAATCAATAAATTCCCCATCTAATGGATCCACTCCTTTTGTTAGGCATTTTTTGTATGTAGGTCTTTTAGAAAATCCTTCTTCTTTTATAGTCATTTTAATGGATATTTCTGGAGCCTTCTTTCCTTTAACTTTTTTGCATTTTTGAATATATTCTTTTGCGACAGGCTCTAGATAATAATTTATTCCTAATATTTTTCTAGCTTGGCTTAGTGCTTCATCAATGTCCTTATATTTCTTCCAAGATATTCCTCCCATTAATTTAGCATCTATCTTTTGGGCCACAATTTCTTCAAAAGATATGTAGACCCTCGAGAGCTTTCCATCAAATACGACATATATAGGTTTCTGTTGGATTATTTCATGATCTTCATTAGCTGACATTAATAACCCGTTTATTAGGTAAAAATATTCAGAGAGACTATTCAATATTGATAACATTATCCTTTTTCTTCCCTTGTATTATTGTATTGGTACCAAAAATTATCCAAGATGCATTCTTGAACTTTATCTAAGATTATATAGTCTTTTGGCTTAAATTTATATGAATTTGGTGGGAATATTCTGAGCTTGTTATCATCTTCAAATGTGAAGCATTCGACTCCGCTGTAATTCATTGATCTTTTCATACCTGCAATTCAGGTAAACAAGAAAGCATGTGAGGCAAATTATTATCTTTCCCCTTGATATGTTCAAATATAACTTTACAGCCATTTTCTGTAATAATATCTTCAAATAAAACTCATCTTCTAGTTGAGCTTTTCTTGCTATTAAGTTGATTATAGTACCTACAAATAGCTTCACAATCGGTTCTAACCGTGAATTCTTTAAACCCTAAGTACAGCCTAAAGACATTGATTGCATTGATTATTACCATGATCTCTCTATCTATATTATTGACAGTTTTTAATTTATAACTTCCAGAAGCACACCTACATATTTTTTTCTTCTGATTTAGCGAAAAATTTAGTAGGTCTTTGCTTTAATATAGTACTCCAACCTTGCTGTGATGCATCAGTTTCAATGATAAAGTAACTCTCTTCTAATGGTAATTCTAGAGGTTTTAGTTCTTTTACCCTTTCTTTTATTAATCTTACTAATTTAATGTCTTCAGAATTAAAATATCTCTGACCATTTTTTCTTAATTTAGCATACAAAGGTCCTGCTAGCTTTGCTAAATTATTGATGTGATTTCTAGCATAATTTACAAGTCCTAAGAATTGTTGTAATTTCTTTTTATCATTCATAGCATCAGGAAATTGTAAAATTTTCTTAGCAATATGTTCTTGCAAATGAATTTTGCCTTCTCCTATTTCATGTCCAAGGAAGTTAATTTTTTCTTTGCATATTTCTATCTTCTTCTTTGATAGGATTAATCCATTTTGCTCAATCTTTCTAAAAAATAATTCTAGATGAGCAATATGGTCCTTATAAGTTTTTGAAAATACTAACAAGTCATCTATGTATACTAACACAAATTCTTGATTATCGTTAAAAATATTTTGCATTTTTCTTTGAAATAGGGCAGGTGCATTTTTCAATTCTAGTGGCATCACCAGCCATTCATAGTGTCCCTGGGGATAGGTGAATGCCGTTCATTCTATAGACTCTTCTGCCATTTTTACTTGCCAAAATCCAGCTTTTAAATCAAATTTCGAGAAATATTTGCTACTTTGTATCCTATTGATCCATTCTTGCTTATTTGGGATATTATAGGCATCTTCTATAGTATTATCATTTAGTCTTTTATAATTTATGACCATCCTAGATTTACCTCTAACTTCTTCTGCATGATTTCTTACTATAAATGCTGCAGACCTATGTGGACTTATACTCTCTCTTATTGCTCCTAGTTTCAGCAATTCTTCTGTATGCATCTTAAATTCTTCTATGTCTTTTGGAGTTGCTTCTATTGGACTAGTCTTAATAATATATTCTGGGTTTATTATATTAATTTTACACTCGATAGCATTTTTCTCCCAATATTTCATAGGAATTTCTCCTATAATTTGGATATCCTCTAATCTTTGAACAATTTTTTCTATATCCCTCTTAGACTTAATATCCCTATACCAATTTGGTGCAAATGTTGTAGTCCTATGCACTCTATATTGGAATTTGATATATAATAGTCGTCTATATTCTCACTAAACTCATATTCATTAATTCTTTCTTCAGACTCAAGATTGGGTACTTCAAAGTTGTCGAGTTTGGGGGAGGTTCCACCACGCTTTCGTCCCCCCGAGATATATGGAACATTATTTTGATATGGGATAAAAGTAATTCCTTGCTCATGTATTACTGTGGTTTGTACCGATTGTTGTAAAAACCTTAGGCCAATTATCATGTCATCATTTATCATGGATAAGTTTCTTATTGTAATCTCATCTATTATATGTTTAGTTCCATTAATGTATATTTCAACATTATAAGCTAACTGATTATGAATTTTCTTTTTTCCGGACATGTCTGTAGAGACTTCTGCCTTATTATCATCAATCGTATGAACTATCTCTGGATATTTTATGAAGTACTTATCATGAATAATATTTTTTGTACACCCCGTGAATACTAGTGCTAATATTTTATATGATACTTTGGGTGATAATTTTACTTTTACTGATATTCTTACTCCCAAAATTTCTTTGAAAGACAATTTTACTATATATTTATTTCCAAAATTAGTTATGACATCTCTTAGTTGAATTATTTTAGCAGTATTACTGTCTTTTAGTGTTATCAATTGCTTTTTAAATTCGGTGTTTTGTATGTCCTTATTTTCTGGTAATGCGTTAATATCACAGTTAATTTTTAGGTTCTCTAATTCTACTTTTATTTTATTTATTCTATTTTCTAACACTCGTACTCTACTAGATAATATCCTTTCATCTGATTCTAATTCTATATCTTTCTTCATTTTTTTATTTGCTTTTATACATTCAGCACAAGCTTGTTTTAGGCATATACTACAAGTTACTCTATTGTCTTGGCTTAGGTAATAGATGCAAAAAGCACATTTAATATTATAGTCTCCTTTCCCTCTAATCCAATCATGTTCAGAGTTTAATTGATCCATCATTTCAATTTTTAACCCCTGCTAGTTCGTCAATTAAATCTAACTCTTCATCGGTTGATTCATACTCTTTATTTGTGTTTTCAATTTCGTTTGTTTCTATGATAGAATATATTGATTCGTCATCTTTTATTTCATCATCACATACTAATATATTTTCATTTACGCTATCTATAATTAAGACTCTCTCTTGTTCTTCATATTTACTAGAATATCTCTTTTGATCTTTATTTGGGCAAGTTCTATTTAAATGATCTGGTGAATTACATATGAAACATCTGCATGTTCTATCATAAATTTTCTTTGGGTTATACCTTCTTACATTTCGTTTATGTAAGAAAGGTGCTATATTATCTGATCTTCTTAAGAAGTACCTTTTCTTTGTCCTTATATTATTGTTATTTCTACTTTGATGTCTATTGTTTCTTTTATTTCTAGGCCTATCTTCTCCATATGATAAAGGTATTTGTACTATTTTATTGCAAATATTATAAACAGAATGTTTCATTGACCTTTAGGCTTGTATTCCTGTGCATATTTTTCTTAATTGTTTGAACACGAAAGTTATAGCTTGAGAAATATTAATTTCAGCTCCTTCAGTTTCCTTTTTATATTCCTCAAAAATCATACTACCTAATGGGTCAGGTAATTTATTAAAATATCGCTCAACTATTCCCTTATTGTATCCTTGCTTAGTAGTTGTTGCATTATATAGATAATGTTGGAAAAATTCCTTTATACCTTTCCAGCTGGTTAATGTTAACTTTTTTTATTTCTTTTAATCTTTTATTTTGTAAGGTTGTGTATCCTAATTCTGGGTCTTCAGCTATGATAATATTAGATACTATATTTGCGAAGTTGTGAGGATTACTTCCTGCTCTTTTTAGCTCTTCGTAGTTATTAGGATTCTTTTCAACCCATTGCTCCCATAAGACTTTAGCAGATTCACTCAAAAATGTTTCTAAATAAGTTATCATATCCTCCACCTTATTCCCTATATTGTGCTGATTTTGTATATATTTTTGAACTATTAATCCCTTCCAAATACTAATGATATTTGGCCAGTCTATGAGATCATGTGCTGCTAGATTTAGTATAGCCCTATCACTCTTTTGATTTTGAAATTTTATTGGTGACGGAGCGTGAGGCTCCTCACCGGGAGACCGCGCGGGCCCCCCTTTGCCGGTTCGGCCGGGGGCGCTAAGTGAGGTTCTTCGCCCTCGATCTGAGGAACGTCAGCGAGAGAGGAAACGCACAAGACGCGGGCGACGTAGACAGGTTCGGGCCGCTGAGAAGCGTAACACCCTACTCCTGTGTTCTGGTGGATCTGAGGGTCTCCAACAATACGAAGAGAGTTCCGTTCCTCCAGCGTATTCGCTGGCCGCCCCCCTCTTTCCTAGGCCTGGGCCTCCTTTTATCTGATCAGGGGTCACCACATGGGCCTCTAGCTGCCTAAGAAAGGAAACATTCTTTTTACAATGAGGGCTAGTCTACAGCCGGAAGTGACCTCTGACAGGCATGGTACACGCCTTCTGCCCCGCTCGCCAGCTCTCCCGGTGGACGCCCGTTTCAACCTTCATTCAATGGCCCGCGACTTCCTTGCCACGCCTGCGCTGAAGTCTGGATTGGATCTAACCGGGACTGACATACCAACTCCAGGAGTTAGCACGCCGGCTCCGGCTAGGGACGAGAGCCAGGAGGCTCTCATTATTCTGACGGGACGGGGCGAGGCGTGCCATCGGCCGCCTGTCGCCACCTAACCCGCGATCTGACCGGTCTGTGACCGGTCACACACCGCGACCGGTCACGGACCGGATATGCGTGCGCTGCGCCGCATTAAATGCGGCGTGGTGCGCTCGTCTGATCCGCTATAAATGCGGTTAGGTGAGCCCTGCTGTGCTCACCTAACCCGCACACGTGGCGCCAAAATCACAGGGGGTCGGGGCGCCCCAGCCCTCGGGGCCGAAATGGGAGCGGCCCGACCCCTCGGGGAGACAGAGGGAGGGGTGGCCATGTCACCCTCGGGCCCGACCCCCCCGAGGGGGTCGGGACACGTGGGTGACCGCGGCTACCCAAGCCTCTAGTCATGATACCCCCGGTCCCATGTCACCGACAATTGGTTTCTCAAAATCTCTTATTTTAGTGCCCATGTGCCTATGCTGTACTAGGATATAATTATATGAATACTCTTCTTTTTCTTGGAGCCATCTTCCTGCTGCCTTGGCTGGTCTTTCTCTTTCTCCTTCATTTTTTATATAACCCTCTCCATATCTTTTCCTTTTTCCTGTTCCCAATTCTACTTTCATGACTTCCATTGCATTATCTAGATTATGCAAACTTACCTCATCCAATGAGTCTATAAAATCATTATATTGTCCCGTGTCATCTTTTTCTTCTATATTCTCTATTTTCTCTATCAGATTGTTTTTTTCTTCATAACTTTTCTAGTAATAATTTCTCATTTTCTTCTCAGTGCTCTTCCTCACTTAATACCTTACCAAATCTTTGATTTTCTTTGTTGTCTTCTCTTGGTTCTTTCAATTTTATTTGTTTTATTTTAATTTCTTGGGTTATGGGGGTTTCTATGGCCAAGGTTTTATCTTTTTTTAGTTTCTTTATCCTGGATAATTCTCTATAGAAGTAAAGTTCCTTATCTCTAATTTTAGGCCACTCACTTTTCATAGAGTTATTATATTCATCTGCTATATCTTTTAATTTATCTTTATAATATTTTATTTCACTTTCATCATCTAATTTTTACATAAATTCAGAAATAGTATGTCTTCTGTTATCTATAATATTTCTATCAGATGATTCTATATCCAAATCATCTGAAGCTCTGGACTTATAATTTGTAAATCTAATACTAACATTTCCTTTGCTATCTTGGTAACTTATGAAGTTTTCAGGCTTGCTCAAAATTTTACTTTTAATAAATTCACTAATTGGCCATTTTTCTCCTGCTTTTTCTTTAGAGTCTATCGTCAAAGGGCTCATGAATTTTATTCCTTTAGAATACATTTTTTCTATCACATCATTTACATTGATTTTATATTTGGAGGCACTTCTATTAGTAAATATTCCTATAAATTCTATACTTATTAACAAATTTGTTCCTTTAAATTCTTCGTATCCTTTTGTTTGATTTTGATTTGTGAAGCGTCGTGCCGTTGTTCCCAATTCCAACCTACTCACGAGATGTTCCTTGCACCTAGCATGTATTTTTGAAAGTCGGCTGAACTAATTGGTAAGATTTAGATTAATTAGATTCAATTTTTATTCTGATATTTTTGTTTTTTTATAACTTTGCAATTTATATGAGGTTAACCACTAACAAAATTATTAGTTCATCCTAACTAATATGTCGTCGAGAAATATGTATGAAATATGTAATTTTATATATATTGATTATTATTATTTTTATGTTATATTAAGGACCCTCATTTTTAATTTTGTTCCGAGCCACACAAACCTCAGGACTGGACACATGAGAAAGAAGGACAAAAAGATGGTCGTTGCTACCAGACAGGGAGACGAGCTTGTGGTAGTGTAGGGTCGTCGTAGCCGACGAAGATAGTAAGGGCACCAACTACCGATGAGACAACGTCCAATGTCTTGTACGCATTGAATGTTTTGCGCAAAGTAATTTCTAATTGTATATTCCCGTGGCAACGCATAGATACTTTTGCCAGTGAAATTAAAGATATTAAGGATAAAGGATTTTTAAAAAACGAATTTAAAGAAAAAGGATCGAGGTGTTAGTATTATGAAATATGGGGAAAAACGGTTTATATCTTGAGAAGGATGAAGAATAACACTTCAATCAGCTAAGAAAGTGTAGGCTCCGACGATTCGTAGGGTGTTGGCTGAATAAACCAAAGCATTCATGTTTTTCCCCCCTAACTCAAATCGAATGGTGGTTAACGGCCGGAAGACTTTGAATTAATTTTTTCTCGGTATAACAGTTCCAGAAAAAAAAAGTTCGTACTTTACTTTTCAAACACTTCTATATATATATAAAGGTGTGCAACACAGTAATTCCGATGAATAGTAGTAGTAAAAAACGGTGAAAAATTGGACGGCCCGGATGGCCAGTCCTGCGCTTATAGCCTTATCCATCCCACCCACTCCGTTTCGTCGTCGACACCCCGCCCGCTCGCGCCTCTCCTCGCCTCCTCCTCCTCCCTCCGCGCGCCACTCCCGCCCGTCTCACCGCCGCCGCGCCACTTCGCCGGTGTCATCACGCGGTTCGCCGCCGTCGTCGACGCGCGCGATGAGGGTGGCCGTGGTGGGCGCCGGGGCGAGCGGGCTGGCGGCCGCGCACGAGGCGGTGAGGAGCGGCGGCGGCGTGCGCGTGACGCTGTACGAGAAGGAGGACGGCCTCGGCGGGCACGCCAGGACGGTGGCCGTCGACGGCGACGCCGGCCCCGTCGACCTCGACCTCGGATTCATGGTCTTCAACAGGGTACGTACGTGCACATGTTCTAGCTATACATACATGCAGCATTTCCCAGTATTTGTTTGCCCATGTTCATCATCATTTCCTAATCACCTACAGATTTCTTGCGTCAATCTACATGCCAATCTTGTTCAAACAATCATCTACTGCCATTTCATTTCCCAACGTGTATACATTTTTCCTAGTTAGACCCTTTTAAACAAAGAAAAAACATACGAATTCGTGCGTTTTTTCTGTGGGACTGTCAAACGACAGTTTTGAACCTTCCCTTTGTTACAAAATTTTTCCTTTTTTTTTTTGACAATTCTGCATTCTAAAAGGCCCTTAATCTTCTCCATTTTACCTCGTTCATGCCATTTCTTTGGACATCACTAGGAAGCTGAATCAATTAAGTTAGAAAGGAATCAATACGTGGGATTAATTTATTGCTGCGGATATAATGCGGTACCAATAGATGGTAATTTGACGAGGTTTTGAATCGTCGTTTGGTGGGGTGTTAAGGGGCTACGTGGAGGCAGCGATCGCCTTACGGTGTCACGCGGCCAAAACCATGGCGACGACCCGAATTAGACAGGCCAGAGAGTGATAGATTATTAACCAAATTGGCGACTAGCCAGTAGCTGCAAAGTAAACACGACATGTCGATCGACACATGCCTGCCTCAAGACTATATGTAGTACTTTTATACCTGTAGCTGATTCGCCGGTTTTTGTTTGCGACCAAAGTCATTAATATATCACGTGTGCTCGTTAGTAGTACCAAGTACTGTAGCTAGTAGCTACATCGTCTCTCCCAAAATATAACCATTTCTCTTATTCTGTTTCAAAACAAAATAAATTATCCAGATACATTTTTTATATAACCACAACGCTACACTCTTTAATTTTACGTACTTGTTAATTTTTGTGTGCAACCATAAAACTTGATACTCACTCTGTCCAAAATATAAAAACTTAGTATTGAATAGGACACATAGTACTACGAATTTGAGCAGTGAGTCTGTCCAGATTTATAGATTTATACAAGTAGGATATGTCTCGTTCGATGCTAAGTTTTTATATTTTGAAAGAAAAAGATATATCTAAAAAACGGAGTTAGTAAATGCTTGTGGTATGCTAGAACTTGTTATGTTTTGGAAGGGAGTTACTAATGGTTGAGTTCGCGAGTTGCATTTCGTAGCGCCCCGGTGCTTTCTGAACACAAAATACTGTAGCTGACTGTTGTGTACATACTGTTTGACACTGTGTATATACTGTTTGACACTGTGCATGTACTGTTTGATACTGTGTATATACTGCGCGTTACTGGGCGTTTACTGTTCGCACTGTGCGGCGTTTTCAACCCACCGAGATGCTACGAAATGCAACTCGCGAACTTAGTTGGTACGCTAGTGAGTTATAATACTGTAGCTCCAAGTTAATTCGTGCAGTGTCCACAGTCCACTGTCCAGTGTCCTCCGGGATTCTGTACTTCTTTTTCGAGGTATAGACAGCTTGTGATGAGCTGCTGAGCCCATGCCATATCCTGGCCATCCGTATGGTGCCGTGTAGGACGATCTGATGGGCCACCGGCACGCTGTATTGTCTTTTGCTCTTTTTTCCCCATCAGCTCGCGCCGCGACATTGTTGATAATGGAATAAAATGTACTGTTTATTTTACTATCTGTGCAAAAAACATTAAATCTTGGTTTGCTTAGTGCATCATGTTATATTTTAGGGGCAAAACGTTTTTCTCATATTACGCAATGTACTGTTTGGCAAGAAAAAAAATGGAAATAAAAAAAAATACATATGTAACGTCACATTATAGACTTCACGTTCGTCAACTACAATTGTATACAGTACTATACTATAAACTCAAAATCGGAACACTCTGTAGCACAATGGATGGATGGAAACGATTGATGTGATGGGGCCCGGTGGATGGATGTGTGGATCATATGTGCAGGTGACGTACCCGAACATGCTGGAGTGGTTCGAGGAGCTCGGCGTGGAGATGGAGCGGTCGGACATGTCCTTCTCGGTGAGCACTCAGCAGATGGAGTGGGGCAGCCGCAACGGCCTCGCGGGCCTCCTCGCCCAGAAGACCAACGCCGTCAGCCCCGCCTTCTGGCGCATGATCCGCGAGATCGTCAAGTTCAAGGACGACGTCCTCACGTACTCTAAACTACAACTTTCTCCTTACTCGTCAACACATTTTCTAAACTATTAAACATTTTTATATAATAGTTTTTTTAGAAAAAAAATTAAATAAATTTATTTTTAAAGTTTATAGTAATTAAAATCTAATTATTTTTGTGCGAATGGCTTATCTTATTTTTTTTTGCATGCGGCTGAAAAGTTAAAGCAAGCTAAAGATTTAAACTAGCCCCTAAGTCAATAACTCAATAGTATATGTGTACGTATTCTTTTCGATAATGTATATGGGTACATGTGTATATATATGCACAGGTACCTGGAGGAGCACGAGAACAACCCCGATCTGGACAGGAACGAGACACTGGGTCAATTCATCCAGTCGCACGGATACTCTCGCCTCTTCCAACAGGCTTACCTTGTACGATCGATCATCCATATTAATATACGACTTTGATCAGTAGTTTTTCTTGTATCTTCAGTTTCTTCAGTAATTTGGTCGACCGAGTAGTAATAATTCCATTTTGGCGCCCGTGTGCTTGCAGGTCCCGATCTGTGCGTGCATATGGTCGTGCCCTTCGCAGGGGGTTCTGGGCTTCTCTGCTTTCTTCGTCCTCTCCTTCTGCCGCAACCATCACCTCCTGCAGGTTGCTGCAGTACAACCTACTCCCTTCGTTCTAAAATAAATCAATTTAAAATTTAATGAGATATTATTTAGTATAACGAATCTAGAGAGGCATATCTAGATTAGATTCGTTGTACTATATAACATCTTATTTAATATTAGATTAGTTTATTTTAGGATGAAGAGAATACAACTCTCTCCTGTTGTCGTCTTGCTACCTGCAAAACTATTCTTGCTTAATTTAATTCTCCTTCTGCAAATATATTATAGTAATTGTCATGGCTTTAATAATATATTGGTTCTGTTTATGTCTACTTACGACAAAAAACGTGTCTGCACATGCAGTTGTTCGGTCGTCCACAGTGGCTCACTGTGAAGGGCCGCTCCCATACCTACGTAAACAGGGTATATATGCATGAACTCACCGTTAACTGTAACTATATATGTACCTACTTAATTACTAGTTACATAAGCACTGATATGATGGTGCTTAATTGTTGGATGATGTAGGTAAGAGAGGAGCTTGAGAGCTTGGGCTGTCAGATTAAGACCAGCTG
This sequence comes from Oryza officinalis, assembly GCA_008326285.1. Taxonomy (NCBI): domain Eukaryota; kingdom Viridiplantae; phylum Streptophyta; class Magnoliopsida; order Poales; family Poaceae; genus Oryza; species Oryza officinalis. Next base: position 34,044,946 of record BDMV01000007.1, on the reverse strand, counting down.
CGAAGTCCAATCCATTTCAGGTCTTGAGGGAGGTACGTACGTCCGTAAGTATCAGAGATGAACCGTGAATTCAATTATAGACAAAATTAACGGGTAACTCATGTATTGATTCGTCGGTTATTTTTTAATTTGATTTATAAGTGGGTTCGCAGACCGATCCACTTACATCTCTAATACATGTACATAAGCTATAGTTAGCTGAATACATATGTGCAATTACAAATCATTAATCATAAATCGATATAATTATTGTTACTACAGATTTTGTTGTTATCCATATATGCAGGAGGGTATAGGGTCGTTGAGGCTGGGGGTTCAGAGGAGGCGTATGACAGGATCATATTCGCCGTGCACGCGCCTGACGCTCTCAAGATCCTGGGAGATGAAGCAACCCACGACGAGCGCAGAATCCTGGGCGCCTTTCAGTACGTCTACAGGTAAACACAGCAGATTGATCGCAAAAACAGAATTGCATTGTACTACTGGAGTAGTACATTTTTTCTTGACGTATGGTTGGTGAGAACCACATATTAGTTACAACGTCTCTCTGATTTCAATTCTGAGAACGTATATCGCTTTAAAAATCCGTGCGAACAAAATCAAATAAAATCTCAACCCACTAAATTAAACACACCTTGATGGATGGATGGATATATGCATCTAAGATCACATCGATATCTTTTGGAAAGACACAAGTGAAAGAGAGGAATCAAATTTACATGCAAAATGCTGTTGCAGCGACATATACCTCCACTGCGACAAGAGCTTGATGCCACGGAATCCGTCGGCGTGGAGCTCCTGGAACTTCCTGGGTACCACCACCAGCGGCGTCTGCGTCACCTACTGGCTCAACCTGCTCCAGGTAAAACCCGTAAAACAAATTTCTATCAAATTCAACTCAAATTTCATTGGAATTCAAATCAGAACATCGAGGAGTCGGCGGGGAGAGGGAGGCGGCCGTTCCTGGTGACGCTGAACCCACCCCGCGTCCCGGACCACGTCCTGCTCGCCTGGAAGACCAGCCACCCGGTGCCGTCGGTGGCGGCGGCGGCGGCGGCGGCGGGGGAGCTCCGCCGCGTGCAGGGATGCCGGGGCCTCTGGTTCTGCGGCGCCTACCAGGGCTACGGCTTCCACGAGGACGGCGTCAAGGCCGGCATGGCCGCGGCGAGGGGGTTACTGCTCGGAGACGGAGACGGCGGCCGGCTGCTGGCGAATCCGAAGCAGATGGTGCCGTCGTGGACGGAGGCCGGGGCGCGGCTCCTCGTCACCAGGTTCCTCCACGGCTACGTATCCGTCGGTAACTTGACGTATGTCGACCGTATGTAATACGTATATCCTGTTCTGTATTTTCATTTGATTGAGCAAATTGATTATCGGTAATAGAAATAAATACTAATCTCTGTCTCATTGGTTTAGGATGATTTTACTTAAATTAACATGAAATGGCAATGCGAAAATTTTGTATATATATGCAGATTGCTGGAGGAAGGAGGCACCATGTTCAGTTTTGGCGAGGCAGGGAAGAGATGTCAGGCCAAATGTGTGATGCGAGTCCATGACCCACTCTTCTACTGGAAGGTTTATTATACTTATTTGATAATTAACTCATCTGTTTAGTTTCAACGTGATCTCACTCGCATATTGTATTATATGATTCATCTGCTTAACCAATTAATCGATCATTTGCCTGCAGGTCGCAACGGAAGCAGACCTTGGCCTTGCAGACGCCTACATCAACGGCTACTGCTCTTTCGTCGACAAGAAGCAGGGCCTTCTCAACCTTCTGTTGGTAACTAGTCAAGCATAAACATTCCAGCCATTACATGCTAATTACTCGATTACTTCTGTATGACGGCTGCAACATACTTGTGCAGTTTATCTCTTTCCGAGCATATAAGTTTCAAGTGATTGGTTCATTTTCTGGCTGCAGATTCTGATTGCCAACAGAGACGCCAACAAGCAGAGTAACATCAATAACAGCAGAATAAGGTTAATGAACTGCATAGCACTAATCGGAATCCTTCAGTTGAAATCGAAAGAAACAAGGGAAAATGAATCGAATGATACAATTAACCACCTGCTGAATTACCCAGAGGATGGTGGACGCCGATGCTTCTGACGGCCGGCGTCGCGTCGGCCAAATACTTCCTGCGCCACGTGTCAAGGAAGAACACCGTCACACAGACCCGCCAGAACATCTCCCAGCACTACGATCTGGTCAGTCACTTCAGCTTATCAGGATTAACTGCCTAATCACACGTAATTAATTAAACTAACCTCGATCAATATTAATACCGCATCTGCATTTGTGTGAGTGCAGAGCAACGATTTCTTCTCCCTTTTCCTGGATCCGTCAATGACCTACTCTTGTGCCGTCTTCAAGGTTGGTTAATTCAATTGGTTGGTTTTGCCTCTGGCTGCAAAACAAAGTTTAAAATAAAATAATTGATGCTGTTGAATAAAACTGCTAATTAGTTAACAAAATGTGAGCTTGATCATTTGGCAGGACGACGATGAGAGCTTAGAAGCAGGCCAGCAGCGCAAAGTTAGCTTGCTAATCCACAAGGTACACACACGATTACATGCACGAAGCACTCTGCTGAATTCACATCATTTGGCTAGTAGCTCCATTAGTTTAATGACTTGCAGTTGAAACGTAATTAGCTGACGTACATGATGTGATTATGAAGGCTAGGGTGGAGCGAGATCACCATGTTCTTGAGATTGGTAGCGGCTGGGGCTGCCTAGCAATACAAGTGGTCAAGCAAACTGGCTGCAAATACACTGGGGTCACACTATCTGAGGAGCAACTTAAATATTGCCAGAGAAAAGTAAAGGAAGCTGGTCTAGAGGTAATCTTATATATGCTATTTTCATAAAGTTATTGTAATATGTAAGTTTTCTTTTCTAAAATGTACTCGATAGCATAGTTTTCATATATAACATTTACAATTGTAGTTAGTTACTCCCTCTGGTTTTTAATAAACGATGCTGTTAATTTTGAGACATATATTTGACTATTTGCCTTACTAAAAGTTTTATGTAAATGTGTAAAAATATAGGTCATATTTAAAATATATTTAACGATAAAACAGGTCTCATAAATAATAATCATGTAAATTTTTTAATAAGACGAGTGGTCAAATATACCATCAAAAGTTAACGGCATAATCTATTAAAAACCGGAGAAAGTATTTTCTTTTACAAATATAGTTAGTTAAAAATGTCGACAACATGATTATAAAATGTCGGATAAGAGGTAGTATATTATGTATACCTCTTCAATAATGTTTGTTGTTTCATTTTGGTTTCTTGATTAACAATCTTGGTCTCCATCCATTAATTTTCTCTGCCCAGGACCACATGACTTTCCTGCTGTGCGACTACCGTCAAATACCGACTTCTCGAAAATATGACAGGATCATATCTTGGTAACTAAGTCCAAACAGAAACGCGTACTATCTCTGAAATGTTGACAAATATAAATAAATTAATTTCCTGTAGCGAGATGATCGAAGGGGTAGGCCATGAATACATGGACGATTTCTTCGGCTGCTGCGAGTCTCTCCTGTCACAGGACGGACTGTTCGTCCTCCAGTTCATCTCAATCCCTGAAGAACGGTACGAGGAATACAGGAGGAGTTCAGATTTCATCAAGGAATACATATTTCCTGGGGGTTGTCTTCCATCCTTGTCTCGGATAACGTCCGCCATGTCCGCCTCGTCAAGGCTCTGGTAAAATTCTCTCACTCTGAATTTTATAAGATGTATTGTGATTTGATATAGTGCTGAAATGTACTATTTCTGTTTCATATAAGTTGAGTTGGCTCTTTTCCTATTTTAAGTTTGATTAATTTTATAAAAAAATACAACAACATTTCCAACATAAAATAAACATATTATCATATGTTAATTTTAATGAAATCAATTTGGTATTATAGATGTTGCTAAATTTTTTTATAAAATTAATCAAAATTAAAGAGGAAAAAGTCAAAATAATTTATAATATGAAATAGAGGGATTACTACATCTTTTACCTTTAATTTATATTACATTGTGTTGCCAATGACTAAAAGATCAGTATAGTATAAAAAGGTACGCTTTTATATATGACTCTAGATATTGTCCATGTTACATAGTTTGACCTTTCAACCACATGCACGTAAAATAAATTCTATTGGAACAATCAATTTTGTATGTCTAGCTAGCAGAACTTTTGCCGAATATGCTAATGACAATTTCACCAAGTAAAAATATTATGAGAATGTATTACTTCTACAAACGATCTTAAGTCATCACGTGGCCTTTTACAAACGCTCTTAAGCTGTCACACGTTACGTTCTAGCTAATAAATTAGAGAAAATCATAAAAAAATCTAATAACATTTAACCATTGATTTTCTATTAAATTGATGGATCCACTAATTTTAATAATTAGATCCCTCTTAAAAAATATCAGATAGCCTCACCCCCACCGTATGTGCGCAAGTACGTGATCCCTCCCTTCGACCACCCTCCAACTCTCCCATCTCCTATTTTCTATTTTCTAGCTAACACAGATCTGTCTTAAAATTTTCTAATTAGATTTATCTAAAAAACCACGTGTAGAAAATGCCCCACATTCCTTCCCATGGACGTGTACGTGCATACGTACGTATCCTCTTTTTTCTTTTTTTCCTTGGTTAGATGAGATAGAAAACCAAATTAATAATTCAATACCCATATTAACCATGTTTTAAGTTGTAAAAATTTGTTATCTCGAGTTCTATTCTACCTATGTACATACATCGAAACAACCGTAACAAGTATAAATAAACTAATAAAATATATTATATCGACTTATGGAGCGTATGAGCCCCAAATGACCAAATAGATTGGACCCTAAGATTGAAAGTTCTATGTTACAATATATTCATAATAAATAAAAAATACGAATACATGAAAGTGGTTTTGATATTTTCACTTATTTCAATTTTAGAATGGAGGTAGTAATTTTCGGCACTATCACTAGTAAGGTTCAATTTTCTCTGGCACAGTTTAGTCGTGCAAGTACACGAAGTTATATATCAGGATTGACAATACTGATTATATCATCCTATATAACTTCATTAACATACATAGCTAAATACGCATGTGATTTTCTTCAAATCTGCAAAAAGATACATGCCCACAATAACACAAAAAGATAGAATTTTAAATATTAGGGAAAAAACTCAGTAACATATGCCCTAACAGTAATTAAATAAAAATAGCAATGGCTAATCTCTAGGACATAGTTATAAAATATCAATATGTAAGCGCATTAAACATGTTATAGAACCCTCCTACTAGATTTCTTAAAGCCTCTAATAAAATTGAGATAACACTAGAAATTCTTAAAAATAGGCAAAACAACAAACACTTAATCCTCTATTAAGATTTTAGCTGTCGGATGATTTTTATGGATTACTTTGTATATGTGTACCCATGTTATAGCTATGTCATCATACTAAAGAAAAAAAAATCTTACAAGCAAGCCTGTTATGAGAAAAAACATATGGGTGTCATGAAACGTTGTATATATTAAGCCGTTGTAAGGTGAATAGGGTTATATAGATTATGGCTAGCATCAACTTGTATTAGATTGCTAGCCAACCAACCACAACACTAAATGAGTCCGGCAGAGGTCAAAAAGAGCCACCAAAACAAGACAACAAGGAGAGCCCTTGCTAACAATTTGTGATGACTGTACCTTCTTTTAACTTTGTATATCTATGTATCATTATTCGTGTCATTTTTGTTTGAAACGGGCCAAGAAGTTGCTGATTAGAGGTCAACCAAGCTATATATATTTGTCATATGAAGTTCTATACTTTCGTATTGATCAGTATATTTTATGTTCAGTTAAAATTATCAGAATTGATATTAATGTTATAAGTAACCAATTCGGCACTATATTCATATATGAGAAAGACGCTGGAATCTCTATGAAAAATAGAAAAAAAAATCAAATTTCAAAGAATAATTAGTTTTTGTATTATCTAAGATCTCAGCTTTAGTATTATAATTCAAACTTGATAAGTACCTTTCCCGCAAGCAAGCGTCAAAGGATTAACTAAATGATTGGGACTTACTTAGATATATAAACATCGATATCGTACGAAAGCTTTATTTAGAAATGTGCAGTTACTCATAATTTTTAGTCACCAAAAAAATAAAGAATTTAACATTTAAAAAAACAGCTGTGCTCGCGCAATAACGCTGGCTACCTACCTAGTTTAATCAACATGTGTTATATTGAGTGAACGCATAAGATACTTGTTTCGAAAAGAAAAAATCAATGAGAAAAATGCATATATGCAGCATCGAGCACTTGGAGAATATTGGGTACCACTACTACCCCACGCTGATACGCTGGCGGGACAACTTCATGGCCAACAGGGAGTGAGTTTTTCTTTTCTTTTTCAAATATACAGTATAGCACTGTGAATTCAGAAAATTTGCACTCACAACATGACTAGCTACCTACTGTATTTTCCTTAATTTGTCACATGATGATCTTAATTAATTATCCCCAATTAAACTGCACGCAGAGAGATAAAGTCCATGGGATTTGACGACAAGTTCATCCGCATATGGGAGTACTATTTCATATACTGTGCAGCTGGATTCAAGTCACGTACACTTGGAAACTACCAGCTTGTGTTGTCTCGGCCTGGCAACGACAAGCTTCTGCCCTTTGCCGACAACCCTTACGCGACCTTCCCGGCAGCCTAGCCATGCAACCAACTTAAAATGATTAGTCTAGCTATGTATAGCTTGTCCATTACCTATGAAAATAATAAAAAAAAAGACAGCTTTTTCCATTGATTGTGGCATTGTCCAGCTAGTAGCCTTGGTGGGCGAACTGCATAAAACGATTCATATGATTGATATGTGTATGCATTTGTATAACATTCCATTTTTTGTATGTCAGTATTCGATTTCCAACTGTAAGGGTAAATTCCGTTATAGCTAGCACTTTTACTGTAGCGATTTTGATCCAAGCTATACCCGCGTGCTTAATGCACTTCCTACTTAAGAAGAGGAATGGCAAATTAACGCAGGTTGCCTTTCGAAAAATCTAACCATACATGCATTTACATATATCTATATTAATATAAAAAGAAGTAGTTCATCTTTTGCAAGGATTATCCAATGACAAAACATCCCCAGCCGTTTGGTTAGCTCATCCGTTTGTTCAAATTGAAAATCCCACATGGTGAGTTGCAATCCAACATGTGAAACCACGCATCCAGTCGCTAAGAGAGTAACGGAGCAATCTCATCCCCCAATTCTCGCCATCATCCCAGGCCCACACCTGACGAGCAATCTCATCCCCCAATTCTCGCCATCATCCCAGGCCCACACCTGACGATAGGATGCATTATGACTAAGGCTGTGTTCGTTGGTAACCAGCCTACACAGTAAACACGGAAAACGAAACGGTCCATTAGCACGTGATTAATTAAGTATTAGTTAATTTTTTTTTTCAAAAATGAATTAATTTGATTTTTTTAAGCAACTTTTGTATAGAAACTTTTTGCAAAAAAATACACCGTTTAATAGTTTGAAAAGCGTGCACGTGAGAAACATTGTAGCGCGCTGGGAAGTGCAAGTGCCGGACACAGCCTAAGTAACCTCGAGCCTTTTCTTCAAATTAAGATATAATTAAAAAGGAGCATAAAAGAAGTGAATATTTACATGTAAATGCAATGGGATAATGAATACAAATTGACTCCATTCGTACAAACAAAAAATGGCATACCCGGTTAACTGTAGAAAATAATGTAGCTCCTGCAATGATTTTACAGAGCAAGCAAAATAGAGTAAATCGAAATAGAATCGAACTGTTGATATTACAATGGCATGGAAGAATTCAAGCATTATGATAGACCGGGTATACACTACTACAAAAAAGATTTTTCTGGACGAGGCCTCCGATAGATTCCAGACGGGCCATAAGTGGCCGCGCCTGAAAAAACCGATGCGGCATTATCCCGTGCGGGCGGCTTAAGTGGACCGCACGGGAAAATCCATATTTCCGTGCGGTCCCTTAAGTGGACCGCACGGGATAATGCCGCACTATTCCATGCGGCCCACTTAAGCGACCGCACGGAAATATGGATTTTTCCGTGCGGTCCACTTAAGCCGCCCGCACGGAAAGGGCCCGCTACTGTTGGACAATGTGACATTTTCAGGATTTTTCCTACTTATTTTCCTTCTCCTCTTCTTTATAATGCTATAATTTATATTGTGGGCTGGATAAAATAAAGTGGATTTTTGTGAAGATATATAAAAACACCTAGTTTCCATTTTCCTTGGTTTCACACAAAAATTCCTTATATTTTATTCTCAGCAAAATAAAGAAAATCGGCCTGTCTGAAATTAGATTGAATTTTTAGGGGGTCAAAACTAATAAAATAAATTATGGAAAAATTATATTAATTCATTATAAATAAGATAATATTTTAATAAATTATGTTCCTTATACACTTTCATATAATTTAATGCTTTTTGGATGAGGTACGAGTTTTGCCGATTAGGGTTTAGGGTTTAGGGTTTTGACCAATTTAATTGGGGATCTAGATGTAAAGATAAAATCATGCCAAAATTCCAGTGAGTCTAACATATTGAGTAGCATCCACATGAATTTTTCCATGAATTTTATCTTTGAGTCTGTCGTCAAACGGTTATAACTCGAGTGTCCTTCGATAAAACAGCCATATCTTTTTCATACGGATTCGAAATCAGACATATAATATATCGACGGACATCTACAGAAAAAGTTACATCCGTTGCTCCCCGGCTTTGCCGGGTTCGGCGAAATCAAAATCTCGAAATTCCGCTTGCAAGATTGTGTTTTTGAGGTGAGAAGCTTCGGGACCCTTTTCGATAGAACTTTGAAAAATTCTACGGACCACATATTTCGTCCGTTCGAGCTTAAATTTTCTGTGGTTGGTTCCTGCGTGCTTCTATGTGTGAAAAAAATATTAGCAAAATAAAATAAAAATAAAAAAGTTGTTTTCTCTCTCCTCTACACTAGAGAGAGAAATCCAGAGAGAAAAATAAAAAGGTTGAACTGGATTTCCGTGCGGGCCTCTTAAGCCACCCGCACGGAAAGATAATCTTTCCGTGCGGGCCCTTAAGCCGCCCGCACGCGATGATTACCACCGTCTATATAGGGTGCGCGGGCTCCGAAAATTTCTAAGTCCCGACAAACCCTAGATCGACCACCGCCGCTCCCCTCCACTCGATCCCCTCCCCCTTCCCTCCCATCCCAGATCCGCCGCGGAAGAGGGGCGGCGACGGCGGCAGGCGATGGCAGCGGCAGGCGATGGCAGCGGCCTCCCTCGGCTTCCCTCCACCTTCCCTTCCCTCCCAGTTCCGGCGGAGGGGAGGGGCGTCGGTGGCGGAGGGCGACGGCAGCGGCGGGCGACGGCGGCGGCCTCCCTCGGCTCCCCTCCCCCTCTAGCTCCGATCACGGCCGCCTCGTCCCCCATGGCCGCCTCCTCCATGCCTCCACCGCCGCCGACTCCTCACCGACCGCCGCCTGCACCGACCGCGGCCGCCTCCTCCACCAGCCCTCCACCGGCCTCGGCCGCCTCGTCCCCCGCCGCCTCCACCGACCACGACCGCCTCCTCCACGGCCGGCCTCTACCGCCGCCTCCACCGACCGTGGCCGCCGTCACCACCGACTGCGGCCGCCTCCTCCTTCCAAAATTTGTTGTAAAATTTGTGATGATGTGAAATTTGTTGTAAAATTGTTGTAATAACATGTGAAATTTGTTGTAAAATTGTGATGATTTGAAATTAATTTTTAAATCAATTTGTAAGGAGGAGGCGGGTTAGGGTTAGGGTTAGGGTTAGGGTTAGGTTTTGATTTTGGGAATTTTTTTTTTGTGATTTTTCATTTTCGCGTGCGGACGGCTTAACGCGACCGCACGGGATAACCGATCTTCCCGTGCGGTTGGACCGCCCGCACGCGAAAATGGTCTTTTCCCAGACCTTCTCGCGCGTGCGGGCAGGCCTTCCGCACGGGAAGATGCCTTTCGGCCCGCACGGAAAAACCGTTTCTGTACTAGTGATAAACTCTAAAAACAGTGTACGCTAAGCTTAAATAGGAATGTTCAATTGAATGATCAGAAAATCAGCCAGATAGCAAACTTAGTGTCAAGTTCTTAGCATGGGAGAAATTGAAGTACCTGCTTAACCATGGCAATGAGTTTGATTGCTGAGCAGCGCCATGGCAATACAGATACCACTGATTCATTCTGCCAACAGTTATTCGATAACACAAATAGCAAATACACTATAATCACGAAGATTCATCTTGCCCAAGCATTACAACAAACAAACAGGGCCCAAGCATTACAACAAATAAACAGCTTGTATGTGTGCATATGTTGAGCGGAACAAATTATATCCGAATTATTTGTGAAGAATGTGGAACCAGACAACAAATATATGTCTACAAGGGTGCTAAATGAGCAGCAGTATACGAAGCACCAACTGTATGAATCGATTGAACCAAACTGGAAGCAAAAGGAAACATACTCAATGAATGACTCGATATGTATGAACTCGCCGAGAATCAGAATCAGCTTGCTGCAAGCGAAAGGCTAGAAGAGATAGTACAAAACTTGTCTCGGGTGTGGAGGTAGGTGATGAGATTCAAAGCGAGAGCGAGAGAGATTGAGCGAGAGAAATCAAATTTTGTTTTCAAATGTAGTTTATACAAGGATGATTACAAGTATTTATAAAGTAAGAAGGGATGTGAAGATAGTGTGAACATGTCCTAATAGGACATGTCCCCTCGTGAAGAGGTGTCTCTTATGAAGAGGTGTCTCTTTATGGATAAGCACAATTAATATGTGCTAATTGATCATCAAATAATCCTATTTCTAACACTCCCCATTGATCAATTGGCTTCTAGTAATCATCATTTGATTTATCTCATCGGAAAAACTCCTCCAAAACTCTACAGAAAAATTTATGGAGAAACCGTATTATAGATATATCAGGTAAACTTCTTAAAAATCCAATGGAAAAAATAAGGTGAAGAAATGTGATATATTATTAGCTATTTTTAGACTTTTATGAGTAAAGCTCATAATATGACCCAAAAATAGTAGGATGTTTATAGTTATCATTTATTAAAAATCTCAGTGGGAAAAAGTAAAATGATAAGACATATAACTTATGTTGATATTATCTCATTAAAAACTTTGAATGAGAAAACCTATTGGGCAAAACTCATACAAAGAAAAGAGTTGTCGACGGGTTATATTTGTAGACCATATTCTGAGGGTATTGAGGTACGTTGGAGCAAGAATCTATACGAAACGACATCAAGCACACAAAAAATAAGGATTATACTGGTTTAGGCCCTTCGTAAAGTAATAGTCCTACTCCAGTTTATATGGAATTATGACGAGAACTATAAAGATTACAATAGAGAACAACATAAAGTATCAAGTATCGATGAGATTCTGACGAGAACGTCTCGACGAGATCCAACCGGTGAATTATCTTCAAAGTCCTCCAGCTTGCTTTTGCTATGGTGATGGCTTATGCTATGATTCGATGATCCCATACCCCCTGGGGGCCTTGTATTTATATTGCAAACTGCCTTAATCTCCAAGTAGAACTCGAAGAGTATTTCCGGCATACGAGATCACAGGGTTTGTATCTTCTCCGAATAGGACACTAACACCTTTTATTTGGGATACAAATTCCCTAAATATTAGCCGAATTTCATAATATTAAGGTAACTTTCTTGTATACTTAAGGGTATGCCGTATCCGTAACCCTGACAGTAGCCCCTGACTTCAAATCAAATGAACTCACAGTGTTCTCGAGCCGAAATACTTGAATAAATGATGTTGTGTCTACCGGACCGTTCTCGAGACATCGAGAAGGTATGAAGCATGCGACAACACCATCGAAAAGCAACGGTCCACTGTGAATTTGAATTGAAGTCTAAAAAACTATCATAAACAAACCGAGAAAGTCATGACAGCAATTTCTCTTTCTTCCTCGAAATACGAACCGCCGGATGTGACTTATAAATTCCAATTCTGAGATTCATTTGGGTTCCATTTGTGCAAGTGACTTTCCATCTCCCTACATTCCAAACTCTCGCTTCCTTCGCCAACTGAAGAACCCTAAACTCACCTTCCCTTTTCATCCTCAAGCCAATCCCATGGATTTGAAAAAATCCAACGTCGACATGGAGGAGCTAAAGAAACTGCAAGTTAAAGGATCCCTTGCTGGGAGAAAAATCATGGATTGCTCGGAAGGAGGTACTAGTCCTAACCCCGTATTAGGGCAAGTAGTTTGTCTCGAAGCTTTTACACAATGCGGTTTTTTGCCCTCTCCTTCTGAATTCCTCCTGCTCTTGGACTTCTATAGAGGCTCGTAGAATCTCTGGTTGCGTCGGCTTCCGCCTCCAAGATGGGATGAATGCGGAATACATCCCCTTCAACTGCCACTCCTCTCGAGGACCATGGAGGTCGAAATGGTTCTACCTCTACGTGGAAGACCACACTGCCAGCGTCACCATCCCGAATGAGAAACCTGAGCGCACTCCTTCATGGATATCGAGACCTTCCTTGACCCCTCTCCAAGTATTCATAGAGAAAATCCATGACCTCCGGAAAACGAGGGTTGTCGGGGTATGAATTCGTCGAAGACTTCATACGTTGTTGAATCCAGCCCTTGCAAGCCCGAGCCCACCTCGCATACGAGTACTTAGGGGATCATGACAAAACACAGATCTCGGTTCAGGGTATACATTCTTGTAACCCTCCTGAACTCAATTTGCCCAACGAATGGATCTCAAATACTGATTATAACATCTTGCTTGCAGATCACACTGTGGCCACACGAGTAGGCCACATGGTGATCGACATGTCGCCGGACCCCGAGAAGCACCTCACGTCGGTATGGGACCTCCCGTCCTCGAACAAGGACACTGCCATCAATGTAAGTGACTTCGACTATTATCCTTCCCTTAAACATTAGTATATGAAGAAGTAGTAATCTAAGTTTTGTAGGCCATGCCTCTAACGGACGTCATCAGTCCGCTTGCTGATCACTAGGTCGGGGCCTCTCTAAAAGATAAGGCGACCTCAGAGCAAGCGGCAGCCGCGAGCACCCCGAAGCGGCAGCGGAACCAAGCCTTCCAAGAGAAGGTGGACGGCCCTAACAAAGTCACCGGGAGTGGGGGCGCTTGTCCATACAAATGGCTCCGAGGTTAGTTGTACCCCATATGATTCGTGAATCATCTCATGAAGCTCCTCGGTCACAACATACATGTCTTGCAGACCACCTTCGGTGCCAAATCCTCATCCCAGGGGAAGAGGACGCTCCTGAAGCAGCAGAAGCCCATGTAAGTGACTATCTCATCTGATCTCGCAATCCTCGTTCTCGTAGTGTTTTCTGTAACACATGTTTTCCCTTCATGTAGCCCCTCTCCCGTGACCTATGCTCAAAACACTGGCCGCGAGGATACGAGCTTCGCTCCTCCCGCCGTCATCGTCGCTGCGCTAACACCACTTTTCCCTCTGCCGAGCATCTCAACCGCTATCGTGTCACCTTCGGTTATCGATAGACTAGTCGAGGCCAGCCGCCTGCTGCAGTCCGGCACACGCGACCTCCTCACCGAGATTGAGCTGCTTCGACCGCGAACGACCGTGTCATCCAGCTGGAAACACAACTGGCAGAGGCGCAAAATGACTTGAAGAAATTCAAGGACATGGTTACCGGCCATGGAAAGCAGCGACAGGGCTGGGAGAAGAGGATAGAGGAGACCCAAGAGAACCTGGCGTCACTCCGACAAGACCTCCAGGACGACTACAGTCAGCTCGATATGGTGGCCCGTAGCTTGGACATCCACGAGAAGGGCCCCGAGTTACCCAACAAGACAATGGTCTTGAGGTCCTTGGGCACCCTCATCAGCAAGCTAGAGGGCACGTCCACGAAGCACGCCAAGCACGTCGCTGAGGAGATGTGTACCGGTCTTAGGTCTGGTGCTTGTCACATCCTTGCATTCTGAAGCTCACGCACCCCGAGATCAACTTGGAGGAGGCTTTGGAGAAGGACGGAGCTGACGCGACGCGCGAGGACGTGATGTTGGAGCTCGTCGAGCTGGGGGAGAGTGTCATTTCGTTTTTTGAACAGTAAACCGCTGCTCCCCCTTTGAGTTGTAATTTTAAGAACAATCGATAGGCCTCTTATCCTTTTCGAGAACAATATCCTTTTTTATTGTACTTAAGTCTTTGGTACTATTGTGATGATTTCTAGATGTATTGAGGATGAGATCGTCCAGCAAGGAGGACGTAACTCATGATCATAGCGCCACGACCCCTTCGCCTCACGCTTCCTCTACTCCGAGTGTTGATGACCAAGCCTTGGTCGTCGTTAACCCGGATAGCACGCTGGATCCACTAGGACTCCAACTTAACTCTCTTTTCGAGCAGAACCAAGGTACGAAATTTAACCTTTGTAGCTTTTGCCCTTGTGCGCACATAGAGGAAGCTAATCGAGATAAAATGTCGTATGTAGGCCTCGAGAACGCTTTAGAAGAGAGAGGACACCGTGCCTAGTACTGAAGGGCTAAGTTCGAAAAGGCGGAGCTCGAAAAGATGGCGGACGCTGCCCGCAAGGAATAAGGTGTGGAGACTCTCTGAGGTAGGAAAGTTTGGATTGACGCTTATCTCGAAGGTTGTTGTCTGGCACTTATGCGGCTGTGTGAGGAGCTGCGAGTGGCCCATCCTCCTGCTGAGAAGTCTGTAAGTGGCCATCTTTCATGGATGCGGAGTACATGAGACCAACTGGTAGGGATCGGGAAGCGTATCGACAACAGCTTGAAACAAGAGTGTCGTCGTGCTAGCCGATATGCAGGTGGTCACATCCTCGCCTGTATCCAAGATGGTCGTCCACAGATGAACATGGGATTTCTTCAGGAAGGCTTCACCCATTCTTGGATGAGGCCAGATGAGATCGACCACCTCGCGCAATCTCTCGCTCCGCTGGTCGTGGACATCTTCTCCACGATGAACTAGCAGTGGCCGTCTTGGTAGTTTAGGTCCCTGAAAGATACTTAATGTAAATGTTAGAACTCTTTATAATTTTGCTTATGTAAGAATTGAAATCTATGACTAAGCGATTACAAAGAAATAGTGTACGAGTACTCTCGCGAGAGCTGCCCTCAGCTGACAGAGTATGGTACTCTCCCTAGCCCCCAGCTGTTTTTATGGATAAATCGTTTTCCACAAAAGCAGCTCAAATCTTATCACAAACCATGCTAAAGCAGCGGATTCCTAGTCCCCAGCATCTAACATGGTCGTTTGACCCTACATGGCCTGAAAAACTTTCACAATGTTAGACGTCCCCAACCGAGGTCCAAGGGATCGTGAAGCTTGTTAGACTAGCGTAAAAGGATGGTAGGATCAACTTTGAGATGAGGCGATATAAGAAAAGGGGGTCACCAGGTGAAACACTTAGAAATGAATGATATCGGAATACTGTATACTATTAAACTGAACTTTCAGACTTTGGTACGTCAGTCCTATACATAAAATGTACATAGTTAGTCGATGTTCCAAGAATTTGCCAGCTCGCGGCCTTCGTCGTCTGCGATCTTGAACGCGCCTGGCCATAAGACTTTGACCACCGTGTACGGTCCCTTTCACTTTGGTGAGAGCTTGTTTCACCCTGTCTAATTCTGAACTCGTCAGAGGATGTAATTGCCGATGGTGAGTGTGCGGGCACGAACACGCTTTTCGTGGTAACGACGTAGGGCCTGTTGGTACATGGCTGCTTGAACGACAACACGTTTCCGGTGCTCCTCTAAGAGGTTGACATCGTCTGCTTGCCGCTCCACCTGTTCCTTATTTGAATGCTTCTCGACTTGTGTAGATGGATGTCGTAGCTCTGAAGGGAGCATGACCTCGAAACCATACATGAGAAAGAAGGGAGTCTCTTTGGTGGAGGTTGTCGGGGTGGTAGGAACGGCCCACAATACGGAAGGGAGTTCATCAACCCAGCGTGTATCATAGGCCAAGAGCCTACCGTACACACGTGTTTTGATCCCCTGGAGCACGATCCCATTTGCCTGCTTGACCTGCCCATTACTCTGGGGATGGGAGACTGAAGCGAAGCAGATTTTTACTCTGAATTCAATGCAGTAGTCTTGAAAGGCACCACTAGTGAACTGGGAGCCATTGTCCGTCAGGATCCAGTGCGGGAGTCCATATCGGTAGAATATCCCTTTCATGAACTTGATGGCGTGTTCGACTTTGATTTCTCTTGTCGGCTTTGCCTCAATCCACTTGGTGAATTTGTCAATAGCCACGAATAAGAGCTTGTAGCTACCTTGTCCTCGAGGAAATGGTCCGAGGATGTCAAGCCCTCAGTACGAGAACAACCAGGTGAGAGGGATGATCTGGAGTGTTTGGGCTGACATTTTGGTGTGTTTGTTGTGAAATTGGCAAGCTTTACACCGTTTTACCAAGTCACAAGTGTCTTGAAAAGCTATTGGCCAAAAAAATCTTTGTCAAAAGGCTTTTCTGACCAGGGTTCGCCTGTCGGCATGAGACCCACAAATTCCTTCATGGATATCGAGTAGAAAATCCTTGCCCATCTTCGGGAGAGACAAACTTGGGCAGAACTCCGTTCGAGCATTTTTTGTATAGATCGTTGTTGATCATACAATAAGCTTTTGCCTTGCCGAACAGAAGTAGTGTCAAACTTTGCTACGTCGAAAGTGATCTGCTCTGTACGGAAGTTGTTGGCCTTGCCGAACGTCACAGCTAGTATGATCTTCCCCAGCGGTTTTGACGATGATTTTTGGATTGATCCCATGAAAGGGCTGTTTGGAAGGAATAAGCTCGCTTCTAGGGATACCGACTGCATCGAGGGTGCTGGCGAAGAGGAGATTGATGGAGCTACCACCGTCGGTGAGGATCCGTGCAACCTTGATATTCCGAATAGTGGGTTCGATTACTATCGGATACCAGCCTGGTACAATTGTTGTTGTTGGGTGGTCGGCCTCAGAGAACTCGATCTTCTAGTTGGACTACTTCATCTTGGCAGCAACTTCTTGTGAAGTAGAGCAGACTTCGTGTTCTACCTTCTTATACTGCCTTTTAGAGGTGTACGTTGTAGAACCATCGAAGATATGGGTTACTTGCAGGTCGAAGTCTGGAAACACGAGTTCGTCATCAGTGCTCCTCTCAACCACGCAAACTCGCTTTCCTTTTTCGAGGGCCAGCTGTTTTGCCAATGCTTTTTGGAATACCTAGCACTCCTCCAACGTATGTGTGCCGGTCTTGTGTATTGGGCACCATTGTCGTACTGGTTCATCGCCTTGAAGGGCTGGGCGCTTTGGGGGTGCGTTTGCTTGCTCTGCAACAAGGACCTCTGTCTCCTACTTACGTTTTCCTTCCTTTTTCGATCTTGTTTCTTCTTTTTACTGGACTCCAATGCTTCTTTATTGGCCGATTGCTTCTCCTCGACCACCTTGCCTTTTCCATCTCTTCTCTTGAGGGCATCGTCTGCGTGAGCACATCTACCAATGATCTCGAAAATATTCATGGCAGAAGTTATTCGTCTTGTTGCCAACTCTTCGATGATGTAGCGATCTCGGACGCCTGACTTAAACGTGCGTATGACAGAGACGTCGGTGATCTCGGAGATTGTATTCTGGCATTCTTTAAAATGTCGTATATAGTCCTTTAAGGATTCACCCGGGTTCTGCCTAAGGGCGTGTAAATCGTCCTCGACCGCATGCCGCTTGTATGTTCCTTGAAAATTGACGACAAATTGCTGCCATAGGTCTTCCCAGGAAGAAAACGAGCGAGGTGTAAGGTGCACCAGTCATGACCGAGCAGATCCTTTCAATGCTGCAGACAATTAGTTTGCTACGCATTGTCGTCTGTGTCGGCCGTGTAGAGAACTATAGAGTAGACGTGCAGGAACTCCTTAGGATCAGTACTGCCGTCATACTTTACTATCGTAGTAGGACGGAACTTGTTTGTCCATCGCTGGATATTTCGATCTTTGCAAGCATCGAGTTCAGCCTTCACTTGAAGTATTTCCCATCATTCGACCAGAGAGTGTTGGGACGTCTTGTGGATCGAACACCCGGTGTGGTGGTTTGGAGGAGACTTCCTTGTTGGCACCTGGCCCCTAACAGATGTCTGGGGCTTGGCTGCTTTAAGAGTTTTTCGGGGAGCTGAAGTCATTGGCTTCCTCTTTTCTGACTGGACAGGAGGAGCAGCTGACAAGGGTTGTTTTCTATCGTCCTCGTGGCCCCGTTCTTGATCTCAGCTGATATTGGGGAAGGTGAGATTGGGGTTGCAGCGAAGACGGGAAAGACGATGGATCTGACTTGACTCCAAACGAACGTCGGTTGGATAGGATCTCCCAGGCCAGGACAAATGTGGACATTGTTGTGGGAAGGCCTTTAGCTTGAAGTCATCACGGCAAAACCTTGAGCACTAAGTCCCCTTACCTGGCACGCCACTGTCGACAGGTTATATCCGTAGACCGTATTCTGTGGGTATTGGGGTATGTTGGAGCAAGGATCTACACAAAATGACATCAAGCACACAAAAGACAAGGATTATACTGGTTCAGGCCCCTCGTAAGGTAATAGCCCTACTTCGGTTTATATGGAATAGAGAACAACAGAAAGTATCAAGTACCAACGACATCCTAACGAGAACGTCTCGACAAGATCCAACTGGCGAATTATCTTCAAAGTCCTCTGGATTGCTTCTGGTATGGTGATGGCTTGCGCTATGATTCGATGATCCCGTACCCTCTGGGGGGCCTTACATTTATACCGCAAACTGCCTGATCTCCAAGTAGAAGTCAGAGAGTATTTCCAGCATACGAGATCACAAAGTTTGTATCTCCTCTGAATAGGACTCTAACACCTTCTATTCGGGATACAATTTCCCTGAATGTGAGCCAAATTCCATAATATTAAGGTAACCTTCCCGTATACTTAAGGGTATGCCGTATCCGTATACTTCATAACCCAAGGATAGGAGGTATGCCTTATTCGTAACCTGACAAGAGTGTAATATAATTAAGATAGGTTATTTCTTAGAGAGAGATACTCTCCCTGAAACCTAGAAATTTTTAAGTTGTATCATGCTAATTCCTTTGACACATTTAAATAATGTGGAGTATGGTAGAGATTTCGTGAATAAATCGGCAAGATTATCACATGACTTAGTTTGCAAGATGTTTATCTCTCCATGTTGTTGAAGCTCATGAGAATAAAACAATTTGGGAGCAATATGCTTAGTGATGTTGCTTATAATATAACCAGTTTCCATCTGAACACAAGCAACACTATCTTCATAGATAATAATAAGTGATTCTAATGAACTAGTACCACAAGATGTTAGTTTGTGGTTAATCATTCTGTGAAGCCATACATATTCACGTAATAGACTTTCATGAAATAACAATTTCACCTTGTAAAAATACAAATCCTATTTGTGATCTGGCATTGTGGGGATCGGATAAATAGCTAGCATCAGTATACCCAATTAAAGTCGAATCCTGTTTCCTTTTAAAGAAAAGTCGTAGATCTCTTGTGCCATTAAGATATCGGAAGACATTCTTAACTCCAGTCCAATAGCGTTTGGTAGGAGCAGTGCTATATCTTGCTAGTAAATTTACTGCGAAAGTAATATTTGGCCTAGTACTATTTGAAGATACATAAGTGCGCCTATAGCACTAAGATATGAAAAATCTGGTCCTAGAAGATCCTCTTCATTTTCCTTTGATTTAAATGGATCTTTCTCTATGTCTAGAGATCTAACCACCATAAGAGTTTTGTAAGGATATGACTTATCCATATTAAATTTCTTCAATATTTTCTAGGTATATGCAGCTTGATGTACAAGGATTCCAGAAGGTAAATGTTCAAGTTGTGGACCTAAGCAAAATTTGGTTTGACCCAAAACCTTCATTTCAAATTCCGTTGTTAAATGATGACATGCTTTATTAATATCTTGTGTATTGCCAATGATGTTTAAAACATCGACATATGCTGAGAAAATACAAAATCCTGTGGGGGATTTTTTAATGAAGACGCACGGGCAACGAAAGGAATTCACTTAATCGGTTATACCATATTCTGCCCGATTGTTTTAAGCCAGAAAGTGACTACTGCAACTTAACACAATACATGTTACAATTTACCTTTTGATTCGGGATGTCAATTCCGTGAGGAATCTTCATGTAAATATCAGAATCAAGTGACCCATATAGATAAGCTATCACTACGTCCATCAACTACATAGATAGATGATTTTGTACTACCAATGATATTAAATATCGAAAAGTTATACCACTCATGACTGGAGAATAAGTTTTATTGAAATCAACGCCAGATCTTTGCGTAAAATCTTATGCTATAAGCCTTTCTTTATATCTCACCACCTCTTTGTTTTCATTCTATTTTTGGATGAAAACCCATTTGTATCCCATAGGGAAAATACCACGAGGAGTAGGCATAACAGCCGAGAATACATCTCTTTTATAGAGCGAGGCTAATTCCGCTTCAATTGAATCCTTACATTTGTTCAGTCAGAGTGTTTTTGGCACTCTATTATAGACCTAGGTTCTGGATCGACCCTGAGGCAATCAACCATTTGTTCGGAAAAATAAGTATCAATAATTGTAGCTTTTCTATCAAAAGATTCTCTAGTTTCAAAATAGTTGATGGCAATTTCATCCACCCTTATAGACTCATTGGGATCTGCCGAAACAATGCGTCTAGGGTCTTTCGAATTCCTAGTTTCAGCATTGTGCACGACCGAGTTAGGTCACAAATCATTATGATCTACTTGATATATAGTATCCATGTGGTGTGTACCAACTAAAGGTTTATTTGCATTTACCATCTTTCTTTGCTTATTAGCAATACTTTCTCTCTTAGTGGTCGTACTTGTTCGTCGCTTTTCAGTGAGTGGAAGTTAAGTGTTATTGTTTGGTACCTTCACTCTTTATGTGGCATTCTGAGTGGGAATGAAAGATTTAATCACATCTTTGTAATTGGTAAATGCATCTGGCAGGTTATTTGCAAGTCTTTGTAAATGTATAATCTTCTGAACTTGCAGTTCAGTCTCAGTAGTACATGGATTAGAGGCTAGAATACCCTGGGCATCCCAGTCAATTTTCTGGTATTCTTCTAGTACTTGAAGTCTCCCCCTAATGGCGGAAAATGTTTCTCATCAAAGATAGAGTTAGCGTATCGGACTGTAAATAGATCACCTGTTAGGGTTTCTAAATACTTTATGATCGATGAAGATTTAAATCCCACATAGATCCCTACTTTCCTGTGTGGGCCCATAGCAGTACGCTGTGATGGTGAGATCGGTATGTATACAACAAAACTGAACTTACACAAATGAGAAATACTTGGAGAATTTTCACGTACTAACTGCATTGAGGAAGTTCCATGATATGCAGTTGGTCGTAGTTGGAAAAGGTCAGCAGCGTGCAGTACTGCATGACCGCAACACGATGAAGGCAATTTGCAATTCATCAATAATGATCGAGCAATAAGCTTGATTCTTCTTGATTCTTTTGATCAATGATTCAGCCAAACCATTTTGTGTGTGGACATATGAAACAAAATGCTGAACCTAAATACCTAATGTCATGCAATAATCATCAAATGTATGAGATTTAAATTCGGTAGCGTTGTCCATACGGATTTATTGAATCCTATGTTCAGGATAATTTGCCTTCAACATTATTAGTTGAGACATTATTTTAGCAAAAGCATGGTTTCCTGTGGAGAGAAGACACACATGAGATCATCTGGTAGATGCATCAATTAAAACCGTGAAATACCTGAACGGTCCGGATGTTGACACAGTAGGGTCACAAATATCTCCTTGAATGCGTTCAAGGAATTTAAGTGGTTCGATATTTAGATAAGAAGGTCCCAAAATCAGTTTTCCAGTAGCACATATAGTGCATACAAAATCAGAGGATCTGAAAAATCTTTCAGTGATCAAATTATGATCAATAGAGTTGCCAATAAATTTTCTCATCATCCCAATACCAGGGTGCCCGAGTCAATCATGCCAAGTGGGGAATGCATCGACATTTTGAAAAATTACATTATACGCAACATGTGCAGCGGGCTTAATGTATGTATAGTAAAATTTAGATGTGAGAGATGGAATTTTCTCGCAAATGCATTCGCCATATCCATTTTGTGTACTTAAGAGAAGGAATTCTTCTTGATTATGCATATGGGTTTTAATGTAGAACCCATTTTAATGGATATCTCTATAACTTAATAGGGTACGGGTTGAATCGGGATACAGTAGGGCATCCTCAATTGTGATATGTGTACTCATCGGGAATGTAATAGTTGCTTGTCCAGACCAAACTATCACAGCATCGCATCCAGCAATGGTCAAAACTTTGCCCTCTCTCCTCTTGAAATTTTGAAAGTATTTGGTCTCCCTAAGTATAGAGTTTGTGGTACCATAGTTCACAAGACATAATTCCTCTCCTACCGTATTGATTTCCTTGGACATCTATAGTGAAAGAAGAATTACTTAGTAAAGAATTCTTTATTCAATATATAGATATGCATACATTAATTAAACATCAAATACATAGTATGATGTTTACAGGGGTTTAATAGTACATACTCTAATGACTAGCAAGTCTTACAACCCGATAACATGAGGAGTTTGTACTTTTCTACTTATTATAGCAACTATTGTTTGACATATTTTTGGATATCACTCGATGGAACACACTGAGATTAGAATGAATCTCCAAGTGGGTCTGTTGAGCAGTACTCTATGAGCATATCGCTCAATGCAAAAAGTGCAGCAGGATCCTCTGGGAGAGGGTTGAGGTTATTCTGTGGTCCAATAGGAGCCTATTGAGAACCAACCTCCGGTTTTGCTTTACTTGTAAGATTGAAGTGTGCTTCATTTCTTAGTTTCGCAGAAGACTTTTTTCCCTCGAGGGATGTCTGATACAGGAGAACTAGGTGCTTTGGGATATGACAATCTTTAGCGACATGATAGTCAGATCTACACCTGTTGCAATGCTTGTTGCTGTTGCCACGAGGTGCTGGTGCCTTACCCTTTCCTTTTCCTTTCTTGCGACTATTCGATTTGCGCCTGTTGTTACATTTGCGTTTTCTAGCCAACTTCTGAAGAATTTCTCTTGAACTCTCTTTTATTTTCAGCGTTGTTTTTGACATTGAAGTGCACCTCAGGCAATGGGGCAAAGCTAGGGGGCATTGTTGAGCATTCTTTATCAGAAGCTCATGATGTTTTTCTGCCTAAGTTAATGTGTGAATAAGTTGAGAATAATGCCAAAAATTATTGGTGTGATAATGTTGATTCAGTATCCTGTCCTTTGGAAGCATAATAGATAGTCTTTTCTATCTCTTCTGCCTTCGTTAGTTCTTTTTCGCAAAACTTCAACTTGGAGAAAATGGTATGAACAACATGATTGTAGTTTGCAATAGTTTTAAAATCCTAGAGACGTAAATAGTTCCACTCATGATTAGCCTCAGGCCAAATAAGTTCATTTTGCTGATCATAATGCTCTTTAAGAGCTTTCCATAAGTCAAGCGGGGTCGTCTTCAACAGATACTCTTTCTTGAGATCGTTATGGATATAGAGCCTAAGTAGAAAAAGGGCAATGAATTTCTACCTATCCTCAATTGGTGGATCCCCAGTATTGGGTTCCTCAATTGTATTAGCAATCCCACGAGAAGCAAAGTTTATTTTGATATCCAAAGCCCAAGTTGGTAGTTACTCCCATAAGGACAAATTCATCGAACTCTTTAGTTGCCATATTTGTGCAATCATAGTTAACTTTATTAATTTATAGAGATAAATTAATAAAACATGATATTGATGTTGTAATCTTAATGCTAAATGTAAGACCTCATATTTTGTAATGTTTTTTTAAAAAATGTAGGTAATAGACCATATAATTTGAGTTAGAATTCAAAATTAGGAGGCACAATGTGAATAATCTCCAAGTCATGAAACAATGGAGTAGATCTCTTAATAGTGGGCATGATGAACTTGTTGCCGAAAACATGGTCTTTAGGCTAATCTATACTATCTATAAAGTAACAACCCACTAATCCTAAAGCTTAATATGCAATCATGTCATCTCATCATCCACTAGCAATAACTACATACAAAACTCATGCAAACATGCAACATCATATACAATTCATTGAATTCTACAAATCAACGTCCATTCATCTTCCTTCACATTATTTTCACAATATTTTTAACATATATATATCCATTATTTTTATAATACTTAACATATATTCATTCATATAATCAAAGTATGGGATATCATATTTCACCTACAATCTCATACAGAGTCTACTAAATTTATCTCTCTCTGAACATAGTTTGACAAACCAATTTTATTTGTTGTTAATAACTAATATAATTTTTACTCTTAGCTCAATTATTAAAAAAATATTAAAAGATACTTAGTAATTTATGCAGCAAAGCACGAGGAATCACCTAGTATATTCTAATCAATATACCGCAGCTGATGTTTAGGGCTTCACTACCTTGTGCGCAACCAAAATTCAAATAATCTAATATTTTCAAACATATTCTCGGAATAACACATGTAGGTAATCATCGTAAGATGTAGACCTCTTAGTGATGGGCGAGATACTCGCTGCCTAAATTATGGCAAATAAAATCTTTTAGGAGAAGAATTTATTGCGGTCAATGTATAGGACTCCATCTCCATGTGTTTTAATTCCAAGTCAAAATGTGTAGTCCATCTTGCATTAAATCCTCCATTAATCATTTTATACATAATTAAGAGGATTTGCTAAGTTAAAATACAAAATTTAAAGAATTTTGCAAATTAACAGAGCGAGTGAGTCGAAGAATGGCGGCTCCCCCATGTACGTAGCTAGGGTTCCCATTCGGCCAAACCCTGGCGGCGTGGGAATAGGGAAACGACCTCTCCTTGATCCCGTCCGATCTGGTGGTGGAGGCGGTTGCGGAGTCGATGATGGCGGGACGCCAGGAGCTGGTGGTAACTCCATGCCCGGCGAGAGTGAGCAAGGAACGCTCCCGGGTAACACCACCGCTGTCCATCCGTGGACGGTACAATATTGTACGCACCGGACTTGGATGCGGCGAGGCATGGCTTCCGGTGAGGCGGGGGCTGGCGGAGTGGCAACCAATCCGTTGTCGGCGACCACGCGACATCGGGGTTGGTTGTGGTAGCCACTGACCTGTATCCTGGCTCTGGCGTGGTAGCCCCGACGCTGCCTCATCCATCGGCAGAGAAGGTGGTGGAGACGGCGAGCGTGGTGCCAGCGAGGGAAGTCGAGAACGGCATCCAAAATCAAACCAAAAGTAGGCATCGTACCTTTGCAATTGATTTCCTTCTCTTCCTCTTCTCCTTCGCAAGCAATGCTGATAACGAGTTGAGATTCAAAGCAAGAGCGAGAGAGATTGAGCAAGAGAAATCAAATCTTGTATTCAAATGTAGTTTGTATATGGATAGAGTAAGAAGGGATGTGATGATAGTGTGAACATGTCCTAATAGGACATGTTCCCTGATGAAAAGGTGTCTCTTATGAAGAGGTGTCTCTTCATGGATAAATACAATTAACATGTGCTAATTGATCATCAAATAATCCTATTTCTAATAGTAGGAAAAGACACATTTGGTGGGTGGGGCTGCACTTACACTATCCTCTCCATCATATGAACATGCCGGTAAAACTGCAAAGAAAGAAATACGTGCGCACAGTCAATATCAGTGTAAGAAATGTGAATATGAAGTCACTTGCTGCAGCTGTATATGCGAACCTCTGCTACGGCGCCTGGGAGGATCAAAGGCAGACCGGCGACAAGGTGGCCCGGAGTAGCACCCGTTGCAACGACACCGACTGGGAGGAGTGCTGGCCGGGCTACCGGTGGAAGGGTGAACAACGGTGCCTTGGAGCAGGTAGCGATGACGGCGGCGGCGACTAGGAGGAGTGCTGGTGGAAGGCAGGAGAAGCAGCTAGCGGTAGATTGGGCCACCTCGGCACCGGCATGAACATTGTAGGCTTGTCGAGGTGGAGATGCTCTGATGCATGTTGGGCCACGGCTCCGGCGGAAGGGCTCGGACTACCTTGGCGGCGACGGGGGCAGACAGTGATTTGCAGCGGGTGGAGTGGCAGAGTGCTTGCCGACGGGCGTGAGTTGGCGAGGCGCGCGCAAAGTGCCACCGCGGCGAGGGAATGTGAGGAGGAGTCGGGAGGCGCGGCAGCGGGAGTAGCGCAAGGATGTGCACGCTGCGTAAGTGTCATCGTGCGTTGAAAGAGTGGGGTGGGGTCGTGCTGTGAAGGGGTGGGATGGGGAGTCGGTGATTTCTTTCACCGTAGCAATGCAAGAGAACATCCGTTTTCAGCCGTCGCTGGATGAGTAGATCGGATGGCCGAGGAAAGAGATGAGGTTGTTCTATATACTTTTGTCTAGGTGCACCTAGGAGAAAGTGAAACTCCTTTTTATATTCAGGCAATTATGCTTTTGACCCTTTTTTGATGTTTAACTACCAATTTAAACCTACTTTCTTAAGTTTTTTTATTTGACCCTTTTTTGGAAAATGAAGATTAGTTCAGACTCTATTCCGCTAAGGCAACATAACGGTGTTAATTCAGAGAAAAATGGCCTTTATGCCCTCGCTCATTTTACTCTACTTTTTCAAAGTTTTTTCCTTTCCTAATTTCATGTATTTTTTATATAAAAAATGTGATTAAAATTTTGACTAAGATATGTGACAAATTTGACTTAGGTTTGAGGGATTTGATAAATTTGAAATAGATTAGACTTTTTTTTGGCAAAATTCACTTAGATTTGATATAATTTTGACAAACTTAACTTACATTTGACAGATTTTTGATAAATTTGACAAAAACTTTACAGAATCCCTCCAGCACCAGCAGCATGTGGTCCTTCTAACTAGGAGAGCGTTGGCTCCGTCTCCCTCTGCCCAGGCGAGCTCTCTCGCACCTCTCTCAGCGCTGCCAACTTCACCACGCCTGCCTCCGTGCCCGATGGTAGTGAGATCCCGTGCCACCCTCCTCGACCCACGCCGCACGCTTCCCTCAACGCCCGGCGGTGGTGAGCTCCCATGCCACCCTCCTCGCCCCGCGCTACGAGCTCCTGCACCACGCGCCTCCCTCCGTGCCCGACGGCGGCGAGCTCCCGTGTCATCCTCCTCGGCCCGCTCCATGCGTCACTCTCCTTCCGCGTGGAGCAGCCACCATGCTGCCGCTCCTCCCTCCGCGCACTGGCGCCGCTGCTCCCACTCTTCGTGCGCCACCGCTGTGTCACCTAGCACCGCTGCTTCCTTCCTCTGCGCGCCGCCGACGCTAGCACCAACCGAGAGAGATGAGGTTGGGAGTGATTGGATAGGGTTGGGAGTGAATGGATAGGGTTGAGTCCTCAGTGTGAATAATAATTTGATTGTTTTTTTCTAAATGAAACCCTAACAGCGTAATGGAACACGAGCAGACGGTAACTTCATTTTTGAAAAATGAAATCGAATGAGCAAACTAGTAGGATCAAATTGATATTTAGATTCTATAGGGTCAAATGACTAATTATTCCTTTTATATTAGTATATCAGGAGCTCAGGAACGTAAAGCTACGTACGTACGTGAGGATTGAAACTCTAACTAGATGAAACGAATTGAATTTCCTGGCCTCTACATGTCGTCATTGAAAGATTAAATTTAAGAGAAAATCCAATAAATATTGTTGACAAACAACCGAATCCAAAAAATGTCATCGACAAATGCAAGTTCTATAAAATGTCATTGTACAAATGATTTTGTCTTAAAAATACTATCGTCGTTAGGGTTCCGTCCATCTCACGCCATTAAATACATTATTCATTCTATAGCACTTAAGAAAGGGCTGCTAACAGAACCCTAACGATGATGATATTTTTAGGATAAAATCGCTTGTACAATGGCATTTCATGAAACTCATACTTATCGATGACATTTCTTGAAATTGGGTGCTTGTCAATGGCATTTCTTGGATTTTCTCTTTATTTAAAGTAGGAAGGTAGCTCACGTATCCGTGCAAGCATATTAACACGTGGGCATGTATTATTGGTTGCATTTGAGAAACTTGTAAGGGTGAAAGAATGTAAACCGGATAATACATGTCATGCTTAAAAATATATTTTTTCACAAATTTTCTTCATCGGAATTGCTTAAATAAGCTTTCCAAGCTATTTGTCAGCAAGGCCATTCCAGCGACATGGCGCGAAGGGCAATCGTCAAGGGCCCAGCGCATTTAGGGGCCCATTCGGTTGATATGTCCCTAAATAAAAGTATCATATCATGTCTAATTAACTTAGATCAATCAACTAAATCAATCAGTAAAAAGACTAAGTTAACTATGATTAATAATATTGACAGTAAATATGCAGCAATTATCCATCCATCACACATTATATCAACTTTGTTTACTTAGAGTTAAATAAGCGTTTCTCTAAAACAAATAATATTCATCTCTTAGTCTTTCCTATATACTAGGTAGCATTTATTAATAAAGTAGATCCAATTAATTTTTAGCTTTCTATTAACTTGTTTATCATTAATTTATAATCTATTGTAAATTATACCATACAAAAATCATTGACACAATGCATTTTATAATTATAATAATAGATATCATTCAATAAGAGATTAATTTATTAAAAGGGGCCCCAAATTTTTTGTCGTCTTAGGGCCCCATATATTAGGAACGACCATGTTTGTTAGATTTAAACTTTATAATATTTAATTCATCTCAATAAGCAATTGTTCACAATATTCTTCATTATCTAGAAAGAAGGTAGACTTAGTTTTTTTAAATACATGTCTAGCAAATTAAGTGTAAACTAAAATTTTTTAATTAAATGTTTAGAGTCTCTTTTTTTAACAAATCTTGAAAAACTATTATTGTTGATATATATGTTTTATTTGTACATCAAGCAAACCCACATTCTAATTGGTTCATATTGATGCAGTTTGTTACATACTTAGTTATATATGAATTATTACTTAGAAGTTCATATTTATGCAGTTTATTACATATATATTTAGCTATATATATATATATATATATATATATATATATATATATATATGAATTATTACTAAAGACATAGGAGATATACATATCCTATGATCTGCGTAATCTATAGTGATTATTTTTTTTAAAATAAACCTAGTACGTCAACATGATGAGTTCAAAAAAACTTAAAATTAAGAGTAACAAATAAAACTTTTAAACCAACTATATAATGCTATCTTAGTGTGTCTTATATATGTAATAATATATGAAAAAACTGATAAGGTCATTATTTTTTAATCTATGATAGATCTTATGGTTGAAAACAATTCCTTTCCCTGCCGTACGTGCCACCGTAAGTACTCCGTACGTACATATGTGCTCAATAATCTAGTCTCCACGATGTCCAAGTATAGTTTGTGATAAACATCACGCAGAAACATTGCCTGTCAAGACGGCTAATTTCACCCAACCTGGCTGACAACGTATGTATGTGAACATACAACCGGATATATAGAGTCCTAGCAAGATAACAAAGAGCCATCGTTCCGCTATCAACCATATATATGTAGCTTAACCCAAACTTATTTTTAGTTAATGAATTGAAGTCTCCAATCCTGTCAAACTGTAATTTTTAGAAATATCAGAGAGAAACAGTGCGCGGTAAGACTGAGATAACCGGATAATAATGAGATAAAGACAAAGTATATATCTGGAATAGTAAATATTAATTAATCCACACGTGAGAGAGATATATATATATATACTTGAAAGGTAAACAGACCGGCGTCATTACAAGAAGTGTTTAAACTCTCTATATCTGCAAACCGTAACCACTATATAACCAGCGGTGCCATGGACCAACGAACATCGACCACATCAACCCACGTAGTACAGAAACCCAGCTTTCGCAATTCAGATGAAGATGGCGCCGTCCAAGTGCATCCTCCTAGCCTTCTTCGCCCTCTTCGCCGTCGTCTCTCTGCAGCCGTCGGCAGCCGTCAGGGACGCCCAGGTGTTCAAGCCAGCCGTCGCCGTCGTGCATGATCAGGAACAAGCACCGGAGAAGGCCAATGCCGACGTGATCCAGCCATCAGCTTCGCTGGTTGGATTGCCAGGTCTGCCTCCATTGCAACCACTTCCGACGATCCAAATCCCAGGTCTTCCGCCACTGCCGCAACTTCCGACGATCCAAATCCCAGGGCTTCCGCCATTGCCTCCACTTCCAACGATCCAAATCCCAAATCTTCCACCATTGCCGTCACTTCCAACAATCCAAATTCCAGAGCTTCCACCATTGCCGCCACTTCCAACGATCCAAATCCCAGAGCTTCCGCCATTGCCACTCCTGCCGCCAATTCATGTCACTCCGGGATCATCAGGTGCATCGGTGCAAGTCCTCGCTAGCTCCCAGATGGCACCAGCAGCACCTACCACGCCGCAGCCAACGGAGTGCTTGTCATCGTTGATGGAGCTGATGCCATGTATGGAGTATGTCACGAAGGCCGATGTGCCGGCTCCGCCAAGCATCTGTTGCGATGGCTTCAAGTCGCTCGTGGAGAAGGCGCCCATCTGCCTCTGCCACGGCATCAACGGCAACATCAGCAAGTTCATGCCGGCGCCGATCGATTTCACGCGCATGATGTCGCTTCCAACCACCTGCGGTGTTGCCCCGCCTGTTGAGGCTCTGACCAAGTGCTTCAGTAAGTCTTTGCTTTCTTTTTCTTTTCCAAGTAGTTTCCCGAATTTCACATATATATCTTTTTAATTAGCTGTGTTCTACTTTTGCGTTTCTTTTTTCTGGATTCAATCTATATATAGCAGTAATATTTATATATGGGAAGACTGATTTATTGATATTGTGTTAATTTGACAGCGGGACCAGTGCCGCCGTTGATGCCTGCTTCTACTCCTGCTGCTGCTCCATTTCCATCTCCGGGTAAACATTAACAATTCTTTATGAGAAAAATAAGACATGTTATCTTCATCAATCCTGAATTGACTCTCCGAGGAGTTCTGTATTCTGATTTGTGTTTTTGGTTTTTCCTTCTGCAGAACCATCAACGTAAATTTATAGCAAGAAGATGGACGCTTATTAATTAGGTGCAATCAAGAAGAAGATTAGAAGTTTGATCTTAGATATAATACCCCAGTACATATGACTGCATATATATGGCTGCATAGTTAGTTTTTTCTTAGTTTTACTCTGCAAGACGTCGTAATTAGGTCTAATCTAAGGGATCAGTCTAATTAGTTTATATCATGTCATTTATACTCTGGTGCAAATATATATATATAAGTACCAAGTCGTTCAATATATTTTTCTCCTTGCACCGTATAGTCGGTTCCGTTGTGAATATATATATTTATTACATGCATGTTTCATGTCATTAATACCGTCCCTCACTGAGAAATAACAATTTTACGTTTTAAACCAAAATGCTACAATTTTACTCTCTCTGTCTCAAAATATAAGACATTATAATAGGATGTGACATCTCTTATTACAATATTACTACTACGAATCTAGACAGAAAATCTGAACTAGAAAATCTGTTCAGATTCGTAGTACTAGAATATGTCACATCCTATCAAAATTCCTTATATCTTTGGACGGAGTGAGTATGCTACAGATTCATAGTACTAAGATATGCCACATCCTATCAAAATTCCTTATATTTTCGGATGGGGTGAATAATGCTACAGTAAGTTATTAAAATCTAATAAGATTATGCGATTATCAAAATGCTTTTCAACACAAATCTACATGTACTATTTTATCTTTTCGGACAAAGTATTTAAAGAGATGGTCAAAGTTTCAAAATATTGCCAACCTGCTAGCGGAGAAAAAAATAGAAAAATGAAGACTAGCAGAAAAGAGAAACTATGCGATTTTTCACGAGTGCATAATGCAACAAAGCCAACAACACCAATTAATTGATCGTAACTTGTTTGAACATTGTAATTCTCGTAGAGTCAAAATTCATCTTCTCGTTTAGTTCCTTGTTAATTAGCTAGGAATTTTGAAAGAGAGATGAGGGTATTGGAACAGTTTGGCATTTGACGGCATTTAGTTACGTTTCTTCTTTGAAAGAAATTGCCTTGATTACGCCATTATCTCTCTTTTCACTGGTATCAGGAGAGGCACGTACGCAGGCCCTCGAGCTGCATACGTGAGGAGTGAAACGAATTTCTATTTAAAAGATTACGTTTCTAAAAATATATACACAGAAGTGGTAAATTTATAACAAATTTCTACAAGAATTGTCCGTGGTTTCTACCATCTTCTTAGCTTCCTCTACATGTCGTCACTCAAAGAAGTTGAGCAAACATAAATAATCCATACAATCAATCATAAATTGTAATCCCAGGAGCTCAAAAACCGAAGGAACAACCTAAATTTACCAAAATTCCTACTCCGTTTTATATTATACTCCTAAATCACTTTGTCCTTTTTTAGTCAAAATTTTTAAAAATTTGATCAAATTTATAGAAAAATATAGTAATACTTGTAACACCAAAATAGTTTCGTTACATTTAATATTGAATATAGTAATACTTGTAACACCAAAATAGTTTCGTTACATTTAATATTGAACATGTTTTGATAGTTTATTTGTTTTGTGTTAAAAATATTGTTTTATTTTTTTATGAACTTAGTCAAATCTAAATAAGTTTCACTTAAAAAATCATAACAACCTGTAATATGAAATAGAGGTAGTACAATGAACTCTTATACACCTGGACGGACCTACCACTGTAGCATGCGACACATGCATGTCATACCTGGCCGTCGTCAGATTACTCACAAGTCCTCACTTCTAACTTGTGAGGACATCTTCTACCTCAAGCGACAAACGAGAGGAATTGCTTCTTCAGCAAGGCACCTAAACTAAGCCCCCAAACAACTTTTTTGGGTGAAGAGAAAAAAATCAAGGTCCAACCAGATCCCTATTAAAGCCCTGAAACTAGGAAGGCAGCCAAATCCCTCCCTCTAGCCCTAGTCCTAGGGGCTTAGACCCAGCCCCCATTTTATTTTACTTTTTTTTGCCGCGGGTGAAAAGTCTAGAGCGCATGCTTCTCTCATTATTATTTATTATTTTGAAGCGCGTGCTTCTCTCATTATTTTGAGATTTATTAATTTTATGGTTGAACTATTCATATTTACAGGATGTAATACTTTTTAGTTATATAATGCTTGTGAACTTGCATATGTGTGTGATTGAAGAAATTGAATTTTATTATGAATTTTGCAATGTTGAAAATTTTGAATTTAAATTTAAAATATGGTCTTCGAAATTGTACATTTGAATATAGTTGAATTCTACGTGTTTAAAATATTTATGTTTAAATTATTATGGTGTTAAACTAGACATAAATATAGTGTCTATGCTGGAATAGAAGAGAAAGAGAAATGGGACCTGAGAAATAGATGTTGTTGCTGAAGTTTAAGTTTTTTTTGGGTCATCAGAAAATGAGGGTGGCCCTCATCTAGTGTTCAGGAGCTCTATAACAGGGGATATTGCTGGGATGCTGTAACTCGCGTTCAACCGCGTGTCGGCCCTCGTGCGTGCGGCTAGGTCTGGTTTTTCATTTTCAATTCGGCATGCACGACTGCGATGCGTTTTTTTTTTTTGCGTCGTTTGATAATTGGGCTTTTTCATTCCATAGTAGGGCTTTTTATTGCATTTTCTTATCTTTATAGAGCAGGCCGAATTCGACTGGAGGTCAGTCACGTGGGCCTCATAGCCCAGTTTGTTTTTTTTCGAAAAACCTTTTAAATTCATTTTAAATTTATAGTTCATACGTACATACCACCAGATTCGAATTCGATTTTTTCATGTGGTCAAAATCGATTTTTGCAAGTGGGTCGATGGCCCGCCTGCACTCAAATGTCTACCAAAATCAGATTTTTCACACTACTACAGAGAACATTTTTCTGTACGGGGGGCTTTATCTTCGCATGCGGCCGACCTGTGGGCGCGCCTGCAAAAATCGCCCCCCTGAGGGCAGGTTAATCAGCCGCATGCGAAGATTCATTATCGCATGCGGCTGCTTAAGACGACCACATGCGATAATAGGCCTATTATCGCATGCGGCCGTCTTAAGCAGCCGTATGCGATAATGCATGCGGCTGCTTAAGACGGCCGCATGCGATAATAGGCCTATTATCGCATGCGGTCGTCTTAAGCAGCCGCATGCGATAATGAATCTTCGCATGCGGCTGATTAACCTGCCCTCAGGGGGGCGATTTTTGCAGGCGCGCCCACAGGTCGGCCGCATGCGAAGATAAAGCCCCCCGTACAGAAAAATGTTCTCTGTAGTAGTGAACTTAAAATAAAAATAATAAAATCAGACAGTAATACATACCTATACAATGTACACCTTATCAAACTTTATAACAATTTTATATATAACTATTTAAACCGTATACATACACCTACATCTGGGTGTAGAAAATCTACTGCCAATCTACACCATGTTAGCGTACGTTTGACGGCGCTCCGATCGATCCCGAAATCCACGGCGAGATCTGCGCCCTGCACAGCGGGCAGGTGCTGTTGCTCTTGATCCACAACGCGACGCAGTCCCGGTGGAACACGTGGCGGCCGGCACTCCGGCACCTCGCTGCACAGCTCGCCGCGCCGGAGCCGCTCCAGGCAGATCGCGCACTCCAGCCTCTCCGTCGACGACGGCGCGTACGGGAAGTGCGGCAGCTGCGCCACCACCTCCGGCGCCGGCGGCTGGGCCCGAGCCTGAGCCTGAGGCGTCATCCCTAACCTCACGCCGCCGCCCGCGGAGGGCCGGAACGGGCCGGCCGCGTACGGGAACGGGAAGTACGACCGCACCTCCGCCGCCGCCGGCTGAGCCTGAACCTGAGGCTGAGGCCTCCCGGCGTCCTCGCCGCCGCTCAGCATCGCGTTCGTGGCAACAGGAGTGGCAGGCTCCAATCACGACTACGATCATGATGAGCGCTTCGCACGTGAGGAACACCAAAAAGGGTTCCAGCATCGCATGCCAATGTGCGCGCGGGTGCGCGCCAGCGAATTGTACTAGCGCTTGTTTCGTCCAGGTGATCGATCATACGGGAATCAATCAAATCTGTTCGATTTCTTGCTTGGGAGGTAAATAATTAGGTGATCCTTGTACCGTCCGGCTGGCCGGTGCTTATTCGATTTAGAAACAGTCAAGTAGATATATGTACGACCTATACCATGCATATATATGAAACATGCCCAAATCTAGGCGGTACTGGGCCTAGGAAAAACCCAAATATATTTCTCTCTCGGCTCATAGTTAGTGTTACGAATATTATCTCCAAGAAAAAGATAAGATTCTAACTTGTGGATCAATCCGAATTGATTTTAGAGATAAAACCGTTTTTATCTCTAGGACTCCCTCTACCTAGAAATAGAGGGGTATGGGTGTCCATCGTTGTACACACAATCATTGATAATAAAAGAGAGAGCTTCACTCATATATCGCGTGTTCATTGTCTCTTATGGTGTGATTGATCGAAAAGACATACGGGCTTCTACATCTTCTCGGCGTCTCATCTTCTGTGGGAGGAAAGGGAGCGGATCTGACCGATCCGTTAACATAGCCGTGCTACAATATTTAGAACAAGATTTAGTTAATTTTTTTTAAAAAAATATTATTAAAATTGTATTAAAATAAGTTCGTAAAACTAATAGTCTACAGATGTTATTATACTATCTCGCTTTTGTATATATATGACATTGTTGACTGAAGACATGACATTTACCATTCATCTTATTAAAAAATTAAGTAAATATCTGTCATTTATTTTGTCATAACTGGTTTCATCATCGAAGTTACTTTAAATATGACTAATATTTTTTTTGCATTTTTGACTAAATTTTTAAGTAAAATAAATAATCAAACATCATATTTAAAAATCAACAACGTCATATATTTCAAAATGGAGAAAATATTAATTTTGAAGTAAAAATTGGTTCTCTAACCGAATCTAAGGTCTCGAAATTTAGAGGCACCATGGGTGACACTCACACCAAGCGTGCAACGGGGTGTTTTAGAGGAGAAATTTCAGTATTTACCATCCAATACGATACGATGACCTTTAAGAAATTGCCACCCAATATGCTGGCCTTTCAAAATCTACCGTCAGGGACGCAAAATTCTTCGTTCTATGCCACTTCGTCTGCCCGTCCGTGTCGTCCATCTGCGTGAAGCCGTCTTCGAGCTTGGTCGCCATCGTCATCATCTATGAGCTCGTCGGCCGTCATCCCTAGGCTTGACCGTCATCCCCAAGCTCACTCCCGCCGCCGTCGCCGGTGAGGGACGCTGCGCCTTCGATGGGGACAGAGCAACACTTGGTTTTGTCACCATCCGCGACGGGGGCAGATGGTGTACGACCGTCCTATCGCTGACTCAACGTCGGTCGCGGAGGGTGTGTCACACCCCGATTTTCGTTCGGGATTAAAAATCATTAAATAATGCATTTGTAGAATTTATATTAAATTGAAAAGCAATTTAACAAGTGAAATTTAATGTGGGAAATAAAATTTTCTTTAAATATCATGGCTGGAAATATTTTTGTAATATTCTCCATGCTCTAAAGTGTTCTCTGAAATTTTTTGTGAATTTTTGAAGCTCAAGAAGTAATTTAAATAATACAAAGTTCATTTAATCAATTAAATAAAATGAAAAACAAATTTAAATCCTCTTCCTTCACTTGGGATGTTTTTGGCCCAAGTCCATTTCTACCCCCGGTGGCCCTTCCACCCCTCCTTTCTTTTCCCGGCATGCTCCTTCTTTCTCTCTCTCTCGGGCAGCCTCCCTCTCCCTCCCCGCTCGACCCGTTTGGCCTCCTCCCTCGCGAAGTCCGCTTTACCTCCCCAGCCCAGCCTCCTCTCTCCCTCTCACTGACAGGTGGGACTGAGGGCCCCACCTGTCATCCCCAACCGCCGCCATGCCGCCCCACTCCACCGTCGAATCCGCGAGTTCCCGCGCTTTCCCTCGCACAAATCCGCGTGGGACCGTGATCCCCTCCACCTCCTCCACTCTCTCTCCCATTTTCCCCCAAAATTTTAGTGTTGGATCAAGCTCATCCGCCGCCACGTTGCCCTGCTCCTCCGCCCATATCATCGCCCTGTTCCGCCCACTACGGCCACGATCTCCCGCTCTTGGCCTTATAAAAAGCCTCCCTGTGCTATCTTCTTCCATTTCCCTAACTTTCCCATGCTCGTCGCTCCCTTCCCCGTGTTCCCCACGCCGAGCCAAAGCTCCACCCCTCGCCAGCGCTCTCCGGCCACGCGTCGCCGCCGCCATAGCCACCGCAGCGCCAAGCCGCCGTCGTTGCCGGCATCGTCGCTCCACGCCGCATCCCGGCCGCCGCTTTATGCCTTCGTTTCGTGACCATAACGCCGCCTCAGCCACAAAACCCCCCTGTCGCCGTCGTTTACCACCTTCGGCCGCTTCGCGCCTCCGCTCTAGCCGCCGCCGCGCTATGCCGCTCGCGCCTCCGGCATCGCCTCATTGCGCTGCACCCCGTCCACCCCTTCCCAAGCGCCGCCTGTCACCGGACTGCCGTTTGCGCCATCGCTCCCTGCGCCAGCTGCCGCCTTCTCGCTCCCACGCTGTTGGGCACCTCGATGAGCACCCTTTCTCCCTCCCATCTCTTCCGCTGTCTCCTGCGCCACCGCCGCTCGCTGCTGGTGCCCCTTGGGCTGGGCGTCGCCGCTGCCACACGCCCCTCCCGTCGGGTCGATGTGAGGACACCTCGGGTTAAATATTATGTAAGCTAACTGAAGTGATAGCGCGAAATATTTAGTTGGATGAGGTCTAATAATAATCAAGTAAAACAGTAACCATCAAACCTCATCGTTGTCCTATCAAGTCAAATAACATACATAGTATAAAACCTGAAGCGCCGAGTAGAGAGCATAGGGGATATTGCTGGGACTTTAGCATGCTAGTCAAATTCAGCTTGAGACATGCCCGTCAAACCACACGAAGATGGCGACCAGATGTGTTACACATCTCAGGAGACTTGACAAAATTTGCTAAAGCTCTACGACATCCCAAATGCTCAATACTCGTACCGATGTAGAACTAGATCCCAGGATAACCTCTAGTTTCACACTTTCATCTAAGCGATGAAGATCAGAAAAAATAAGAAAATAAACACAAATAAACTCTACACTACATCGTAAATTAGATACATAGGCCAATTGGCCAAATAATTACTGATCCGCGGAAGCTTGGCTACCCGAAACCACAAGCAGCCGACTGGGGATAACCCATATGGGTCCAGTCTTAGAAGAAGCAACGATCTCCCGAATCACTCAAGTTAGACTAAGCCTACAACCTGCAAAATAGATATTCCAGTATAACAAGAGTCAGTACATTAATCGAATTAATGTACCAGCAAGCGCAAGACAATCCTATCATAGTACATGCATGGCATATAATCAAGGAAGGCGATTTGTAGCTTATTTTAGCATAAAGCAAGTTTTAGTTCATAATCATTTGTAAAGGAGTTGACAATTCAATTAACAAACATTAACATAGTTATATCATAATATTCACCATAATAGCATCATAAACATACTCTTGTTGCCCATAATGGCAACAAGTCATAATCTCATCATAATAATATACTTGATTGCCCATCCGGCATCAAGTCTCCCATTCATCATCAATATAACATAATTATCATAATTTAAACCAAATTACTATTTTCAAATCCATAGTTCACAAAACATAATTTGAAAACATAAATCAAAGTCTATACTCATGACACTTCACCAAGTCGCTCATGACCGTAAGTATGACTAATCGATTAGTTTTCGAGAACTCTGCAGAGTTTGTACAACTTTACCCACATGATATGAACACTCTAGTTTGTTTCGTGTTTACAAGGCACTACCACATTCTTCATGGTGAATGTGGTCTAGAGGTCATAACGTAGCCTTTACATTACTTAATGCCTAGCCTTACATCAGCGACGACAAGTGTGAATCCATCCTGGGAATGACCCAAAACCGTTAGGTGGCGGGCCCACGCCTTAAACCTAACGCCATGGTAGCGAACACATCTGTTCCCCCACGAGGCACTTAATCGTTGAATTGGACAGACTTAGACGCCCATGCTGTGAGGCGGACCATCCGTCCCCTCACAGAATCACACACACACAGCTAGTAATATTCGCTAGCATTAAATTCAACACACACATTCATGGGTAGTTCCTATGTATCATCGCTCAGACTAATTCATTCTACTCCGGCCTACCAATATGCAAGGCTAGACTTTAAGTAACTTAACTAGCTAAGACCACCTCATAAATAGCACATGTGGATGTACGGTATAGTTAAGTTGGTGACACGAAGTTCAGTCCTTAACCAAGTTTCAAATATCGTTTTTAATCAAATACATATACAGTTTTACAAACAACACTTTTTATCTTTCAAATCATGGGTTTCAATGTGATCAAAGGAGAGGGGATGAAAGAACTTGCCTTGATCTTGAACAATATGAATACCACCTAAGTCACTCCTTCACCATCAATGCAATTTATCTAGACAAATGACACGACATGCAAATAAATACCAAATTATGTAAAAAAATACAAAATGCTCTAAAATGCATGATTTGTGCACAATGGATAGGTTCTGTCCTAAGATGAATTTAGGTGAAATAATTCTTATTTTATCTTTTTTTATTTGTGAGTTATGAATTTCAAAGTTTGTATTGACATATAGTATTATTTACTTATGTAATGTTGTCAAATATTTTCAATATGTGATTTTGACAAAGTTAACCTTATTGGGATGAAGAGGATTGTTTTCTAAGACTAACACAATTGGTTTCATAATTTTTAGAGCTAGTATGAATTTCTTATGCATTTTACAAGTTGTAGAGTAGTTTATGTTGTTAATTTCTTATATAATATTTTAGAGACCTTATTTTGTTATGAAGTGTATTACCTTATGTTCATGCTAATTGAAATGAATGATCATATTAGCTTAATAAATCTTAGTTCGTAATATTTGAAGTTAATATGAATTTCCTATGAATTTAAGAATTCAAAATGCATATGTAGTACTTATTTTGCTATACAAAATTTTAGTGATGTTTCATATATAGAATGTGTCAAATTTTACTTCCCCAAAAAATATTTTACACCTAGCTGAATCTATAGAAATTTAGTTCATTCCATTTGGAGTATAAATGAATTTTCTACAAATATTACAAGTTAGAGCATGTTTTATGTTAACTATTCTTTATATACAATCTTAGAAATAAATATCATACTATAAGTATAGGTTTTTATTCTACAATATTAAAGTTCACAATTTTATGAACCTACTGAAGTTGGTTTCATCTCAAAATGAGTATTATTTGATTTATATGAATTTTACAAGTTATGCATAATTTTCAATTGAAAAGATAAAGGTTTAGTGATTTTATTTAATAGTTTGAATTTTAAATATATGGGGTCCACTGGCCAGTCTCTGGTCAATAAGCAAAAAGACTCCTAGGGTTCCAGAAATCAACCCGCAGTCCTTAGCACGTGCTAAAACAATATTTATTAAGAGTCCTTATTGTTTATAATTATTTCTAGTAGGTCCTTGGTCCCACACGTAAGTCTATGTAATCTTACAAATTAAACCTTACAAGTTTTAAACTATCCCTAAGTGTAGTCCTCGTGCTCTAATCAAGTTGGGCCCGCATGTCAATGGCTTAACGGCTAGGGAAGCAGAGGCAGCGATGCTCCGGCGAGCTTCTCACCGGTGACAATGGCGAACGGTGGCCAATCTCGGCGAGCGACCAAAAGACAAAATGGAGAGGGACTCCTAGCGAATCTATCGGTGGTCTCCCCGCAAGCTATGGTGGCCAGAAACGATGGCGACGACGGCGCAAGCGATGGTAGCTCTCGGCATGCAAGTGCATTTCGAGCTTCGGCTTGTTTCCGTGCGAACTATGCATGCATGTGCGTCTACAAGGCTCCTGGAGACTTACTGAGGGTCGCACGAGGGTCGACGATGGCTGGACGGCAACGCGACTTGAGAAGATGGCTCAGCGGCAGTAGGAACCAACAGAGCAATGACGACGATGATCTTCGGTCTTTGATTTGCTAAGAGGAGGAGGGGGAAGACTCAACAATTACATAAGGATGCTTTACGAGTGAGGAATTTCGCCGAAGCTCACCCATTGTCAGGGAACCGACGATGATGACCGACAGCTGGACTTGAGGAAGAAGAAGAGGATATCTCGATTCATGGCGTCTTGGTTCGATTCCTTCGATCGGTGAACCCCTAGAGTCGAGGTGAAGATGATGGCGTGGCGGCTTGGCCTGAAGTGGTCGGGTTCGGCTAGATGACGATGATGTCGCAGCGGCGGCGCTCCAAAGCTTCCGAGAGCACGGTCACGTTCTGGCAAGATGACTGCACGACATGAAACGAGGTTAGAGGGAATGAACTCGGCGTTGAATGGCGACTATAGAACGCTAAAGAAGAAGAGGCGACTGCGGTTTGGTGACGATGGCGATGGTCGTCGTCTTCACAGTTGGCAGTGCAGATGGAGGAGAATAGAGACACCAGTGCTCTCTCTCGACTTGGTCTCCACAGGAGCGAAATAGAGGAGTAGACAATGCAGCTAGGGAATGATATGGGCGAGCTCGGCGCCGGACACGTCCTGGCCACGCATCAAGCACCACCGGCGTCGATCTCTCCCGCTCTCTCTTTCTCTTTGGGTATCCATGAGCAGTGGAGTTTGTGCACAGAGGTAAGAGCTAGCTCATGTGACTGCCAAGTGGGTCCAGGGCAATGCAAACAAAGGTAGAGTGAGAGAGGTGGGTAGAAAGTTAAGTGAACCTACCGTTAGGTGATTTTCACGGTTTTTCTTCATTTCTTTCTTTCACTCTAGTTTGTATTTTTATAGTTTAATTTTTAGGAATGATAAA
Source organism: Oryza officinalis (assembly GCA_008326285.1). Lineage (NCBI taxonomy): Eukaryota > Viridiplantae > Streptophyta > Magnoliopsida > Poales > Poaceae > Oryza > Oryza officinalis. Next base: position 34,002,848 of record BDMV01000007.1, on the reverse strand, counting down.
TTAATGTGGATTTTTTTGGAGGTAGATGAAAATACTTAGATTCCATTTTCTTTGGTTTCACACAAAGATTCCCTATATTTTATCCTCGGGAAAATAAAGAAATTAGGCCTAGCCGAAATTGATTTGAATTTTTAGGATGTCAAAAATTAGAAAATAAATTATGGAAAAATTATATTAATTCATTATAAATAGATTAGTATTTGAATAAATTATGTTCTATATACACTCTTATGTAATTTAATGCTCATATGAGTGAGGTATTGTTTTTGCCAATTAAGGTTTAAAAATAATTTATAGTTCGACTGTTTTGACCTATTTATTTGATGTCTCAAATCTAAATATTAAATTATACCAAACTTCCAGTGAGTTATATATATNCTCCCCAGCTCAAGAGGCAGCTCCTCCAGCTCCCCCCTCTCCGCGAACAATTCAACCCTCTCCGCCCACACCCCAATCTGCTCCGGTGGAACAACTGCCCATACCTGAAGGAACTAAATCCGGACCGAGGTCTAATCCCTTGGAACCTCGTCGTCTAATTCCAAAGTTGATATCAACATACGACCCAAAGGAGATTGACAAGGATAAGGAGAAGTTCATGTTTTCAGCTTTCAGGAATTCTGATAAGTCAAAAGAACTAGCGCATGTCATGTCAGACAGTCAGAAGTCAGTACTACGAGCCCAAGATGAAGTCCAATCTTGGGTATCTGCAGATGTGCCTGAAAATTATGAATATGGCAAGCCATTTTTACCAACTTATCTTCTTAACAAACTACCCTGGGAAATGAGGGTAATGCATGAATGGTACATCAAGGCTGCTAGGAAGGGTCTCGGTTTCATAAGCGTCGCCGTCCCGGAAGGCGCTTTCATGAGTGGTCCTAATGGGATATTCTTTATCTCTTTCCGGGACCTATACGCCATCTACAAGCTAGACAAAATGGATGTGAATCTCCTTGCCGCGTTCTGCCTGTAAGTCTGAACTCTTATATGTTACACGTATCATTCCAAACAAAAAAACCATATCTCATTACTTCATTTACATTGTATAGGATGCAATTTCACGAAGCTGACAGAACTGGATCATCGGTTGGCTACGTCGATCCAACAAGGATATGCAAAACGCAACACACCGTACAGATGAGAGCCGACTGCCCGGAATTGGTTGACAAGACCCCTCCAGAAAAGGAAGAATATATCAAGCAATTACACAAGACCAAGAAGCTGGAGGTAGCAACATACTTGGCAATAGCAATGTTGGCGCACGCCGACAAAAATGTCGTGATGGTCCCCTACGCGTTCAGGTAAGCGTTCTCTTCTGTGTTAAATTAATTTATCATTTTTTAAATTCTCTATCTCTAATTTGTCTTTCTTAATTGCAGCGACCACTACATACTATTCCTCGTATATCCAAAAGACCAATTGATTGTATCGTTGGACCCCGCACACTATGACAAGGAGACGTTTATGGAATTCCTAACTATTTTGAATTTGTAAGTGATACACATTTCAATAGACATTTTTTTTGACTTCTAGTTTTCTTAGTACTGGAGAAACAATTGTTTTGTTCTAACAGAGCACATAAGTACTACCGCAAAAGAGGTGGACCAGTACATGATCCGGCCAAGAAGAAGTTATCCGTCAAGACTGGCTGGCCGGTACGAACATATATATGCCAATACAACAAACTATCGTACATTAGTTCCTGAATTATGTCTGATGATTGGTCCCTCGTAATTATATCGCAGTGTTACAAACAACCAGCGGGAACCAACTTGTGCGGATATTACGTGTGCGAGATGCTCAGAGTCAACGGGAGGTACCGAACAACCAGTGACCAAGTACGTCAGCATTTCTTTCTTTACAAAGAAACCCAACTACAACACATATTTCACTTAGTAACCTTTTGTTGACTTTGCTGTGCACAGATCCCGAAAATCCCTTATGTTGCACAACGATTCGACGACAGGACTATCTGGAACGTGTGCGCTGACCTCTGCCGATTCATCCGTCGTGATGTCTGCAACGCAAGAGGTCTCTTCTACGACAACCAGAGTGAACTCGCATTGGAAGACAAATTTCAACCTCTCAGAGAATGGGAGAAAGAACAAATGCAATGAGATGTACACTAATTATATATGTGATGAAACAGTTGTGATATTTGTAATATATGCTTCGTATGTAAACAACGTTTCAATTTATGGTTATGTATTTGATATTTCTTACAGTAATATCATCAATCCGACTATCTCATATGCGTCTATTCGAAAATACGATAATAAATCATACGAAATATAATATCAAATACGATAGAGTATTAATTTTGCTGTTGGAAAATTTGTTTTCCCAAACGGTCCACTTAATTGGACCGCATGCGAAAATCTATCTTCGCATGCGGCTGCTTATATCGGCCGCATGCGAAGATCGGTTTTCGCATGCGGCCGTCATAACTGACCGCATGCGAAGATCGATCTTCGCATGCGGCTGGCTCCGGCCGCATGCGCAAATGGTGATCTTCACAGACCTTTTCGCGCATGCGGCCCGGCCAACCGCATGCGAAGATCGAATCCGCCCGTCTGCAAAAATCCTTTCTGTAGTAGTGTCATGCGGTAGAGCAACCGTATACGAAAATTAGTTTTTTTTTTGCATAGGAGCGCTTAAGCCATTTGGCTGCGAAAAGAAAAAATCGTAAAAAAACCAAAAATAGAAATCCTTCCACTAAAGCCCTAACCATAGAATCCCGAAGCCACCGCCGATGTCGTCGTTGTCGTCGTCGTCGTCGTCCTGTCGCTGCCACCAGCGGATCCGCACGTGATGGGGAGGGGGCGCCAAATCCACCCCTCACGTCTCTGCCGCCGGCGGATCCACGCACTTGTGGGGCGGAAAGTCGACGGGATCCACACGGGACGGGAGGGGGAGCCGAATCCGTCCCTCCCATCACTGTCGCTGACGAATCTATGCGCATGGGGGACAGAGCGGTGATCGGATCCGTGCGGGAGACAGAGGGGGCACCGAATCCGCTCATCCCGTCACTGCCGCCGACGGATCCGGCGAAATCCCTCTCACCCCTGCCCTCGTCCGTCGCCGCCGCGATTCTTGCCCTTGCCAGCAGCCGTCCTCCCTTGCCATCGGCCTAACCTAAGAGCACCGCCGTCGCGCGAGCCCGTTACCGCCGCTGTCGCCGGAACCTGAGCCCGCCGCCTCCACCGCCGCTCTCGCCTTCGCCTGCCACTGTCGCGAGGAAGTTGGACGGGAAAGAGTGGGAAGAGGAGTAGGTGAGTGGGAGAGGAAGGGTGAGGAGTGGGGAGAGAGAGGTAGTGTGAGGAGTGGACGGGAGAGAGTACTCAGTGAGAGGGAGAAGAGGGGAGAAAAAAGAGTGGGAAGAAAGAGAGATGTATTTTTGCATGCGGGCTTTTTAAAAAGGCTGCTAATTTTTGCATATGAACCTGTTAAGAAGTCCGCCTGCGGAAATTGATATTCACATGTGGTCTTTGAACCATGTCCAGGAGATTGATTTTTTTGTAGGTTATGATTCACATGCAACCTAAAGATGGTCTTATTCAGAAAAATTAATTCCATAGGAGTGTACGTTCGAAAGTTTGTACGTAATTTTTTTTCTTCAAAATGCTTTTTAATTTGTTTTTAATTGTACCTCTATAGTTTGAATGCATATACGTATCAAATACCGATGTATAATTTTTTTACATGTTAATATATGTACGCATATTGTATATAGTTTATACATACAAATTTTCTATGAATAAAGTTTGTACGTACGATGTTTTCATAAGTATAATTTTTTGTGTATAAAATATTCACTATGTTTTTCGATAGATAACTTCGTTAACTTTTTAACATGATATTTGCACAAATCGCACAGTGCCTTTCATCGGCTTGGAATGGCTATAAGCGAAGTGACCACCACCCAACCCACAAGGCGACACACGCAGATAAGATTTTTGTTGCCGCCACCTAAGTACCTAACCCAAGGCCCAGCACGCACGCGTACGCGCTACGCCGGCCATGGCGCCCACCCGGTGGCTACCCCTCCTCCTTCTCCTCGTCCTCCTCCTCGCCGCGGCGACGGCGACGGCGACAGACAACGTGCCGCCAACGCCGAAGCCGGCGCGATGGCCGGACGTTTTCCACGCGAGGTTGTTCACGAACCTGACCAACCACTCCATGGCGTCGGCGGTGCCGCCGCTGCGTGTCGCCGACCTCTACTACGACTGGCCTCGGCGGCGCAACCTCAACCTGGTCCGGTACCAGCTCGCCGCCGACAACCCGCTCTACGACGTGGAGTGGGACAACGGCACCACCTTCTACTTCGACTCCCGCTCCTGCCGCACCGAGCGCTTCCCCGTCGGCGTGCTCCGCCCCGGCTGGCTCGCCGACGGCGGCGGCGCCGTCTACCTCGGCCGGTGGCGCACGGGCGGAATCGAGTGCGACGTGTGGGACAAGCTCGGCTTCATGGTCTACTACCAGGAGGTCGCCACCGGACGTCCCGTTCGTTGGAACTTCCTCGACAGTAAGATCGAGGAATTTAAGTTCATTTTTCATATCATATTCAGTGAGTGTTTGGTAAAATTTTCTCAAATTTGTATGCAAAATAGGGAGTAGGAGTTGTATCTTGTGAGTAACAGGGTTCACAATTTCGGAACATAGGACAAAAGAATTGAAATTTTGAACAGATTTTTGTTGAATTTAAACAAAATTTTGCTAGATTCAAACAAGTAAAACATTTTGGCTGCTGGGAATTCATACTGTTACCTGTTGACGCAAAATTCCTTTCCAAAACTGAATTCTATAACTCATCCATTCATGATCGATCGATCCATCCATCCTAGATTCATAGCTACCTGCTCGTTCGCTACACAAATAAATTTTTTAGAAACACAAATAATTGTAATGTACAAATACCACAATTGCAATCAATTAAGTGGCAAGTAAATCATAAGAGTAATTTTATCATTCTTATAAATGTATTTATGTATTTGAAGGTATCATATTTTCTAATGTAAAATTTTGGATCATAAAATTTCTCAAATCATTAATTGAGTGGTAGTATTAGACTACAAGTCAACAATCTGATCTCTATCTAGCAGGAATTGAACATAAATTAACACCTCTCCTGTAATCAATCTGGTCAGCAACAGATATCTCTGCTTGCACAATGTTCTGAAATGCGTAATTGACTAATTAATTACTAACAGAATCCATTGCTGCATTTGGGGTGACTCACATCACATGCAGAGACAGGGATACAGCAATTCGTGATGAGCTTCGAGGTCGGTGTGACCCTGGAGGATGATTCCCAATGGCAGGCGCCCGCGTACTGCTTCCCTGCCGCCGCCCACGCCGAAGACGAAGACGAAGATAAAGAGCAGGAGATGATCAAGAGCAACTATGATCACACTGAGGGTGTCGATGACGGGCTCGAGGCCGCCAGGTTACTCAGGAGGCTCTCAGGAGCTGCGGCGTTTTAGTTACTAATTAAGTGGCTCAAATTTGTGCAAACATATACTGGTACAGTGTACTAGAAAGTGTGGTTAATTCGGGGATTTTTCAAAAAAAACATAAATTATTTGAGACTTGGATCGCTGCAAAATGTTTCACCGAATTTGAATATTGGGATTGTTGAACAGGGGAGAATCAACAGCGAGGGGAATTTAGTTGGGCTAGCCCAATTTGTATATCATCTGCGTTAAGCCCAAAACACACCACGGCAGCTAATTGAGGTAGACGCGCCAGCTCGCTTGCTGGCGCGCACGGGCTGGCGCGTCTACGCCCCACGCTGGCCATTTTTTTTCTCTTTTTTTTGCTTTTTTTCACGAATTTTTTTATTTTTAGAAATTGAATCTTTCATTTTTAAATTCAGTTGAAAGTTTTGAATTTGAGTTGAAAGTTTTTTAATTTTGAGTTGAATTTTTTGAATTTTGAGATGAAAATTTTTAAATTTGAGTTGAAAGTTTCCAAATCTAAAGGTAAAAGTCAAAAATAAAAAAAACTATCATGTCAAAATTTGAAACTTTCAACTCAAAATTCAAAACTTTCAACTCAAATTTTAAAAACTTTCAAGTCAAAATTTAAAATTTTCAACTCAAAATTTTGAAACTGTTCAACTCGAATTTCAAAAACTTTCAATTCACAATTTCAAAATTTTCATCAAAATTTAAAAACTTTCAACTCAAAAAGAAAAAAAATTTCAACTTTAAATTCAAAAACTTTTAACTCAAAATTTGAAAACTTTTCAACTGTATTTTTAAAAGTATTAACTAAATAAATTATATATATATTTTTTTAAATGCTAATTACCATAATTAACGCTAATTATGGTAATTAAGCTAATTACGATAATTAAACTAATTTTCGTAATTAACAGCTAGGACCGCGCAGACGTCGGCGTGCCGCGTGCAGGCTATTTACTGAGCTGGCGCGTGAGTGCGTACTAGAAACCCCCTAAACACACTGATGGAATAAGTTCACTTTAGCCCCCCTAAACCCCCTAAACCCCCCAAACCCCCTAAACGCTGACATTTGCACAAATGGAATAAGTTCACTTTATATCCCTTCTCTTAACGTCGAGTTCGAATTACATCCCCGAACCACAATACCATATATAACACATCCCTCAACTTGCAATACCGGCTCACTTTAGGTCCTATGGCAGTATTGTGCCCGGTTTCGGCTGACGTGGCCCATATGTGGCTCATTTAACTAGGTCTTTGTCCCACAAAGCATTGACGTGATGCTTACATGGCAATTCGATCCCAAAAATAATAAAAACTATGGGGCCCACTGTCACACCCTGAAGTTTTCTCTTTTTTCGGGCCTTAATTCCTTTAATAAAGCGCCCCAAGAAAGAATTTGTTTTAACCTAGAGCAAACATTTAATTAGTAAATATATTTAATAACTGGAATTGGCATGGTGGGATTTGTCTTGGGCTCCTCATGCTTTAAATATATTAACAGAATTTTTAGTGAAATTTTCATAGCAAAGAAAGTAATTTTAATAATTCAAAACCGTTTATCGAAATTAATAAAATGAAAAACCCTTTCCTTTTCTCTCTCCCAGCCGTGGGCCGTTTCAGGCCTGTTGCGCCACGCGCTGCGCCTCTTACTGGGCCGACCAAAGGCCACGGCCTAGCTAGTGCCCGCGCCCTCCTCTCTCCGGGTCGCCGACAGGTGGGGCACACTTGTCGGGCTCGTTTCTTACCTCTGGCTGGCAGAGTCGAAGGCGCAACTGCCGCCGCCGCGCGCCCCAGGGCCACTCCGTCCCACCCCGCCCGTTTGCCTGCAACTGCCGCCCACCTCCTCCGCTTTCCCCGCATGCGTAGCACCCATAAGTGGCCCAGGATTCGAATTTTGAATCCCGCCGCCCCTCTCTTTCTCCCTCCCCCACACGTCGCTGGCATCCCCGCCTCTCCCAGCCTTGTCCAAGCTCCTCCTGGCCCTATAAATGCCGCCCTTGAGCTCCTCTCTCTTTTTCCACACGCGCCATCCCCTCCCCCATCTCCTACCGCTCTTGCACCGTGCAAGCCACCGCCGTCGCATCCTCGCTGCTTTCGGCCGCCACTCGCCGTCGCTCAAGCCGTCGCCGGGTAGCGCCATGGTCGTCGTCGGCTTCGCATGGTCGAGGAGTCCCTTGTCTGCCGCTCTTCGCAGTCGGAGCCCCATCTTCCCCGCTCGCCGGTGAGCTCCTCCATTTCCTCTTCTTCTGGCCGGCAATGCTCGCCGTTGTACTCCCTTTTCCTCTCTCTAATTTCCCTCCTCTCCTTCCCTAGGTGACGCCGCCGCTCGTTTGCCCCTCCGCCCGCTAGGTTATTGCCGTTGTCGTTGTCCTCTCCACGCCAGCCGCCATCCATCACCGGTGAGGAATCCCTCCCTTTCTCTCCTCATCTTCCACGTGTCGCCGCTCCCATGTGCGTCGCCGCCCTCCGTGTCGTTTGTCGCTGCCGCTTGGAGCTGTGGGTCGCTGATGGCCGTGCGCCGCCGTTCGCTGTGCCGGTCAAGCGCGGCTGTTGCCGCTGCCGTGTCCTAGCCCCGTGCCGCCCCGTGGCCGCCCGATCGGCTTGGGCCGATCTGGGTCGTCAGTTCCCGTGGACCGACTATGGACCACCACGGTGGTCTCGATCCACGGTGGACCGACCACCTTGTGTCACCGACTGGTGGGGGTCGCACTTTGGCACCGGCCTCTCCTCTCACTGACGTCAGCGTCCCGATTTAATGCGCAATAAATCGCTAAGGTTTTCTGTTAATAGTAAAAACACACTTAAACTTCTAAAATTCATAATAAATTCATCCGAGCTCCATTTAAGCCCATTCAAATTTTAGTGAATGCATAAAAATTCCTAAAATACATAAAAATGGTTTTTTTTTCCTATTTCAATATACTTATAGCATGTTTTACTTGTGTGCTTTGTATGTCACATAGAATCTGGCAGTTCCGACACTCCGCTTTACTTTGAAGTTGTTGCAGAGGTTCCAACAGCACCAGAGCAAGGCAAGTCACACATTTCCCCCTTAAGCATGTTGAACCTACTTCACAAATAAATTGCATGTTTTGTTAATTACATGGGATTGGAATTACCTATATGCTCGCTTGTACCACGTTTACATGATAATCATTCTTTGCCAAACCTGGATGATAACATGACTAGCTTGTGTTACTTATGTTGACTATGCTAGAATGATGATATGCTTAGCCATGCTTAATTATCACTAGCTCACTTAATGGATAATTACACTATCTACATTTAGCATATAGATGAGTTGCGGGCTCAAGACATCTGGCCATATTCTATAGGTCGTAATTATCCAACTAAAAGGATTAATAATGGGCTATGGGTGCATGTTTTGCTAGTCGCACCCATCGCAATTAAGGACCGGTTCGCGAGAAACCCTGGAAGACTTACCGTGCTTATCACAAGCAAGAATGGGCAACTATTGGACTTGTAGTATAGCTTTTCCCTCTCTGATGTACCCAAGCAAGGGTGGGTGTGATGGAGTTGGGTCGGCCCCGGTTTAAGGGTTGATTGGCTGTCTCATTCACCTCGGCGCACGGGGGAGCTGCCCACCCTAAGCTCCACTTGATAAGCTCACGGCTTTGATTGGTCTGACCTTTCGGTAAGTTGATGGTAACTACGATTTGGGAGAAACGTTGACGACCCGACTACAACTGTACGAGATGTTGTTGTGTTGTGCCTTAGCGATCAATACACCTCTCCGTGGGTTGTTGATCTTGCAAGTGAAGATCAACCTTATTCATGCAAGCAAACCAAAGAAACAAGCAAGAACAAGATAAAAACAATCTGAATTACAAATAGGAATTGAATACAAATGATAAGTTGGGGTTCCGTAACGAGAAAACCGGCGATTTAACCGATCATGGGATTACACGGCAAAGTAACAAAGCTAAACTATAATCCAAACAAAACCCGGGAAAGCCTAAAGGGGTACCTAGCTATTTAAGAAGGTGGGAGGACAACAAGAGGGTTCCTAGGTCGTGCTCCACCAGGTTGGGGCGCACCTTGCATGGGCCCCACTTGGGTTGGGGTCCCAGATGAAGTTACAAGCCCATATGCCCCATTATAGGTGACGCAACATTTTATTTCTTCAATTGCGGTTTATTGAGATGGAATTTGAAGGAGGTGAAATTTGAAGATGAGAATGGATCCATTGGAAAGAGAACTTCAAGAGCTTTCCACCAAGTATTCATGGGCCCAAAACGGAGCTCGCATGCATATTTGACGGCCGTTTGAAGTCAGCACTGTAGTAGGTGGCTGAATTGGATTCCAGAACTTGGACAGCTCTATATTGACTTCTTGTGGTTCCTATGATATGAGTAATGGTTATATCAATAGTAGTCATGGTCACATCATCTTCTCCTTCTTCACGGAAAACCGTTCTCAGTTTTTTCATATGGTGCTCTTCGCATAGTCCATTTAAAATAATTTATTTCTTCCAATCAAAACTAGCGAAACTCAAAGTAGCATGATTAGCAATAACATGTCTCTCTAACTTGCAATTTTTATCCACATCTATAGGAGGTTCCAAATCCAAACATATGTAAACTCTGTGCACCAAATATATTCCTCTATCAGTGTATTCACCAAAGATATGAAAAATAACATTAATTGGACTTCGCAAATCAGGCTTAGTAAATAATTTCTCCTTCAAATTATCAAGCTAACAAAAATCATCAAATTGAATATAGCCCAAAGTATTTAAAGAAGATAGAAATTCACGTTCCTCAATTTCATTAGCAATATGAACAACATGCTTAAAATTAGCGTAGAAAGAATTAACAACAGGAATATCATGTTTATTCAGTAGTTGCGGCATGGATACAAGTGAAGCATTATCACACAACTCTTCTTTATCACAAGGAAGAGCAAACAAATCAACTTATGACAAAGACATATCAGCAATTGGTTCTACTAATGGTTACTCTACTTTAGCATGAAAAGTGGACATGTGTAGCGTAGCTTGAGAATACTCACCTTCATTTATCTCAGCACCATTTATTTTATCTTACAAACTTTCTTCAAACATTCTAGATACTTCATGCTTCTCCTCTTTCTTCTCAAGAACATCATTCTCCTTCTTTTGTTGAATGTTCTGAACTCCCTGCATAACGTTAGTAACAAAAGACACAAAAGATTGCTCCTTCCATGTTTGCATATCATCATTGCACAACGATATAGGAGATTCAGAAACAGGAGATAAATCACATTGTTCATGCTTTCTCGCATTTGATATGAAATCTTGCAAAATTTGACTCTCAATGCTACAAATAAACATGAATAAGTATCCAATATAATTATATGTCACATTAGCAAGCATAACCTGAATTTCAGAATGAAGCCTCTTGAAAAATCTATGCATTGTGTTCTCATTGCATTCGTTTAGACTACTGTAGATGATACAAATAGTAAATTCATGGATGTACTCCCTAACAGTTCTATCACCTTGTTTCAGATGTTCTAATTTCTCAAGAAGAACATTTGTAATAAGAACTCACAAAACTTTTGCTCATCATGGTTTTGCATTCATCCGAAGTTTTAGGTTTATGACAAACATGACTTCACCAAAAGAAAGCAGAAGAGGTAAACTTATTACTAGCAGCCTTAACCATTTGAGCATCAGAAAATTCATATTTATCAAACTCATTGTCTACTGCTAGCTCCTAATCAAATAAGCAACAAAATCATACTTACCTTCATAGAATGCTAACTTAGATTCAACTCGTGCAAGATTATAGTAAGGTACCTCATATGCATCACGTGGAGAAGTCGCCATATCTCGTTGAAGGTGAAAAAGTCGATGTTGAGCATGACCATCTTGTATCTCCTTGCGTAACCCTGCCATGATTAGTAGTAAACAAGAAACATACATAAGAATATGCACGCTCCTATCAACTACTAGGTAGTAGAGGCTCAAATACCACACACACTCAAGCTTTTAACCAAGCTCTTACCAAAGCAAGCAGAATGGAGACCACACCGACACAACCTAGACCCAATAGAGGTTGGATGTATCGATGTCTTGGCAAATACTTGCTGTACGGCTGCAATCAAATCTGTGGAGCTTTGGGTACGCTTAAATATGTAGCAAAGGAATAGCAAATGCTAAAATCAGATAATGCAAAGTTGAATAATTGTTCAAAGTCAGTACCGTGTTTGTCTTAGGCTAGAACGTACTAGAGACGCGAGCCTAGACACAAACGATACCACAAGATAGCACTAGGTACAACTCAAGAACAACTCTGATATACAAAAACAAACTCAAAGATAACAGCTGATTTTTTCTTTTCTTTCTTTCTTCTTTTTTTCCTTTTTTTTTTGTGCGGCTTTTGTTTTCTTTTTTTTAAGCACCTTTCTATCTTTATTTTACTTTTTTTTATTCTTTTTCAGCAAAAACAAATCAAGGACTTAAATGCAAGATTACAGGGACTCAAATGTAAATATACAAACTACAAGACTCAACCGCAAAAGTGCAAACCCAAAAATTAAAATTATACAAAAATGGAATGCTAAAGTTATGCCGGTTCCGTTTTTGCAATCAGATCATGAATCCGACACCGAAAATTTTTCATCACAGTGTTTAACAACTCATGGTATGATGGAGGAAACAACTATATGGTGGGAAGGTGGAGTGCGAGGCGGCTAGGGGGAGGTGGAGTGGAAGGCGGCAACACCTAAGAGTTCGGATTTAGTTCATGAAATGACAAGGGAAACTGATCCAATCTACTATTTCTTTCCCGAACCAAACAGAAACCAATAATCTAATCTAATCTCGTCCTTCTAGATTCCTCACGGTGACAGCATGGATACACGAGACAGGGCACAACCACACAACAGAAACCCTAGATGCAACTCCAAAACTGACCAACAAAAACTTTTGAAAACTAAAAAAATCGAACCCTGGCAACGAGGCTATTTTGTTTTCAAAGATCCCGATGACAACGAAGACACGACGGTAGTGGCGACAGTGGTACTAAACGTGAGCAGAACTCGAAACTCTAAACTGACTAGATGTTAAGACCATCAACAAGACGCGACGATGCAACAAAAAACTCAACAAAGCAAAAACTAAAAAGAACGAGGCAATGGAACAAATATGGCTAGGTAATGTATGAATTTTCATTTTGGCTTTTTCTGGTTATAGGTAGATAAAAACTCACCGAGTAACAAAAGCTCTGATGCCACTTGATAACTCACAGCTTTGATTGGTCCGATCTTTCGGTAAGTTGATGATAACTACGATTTAGGAGAAACGTTGACGACTTGACTACAACTGTACGAGACGTTGTTGTGTTGTGCCTTAGCGATTGATACACCTCTCCGTATGTTGTTGATCTTGCTGGTGAAGATCAACCTATTAACGACAAAATTTGGTAAGGATATGCCAGCAATCAAGATAGGATCCGAGGCGGATTTAAAAGAATAAAGGAGTTTTCCAAAACAGACAGCGTATCGGCTGAAGCCGTATCGGCCGATATGGAAGTGGACTCGGACAGCCGATATGGGTGATTTGAATCAGACTCGGCTGAGCTAATATGAAGTCAAGTTTCATGTTGGTTTCGTAGAAGGGCTTGAAGATATTGCCGACTAGGAATTGAGTCCAGATAAGGCAATTGTATCTATTAATTAGAAATAAGAGTTAGTTTTCTTGTTATAATATTGTGGTAAGAGTCCACTTAGGACTTGTTTGTTTAGGCAGGTTGTAAGTAGTGTCCGGTAAGAACAAGGTTTGTATGTACGGGTATAAACATAAGCCCGAGGTCTATGTAAGAAACAACAACAGTTCAATCAACACTTTCGGCGCATCGCCACAATTTTCTCTTTACTTTTCGACGAGTTCGTGCTTCGAGTTTGTCAACTAGAGGTATGGCTTTTTATGTTATCATATAACTTAGCCAATCTAAGTCGATAGCTGATTTAGTCGTATCGGCCAAGCCTTTTCTAAGGTTTTGTTGGTATCGGCTAAATTAGCTCATTAGCCTAGATTGGCATAAGGTATCTACCACCCTGAAAAGCATTCAAGGACTTGATTGTCTATATATCATGCATCTTTTTACACTTTGTGTTGCATCAGCCCTATTCCTAATTAGAATCATGATCCTTAGCCTGTCTCTTGTTTGTAATAGGGGTAGCATCGGAGTTTCAGCTGATTTTATCTGATATAGTTATTTGATCATGTTTAAATTATTTTAATCATGCTCTTTATGTTATATCTGTCCCTTATACAAGGACATCACTTTAGATAAATATATCAAGCTTGCCTCAATATATTTATCTAGATTGATATTCTTATATCTGAGTATTAGTCGATATCATATCAGTTTTAACCTAACTATTATTTCATCGGCTAAGATATAATCTCTGTCAATAGATTATGTATTAACAACCGATGGAGCATATTTAGGGATTATTTTAAATCATTCATCCTACACCTTATAGCCGATTCGATCAGATCGCATCGGCTAGGTCCATACAGTACGTCATCGGATTATTGGCCGATCGGCTATCGTATATCTAGCTCAGTTTTATTGTATATCTTGTTGGTTACAGGATCAAACCAACTGACACGCCCTGAACCTGTTTTCTAAGATTTGGACCTGCACTAGAGTTAAGCAAATCTCTCAAGCCGCCATGTTTTCACATCAACATGCTTTCGACACTTTTTTGCGTCAACACAACCTTATTCCTGCAAGCAAATCAAAGAAACAAGCAAGAACAAGATAAAAGCAATCTGAATTGCAAATAGGAATTGAATACAAATGATAAGTTGGGGTTCCGTAACGAACAAACCGGCGATCTAACCGATCACGGGATTACACGGCAAAGTAGTGAAGCTAAACTTTAATCTAAATAAAACCCAGGAAAGCCTAAAGGGGTACCTAGTTATTTAAGGAGGTGGGAGGACGACAAGGAGGTTCCTAGGTCATGCTCCATCAGGTTGGGGCGCACCTCACATAGGCCCCACTTGGGTCGGGGTCCCAGATGAAGTTACAAGCCCATAGGTCCCATTATAGGTGACGCAACACTTTGCTTCTTCAATTACGGATTATTGAGATGAAATTTGGAGATGAAGCTGGATCCATTGGGAAGAGGACTCCAAGAGCTTTCCATCAAGTAGTTATGAGCCCAAAACGGAGCTTGCATGCATATTTGACAGCCGTTTGAAGTCAACACTGTAGTAGATGGCCGAATTGGATTCCAGAACTTGGACAGCTTTATCTTGACTTCTTGCGGTTGACCTATGATGTGAGCAATAGTTGTATCAATAGTAGCCATGGTCACATCAGAGGAGGGGCAATAATGGTGGTGGCGACCGAAGGAGCTCGAGCAACCGCTAGGGAGCGTGGCAGCTGTGGCGGGAGCGATAGCAATTGACAACGACGGGGTCATCCGCTCTCCTCTCCTTCCTTCAACCTTTGCTCCCATCCTAGGCCTTTATCGTCCTCCTTCACCCCCGGCGCTGACTAGGTCTCCTTTGTGGCCGTGGCCTTCTCCCCGACCATGCACCTCCACCTCCACCACCCGCCTCGTCTCCATCACCTCCTTCTCCTCTCCTCCAACCCCATCTCCACCTCCCCCTACCACCCATGGCTCTTCGCCTGGTCGAGCCCCCGTTATCGTCCCTCCTCCGTGCTTGACCTCCTCCCGGAGCCCTCCCCCTCCTTTGACTCCGCCGATGAGGATGTGCAGGCGTGGAGTAGGAGCTGAAGAGGGCGAGGAGCTCGCCTACGGCCCCTCTGCTCTGTCCGCCGCCACTCCGCTCTGGCCGTTCCGCCTGTCGTCCGCTCCGCTCCGGCCGCTGTGCTTTGCTCCGCCCTTCTCCTCGTAGGGAAGAAAGAGAGGAGAGAGAGAAAAGGGGATGAGTGAGGATGACATGTGGGGCCCACATGGGTTCCGCCATTTTTAAATTTTTTTGGTGTAACTGATATGTGGGCCCCATGGTTTTTATTATTTTTTTGGATCGAATTGCCATGTAAGTGCCACGTCAGCCAAAACTGAGACAATACTGCTGAGGGACCTCTTTTGCACTAGCTTTGTAAATTGGAAAATACGTTGTATCCGATTTTATGGTTAAATGACGAAATTCGAACTGAGCGACAATATGAGGGACCTAAAGTGAACTTAGTCCTTGCACAAATCAATAATTGGGGCAGAATTGTTCCCATAGGCTTTGACCTATCATGGATTTAAAGGCTCGTTCTAAAGTGCTATTTGAGCTTAACTACTCCTTGTTTCTCGTTAGCATGTTTTGCAAACTGCTAAATGATGTATTTTGTTTGAAAACTTTATATATAAAAAGTGCTTTTAAAAATTAAATAAACTTATTTTCTAAATTTTTAATAATTATTACACAATTAATTCTATATCATGTTTCTTGTTTGACGTACAGCTAATCAACTTAAATTCATCGCCTAAAAGGAACGCACTTTTAAGCTGACAAACAGGCCCCTGGAACTGATCAATTAGCGGCTGGGATGTTGGTACCCGGTTTTCTAAAACCGCCTGCAGTTTTGAGCAGGCATGGAAAACCACCTTCGAACAGTACCTGTACACTGTAGCGATCTGGTTTCCAGGCTGGACGAACAGCAGCGCGTACAGTCTGAAAACCAGGCTCTGAGTTCACGGATTCATGGAACAAATATACGGTCATTCCAATCACGCCGCGGGTGTGCGCCACACGCACATGCATGCACACACGTCGCTATCCACGAAGAACTAATCAACAATATGAAGGGGCACTTTCTGGGGCTCATTTGAAAAGCAGGTTTAAGAAAAAGGGAAAATACGTTAAATATTTTATTTTGATAGAGATGTAATTGTAAAATACAGAGAAAAAAAGGAATCGTTCGATTGGATTATTGGAAAAACTGGAAATTGGATAAGAGAGACTTAAAGAAAAAAATTTTTGAGGTTAGGCTTCATGTTAAAAACCCTTCAAAAACTTATATAGATTGAGGCATTTTTTAGAAATTTGATAGGATTCAATGGTTTTTAATTGTTTGTTTCAAAGGGTCATATAGATAAAAAATCCTATATGATTTAAATCTTTCAAAATTTTTATATTTTTCCTTCAAATCAAATGAAGCCTTATATAAGTACGTACTCCATTCCAAACTAATTTTAAATTTCAAACTTTAATTTGGGATTAATGTCAGGGATTTTCTTTGTTACTTTTGTTGACCGGCTATCTTTTCATGATCATTAAGAAGACCTGTAAAAATCTAACAAAAAAGTTCCAAAAATCAAAATTCAAAATAGCCGCCAATTCTAATTCAAAAGTGTGCCAAGCCAGTTGCCGAGAAAGAATGGGCAACGGGATCCAGCCTCGTGTTGCTTCCCTTATCTCTTGGCCGTTTTCTTCAACGAGACAATCCTACTAACTAATCTCCTTGATCCTGCATTCATATATGCTAAGCTCTAACTAGGTTTCAGACAGATATCATATCCAAGGCCATATCTAAATAAATAATTAGTGATGCTAACTAGCTCCCAACTGGTTCTCAGTAATCTTAATTATAACTTGGCAACTATATCAAGCCAAATTGGCGATCAACTTCACCTAACTGGTCGCATTTGGTGAATCCAGCTATGGATATCACACATGGGCGCGATCTAATTAACTAGCTACAACTGTGGCGACACAAGCAAAAGTTAGTAGAGAGGTAATAAGTGTTTGGAGGAAGTCAGATGTACTAAGCTTTTTTCTTGACCATCCCATGTTTGTGTCGTTTGACGTTGACTGCCCTGGCCGCCAGGGTGTAGATCGACTTGCAGTTAAATCCAGTATAAGCCAAGACCCAAGAACAACAGTGCGAGATCCATTTAATTAACTTGGTGTGATTTCCTTTTCTTCTGGCGAAATTATGGGTACATAGCTCCCACCAGCGTGCTTTCAATCCGACCGTCAACAAATATATCTATGTATACACACTACATCGAGTCAGGTCACCACTGACAGACCCATATCCACTACTATAGAAATTTTAATAGGTACCTCAAGGGCGACACTGATGAAGAGGACTCAAAGGTGTCTGTTTAAAAACCGGCACTTTCGGATATACGGTTTGCAAAAAAAAGCCGACTCAAGCTTATGCTTCAAAGCCAAAAAAATAAATCAAAAAAATCTAACCAAAACAAGAAGATAAGTACACACAAGAGAATCAACTAAGTTTATAGATCACATAATCAAATATTCATCAACAAGTTCACATCATTGAATCAAAAATCATCAACAAGTTCACATCATAGCATTCAAAAACCAAATCAAAAAAATTCACTAATCACAGTAAAGAACCTCGCCTACCGCCGTCGCTCACTGGAGAGAAAAGGGAGGCCGCCACCGCCGCACAGGAGAGGAAGGGAGGCTACCACTGCTGCACAGGAGAGAGGGGAAGGTCGTGGGAGGTGAGGGAGATGTTGCCGAGGGGAGGCGAGGCCGTGGGGAGGCAAGAAAGGGTCGCCGAGTTGGACGTCGCCTCCTCCCGCTCGCTTTGCGCTGTCCCATCGAGCCCCTGCCGAGGGGAGGCGGTGCTGAGGAGGCGTCGTGGGAAGGTGAGGGAGGTGCTGTCGAGGAGAGGCGAGGTAGACACCACCTCCTCCCGCTTGCTCCACCATCATCCCTCCATGCCATGCCACCAAATATGGGGATGTGGGGGAGAGATCAAGCAAGAGAGAGAGCCAACTAGGGGGAGAGGAGGCAGCCTCACGCGCTTGCCATGCCAGGGGAGAGATGGCTAGCTGCCGCTCGTCGGCTGAACTCAGACGGGAGAGGGGGAGACATGAGAGGAAGACGGAGATGAGAGACGGGAGATGATAAGGACAGAGCAAAAAGACCGAGGAGATAAGGACAAGAGGATGAGTGCAACCTTGTTTGGCTCAACTCCTTCCTAGAGTGTTGGTTGTTTAAAAAACCAACACATTTATACTATATAAAGGTATCGGTTTATTTATAAAAACAAGCACTTATATTCTACCAATTTTTTAAATAAAGCGACACCTATAAGTTAGAGAAAAGTATATGATCGGTCCCTAAACTTTACGGCCCTGTCATCTAGGTCCCCAAACTATTAAATTGTAGATTTATGTCCCAGAACTTGTCAAAGTGTGCATTTCGGTCCCAAACTGCCATGGCCCCTCCAAGATCCTACGTGGCACGAGATCCTACATGGCGGTGACATGACATACCACATAAAGCGCCGACGTGATGTCATCACTACCACTACACTGACAAATAGAGCCTCGGCCTCCGAAGGAAGAACAAGAGAAAAGGACATGAAAAGGAAAAAGAAAAAAAAGAAAATTTCTAAATAGGCCCTACTGGTCAGTCGGTGTAGGGTTGGTGAATATGCCATGTCAGCGCCACATAGGATCTCGGAGGGGCCGTGGCACTTAGGGATCGGAATAACACACTTTGACAAGTTCTGGGACCTGAATATGCATTCTGAGAGTTCAGGCACCCAAATGACATTGTTCGAGTTGTGCACTTTACTAAGTTAGTTATTATAGGTGCCAGCTAATTAATTTTAGATCCACATAAGAGGTTGGGATAGTGGGAGAAGCCTCATAGAAACTGGCACATATGAGGGCGTCCCCTATTAGGGGTTTAGTAGTAGTGATCATCACTTCTGACGATTTTGGCCCTCATGAGAGATTAGAGGTCAGTCATGAATTCACCTCATATCAGACGGGTGGAGGCCTATCAGTGGTGATCAACACCTCTGACGGGCCACATAAAAGTTGTCCATCACAAGTGAGGCTGACCACCATGATCAAGTGGTGTTGCCACCCAGTGTCACTTTCCAGCCCGTCGCAAGTGATCTAACCCGTTACAGGTATCCTCACCTTTGACGAGCTTTCATTGGTACTCTTCAATGATGAGTTTTTTTTTAAAAAAAAATTAAAATTTGGCTAGCCTCAGGAATAATAACAAAAAGTTTAGGGACCCAGTTTCTCCCTGATGGTTAGCCATGCTCTCTAAAAATAACACATATATTTCCAGACCCAGTTTCTCCCCAATAACTCTCAGCCAACAGATAACACTTATTTCAAAATTCCGTATATACACATACATTCCAAAATCCCAACAAAGTTACATATTCACAATGTACATACATTTCACACATGTAATTTTCTTTTGACTCTTGAAGTCATGAACTTACCCAAAGTTAGATACATAACGCTCATACATTTTCGAAGAAGAACAACGATGACCTGTCATGTTAAAAACTGGAGAAGATTTGAATAATATATTATCATCTTTGACGGTTAAGTAGTTAAATCCATCAAAGATGACAATTAGTCATCTTTATCTTTGATGGGTGGTTAGCTAGGCACCCATCACAGGTGATAGGTCAGCTGTGACGGGATGGCATGTGTGCCCGACAAAGGTTACCTTTGTCCGGTGCACATTTAGGCCCACCATAGATAACCCCTTACCTGTGACGGGTCTCGGCCTACAACCTCATCTTTAACGACCTCCAGTTCAACCCGTCAGACATGAGACCATCCGTGACAAGGCACTTTGACTTGTCATAAGTGGGCTGTCAAGGCTGGGCCGTCTGCCGTGGTGACATCTTAAAATACATATGTCGAAAGTACTCGTTTAGTGGTCTCTAGTGGTAGTAAAAATTAATATAAATCACTGATCTTTTCTATCCTATAGGCTAGATCAATTTATACTACCATCTTGATTTATAGCATTAAAAACATGGAAGGGCATAATCGTCTATAGAAATTGGTGATGTGCCTATTCATACGTGGGCTAGGGCTCGATCATCTCGTTCCTGATGACAACGCCATGACAAGGTCATGGGGTGGTGTTTCCATCACCTCCGTATTCAAAATTTACACTATATGTGAAAAAGAAAGGGGAACATGAGTAGATAATCAGCAAAAACAAAGTGGCCGGGCTCAAGGAGACTCATCGGTATTTGTGAAATCAAGGTATTGATTTAATCTATGTGATGAACAAATTGTCAAAGGTGAGTGTCTTGGAAAATATGGTGAATAGTGCTTTCTGTTAGTGAACAGTGCAAGTTGGCACTGGCCGTTCAAATCAGGTGGTGCATGCCGGTCTGAGCGGGTGGCCCGACGGTCTGACCAGGCAGACTCCGATTTGGAGTCGGTTTTAGGTTGTTTTCGTGAAATTTCTATATTGCTTCATGTTTATGACTTCTAGATGGTTTCTATTCGTATGTGATACTATTGTGTGCTGATGTGAGTCAAGTTGGTGCGAACTTGTACTCGGATATGAAATTTCTTTGTTGTTCATGTGCAGGTGTTGCTTGAGGCCATGGGAGTATAGCCAGTGATGGATCAAGACTAGACTTGGAGAAGTTGATATTCAGGTGGTCAAGGATATCATACGAGATGCTCAAGCTAGAGAACAATGTACGTGGAGCTGAAGGTTTTCATATGACATACACATGGTGTTATATGCATATGGAAAGAGAAGTCAAATTTGGATTAGAGTCCAAGTTTAGGAAGATTGGAGTGTGGAATTATGTGAGGATGTTGTTTTTCTGGTTTTATAGGTTTCCTATGTGATTAGGAGTCCTAGTTCTAGTTGGATTCGTGGCTAGGGACAACCATGTTGTGGGTATAAATAGAAGAGGGGTTGAGGCTAGAAGACATCGACTTTTTGGGAGAGAAAAAATAGAGTTTGCTTCGAGGTTTTAATCCTAGTTCGAGAGTTGAGAGAGGAGTGCTTTTGATGCACTTTGTAAACACATATTGATGCAATAAAGTTGATCTACTTTCAAGAGTTTTGTCGATATGTGTTTTGAGGATCCCAATGGTTTGACTAGAGTTCATCTGGCGATCTAATCGGTAGCAGGAAGGCGGTCCAACCGACAACAAGGCGGCGGTCAGACCGGCAGCGTGTAGGCGGTCAGACTGGTAGGAGTGCTACGGTCAGACAGACGGCAACCAAGCGGTGTGACCGGTGCAACTTCGTCAAGTTTGAGGGTAACTTTTATTTCCGCTAAAAGTTTTTGGTTTTTGGTGTTCCAACCATTCACCCCCCTCTGGTTGGCTCGGTTCTTATATAGGATCCTATAGTATTCGATAAAGTGTTGGTTGATTATCACTTTTTTACAAATTAACAACATCATCCACACTTCCAGATTAATCCAGAGCAAATTAACTCACTTGCATCAACAAAATTCAGATTGCGCAACTTCCGTCGAATTGAATCAACTAACAACTTGCATACACCGATTAAACTTGCATACCAAATCCAACTAGCATAGATAGAATAAAGAACACACTGATCGGTGTGATATGATGATAACACACCATCATTTGCACACATAGATTCGACAATAGATTCAATGATACATTGTATCACCAAGAACACCCAAGAACACTTATGAATGCCACCACTGGTGTCAAGCCGCCGTGTTGTTGCCCACCCTTCATGACCCGCCACCGCTGCCGCCCCTCTCATACAGCTGCCAATCCCTCCCATCCCTCCCTCCACGTCCTCATCCTTAAGGGTGAGCTCCCGCCACTGCACCACTAGATCCACGTGTCTCGAGCTCTTGGGTTGGCCCGCGAGGGCTGGATCGAGCTGCCTCCGAGCTTGTGGTGGAAGAGGGGGTGGGGGTGGGGGTGGGGGTGGGGGTGGGGGGAGAATTTTAGTAGGCCTTCCGTCCTACACTCATCGCAAAGACTTTGGCTCTCTGCTCAACACGTGTCTGCTCGAATCTCCAAGTATCCCTTTCTGCCATAGCGAAGCACTTTCCCTTTCCGCACTGACCTAATGTTGTGTTAAATGCGAAGCCAAGTGCCAACCTCGACTAGTGAGCAGTGTGGTGCTCGTGCGCGATTGCTTGGGAAGAGGGGCCAATGAGCTCAAGCTGCCAGCGACAATAGTCGAACTGCATTGCCACGCTGGTCCGCTGGGAGAGCGTCGGCACGCTCAAGCCTGGCAACCTGTTCACAGCCCACCATTAGGAAGAAGGCGATGAGTCCGAGCCCTACTGCGGAATCTCAGTACCAACCTCAAGCTTGAGCAGTCGAGCTCGTCTATGTTGAGAACCATAGAGACAACCTAGAGCTCAAACCTATTTGTGTTGAGAATAGCAAAGGTTGCCATTGACTCACCCGGTTCTTCTTGTCGGTCTATCGCCGCTGTGCTCGTGCTGCCCTCCATGGCCACGATCTCACGCGGATGGCCAAGCACTAGGCTAAGAGCTCGCTGCCATGCTGAGTGCAAAGAACTAGACAAACAACCGGGTAGCGAGGAGAGATTAATTTGACTGCTTATGCTTGAGGTGGAAGAGATGCTCTAATATTCGTGCATATACACGTGTTGAGTAGGGAGCCAAAGTCCTTTTAATGAGCATAGGATGGAAGTCCTACCAAATTTTCTTCGAGGGGGAGGGGCGGTGGCTACCAGACATGGGGAGAAAAATGGTAGCGGCAACAACTTAGGCTCGTAAATTTATATTGTCGATTTCTTTATGAATTTACACCATTAGAAAAAAAAAAGTGAGTACACCTTTGGCCTTTGCCAAAGCCTATGGTCCAAGTAGCATATTAAACAAAAGGTCAAGAAATTTATCCAATGACTATCTCTCTTTACGGATCATATGTCACGCTACCACAAAACCAACAATCCATGCCCCCTCCCCATCAATGCCAGTTCATATAAAACCGACGGGTAATATTACACCCATTCACCATGCACTAACGCTAAGTTAGAACTCCAAATATGCCCTCTGCCTCATCCTCTCTTTGCTCTCACTTGATCTATCCCTCATCCTTTCTCTCGACAGCGTGAAGCCGGCCGTTAGACATCTTTTTATCATCGACTGTCACTCATCCTTTCCCTACTCTCAGTCATTGTCTCCCTCATTCTCACTCGATGGATGACACTATCTCTCACTCGACCTCTGCCTCATCCTCTTTCGATGGTGACAAAAACCCTCCTCCCTCTGCCAGCAACTTCAAGAGGTACTAGATTTGGCCAAGGGGTAAAAGAGAGGTGAAGGATGACCAAGTGCAGTAGTGAGGAGATGGAGGAAGGCAACATGACCATGGGTGACCGATGATAGGCATGACAAGGACATGACCATGGTGATGAGCTCGGCAAGCTTAGTCCTAAGTTCTCTATCACTATATTCTCCTCCTTTTTCACTCTAAGCCTTCTCCCCACTCCCACAGAATCTGGGAGGTTGTGGAGGAATGTCGATGGCATGGACCGGGAAGATCTAGCCAGTAACCGTTGGTAGCAGCAATGGTGGGGAGTGATGCCCGATCTGTAGCGGTGGTGGCACCATCTGCCAGTTCTTGGACTATTCGATTAATTTGTTGTCAATCTGGATATTTGTTTGTTGGATGATCTGTTGGCAAATATTTGCATAGGAATGTTGGTGAACTTGTGATCTATTTATGAAACGGGAAAAAGAAAGGTTAGAGTAATAAGTAGCAACTTAGCATCCATTATTAATTATTTAGAAGAAAATGGTACTACGGAGGAACTTAGCATCCATTATTAATTGTTGAGGAGAAAACGGTGAGAAAACCTGTATTGGATTTTTTTAGGTGGACGATGTACTTGTGGTAGGAGAGAGAGCATATTTTCTTAAAAATGGTATCAAAATTGAATGGCTAGGATTTGCCATGGCTCTTACCTCTAGACTAAGGGTGCGTTTGGTAGTTGATGTTGGGAGTTTATTTCTTCCGCACGAAAAACGGAGCGACTTGTTAGCACATGATTAATTAAATATTTGCTAATTTTTTTTCAAAAATGGAACAATATGATTTTTTAAAGCAACTTTCGTATAGAAACTTTTTGTAAAAAATACACCGTTTAGCAGTTTGAAAAGCGTGCGCATGAAAAATGAGGGGGCTGAGTTGGGAAAACAAAGAAACAAACTCAAGCCTAAAGGTAACACGGAGCACCCTAAAAACCTCTAATAATTTTGGAGAAATTACACAAACAAGCCCCCCCCCCCTTTTTTTTGAATTTCTCCCTTTAAATGTCATGAGATGAACATGTACTATCAAGTGAAAAATGATGCATGCCAATTTACTCATTTTGATTAAAAATCTTGTTATTTTGAATGCAAAATGAGTTAAACATTTAAAACTTTAAGCATCGGTATAATTTTGATTATTAGGAATTTAAGATTAATATTAAACTCTATCGAACATGAAATGAAGGGCATGTTTCCTTAGCTAGTGACCTGCTGACTAATGCTTATAGTATTAAAGACAAAGTAATTAAATCACTTTCCCCGCAGGATCAAATTTCTGGCACGGGGGCTTTGATTTCTACAGTTGGACGTACGTCTGTTTCCGCATGCATTGTCTTTTTGCCAGGACGTACCCTCCTTTGTCGTGTCTGGACTGGAAAAGTTATTAGTCGAGTGATTAATTAGTTGGTACGTTTTGCTTTTGTACTGATAAAGAGGCATGCATGTTATTTGACGTCGTCATCTTTTTGACCAGGCCAACACAAGGGAGTGTGAGCTCAGTTATGCCATGACTATTGCGTTTAACTCGCTAGTAACTTCGTCCATTTTATATTATAAGTTGTTTAATATTTTTTTTAAATTTTTTAAGTTTAATTAAGTTTATAACAAAATAGAGTAACATATTCAATACAAAGCATATATTCAATGTTAAATTTAACGAAGCTAATTTGGTATTGTGAATGTTGCTAATTTTTTCTATAAATTTGATCAAATCTAAAAACTTTTGACTAAAAGAATCAAACAACTTATAATATAAAACGAAGGGCAGTACTCATTTTGAATTATTAATTTACGTCATGACTTAGATCTTTGGTCAGTTTGTGCACACCAACTCACGATTGCCACAAATAGGTGTTACCCTATTAAAAATACATATATAATTCTTTTTATAGTTTCAATGGTATTCGTTAGTCAGTAAGTACATTTGAAGCTTGTGTGAATAGAATACGTTACCCAATTATAAACATCGAATGTTACCATATTCGTCCTTAAATAGAAAAGACTAAAGAGTATTACTGGTCCATTTTAACTACCTCTCATTTTATTTTTAACTAAATTTATCCCACTCTCTTCATACCTCTCATTTAATAAGAACATCTTTTATACTTACCAGATTCAACTTTGACACCATAAAAACGACACTAATAAATAGATATTTAACTATTTAAGGATTTATCACTGAACCCACGTGTCATAGACACATGAGGGCTCACATGTCATAGACTGCAAGCGACAAATTCTTAATTGCCACATCTTAAAAGTGACAAAAAGTTAAATGCCCCATGACATTTTACCTATTGTTTAGCTATACATTCCTTATTTGCTAAAGACGAAGGCTAGCTATCCCTTACCCCCATAAAACAGAGAGGACATATGTAAGAGAAATTTAGTGGAAGAGTAACCTATCCCCTAACCCATCCTAAGGTTTAGTCCGGATAGTACGAAGTATTTTCTTTATTTCAAAATATAAGCAGTTGTAGCATTTAAAATTTATACCACTACACTAGATAAGGTCACCTGTGACGGGCCCAAACCCGCACCTTTGACGGATTTGGGGTTGGTCAATGATCAGTGGTCACTGGTGAGTCCTGTCATCTTTGACGGGTGGCCGGCCGTCAGAGGTGACAAACATCTCTGACGGGAAAATAAATAGACGTCCGTCAGAGGTGTTGGTCCCCGCTAGCTTAGGACCAGTTAGAACCCGTCACAGGTATCTCATCTCTGACGGACACATAAACAAAAGGCCGTCAGAGGTATTAGTCTCCGGTAGTTAGAATCCGTCACAGCTGGGCTACCTGTGACGGGCAAGAAAGTAAAGGCCCGTCACAGGAGAGTCAGCTCTGACGGTCGCGGTTTACGAATCCGTCACAGGATGATTACCTGTGACGTCTTTTTTTTATGACCCGTCACTGATGTGTTAAATCCCGAAAAAAATAAATACTAAATATTGGCTAGCCTCAGGATTTGCTAGCCATGCCCTCTGAAAAACAGAAAGATCACAGATACATGCCAGCCAGCGCCAATATCACATGCATTCATCAATTCATCAATTCATTCATCAATTCATTCATCATTTGCATCCCATTTCCCCCAAAATCACCCAAAAAGCATTAGATTTCAGATCCACTATGGCCTCAGTTCTGTTCTGTTCAAGCATTCTGCATCAATTAGTATCATTTGCATCAAGGACAAAAAAACAGAGGGAATCAGCTAAGACAGAAGGAGAAGCAAGTGTCCCAAAAAAACAAGTGCACATAATATGTTCTTATACATAAGACCAAGTGTAGATAGTCTGTTCTTAAGCATCCATTCATTCATCAATTCATTCATCATTTGCATCCCATTTCCCTCAAAATCATCCAAAAAGCATTAGATTTCAAATCCACTATGGCCTCAGTTCTATTCTGTTCAAGCATTTTGCATCAATTAGTATCATTTGCATCAAGGACAAAAAAACAGAGGGAATCAGCTAAGACAGAAGGAGAAGCAAGTGTCCCAAAAAAACAAGTGCACATAATATGTTCTTATGCATAAGACCAAGTGTAGATAGTCTGTTCTTAAGCATCCACAAAAAGGTTAAGTGTAGATAGTTTGTTCTTATGCATAAGACAACCAACAATAAAACCTAAAAATGGACAAGTGTAGATAATATGTTCTTATTCATCACTGGCCATTTAAGTCCATCCAAATGAACGACACAACAGGGCAACGCAAAATACGCATGTCATAAAAAACGACAAATAATTTGAAAATGGAGGGAGTAGTAAAGAGGTAATGTTCCAAATCAGTTTTAAATCTCTTTTCTAAGAAAATATACACAGGTGACCATATCCATCCAGTGAAAGTAAATTACATAGCATACCGTACCACAGAACCATAGAAACAACTATTTTTATATCACAGAAAATTGGATAACTGTTTTGTTCACGACATCACAAGTAGCCCAGTTCAATCGTCTATTACACGTGAAAACGTCCTTTCTTGTTCATTATTTGGGCGAGAATGAAGGCGCACAGTTCGCCTCTGATAGCAGGAGGGTTGATGGGTGAAACCTTCCAGGCAGCTCTACCTTTCTGTTCAATAATACATAAGTTAGCACGTTTATAAGATTAATATTTGGTATTGAAATGTTTGAATTTGCCATTAGCAACAACCTCAGGGTCGAAATTTTTGACCTCTC
Source organism: Oryza officinalis (assembly GCA_008326285.1). Lineage (NCBI taxonomy): Eukaryota > Viridiplantae > Streptophyta > Magnoliopsida > Poales > Poaceae > Oryza > Oryza officinalis. The sequence continues at coordinate 33,975,165 of BDMV01000007.1, read as the reverse complement.
TTAGAAGTGTCGACATATTGTGGCACACGTGGAAACCGCACTGGTCCCCGATCTGTTGTGCGCATGCGAATTTGGTGTCATGATAAAGTTGGTCCTTGCCCTCCTTGTACCTACCACCCTTTTCCACATATGGTCCCCAAGCCATATTTAAGGCCTTGATGATTTCAGTGAAATTATACTCCTTTGCCTTACTTGAGTTAAGGTAGTAGACCCTACTCCATTTAGGTACAATGACTAGGAGAACCCAATGTCGCCTACGCGGTGGTTATGTAGCATTAGTAATAAGAAACTTAGCTTCAACAACAATATACACGAAATGATTATTGTCTTCTTACTCTTGATTGTGCGCGCACATGATGTACTCCTTGTCTTGGTGGGCCCATAAGCACCGGTTCACGTAGTCAACCAATTCATTGAAGTTATTTTGCAGATTGACCTCATTGACCATTGATGGATCAAGGAACCCAACTTGATTACCAAGGCGACGACCCTCGATCCAACACAACCTTAAAACAATTACGTATTAGCACTAATTTAGACGATAGTCCATTAATATCACAAGGAGGAAGGTTTGCACTTACAAGGAGTAGCATTTCAGAAGTCCTGTGTCTAACTTCCGAATCCTGAATAGGTCGAAGAGGTCATCAAAGCCTATAGTTACATAGGCAGGCGACGATAGGAAGGGCTGGTGGTCGTGATGTCCAACTATGCATGACTCCCTCATTTTCCGCTTGGCATTGCTTAGCTCCATGTACTGTTTGTGTAGCTCTCGGCAAGCAATACCCATCACGGCCAACACATTGTCCTCCACCAACGGCATGCCTAGTTCAAATTGTGCCGGGGCCTTCACGACCTTCCCCGTTTTGGTCAACGGCGCCGACGCTGCAGCCTTCCCCCTTTTTTTCACCGGCGCCGACTCCTCGACCTTCCCTTTTCCTGTAGCACCCCCGCGTTCACGTTTTTGCCCCTTGACAATGGGTGGCGAGCTATCAGCCTTCCTTGTGGTCTTTATTGGAGGCAGGTTCTGAGCTATGTGTGTCAAATCCATATCGGCTGCGGCAGGTGAATGGGGTTCTGACAACGCCGGTCCACGAGGAGCCTCAATTGATAGCTTAGACGTTGAAGGTGTTCGCTCCGTCGGTCGGCTTGGGCGAGGAGTCATCTTCACAATTATGTCTTCTTTGGGCCATTGTATGTACGTCTTGCACGCATCGCCCAAAGTAGTGATTTCATCATTAGGGGGCACAGGCAGCGGAAAGGCTGACCAGTTGTCCTTGACTGAATCTATGGACACCTTGGCATACCCTTGACGTAGGTTTACGCCGTGCACCTTTTCTGTGTCCGAGGGATTGAAAGCCATGCCCTCAGCGACTTCGGCCGCGAAAGTTGGGTGGACCCTCACCACTAGGACACACTGCTCTACGTCCTGCATTTTTAAAGTATCAATTTAATATTGGAACATGTAAAGGTATTTGAGTAGATATGGATTGGATATAATCGATTACCTCTATGTTGTCCACCGCATCTAGTGGTGTGACAGGGAGATGAGGGGCCGGCACTTCTGTGGATGCACAGCTACTCTTGTGTTGTGACGGACTCGCTTCGTGCTGTGCAGGAGGAGCTGGTTGGACAACTTGTGTTGCGGGTCGACGTATATTCATCTCGGCGAGGACCTTCTGAACCCTTTCTTCGACCCTGGCGTCCATGTCTGCTTGGAGTTCTTGAATGACCTCCAACTTAAGCTCGGCCTTCAAACGAGCATCCCTCTCTTCCTTGGAGACTTTTCGTTTCCTATATTGGGAGCTGTACTCGGGCAGGCCATGCTTCCAGGGCACATCAACGCCAATTCCCCGAGTCCGGCCAGGATGTTCTTTGGTTCCGAGCGCCTTCGTGAGGATGTCATCTTCGCGTCTCTTCGGCGCGGACTCGACCTCGCTCTGCGAAGCTTGTTCGGCAACCAACCCTAACTATAAAAAACAGGATTCTTGTTACAAATCTTTTGCTTAATATGAACGGACATTAATGAGGTTAATTAGCGAACTCACCAGCTCCTGATAGACGTTGGCGTCACTTTGATTGTCAAATGTGATGGAGCCGTCAGGGTTGACCTTACCCCTAGCCCTCGCCCAGTTGCGAGCTCTTCGTTCAGGGATGTCAGCGAATGGGGCAGGGACATTCGCTGCTGCAGCGGCTGCATCCTCTTGGGCCCATATTTGCTCCTTGCCGATGTACCCAGCCGTGCCCAGTCGATGCGGGTGCTCATTCCGCTTTTGCAGTAGGCGATGTGCCTCGCTTGACTGCCTAAAATCTTCGCTTTTCTTCATCTCGCAAAATTGCTCCCACACCGTCTCCGTTATTTGAGGGTACTCAACGAACGGAGTACGATTGCCGGGTGGGATGACATACTCCGTGAAGAGTTTCCACTTCCAATTCTTCCATGCTTTGCCCATCTTATGGAATGCCTTCCGCTTAAGCCTTTCCTTTGCTTCATCCGGAAATGTGAACCATTTCTCCATAGCCGTCCAAGCTCGCTCCATCTCAGCTTCTGGGACCATTCCGATATTTTTGTGGAGGATGCCGAAATTCTCACGTGCTGCCAGCCCGCAGCAGTTAGACCATCTTCCTATGACAGTCCTCGGCGCCGTGGGCCTACCACTTGCGTCGACCTCTCTTATAACCTGCACTGTGGTCGGCCATCTATTTTGTGTCCGGGGATTTCTACTTGACCTAGATGCACTTGTCCCGGCTGAAGGCGACGGTTGTTGTTCTTGAGGCACTTCTGCAGCTAAGACAGAAGGAGCATTTGCTAAGGGGTGGTAGGTACAAATTTTGTTGTCATGTATTGAAAAGTTATCCTATAAATTACCACGAGGTTCGGGTTGTTCGGCTGCCATCGTCGACGGATGACCTGAGGAAACCATGGCTGGGTCTGCTTCTACCTGTATCCTCGCAGGCGTCGTTGAGGACGGGGATGCGCCGGGCGTTGTCATCGACTAAACAATTTGAATACGCTTACAAATTTCCTATCATTTCACTAATTTCACTAATTTGAATACGCTTCGAACTATTATATATATGAGGGATGTGAAATATATATGCGAACTACATGACAAAAAGATCATGCGAACTAAAAAATGTTTATTACTTTAAAAACTTTAATCATGTAATTAATTTAAGTTCTAGCGATTAACAGTAAATCCATAAAGAAATTTACCGCTGTCACATAGGGAGTATTGTAACTGCCCAGTGACATGACAGTGACAATGGAAGATATTCATAAAATGTTTCCCACGTATTTGTGCTAAACAAAGAGATCTTAATGCAAATAATATTGTACTTCATACCTTTATAAATGTATGATTCAAACACTTGTTGTGAAAAAACAAAAATAAATGTATGCTTCATTTTGCTATTGCAGTGAAATATAATAGCTTATTAGAATGTTTAGTAAAAATTTAATACACGAGGTTAATAAAAAATGATAAAATTCGATGCTTATAGGAAGAACTCTAGTAAAAAACTTTTTTTGCAACACATACTTAACTCTAGTACAATTAATTAATTGCATGCATTTTGCTACCAATTTATTGGAACCCTATATAAATGCTAAATGTTCTATATAAATCTCA
>BDMV01000007.1:33860954-33971436 GCA_008326285.1 Oryza officinalis | reverse complement strand
TACATCCAACTACGATTCATCCTGCAATCAACACATAGGAAAAAAACTATATGATGATCAATTGGGAATGAAGGGAGAATAATGTATTTTTTACCTTTAATTTCAGCACAAATTCGCCCCCCTTACCCTCCCAACCGAATTGTGAGCAGTGCACTGGTCGGGATGGAAAGCAGTTGGCAGTTAGATGGTATTTATAGAGATCCAACTCACCTCAAACGGGTTAAATAAATATAGCCCGTCAAAGATGTCGGCCAATTACCTTTGACGGGTTTTAACTCTCTGGCCGTCACAGGTGAGGTGATACCTGTGACGGCCAGGTAGTTAGAAGCCGTCACTGGTATTTCAGTGACGGCTTAAGGTTCCAAGCCGTCACAGGTGAGGTCATACCTGTGACGGGCCGCAGCCAGATGTCTCACCGATGACGGCAAACATAAGGACCCGTCAAAGGTGATGGTCATCTGTGACCAACCCATAGGCCCGTCACTGGTATGCTGTCACAGATGTAGGGTTCTGGTGTAGTGTACTCAAGTATATAGTACTTCTAGCACTATTCTGAATACTATTTATCTCATTAATTACTCACTTAAATTTCTATTCATCTTTTCTCCAAACACCCTTCCATCCGAATCATTTATTCGACGGGTACCAATATCTTTTCTCCATAATATTAATCTTTACTAAATGCTTATATTTTGAAACGACAGGTGATACTTATGTTTTATTTCCTTTTCTGCAACATAGAGTTGGTCGTGTTGGTCCTTGATATTTCTTTATTTTTTTCAAATTAGTCATTCAATTTAACCCTTTTTCTCACTATGGTCGTTAGGCTCGCACAATAGAGAGCTCATCAACATGGTGAAAAGACATTTTACCCTTCTACCACCAAGAATGACATTATTTGCTCATTGGCTTATCAGCTGCAGCTAATTTAAATTTAAAATTTAAATCTAGAGTTGGCTTTGGATTTGTTTTTCTTTATCATGGTATATTTTCTAGCCTTAACTTTTAAACTGATATGTGTACTAATAAATTTTGTGTTTGGTTGTTTTGTTTATTTTTAATGGCTTAGCAGCCATAGCTTAAACAATAGAAAAGGAAGAGAACCAGACAAAACATACATGATGTTACAATATACAAAACGTTAGTCTGAAGTCTTCTAATTCTTTCATTATCTCTTTATTATTTTGCAAGGGGAGATTGGGGGCAACAATGTCTTTTCAGGATTGAATTGGCAAATGAAAAAAAAAAGTTGGGCGAAAGACAGCCCCAAATATTTCTGTAGAAAGGAGGCAGGGAGCATTCGAACCTGATTGGACTAGAAGTACATCACGGCTGCTGTTAGCCATCGATCTTAGGAGTCTTCTCGATTGAACTGGCAAACAACACTGACCTTATAGGTGAGTTGTTTTGCATGCATGACTCATTAGGTGTGTTTAATATATGATTATATTAATTTTAAAGGAAAATCAGAGAACTTATATACATTTAGATAAAATAAAACTTAGGCACCTAAATGATTTGGGTGAAGCTTAAGAAGCCAAATTGGTTATACTCCCAAAATTGATAAATACAAAGGAGGCTCTGATATTTTTAGTGAATACTATTCCTATCATATTGCATACACACCCAACATCTCTTCTATTCCAGTATAAGATATTTAATTTTCCACACTGTGGAGTGGGTGTGGTCGACGGCCGGACGTTTGCATGCATGCAGAGGTTGCAATCAATCAGCTCTTCTGTTAAGGTGGATGTCGGTTTCCATGGCAAGACATTATCTTTTGGCCGTAAAGGCCCGGAGACCACGCCTAGAACCGGACGCCCTATGCATGGCTGTCATCATGCTGGTTTTTTTCCTCACGAAAACAACCACCACCCATGTTACACGCTCCAGTGTCCAGAGTTCAGACCATGTCAAACTTGATCCTAAATCATTTTCATTTTCTAAAGGCGGTTTTCCTTGCACCAAGCTAGGAGAGAAAATGGTTAATTAGGCTATTCTCAATGAGAAGTGTCCATTTTATGTTTCCAAGGATATCACGTAAGCAACACGGTATTTAATTGATGATTAAAATTATTTATACAATGTATTATTTAATTTTTTTTTATTTTATAAGCAATACATGTAACAGACAAGTTATATTAGAAACATTGTGGACATGGTTTCATCTGGATGAAATTCATTTAATCTTTCACCTCATTGATTCCTTGGTCATCATAAAAAATATAAACATGAAACCCTATTTAATGAGAATAAAACTTCCATCGAGGGTGACCTTAGGATGCAGATATGCAGTATAGATTATTATTTTGTACTCTCTTTATCCCAAAATATAAGACCCAACTATCACTTACACAAAGACAAAGAAATAATTATTATATCTCTTTGTTTGGAACATCCCAATAAATACAATACATGCATCCAATGATATTAGAGATCTTGATGGTGGAGGATTTTAAAAAGGAATTTAGGAAATGGAAAGGTGCTAGTTAATTTTATATATATATATATATATATATATATATATATGCGTGTCTTGTATTATGAAACATCGAACAAAGTAATCACACCCTATATTTTGGAATGTAGTGAGTGTAAGATGTATTCCCTTTGTTTCATATTGGAAGATGTTTTATGTTTGTTTTAAGTCAACCTTCTTTGAGTTTGACTACGTCTAAAAAAAACACATCAGTATTACAACACTAAATTAGTTTCATTAAATCCATCATTGAATATGTTTATATAGTATATATTTTTCATAAACTTGCTTAAACTTTTTAGGTTAGGACAAACCTAGCTATAACATTTATACCATATGAAACACATTGACTAGCATTCAGGAAGCTAGTAGCGCCATGCGCCCATGCCTACTGGAGCGGTTTCGCTCACCCCTATAATCGTGTTCAAAAGCCCCCTCAACTATATGTTAGTCGCTTTAAATGATATATCGGTCAACAAGCCTAAGAGTTGGGGTTCCTTCTAGAGCTGGTATTATCCTTTTTGTGGAGTTTTCCTTTCTTTTTGGATTTAGTGTATTTCTCTCCTCTTGAAATAAATGGCAGAGCTACCTTTATTTAAAAGGAAAAAAAGTTGCATAGTTGGTTCTATCCCTTGAGGACTAGTAGTATTACATTACATACATGTGCCCAACAAAAAAGTAACCTACCTAGTACCTACAAACAACAGTCCCCAGACCAGCATGTGTTTAGCTCAATGAAGATGACAAAGGACCAAGGGATCCCAGTCTAACTTGATACTAGGTTAGGTGAGCATGTGAACTTTGAATAAGTAGGGACACACACAACACTCACATGCCAAGGACAAAACATTGGAACTATGTTCATTATTCTAGCAATTAGGATGTGGGTAGCTAGGTACAATTGTTTACATTCCCCTGAGGCCCTGAGCCCACCACCATCTCATCAGATCCTGATGACACATCTCTCATATGCATATGCATGGTTCAGCGAACACACATGCATATTGGAAGAAAAAGAGACCAAATCAAAGGGCTAAACAGAGCGATCACAGCTATCCCTCATAAAACATTGTATCTCTTGTTTTGAAAGGGAAGGGGAGCCTCTGTTTTTTCAACCCCAGCGCTGTCCCTTCACTCTATGAGGACTGTATCTACATGTATCTGGTCTTTGCAGTGCCAGATACGTCAGGTCTAGCACACCTTTCACTTCCAGTCCAGCGTGGCGCAGTCTAGGCAGCTTTCCCTCGCCACATCGGCGATCCTGGCTCCGGTGTCGTACACCTGGCTGGGCCGCCAGTTGGCGGGAAGAACCTCCCGGTCAGCCCAGACCCACTTCCCGTCATAACCACCGGTCACCACAGCCCGGAACTGAAGCGGGCCATTGGGGGCCCGATCAATGCTCCAAACGGGTCCGTAGACCCGGGTCATGAACCGCCAGTCTGATGATCCCACCTGTATGGACCAAGCCCACAATGTTGTTTATTAGATGCTTTCAGTTTTAGATGTTTGTAATTAAGATGTGAAAAGAAATTCATTGAAAAAAACATGTTATTATTCTCTTCTGATTCTGTTTGATTCAAGTCTTCATTTTACCTGAGCAACATCCACCGCTAAGATATCAGTTTGGCCACCTTGGTAAAGGAACTTGATGACCAAATTGTTTGGCCTTTTGCTCTGCTCTTCTACTAATATGGACAGGTTCTTGTCCTTGTAGTCGCAGGGAATTCTGCAAGGAAACAAGGGAAAGGATATTAGAGGACTGCAATGCTAACCAGTAATTTGTATGCATCTCTAGGCTCGTTGAAAATAAAGTTGTGTCTTTGCCTTGTGAAGTATTTGGAAAAATCTCTTTCAGTTTCACTTTTACAACATTTCAGCCTAAATAAATATATGTTAGCATTTGGACCAAGACCAAGTAATATCTAAATGGGCAATGGTTATAAATATCAGTAAACATGAATTTGTTGTGTTTGGAATTCGGCTATTCTTTTCTGATTCTGAATTTTCTTTTGCACGTTTTCCAAGCTCCTAAACAGTATAATTTGAGCACATTTTCTACATAAAATTTTATTGGAATAATATTCTAAAGCATTTTTTTTAACTTTGTAGTAGTTAATTTATCCCTTTATACCCTCAAATAGCTATCAGAAATATCATATCATCAATTTTAGCTATCTCAAACGGGGCCTTAGTACTTTCCAGTGATGGATATTTAAGAGTAGAATTCAAGTTCAAGAGTAACATGGAGTAAGTTACATGTTTCATTTAAATAAATATGTGACATCTGTATTTATCTAATTTAATATGAAATTCAAAATTTTTAAATCGTTTGCTTTAAAATTCAATATGAAAGTAAACTTCAAAAGAGAACACCTAAGAATTCAAACCATATGAACCATTTTCTTATACCATGCATTATGAAATTCTAAAAAGATACAATCTCCTTTCTTAAATGTTTGCCGTTGGTTAATTTAATTTTAAACTAACCAGCGTAAAAAAAAAGGAGTATATATTTACTCGTCTTAGGGATATTATCCCTTCAAGTAACTCCAAGTCTACCTAACGAAATGACCTTCCACTGCTTTTTTCTAATACATACAAATCTCCTCAATATTTCCCTGGATGTATCTGATTCAAAATATTGAATTACTAGACAATTAAGAACAGCAAATTTTCTCCAAATAAACAACAATTACTATTTACGTGAGCTTGAAATTAACATGTCAGACAGATATTACTCCTACCTTCTGTACTCTACTGACAAAGCATCAAGCTTCTTCAACTTGTGGGCCATCCCGGGCTTGGCCAGGCCCGCAAAAGCGGCCCCACCAAGCAGGAAGTCCGTACTGTTGCTCCTGTGAAAGTCGGTGAGCACGACACGGACGCCCGCGTTACTGCACACCTCTGCATTTCTGCATCTCATCTGTTTCCCAAAAACAAATAAAAAATTAGGGTGAATAACAAGTGTGAAAGGACAAAAACACAACTGAAATAAATGCCATTTATGTAGTAATAGTACGGTTTAGCCTCCTTAAAAACCAAGAAATCTTAAGAAACAACCAGGGTTGAAATAAAAATAAATTTGACGCAGGTTGGTATCAGACAGATATAATCTATTTCAAAACTTTTTGTACAAAGGCTTCATTTGGTAAATGGAGCAAGTTAGGAGTAAGCTCTTATTTGGCCTTCGAAGCCCGCTTGACACTGGTTTTTTTTCTTTTCTAAAAGCTATTGTGTAGTGTTTTGAATTTTACTATTTGATTGTTAAATCATTTTTAGGGGATTTTACTTTACCATTTTCATTGTCTAGCACTCTCTTCGTTCCAAAATATAAAAGATTTTGGTTCGATGTGATATATTATATGTCTAGATTTATAATATTAGGATATGTCACATTCAACCAAAAGCTTACGATGAAGAGAGTATTATTTTTCGTGATTGCAAAAAGGACCACCTAAATTATTATACAAAACATATTTTATAATATTGTTTTTTAGAAAAAGTTGTGCCAACCGGAATCTAAGTATCTTACTAAGTAGAAACAAAACAGGCAAAAAAAAATTAATAGATGGCTTACAATTAGTTGATTGTTTGCTTCTTCTAGAGGAGATAAAAAAAATCACCGCCTAAAAGGTAAAAAACATGAAGAAACTACCAGTCCTACCACCAATTCCAAAAAAGCAAAACAAATTTTCCAAACCGTCGATCCAAACCTCAAGCTCTTCATCTCAAAAGAAAACAAAAATTCCACAAGTTCTTGAACAACCATCCCCATGTGAGGAACAAGCAAGCAAGAAAAGCAAGAAGAGACATTTTGGTTAAACCAGAAAAGGACATGGCCAGAAATGGGAGCAAAATATATATATAAAAAAAATAAGACAAGACAGGAAACAAATTTGGCCTCTTTGTCCCTGTAGTACCTGAAAGCACCTTCCACATCCAAGCCCTCCCCTGTGCTGCCTTGGACCCCCAGCTGCAAGGAATCCCCCATTGAGCTCCATCTCCATGGCCATGGCCCCATACCCACATCCTCCTCCACCACCTGAGATCCATCCATCCATCCATCCATCACACAACACAAGAAAACCACCCCAAGATTCACATCTTGTTCTTGCAGCATCCTCAACTAATCAATGGAATAACCAGTTCTTGGTCAGGGGTGTGAAGTGTGTGTGTGCTTACCAGGTGGGAGAGGGGAGAGCGAGGGCGAGTAGGCGGCCTTGCCGTTGCGCACGCACCTCTCGCACGCAGACGCGCATCGCGAGGAGGTGGCCAAGAGCAGCAGGAAAGAGGAGGAGAGGATGGAGAGGAGCACTGCCATGGTGACGACGATGGTGATGAGCAGTAGAGTGTGAGAGAAGCAGAGAGAGGAGGAAGACTTGCTTTCCCTAGCACATGGCTTCTGCTTAGGCCACTGTGTTAATTAAGTGCCAATATATAGCAAACGGAAGAGACAGAAGTGTGTGTGAGAGAGAGGGGTAGAGAGTGCGTGTGCGTGTTTATTGTGTTTGGGCTTATATGAAAAGGGAGAGCCCATTGCTATAGCCACAATTCACTTCGTATACAAGGCGGTGATGAGTAGTCGTTGACACGTGAGACTCACCAGCATTAGGCCAACATTAGTATATTAGTATATTAGTCCTTGACATATGGGCTCCACCAACATTAGTATAGTTGTTATACTAACTAATGTGGTTTGTGGTTTGTAATGATCTCGCTGAACTAGCTCAGCACATGTGTGGAGAGTCTAGCTTCTTTGGGATGTGGGGTGGGGTATATGTTGTTTTGTGCTTTTTGACTGTGTTCTACTTTCTTCTTTTTCAACTCACATCTCTCGTTTTACACGTACACGTTTTTTAAATTGCTAAATGATGTATTTTTTGCAAAAAAATTTATACAAAAGTTGCTTTTAAAAAATCATATTAATCTATTTTTTTTAAAAAAAAGAACTAATACTTTATGTGGAGCCGGAGGATTAGATCATACGCTAATGAGTCGTTTCGTTTTATGTGTCACAGGATTATATCTCAACTCATGGAGCCGAACACAGCCTTTATGTGCTTTTCTAATCGCTTTTTTCAGAGTATGCCTTTGTGTGGAGAAAAGGGGAGCATTTGGACTGAGGGCAGTGGAAAAGCGCGGGGGCCAGGCAACATGCTTGAGAGGGGAACCAGTCAAATGGAATTATGGGGGTTAAACGGACAGCGACCCGGGTTTGATATGGAATTTGAGACCTGAAAAATGTGTTTCGTTTAAAACATAGATGATGTTTGAACAAGATCAGAGCAATGGTTTTAAAGGGAGAGGCATTTGTGGTCTTGGTTTCTATTTGTTGACTCAGATAGCAAGTCAAACTACAAGTGTTTTTAATTATGTGTGCACTTGCATGATTTTAGTTAGGCAATGATGATTTTGCTATCTTAAAGATATGCCAACACCTCTTCTCCTTAGGCAAGTATATTATGTCAGCTCTTCCTTGTATAAAGTCCTCTTCGCTTCTTCATTGCATGCTCTTGTCATCAGAACAAGAATCTCTAAATTACTGTCCTCTGGACTTTAGGTGAGTGACATGTGGGCCTCAAAGCTTGTGGACCCACATATCAGCGACCCATGTCAAAGGGTTCTCCGCTCGTCATTAGTATTATATCATCACCATTGCCAGGAGACCGTCATCACCACCCAAGAGATGTGCCATCGACTGCTACTGATTTTGTCGCCAACTCATATCATTAAGTCATAGACTACGCTCTATTTAGGCACTATATTTATTCATCTATTGTAATAAGTATAAAAAGGGTTGTTGCCCTCACAATAACAAAATAATAAGTATTCTATATGGTGGATATTTGAAATCCAATTCACTTGAAAATAGTTTGGCTTGCAATGCATACGGGAGAAGCACACGTCAAAACTTTTGTAATGATTAGGAAGGGAATTCCGGAAATTATTTTGGCTCACATATTTATTTTTTAAAGGAGTAGCTATATTTATGGTGTCATATTTTTTAAAAAAATAAACAGATTTTTTTCAAATATTAACTTATCTTGGTCTAAACTTTCCAAAAGAAGTGCAAAAACCTGATGATTACTGCAGTATTCAAAATTTAATTCTCATAATAGATTTTATATGTGTAGTTCTGTTTTTCTAAGCTGAATTAGGTAATGGTGAAAATTTCAGGATGGAAATAACAATCATGGCAGGAAAGGATCCATTGCATTCATTCTGTACACCACACATAGGATCCCATTTCTTCGGTCTTCCCTTCATAGAAGGCAAGCCTGCAGTAGACTCGTATGACCTCTTCTCCGTGATCTTCTAATATGCAATTTGGAAAGCGACACGTTTATTTATTTATTTTTTGCGCGTAAGGACATAGATACATTTAGCGCATGAATGCAGGGGATGTAAATGTAATTTCCTGTATACATGTAGCATAAGTTCTATGGTAATGTCATACTAGCTAATTACCTTCACGGTATCTGTATGTATGGTCCTCTATTAATTCGTTGAAGTAGGTACTACCCTTTGGTTTTAATCGTGTATCAATATTGTTATTACTACGAAATCTATATCTAATTCAAATAGTAAAGCCATTTAAAAATCCTTTGTATGACAAACAGTCAAACATTGTTTCGACGACATTTACTGTGAGTTGGTTGCATGTTCGGAAGTTGCATTAATGTAATTGATAAATGTGGTAAGTTGGAAATTCGGAGGTCAATGTTGCACCTTTTTTCAAAGCAGTAAAGCAATATTTATTCCGACAGCATGTAAACAATGGTATACCGTATTTTTTATTTCTTACTTTCTTTTTGAAGGAGAATGGACCTCTAGTATAGAGTAATCACGTATGTCAATTAATGGTTACAATATGCATCGGGAGACGAGTTAAAATATAAAACAGTTATACGAAAAACATAGATTTTTTTGAAAATAAATAAATAAATGAATGTTAAGTGGACAGTTTTTTCAATCATTTCAACCAATAAAAAGAAGTGAATTATGCCTAGGGATCAACAATGAAGGGGAAAAAAATGCACAGGGCCGTTGCAAGACTGAAGTTCCCGGCACAATTCCCCATTCTTATATAATGTACCTACAAATAAATATATTCAAATCTAAGTCCTGATGTCAACACATCTTAACTTATCTCGACATGAAAAGGATTAAAAGGGCATGATATTTATAATGTTGTTGTATTGAGTTAGCCAAAAAAAGAAAAAGAGAGAGACAGACAGACATAGACATTCAACCTTTGTCCTAAAATAAATTTATTTTTCACCTATCTCATACATACCAATACAAACAACAAAATACTAAAATACCCTCACTTTATCCAATCCCAATGTAACTATTCATCACTTTATCTACTCCCAATTAGGGGTGGGTGTTCGGTTAGACCAAAAAATTTAGTCTCGGTCTTCGGTCCTTTGAAAATTTCGGTTATCTAAAATTGGAGACCAATCGATCTTGAAAAATAAGGAAGACTAAGAAATTCGGTCTCGGTTAATTTGGTCTCGGTTTCGGTCATGACCAAAATTTGAGAAGGTCCAAAATAATCAGGCCAAGCCCCAAATAAGTTCTAGCTAAAAAACTTATACACATAAAAAATAAAAATCACAAATCGACTCTTTTCACTATCATGAACCATAGATCAAAGTATGTTGAAAGCCAAAATTGGATCAAAATTAGTTTTAATTGGTTGTTGGACCTTAATGGACCTATTGGACCAAAATTCGGTCTTTTCAGTTAACCAAAAGTACTAACCAAATTGATCGAACAAAATTTGGTTAGTACTTTTGGTTAACTGAAAAGACCGAATTTTGGTCCAATAGGTCCATTAAGGTCCAACAACCAATTAAAACTAATTTTGATCCAATTTTGGCTTTCAACATACTTTGATCTATGGTTCATGATAGTGAAAAGAGTCGATTTGTGATTTTTATTTTTTATGTGTATAAGTTTTTTAGCTAGAACTTATTTGGGGCTTGGCCTGATTATTTTGGACCGAACTAGTGACTGAATTTTTCGGTCTTGGTTTTCAGTCTTGGTCTCGGTCTTTTTGGTTCAGTTTTTGGGTTTAGCCTTTTTCTGTCCATCCCAACTTTCAATACAATTATTTCTTACTTTCACAAACTTTGATGCAATGATTATTCTAAAAATAACTTATTTTGGGACAAATAAAAAAAGCTAGAAAAGAACTTTTTTTTGAAACTTAATAAAAAAAAGTAACAGAGAAAGTAGCGAGAGAGCGGACACATGGAGCCTTTGTGCAAAATACATATGGGCTCCCCTTATCAAGGCTCTTGAACCCTTTGAGTTTCACAAGCCACAAATGGAGGATGAACTGCTGCCATTGCACAAGAACACAAACTGCCTATTTTTTTTTCTGCATAAATAAATTGAGAAGTGAAACACATGCAGCACTTCTGTATGACTTGAGCCTGCTCACCAGACAAACTGCCAAGGAAATGGCTACATGCCAATGGACTTTCATGGCCGGTGCCATGCATAGTGACATTGTGACATCCAACAACCGGGCAAAAAGCCTGGAAAAATGCTTCAGTACGCTCCAATTATTCTTTCTGAAAACTCGGGGGGTCCACCTGTCAACGCTGTCGAAAAGGCACTGCTCTGAGATACCAAGATACAAATTGTAACTATTATTAGCATTTATGCGCACTTAAAATGCAGGAATTGGCCTGGTTCCCATAGGAATCACAAATTTATGTATTTTAAACATGTACTAGTACTTTCTCTATTTTAAAATATAAATATTTTAGGTTATTTAACGAATACTAAGGTTAAGGAAAAGATTCTCTTTTGGTTAACTTGGTAGATAAATTTTGATTTTTCGATGGCTTAGATTCTCCTCCCAAGCACCCGATTATCTGCAAATATATAGTTTTCCATACATAAGAGTTAGTGCTCATAAAAATGTTTTTATTGTGATATGTTCTAGAAAAACACTTATATTTTAAAAGAGAGGAAAATACTAACTTTTCGAAACCAAACAAAATGTTATTCTATACACATAGAATTGGCGGTGATATAATCAGCAACAGTGCCCCCACCAACCATGGTACACTGGTTCATTGGACATGGAGAGTAGCTGCAGTGCAGTGCTCGCTGCATTGTTCATTCACACAAAAATACAGACAAAAAATGCACTTGATCAGCCATTGCTGGGATTGTTGGGTAGCTTAAGTTTTGGTTGGTGTGGCGAAGAGTCTAAACTCCTAACATGCTCCATCTTTTGTCCATTCTGAAGATTTCATTAATTAATTGATTATGGAATCCGTTTGTGTGTGCATGCTCCTTGGCTGCTATCTGCTCTGAAACTGAACATGATCGGCCGGTCAGAAAGGATTTAATTAGATACTGTGACAATCTGCTAGATTGAGGACTTTGGCTTAGCTTTGATAGGGACAGGTTCATCTCGATCGTAGCATTAGTTGGGGAAAAAATAAAAGAAAGGAAAACATTGTCTGAAATTCTGCTGTCCCGATGACACTAACTTTTTTTAATCTGAATATTTTCAGGCCTTGGAGATATCGCTTGCTGTGTTGGAATAGAATTTGTCTGTTGCATTTTAGTTGCAAGTGTCGTGCCTTTGATTCTGATGCGAGGACTTGTACACTAGTATTTTGTTAATGATGGTGTGGTTATCATTACAGTAGCTCTGTAAGATTGTATTTTATTCTTGTACTTTCTGCACAGACAACAGGCAAGAAGTTGTGTAGTTGTGTTGTTTCTGAACAATAAGAAATCAATTGACATCATCTCATTGAGTGTTGTATTGTACATTAGCATATTCTGCAGAATCTGATGGCAAGAGATGTTCAGTAACTACCCATTGAATACTCAACTGATGCCATGGGATAAAAAAGAAACCGCTTTACCATATTTTTACTAGATAGTTATGCTTTTTTTCCCTTTTTTTCCTGGTTTTTTTCTTAATCGGTTGTTTTTCTAAAGAAACCGTTTAGTTTTTTTAGAGGGATGGGGCTTCCTCACATACACGTGGGTGGGGGAAAAGATGCTTAGGATGAAGAGAAGGAGAACTCCTCTTTTAATGTAGTAGAAAAAAATATATGAATTTCTGAATTATCAGATAGACGTTAAGATTCGTGCTAGTGGATAGAAAAAAAAATCGTAGCATGCTTAGGTAAGGAATCGACCCTGGGAACCTTCTTCTATTTTTCACATAATGCACGCACCAACCAACTGAGCAAGCAACCTTTACTATTATGAATTGAAATTGCGCTCTACTTACACTATAATTGCAATATAATTATAATGTAATTACATGCTAGTTGTTACACTAACTATATTTGACATATTTTTTAAAGAAAAAACTGTCCACATATTTTTAGATACACCCAAGAAGAAATTCAGCGGATTGCCCACTCTTGTGTACATCACCCAAACTCTGATGGCAATGGCAAACTGAAACTGACATTGCAGGAGATGCTTCCTCTTTGTGTCCATTCACTTGAACCCAAAACCCCTGCAAAATCGAACCCATGCTGTGTTGTGTGTCCATTTGGCAACGTTGCGGTATGTGCCGTTGTGCCGTTAACCGTTTCCCGTTGCGTGTTGCCATCAACGCTGTCCAATCGGGGTTGTTTTCTCTGATGTTATAAATGTGATTAGAAATTTCTAGTTCCTTTTGGCCAGTAACCGGGAATTTGTACGGAAAAAAGTTCATCGTTTCTCAAAATAAGATAAGCCATGATCTCGCAAATTATGCTCGTTGTCAAG
The DNA here is from genome assembly GCA_008326285.1 of Oryza officinalis. Lineage (NCBI taxonomy): Eukaryota > Viridiplantae > Streptophyta > Magnoliopsida > Poales > Poaceae > Oryza > Oryza officinalis. Next base: position 33,958,193 of record BDMV01000007.1, on the reverse strand, counting down.
CAAGCTCAGAATTTTGGTGTGGTAAATCTTGTAAACTCATCTCACATCTTGTGAGGGAAGATTTATCTTCTGATTAATGAATTCTCCGTTTCACGGCAAAAAAAAAAAAACCACTAGTAACTTGTCATTTGTGAAAGCATGCATGCTTGTCAGCTGTGACACGTGTGTGCAAAGAAAAAGAAATGCAATTTCAATTTCTGGGCTGAATTCATCGAGTAAAGCCTTTCTTCTGTTAGCATTATTTCTGACGATCAATGAGTAGCAGAAGCTCCAGAAACTGCCTGCTTTCTTTTCTTTCTTCCGGATGCATGACAGTTTTGGTTTTGCAGGCCTTGAATATACTATGCAGTTATAGACAGGAGCGTTACGGACCAAGAGAAGGTACGGTGATTAGCAAGTTAGTTAGGCCAGATGGGCTTTTGTAGGGGAGCCAATTTTGTGACCTTTTTTCTCTTCTTTTCTTTTCTTTTCTTTGTTTGTGCTCTTTCCCTGATAAGCCGTTGCAGCGTTAGCCCAACTCAAAATGGGCCAGCACAAAGCTTTGTTTTGTGACCTTTTTTTCTCTTCTTTTCTTTTCTTTTTTTTGTTTGTGCTCTTTCCCTGATAAGCCGGTGCAGCGTTAGCCCAACTCAAAATGGGCCAGCACAAAGCTTTGCCTCAATACCTTGGTCTGCCTCTGGAAAGAAGAGGAATTTTTTTATTTTTAATTTTATTTATTAAAAGATTTACAAAAATAATTTTCTATTTTGAAAATTTACAAAACTAGTCGCCCATCGCCTTCTAGGAGGGCGTTTTCCTAAAAATCGCCCTCCCAGAGGGCGATTTATGTGACGTGGCAGACGGTCGTTGGCCGAGGGGGAACGGCCGTCCAACGGGGGACGCGAAATTTGCAGGCGGCCCCCTTGCTGCCCTCTAGGAGGGCGTTTTTTCCATGTGGGGGTTACCTGCACAGGGCGACGAGGGAGGGTGGCTTATTTGCAGGCGGCCCTTTGCCGCCCTCTAGAACGGTGATTTTTTCCCCTGCAGGTGGCCTGCAAAACCGAGGCCGGCCTGGCATTTTTGCAGGCGGCCCCCTTACCGTCCTCTGGGAGGGCAATTTTTCGCCCCCGTATATAAAGCCCCTTCCCCTCTCTAAATTTTCATTATATTCACTCAAAATCTAGGAAAAAAGAAAAAAGGAGAGAGGGGTGAGGGAGAGCTGAAGGAAAGCGGCGAAGCACTGTCCATTTTCTGACTCCATAGCAGGTAAATACAGTATTGTCTTTGAAATTTTTGTTGCATTTTAGTTCTATTGTCATATATTTTAGTAGATCTAGAGCACACTGTATGTTTGTATAATTTAAGAACAAAGGCATACGACATATTTATAGAAATTGAGACTTAGGACATAGTGCAAATTGTACAATATATTTAAGTTATATGATACATCTTAAGCACGTATCCGATTTATAGAATTTGAGATCTAGGACAGATAATACATTTCCAGAAACTTTAACTTATGGCGTAGTACATATTGATGAATTCGACATTAGATCCGTTGGTTATGTTTCAAACTTAGTTAACCTATTTTTTTGTTTCATTAGGCAAAATGTTAAGTAAGGTCATGTTTCAGTTAGTATACGGTCAAGGCAACCTTAGATTTGGTCCAGATGGTGTTGATTTGTCAAATTTTAGAATGACATCGAAGGGCATCGATAAGCCTGGCGAGAGAACATTTTAGTCAATCTATAGTTGGTTGCTGTGAGGATTTAGAGTAGACCCAGACGTAAACACAATGTTAGTATCTGTTGTAGTGAGTTGTGCAACAGAAGGTTATTTTTGGGAACTAATGCCCATGGATAGCACTGATGCTTGGAGACGGTATGTGGAGATGGCTTTTGAACAGTCATGGCCCCTTTTTATTTTTGTTTCGGTGCATGAAAAGGATAGAAATCTTGGAATAGAAACCGAAGATGTTGAGGGTTCTAACCATGTGGGCGATTGTGTTGGACCATCAAACAATGAGGAAAATCAAACAAGGGTCGTGCAGGCCATGGGCATGGCGGATGAGGGGGAGATAGTCGGTACAATCGTCGATGGAATGGAGAGGGAAGATTCGGATAACGAGCAAGTGGAGGGCGACTTATCATCCGATGAGGAAGATGATGTAATGCCTACTGATTGGACAAAAGAGGACTTCTCAGGACTTGTTATCTCAGAGGGACATCATATACCTGGGAATACAAGAAGAACGAGGTAATTCAGGGTGCTAGGTATTCTCATAAGGAGGATATGAAGGAGGCGGTGAAGCATTGGGCGATCTCATTGCAGAGAGAGTTTAGGGTGGTCAAGTCAACCAATTATGTGTACGAAGTAAGGCGCGTGAGGGAAGATTGTCCATGGCGTGTTCATGCATATAAGGGTAAATGGTTTGATTATTGGAAAGTTAGCATAGTGTCGAAACTTGGTTTCGGCAATAAAAATCTGGGGGTAGCAGTCAAGTGCCAAACACGATGGATTAGTATGCAAAAGGAATTTAGACAGGTTCAGGCCCTCTCTTCGAGAGGTAATACCCTACTCCTGTTTCGGAGATTAGATCCGCCGAGTGGTTTATTGATCTCTTGATCTCTTTCAATATGTACTCTCGTGAGTTTCGTATGCTCTTGCTATAATCTTTATGCATGTCTCTTCCCTCAAGGGACACCCTACCCTTCTTATATAGTCCCGGAGGGTGGGTTTACAAGTCAAAGATCCTATCATACTCTATGTCGGACTCCTCAACCTTACCAACTATGGACTATGGGCCGTTACCTTATCTCAATGGTAACGTAACACCCAAGTCTTAAGCCGGTTTACATAATCATAAGTCATAACCTATCTCCTATGGTAAGTTGGATAAGCTAACCGTGAGGGTATTCGGTACTCATAATCTCCACAGTAGCCCCCCAGACCTTCATAGTCGACGAGATAATCTTGCTTCGAACCAGAATAACACACAGCCGAGTGACTCCTTAGTCGAGTGCTTCTATCGCCGAGTGCCTCTATCATCTCTGCCTGAGTCTCCCGAGTGCTTTATCATCCAATAGAAAGGCTGTGAAGGGCTGAAAACATCTCAAAAATTTCTTAAGAATAGATATTTAGGTGCATCGACTGATGCACCTAATTAGGTGTAGCCCCCGACTATGTGTTTAGTTAAACAAACTAAGCATATAGTCAAGAACTATAATAATCATACTCTCTTGAGTTAAATAAATGCCTAGCCTAAGCCAAAAGCAATCATAAAAAATCATATAACACATAACCTTATAATCAAGGCATAGTGTTTAATGAATCCGAGTACTCGGCAAGCTCATGCTTACCCGAGTCGTTCTGCCCGAGTCATCTCGGAACAAACAACTCAGCCAACCCTCATGGGTAGAAATCCGAGTTATTAATTCATCAGTCAGCTGAAAAATATGACCAAAATATCAAGTAGCTCCAGCCATAATATCGGTTTTAATAAAAAAAACACACCAAGGTGGCAAAATAGCATTGATATAATAGAAGATCAAATGCTTTGTAGAAAACCAAACAGCTCCTGCAACCTAAAAAAAGTTACCAGGACAGTTATGAAAAACATTACTGTTTGTCACCTTCCAAGTTGCATCGTACCAACCTTCAACAAGTTGAATAACTGTTGTATGAAAGGATTTTAAAGGTATTGGGCAATAAGACACGCGTATATTGCCAGAGCAAATCTGCTTAAGTCTCTAAAGACACATGTCAAGCCACACCTGTAATATGGGCCGTAGGCTTTTCATGGGTCTCGGCCCAATCACGAGAAAACCTAGCGGTACCCTAATATTTCTAAAGCGTCGTCGTCTTCCCCGCCGCTTCATCTTGCGAAAACTTCCCCTTTCGCGCTCCTGTTCACAGGCCCCTCGTAGAAACCTAGAACTCGTGCGCATCCAGATTCGTCCCTCCGGAAGCTCAAGCCCCATCTAGATTCCTCGTGCGCAACCAACTCCCAGCATTCCCCTGAAAAAATCCCCATTCCCAGCGCCAGATTCATCTTCCCCAATCTGCATCCATGGCTGAAGAGAGAGAAATCCCCTTTGACCAATGGGCTACCTCTGACGTGAAGGAATCGACCCTGCGGGAGATGGTGAAGGACGGAGTTCTTCCAGCCAAGGAGATCATCGGTTGGCGCCTGGCGTTCGGCGAAGAATTCCCGACCCCAAACACCGGTGAGATCGTCGTCTTCACCCACTTCTTCTATTGCGGGTTCGGTCTTCCAACTTGCGATTTCTTCCGTGGCATCTTGGAATATTATGGTCTTCAACTCTACCATCTGAACCCAAATTCCATGCTACATATCACCATCTTCATCCATGTATGCGAGGCCTTCTTAGGTATCCACTCGCATTTCAATCTTTTCCATCGCATGTTTTCCCTCAAGGCACACCCAAATAAGGACAACCCCTGTGTTGTGGGTGGCGCCGGCTTTCAACTTCGCGGAACTCTCCGCAAAGATTATTTCCCTCTACCTCTGAAATCCTCCAACAAGGGCTGGCACGCAAATTGGTTCTATATCTCGAACCCAGCCCCCAGTTTGCCTGACTTCATCGGCCTCCCACCTATCCAACGGGCAAATTGGAACACTATGCCAGAAAACCAGGATTGGGTAGAAGTGAACAACCTCTTGGCTAAGATCCTCGAGCTGAAGAATAAAGGCCTCCAAGGAGAGCAGATCACTCGGCATTTTATCAAGTGCCGACTGGCTCCCATCAAGGAAAGGTCCAAGCCAGCCTTCGAGTATGAGGGCCAGAGTGATCCCAACAGGGAGGACAGCGAGTCCTTAAACTTCCAGGTCTTGTGCGCTCGCATGTACAAGATCTTCTCATCTGGAATTGCAGTGGATTACAGCCATAAACTCCCGGGTTGCTCCCTTCAGTCTTCTTCGACCACCTCCTCCGGTAAGTAGACTCTGCAACTCGTATCATTCTTCTCTTTGCTTCTGTCTTTCAATGTGTCTTAATAATACTGCTTGCAGGCAAACACTCTGATCATCTCCAGGCCGTATAAAGTCTTCCACGAAGATGCACCTGCTCAGCCAGTTACCAAGAAACCAGCAGGCGGCCCAAAAATCAAACCACAGACCAAAAGTAAGAGAGCTGCTGCCGAGGAGGAAACCAGCAAACAGGCCAGCAAGAGAAGGCTGGTCGTAGATGACTCAGATGAAGACACTGAAGAAATTCAGGCTCCAAAAACGAACATAACTTCTCCGAGGACATCCACACGATCTGCTCCAAAGATCAGAAAGTCCAACAGGTATCTTCTTGCTCATTCAAACTTATCTTCTTGCTGAAAATAAACTTGTCTTCACTATCTTCATCTTCTTCTTCAGAAAACCCCAGGATATAGATCCCACCGGGCAGACAGAAAAAACAAGTCAATCTGCAGTGCTTGAAGAACCAAAATCTGCAGAACAAGGGTCTGAGGACCCTCTCCCGAGTGAGGACACCCCTATGGAGGTGCCCCCGACTACCAGTCAGGAAGTCCCGATTGGAAATCAGCCAGATGAAGACACACAGGGCTCGCGCGATCAAGAAAAACTAGTCGAAGACCCAGCTCCAAGGATAGGTAAGCTTCAAATAGTCTTCAGACTCATCGTTCGACTGAAGTCCTTATAAGACTCAGTTCCTCCTGTAAAGATCAAGTGGCGGGATGCTGACGGCCAAAGGCAGGGCATCGTGCTGAACAAGGAGAAAGAAGTCGAAGAATGCGACATGCTCATTGCCAGCCTCAATGAAGCAACCCGACTAATGAATGTATGTATGATCTTCTCACATCTCGTCCATATATCCTTGTGTAGTTAACTGACTCTATCTTCGTAATGCAGAGAATACATTGCCGCTCAATGGCTAAGTCAGACACCCTCGAGAAGCTGGTGCCTCACGTCAACTCTCTGGAAAATATTCAACAAGATCTCAAGAATGCCAGAGAAGAAGCAGCAGCTCGAGAGGTCGTCTTGAGGGAGGAAATTAACAAGCTTCGAGATATGAACCTAGAGCTTCGTGGTTCAATCAGAGGTAAGAGAACTTAACCTATCTTGCTCTTGTATAATCTGTTTGATTCTAATAATTCCAAATCTTCATGCTATAGCCAATGCATCTGAGATCGACTCCCTCAAGGCTCAATTAAAGAAGGCGGAAACTGACAACGCCAAGCTTGAGTCTGACAAGAACAAGGCCTTGGAAGAAATTGAAGGTAACCCCCGATACTTGTTCTTCTTGATCTGATCTTGGTTATTCACGCAATCTGAATCATATCAAACTTGCAGCTAACAGAGTAAAATCCCAAACTCAATTTGAAGTCTTCGCCGAGAAAGTCCAGAGGGCCGAAAGAGTTAGAGATGACATCGCCAATGCAGCCACGCCAATACTGTCGGCGCTCTATGAAAACGGCCTCGGGACAAGTTCGTTGGACGCGGTTGAAGTTTTTGATAAGCTCAGGACAGCACCGAAGAAGTATATAGAAAATATCACAGATACTGCTGTCATGAGTGCGAGTCAAACCTTGGCCATGACGAAGTCTCTCTATCCTCGAGTAGACATAAACTCCATAGGAGAAGGCTTCGCCGATAGTACCACTGATGAGCAGGCCTTAGAGCTTATTAAGCACAAGAGACGACCAAAAAGATTGCTGCTGACGTGGTAGAAAACTTCCAAGGATAGATTAGCTGTTGTAAACATTGTAGAGACATGACTTGTGATTGCTTAATTTATTTATGCTTATGCCCCAATCTGAGTCTTCGCATTTAATTTCTTAAAAATTTTCGTCCGATTGACACCAAGCCTAGACTTGATTAAGCCATCAGAAAACTTTCAGTCCTTATCTGCTGAACTCAGACCAGAACAATAAACAATGATAAACTAAGTATGAACAAGTCAGTACTGATAAAAAGAACATCATATTTTATTGATATGTAGCCCCCGACTGACAACTCAAGAAGTCATCTTACTTGAAGTTGGTAGTCGAGAAGAGCATGATACAATAAGTCTAAGCATAATATCGACGAAGGTGCTCAATATTCCAAGAGTTCTCCACCAGGGATCCATCTTCACGCTTCAAGCGATATGCTCCCGGCCAAGTGACCTCGGCAATTATATAAGGGCCTTCCCATAGCGGAGATAACTTGTGTTTATCTTTTGTAGTTTGAATCTTTCGTAGAACCATGTCGCCAACAATAAAAGCTCGTGACCGAACGTTGCGGTTATGATAACGCCGAAATCCTTGAAGATACTTTGTCGACTGAACCAATGCAGCCTCACGAGCTTCCTCCAGTCGGGTCAAGTCGTCAACTCTGTCCTGATCATAGCGTTCATCGTTGAAACTGCGTACTTGAAGAGACTCATACTCCATTTCACTTGGCAACATTGCTTCGGCCCCATAAACCAAGAAGAAAGGAGATTGGCCGGTAGCCCGACTGGGTGTAGTACGCAGTGACCATAATACCGAAGGCAACTCTTGAACCCATCTTCCAGCATAGTGTTGGCGCAGAATTTAGACCCGCCTCACGACCAAACGGGTTCCACGTTTCCACGGCGGCCTGGTAGATCTGCTTAATTCCAGTGCAGGTCCAAAGGCTTGCCTAGGTGTGTGTAGAGCGTGCCAGTTGATTTGATTTGCAATCAACAAGATAAACAAGCAAACCATGTAAGTAAACAATGGCCGATCGGCCGATAGGCCGATGTCGCATTGTCATGACCTAGCCGATAGGGCAAAGCTATATCGGCTCGCTTGTAATTGTGGTAAAATAACATCAAAATATAAATCTAATCTCATTGGCCTTCATCAACATGTTCATGTCAATTAGTGGCATCGGCCGATGAGGGATAAAAGAAATAATTGCACTAGCTAATACTCTAATGCAGACTTGTACAAACCAATCAACTTATATAAATACATAGATCACAAGCAGACCCTAAAGGATAACCTATGACAAATGCATTCATATCTGCCAATCTACTCGTACAAGTGGCAAATACATATAAAAACATTATAGTAGTTACATGCATTAGATAAGACCGGCTGAAACCCCGGCGCTATCCTTAGTTACGATCGAAAACAGGCTTTGGATTAGATCTCAAAACAGGACTAAGGTCGATAGCAACTCAAAGTGTGAATTGAGACTTAACACAAAGAAAATCAAGTCGTCGATCGCTTTTGGGGATGGTAGATGCATTGAAAGATTTAACTAAGCATAATAATTATACCGTCATCGGCAATAAACCCTAAAACGAGCAGACCGTCGGCGAAGCATAATTAATACACTTATGAAAATCACCCAAAGCATGATAAACGACGATCACATCATCGAGGCTTAATGTGCCTACAGTGGCACGCTAGCCCCGACGATGTAGATCGTCGGGCACGAGTTCTTACCTCTGCTCTGGGGAAGCAAGAACTTGTCGAGATTAACCTCTGGCGAGGGTTGGCGATACGCCGAAAGTAGATTGATTTGTGTGTTGTATTGTTATGAGAGAGAGTTTCTATGTACATACTACCGGGATATTTATACCCGAGATTACAACATTGTCCAGATAGGACACGATCTTATCTACAATTTAACAAACAAATCTTTGCGGCAAACTCTTGCCGTAGATTAGATCTAAACCTACTTGATTTACAAGATACAGTTGCCTAAAACCGAGCCTTATCTCTATTCGGCAACCACCTTGAGGCTTATCTTGAGCCCAAACCAAGCCCATGCGAACTCTGTCAACTTCCAGCCTCTATCGGTCAATAACCATATTGAATTCGTATCGGCCGATACGCTCTTCCTGCTAACGCTTCTCCCAGTCCGATACGTTTACCGAGTCCGATACGAGACTTGGTCCGACTCCAATTCAACCCCCTCTCTCCGCATCGGTTTCCTCTTTCCTCTCTGGGTCGATTACGAAAATCTGCTGTTAACACATGCCCCCCAATTCCGCTTCATTATATAATGTGGCGGAATTAGCTCCGAGAAACCCATCGACTTCTTCGCTAGGGTTTGTCTGAAAACCGCGCAGATCCAGATTCGCAGCCTTCCGCCGCCGATTCGTCAACCACTCGCGCTCTTCAACCCTGGTGACACCTCGGCGTCCCATCAGCATCGACCCCTTCAACAGTGACCTCTTTGACAGCAACAATGGCTTCCGCGTCGTTCTACGCCTCCGAGATCCCCGTGGTAAGTCAATCCTTTCTAAATTCACATTTTCATTTTCTCGCCGAGTTCTTCAAACTAGGGCTTCCGCTCTTGCCCCCCAGGTCATGATCTTACATCACTGCTCATATGCCGTAGGTTTTCAAGAACCAGATCTTAATCCCCACCAACGACAAATCCCACCGGTTCCTTCTAGGCCCCATGGGCAATTGTGACCCAACCTGGCTAATAAACGCTGAGACAAACAAAGTCCCTTTCAAACAAGCCAAGCCCAATGTCTCTTCATGGAAGCACACCTTCAGGTCCTGCCCGTCAAAGCTTAATGGTTACAGAACCTGGCACAAGAGGATTACTGCAACCAAGCAGGTTCATTGGGACGAAATAGGAATCGGCCAATGCATCACTCTGTCCCTGGCCGATACCAAAAAGAATGAACCACTCATGTCAGCGGCCACCTATTTCTGGTCTAGCACCTTGAACGCTTTCCTATTCCGGCAAGGTCCGATGACCCCAACATTAATTGACGTCAAGATGCTGACAGGACTAGATATCCAATCTGAGATCAATCCCTTCAACCTCCTAACAAACAGCAGCCATAAGTTAAAAACCAAGAAGATTGGAGGCTGGTCTGGGTATATTTCTGAGCATATGGAACAAGGATCCGTCTCAGAGAGAGAACATGTGGCCTTTCTGACCCTATGGTTAGAAAGATTTGTCTTCTGTGGATCAACCTGCGGCCCTACTCTAAATTGCCAACACTTGGCTCAAGCTCTGGTTGAGAAGAAACAAATCCCCCTTGGCCGATATCTCCTCGGGGCTGTCTATTGGTTGCTTCATACTGCCACTCAGGATCTGATGCTGAAACAAACTGTGGCGCATGGAGGACCATGGTGGTTTATCCAACTCTGGTTAACTATCCATACCAACTCCATAATTGATCGACCTCCATTATCGGACTCCTGCTTCCCGTCAAAGTATGCCGATCATGAAGACCCCAGAACTAGAAGATGCATGTCCTTTAGAGAAGCGGCCTCTATTTATCCTGGAGCAGATCAATCGGTCGAAGACATGTCCACATGGTTCATCCGATTCTACACCGGCCCCCCCATCAGTTAAAATGGACATGTTCATCTACACCTCAGATCAAGACTTTGAACTCCCTGATGATCTCCACTTGGACCTGGTAAATGATGATATGGATTCACGAGAGTCATTTATGATCGGCATCACCCCATGCCTGCTCCCAGTAGGCATATTCCAAGGAAAAAGCACCAGCCTGTCTTATGAATTCTACAATCCCATGGTGGCTGCTAGACAGTGCGGGCTTGGACAACTTTATGTCAACCTATATTTTCATCGGCTCCTAGAGAGCAGGGGTATGGTCTCATCAGCTTTGATCATGAGTAAAGTTCTGGAGATCGAAATCCCAAACCTGGGTGACTGTGACCGATTGCATTTGAGCGCCTTCATCCATATTAGCTTTCAAGCAGGGTGGCAAGAATGGGCTGCTCATATCTTCCATCAATCGGCCAGATTTTATCTAACAGAGCTTATCAAGAATATTAGCCCTCAAGTCCCCGATGTCCCGATTCCATCCGTGAGCAACAATGGACAAAAAGATATCATACACAATGGTCCTGGCTCCATCGGGCAACTCTGTTATGGAATCAGCTATCGGCCTTACTGCTCCAAAGGTCTTATCGCTGCTCCAAGGGCCGATAGCCAAAGAGGTCACCAAAAGGAAAGCGCCAGCAAGGGACAAACCTCAAAAACCTGTGAAAAAGTCCAAGACTGACGACCAGGCCGATCCTGTCCAGTTAGACCCCTCCGTAGAAGAATTTCTGGATTACCAAGTAAGGGAAGAGGAGGTCGATGCAGCTGCCGCCGATCTGCCTGAAGAAGAAAATCCATTGGCCGAAACTGCTAAGGTACCATCGGCCAAGACCACCTCAATCCCATCGGCCGATGACCAAGCCGACACTGCCCAACCAAGGAAAACCAGACATGCAATCCGCAAGGTAACACATTTCCTTTCTTGAATCTATGCAGTCTCCTTCTGTTGGTATGTTACACCTCAATCCCTTGCAGGTTCTTGCATCGTCTTTGTTGAAGGAACGAACTCAATCGGTCCCACCGCCCAGGACCAAAAAGGCCACCATGCAAAAGCACGAGCGAGCCAAGGCCCGATTGAAGACACCTTCTCCTTCTCCACCACCCTCTCCGATTGCCTCGGTAAGAGTTGATCTTTTTTGTCTTATTCTTTTGATGATATGGATTCGATCGTCCTTTCTTATCTCTCTTCAGCCGCGAGCTCCATCACCCATACCACATCAGCCTACCCCTTCGCCCACCGTTTCAGGACAGCAAAAGGAGGTCAATGCGGGCATAGCCAATGTCCAATCACAGGTAAACCAGATCACTTCGAATCCCTTGCCGATTTTATTTGACTGAGTTAACCATGCCCAATCTTAACGTTTGCAGAGCTTAGCCGATATGTTCTCTTTCGATATCGGCCAATTTCTCGACGATGAGGACAAGGAGCCACCCATCACAGCCAAGGCGTCGATCTCTGATGAACTGAAGAACCGGTTGTCCGACATCGCCAATCGGCTGGAATCATCGCTGGAATACTTGGTGGAGAATTGCACTCCCATCAGGATCAGGGTACAAGAAATTCAAGAACAACTGCCTGAAGACCTGATGGAGAACCTGACACCGGCCATCTTCTTGGAACAATACCAATTCAAGCTCCACAAGGCGAAAGAAAGAATCGCAGAGAGGCGGGAACGTGAAAGTTTGGAATCGGCCTTAACTGCCAGCAAAGCTCAAGTCAATTCTGACAAGACTAGATTGGATGAGCTGGCTGTTGAGCCGATTATCCTAAACAACAGGCTTGAAGAACTCCGCCGTCTCGAAGCAGATTTGGTACTGAAGCTAGAAGCCACCCGCAAAGAAATCCATGAAGTTAAAGCCGGAATAGCTGCATCACTCAAGGCCATAGAAGACCAAACGGCGAAGTTGAAGGCATCGGCCAAGTACCTTGCAACCCTGAGCAAATCTTTGAAGCCGATCCCAGGATCGACGGCCGATGACGCCCAAGTAATAGAAGACGTTGACCAAATTCGTCGTAAGGCCATTGCAGCTATTGAAAACTTTATAGGGTGATGTAATATATGTTGTGTCTTTCTTGTAAACAGATAACCTCCTGCTTTGATTATCATAAATCTCATCGGCCAATCAGCCGAATTTGATCTAAATAAATCTGAAGAAGTTCAAGCTTGAAAATTTTTTTTGAAGTCCATAAACCTGGATCAATCTGACAAACTTGAAGAATCTTGAAGAAAAATCTTGAAAAATTGCACGTATACATATGCCCCTCAAATTTTGAAAGATGAGGGCTCATGTTGTAAAATTTGAACTAAGGGCGATAATGCATATCGGCCATTTAAAGACGATGTAGACCACATCGGCTATTATCATAAATCGGCTGGCAAGCCGATCATGAATCAATCCAGACGCTGGGATGATATTTCGTTAAGTATTTGCCGTTAAGGGCTCTTCCACAAATTTCTCCATCTAATCCTTTGAGCAGATAAGCATTATGGGGAACACATCGATGAATCTGAAAAGGACCTTCCCAATTTGGTGATCACTTGCCGAATTTATTATCTCTGGAGCCAATCGACATTATTAATTTCCAAACAAGATCCCCTTCCTCAAATGACTTGGCGACAACTTTCTTATTATAATGACGAGCAACTCGATCTTTATCTCGCTTTATTTTCTCCAAAGCCCACAATCGAACGTGCGCCAAATCATCTAACTCATCAACCATAAGATTATGACACTCATCGGCTGTTAAGTCGTCTTGCAAAGCAATCCTTCTTGAGCCGATGTTGGTCTCCCACGGCAGTACAGCTTCATGTCCATAAACCAGCTTATAAGGTGGCACTTGAGTTGCACCATGACAAGCCATCCGATACGCCCAAAGGGAATCGGCCAGCGTGGTTGTAACACCCTGAAAATTTTGACTTTGGAATACGGAATTAAAAATTTGGAATAACCAAAAATCTTTTTCAAAATACATTCATGCCTGAATTAATTTAATTCGATCTGTCATTTTTCATTTATACGTGGGCTAATAGACAAACGTCTGAGGATATGTCGGTATTTTATTTCAAATAATTATTTATTCAAGGAACTATGATTTGCATATGCCAATTATTTTTTAAAAACAAAAACCCTCGGGCATATTTTATAAATAAAGCTATATATCTATATGTATCACCATTTTGGATAAAACCCATTAAGGGATAATTTATTAAAACAAATACCGTTCCACTAAAGAAATAGCTTTGATTATTTTGCATGAACCTTTATATAGAGTGATAAGCTTTTGTAAATTATTTGCAAAATAATGTCTATTGGTAAAGTATTTACTAGAAATCTTAATTGCGAAATATAAATTCCTAATAGGCTATTTTCAAAGATATGACCTCCTCAGACAAAGTCTAGTCCTCAGGCATAATTTTAGTTTGCTTGTTAATTGTTTATTTATGTGTGTCTAGAATTTGTGCCAAAAGATCTTGATTAAATCATTTTCCTGAAAAGGTTGTCCTCTGTCCGACATCCTTCCTGCCACTATCATCTCCGTCTGTTGATTAAACGCCTCGGTGCAAAGTTAATCACAGACCCAAAGCTCTCACCGCGCTATTACCTCTCTCAACTCTTATTCTACGGTTATTTTTTTTTAAAAAACCACTCTATCGATTCAAACCCGGTAATTTCCCCAAATATTTATAATCGATCGACGTATCCATCTATCGCGTGTCGATTCGAGTATCACTGATTTTATTTCTATCGCGACGGTTGAATTTGAATGCCATATGTTGCCCTAAAAATCCCAATTGCAGTGCCGTCAGAGTGCGCGCAAAGAAATCCTAACCCTAATCCTCGCACGGCCTTCTAGCCAAATCCAATTCAAATGTTGAATTAAATAGTCCAAATTATAAATACAGTCCAGTACAAATTCTATCTCAAATCCCCTTCAAATTTCCAAATTTCATATTCCAAAGAAAATATTCGAGCATCCTATTTCTGTGGACCACATTTTCCTCTGTTAGCCCAACCCATTCCACAACACAAGTTCATTTCCACTCCCTCTACCGTGGCCTTCCTGCTAGGCTTTTTCTGAAAAAGTCCATGTTGCCTCCCCAAGCCCTTTCATTCCTATTGGGCTGGCAATAAAACGATAAAGTCTAAAATCCCCCACCATACTGTTTTTGGTGACGACGTCGCCGCACGCTGCGCCGCTACGATAAGGCCGCTGCGACATCACCAGCTGCTGCCCTTCCTTCCCATCCCGCCGGCGACCTCGCCGTCCGCTTCTGCGTCCTTGCCTGACCTCACCGGCGTAGCAAGCATGCATGTCGCTAACTAGCTTTACGCGAGTGCAATGCATATGCATGCATGCAGCAAGCCAAGCAAAAGCATGCATGTAGCCAGCTAGCTCGTGCTTGCATGCGACGTTTCCACCGCCAATACGCAGCCGTCACCGCTCCCACCTACACACGCGCGTTTTCTGGGATAGAATGAATGCGGGCAGCAGCAAACGTCCCTTCCCCAGACTCTATTTAAGCGTCGTCGTGGGTGAGCACGCAACCTATCCCTCTCCATTCTCTCTTCTCCTCCTCCTCGTTTTGCTTCCCCTCAGTCACTCCCTCCCGCGCACACGCTGCCGTCTCTCCGCTTGCTCCACCGCGGTCGGCTCCGGCTGGGCCTCAGTTGAGCAAGAGGACGGATAGGCCGCCGCGCCGTCATCTGAACCCCGAGAACGACCAACTTATCGAACGGCTAACCTCTAACATCTAACATTCGACCCATTGACTCACTAACCCGCTGACCTCTAACTCACTAACCAGCATCGTGCCCGGCCAATGCCGTGGCCCAGTTCAAGCCGAGCTGCCTCAGCCGACCTCCTCGCTGCCGCGAGCGTCCGCGAGCGTCCGCCAAGTCACCGCGCTGACCGGAGCCTCCACGCCCGCGCGTCGGCCTGCGCCCGGCCACCTCCTGGACACGGGCCTCGGCCACACCATGCCGATGCGCCGCCGCCACACCGTGTCAGGCCCACTAGTGGGCCCCACATTTTATTCTCTCCCCGCGGGCCCCATTGACCGAAGACTTGGAAAAAGTCTATATCGCTTCCCTCTTCTTTGTCGGCCCGAAGCCCATAAAGTCTTCCAAAAAGTCTACATTGCCTTCCTCTCGTGGTCGGCCTAAGCCCACAAAATTCTCTATAAAGTCTATAAAACCTCCTCTACTTCATTGGGCCAACCGGCCTTGCAATCTATCCAAAAGTCTACAATATATCCCTCTTGTCCCTTGGGCCAAGACCATAAAGTCCTCCACATAAGTCCACAAAACATCCCCTTGTTTTCCTCGGGCCGAGCCCAAGAATGGACCTGAAAAGTCTACATTGCATCCTCCGGGCCAAAGCCCACCAACAACCTCCCTCCTCACCAAAGTCTAATGTATATCCCTCTACTCACCCAAGCCCTTCTCCTAAAGTCTACATTTACCCCCTACCGACCTCCCTCACCTCTGGGCTGAAGCCCAAGCACTCCCAAAATTAAAGTCCAATATGCCTCCCTCTGAGCCTCTCAGCCAAAGAATATTCTTGGGAATATTCCTTTCCAATTTAATAAATCCTTTTTCCCATATTTCAGAAAATCCATTAATCTCCCAAAATTTGTATCTCCTCAACCATAGTCCGATTGACTCTGTTCAACTTCCATAATTTTTCTAAACATGAGACCTATACAATGGCACAATTAGTTTATAATAGTTATTATCTGCTTTATAGGGTTTTGGATGTTTTTCGCTTTTCGAGCGCGTAGTGGCCGTTTCGGAGATGCAACGAACGCGGATTTTCTCGAAGATTTGTAGACCAACAATAAGGCAAGTCACTACGCCCCCTTCCTCGAATATGTTGATCCTATTTTTATAAATGTGTTGATTACAAATAAAATGGCATGCTAATTATAAAATGCGTACCTACATTTGTTTAAGCCGTACCTTTGATATTGTTTATCCATATGTATTTACACCCCTTCGTTACCTGAGTCTATTATTTATGCATGGTTATGTATCGATACTGCTTAGCGTTGCTATGTGTAGACGTTTATACACTCCATACTTGTGACATACGGTTATGGATGTGGATGTGGCGATCACTCGATGGGAGTGATTGTCGGAAGACGGGTGGAGACATGAGCGCCACCTGCAACATTAAAACCTTTGCGAAAACCAAAAACTTAATAAAACAAAACTATTTCGACTGGGACGGCATGAATAGAATATGGGAGGTTCTGGAAATGGTAAGCCGCCGACCCTGGTCAAATAAGGACCGAGTCAAGAAGCTATGCGAGAAACGAATAGAGTACGACCGCATTTCTCGAGTGGGGTATGACCTGGTGGACTAGGAAATTCTCGTGGGGTGGCACCCGAGACATGGTAGGTTCTGGATATTCGTTGATGTATTGATGAAGTGTTGTGGTTTAGATCGCTTGGGTCGATCTGTTGAATGCCGGCAAAACTTAAAATGCACCCTAAGTATATATTATGTAAAACCCCCTAAGATCTCGGGAGCGCCAGGACTCCTCTCACAACTGGCTCGAGGTAGGAATGTGGCGCCGGGGGTGCAATGGGAATTCATAGTCCTTGGAGCGGGTGCCACCATGCGAGGGTAACTGAAAAACTGAGCCGTGACAAGTCTCATGTGTTGGGTGCGTCATGGAGTGCGGGATTAAAAGCATACATCCACTGCAGTGTGAGTAAACTAAACTATTCGAATAGCCGTGCTCGCGGATATGAGCGTCGGGACTTGTACTACTCTTGACTAGCTTCATAAATTTTGAATACTGCTTAGAATAGGATGGGTATGGAAAGTGTGACCTTGCCCGATGTGCGGGAAGGTCGTAATGGTTAAAACTGTGAAAATTGGATGCGAGGGTAAACCGGACCAAGTGAGGCTTGGGGAAGGTGGATGAACCCTCGCTGGTTAATGACAACTTCAACCTAACGATCGTTTTCAGTTAAAACTGCTACGTCATAGGCTTGTGAAATAATTTGTGAAAACTAGCTTTAGCTTGAACACCTATGAACATTATGTGCATTCTGTAGTGGTGGCTTGCTGAGTACGGTTGGTACTCACTCTTGCTTATTTAAATCTTTTAGAAAGGTGTTGGTGTCGACCTGTACATGTGCTATGCTGGCAAGGAGTTACCGAGGACGGTGGAATAGGGACCTAGGTTCACCAGTCGATGCGTGTGGGATAAGATGGACCGCCGCTGCTTCGCTTCCGCTACTTCATTTAGTTGTTTTGGTATTTTGTGTTGCTGTCGACCATGCTTGGTCTATTCGGGTTCCATTTGGGCTACCCTTGTATTATTAATATATTGTAAGACCTGTATGATGATGTCAGCTTGAGATATACAACTGTGCCTTGTGTGTACCATCTACTGATCTAGGGAATGGTATTGTAATACACATGGGGTTCCCGGTATACAACAACTGGGGGCCCACAATGGTATGCCACTGCCTCGGCTGTTCATCAATTTTTCTCTTGATCAACTTAATTAAAGTCTTATTAGAAGCTTCTGCCTGCCCATTAGCTTGTGCATAATATGGAGAAGAATTTAGTAGCTTGATGCCCATGCTGTCGGCAAACTGCACAAACTCATCGGACACGAAAATTGATCCCTGATCTGTAGTCAATGTTTGGGGTAACCCAAACCAATATATAATATGCTCCTTGACAAACTGAATTGCATCCTTGGAATCAACCTTCTTAAGAGGGATGGCCTCAACCCACTTTGTGAAATAGTCGGTAGCCACTAAAATATACTTGTGGCCTTTGCTCGATGGTGGATTAATCTGACCGATCATATCTATACCCCATCCTCGAAATGGCCACGACTTTATGATTGGATGCATAGCCGATGCCGGTGCTCTCTGGATTGCTCCAAATTTCTAGCAATCTTGACATCCTTTATAATACTTGAAACAATCCTCAAGCATTGTCGGCCAAAAATATCCAGCACGCTTCAAAAGCCATCTCATTTTATGGGCCGATTGATGGGTTGCACAAATCCCTTCATGTACCTCGCTCATAACAATTTTGGCCTCCTCTAGACCTAAGCACTTGAGCAAGACACCATCAATCGTCCTATAGTATAGATCATCATCTAACAAGGCATAATGCAAGACTTTGTATTTCGTCTGTCGCGACGCCGATTGAGAAGGGTTTTTCAAATAATCAATGATAGCAAACCTCCAGTCGTCGGCTTCCACGGCAGCAATCTGAATTGGAACATCTTTGGCCATCGGCCTATATCCTGATTCCCCCTGAGCTAAATCATTGGCCTCGAAATTCTGCTTCCTGGGTATATGCCTCATCGTCACAATCTTGAAAATCAGTAGCAACTCCTTGCACTCCTCATTGTACACTCTGAGAATATCATTTTTGCATTCATACTCCCCGGAAAGTTGATTGATTACTAGCTGTGAATCACCAATGATTTCTACGGAGTCGGCCTCGACCTCTTGTAATAATTGCAAACCCTTAAGAACTGCCTCATACTCTGCTTGATTGTTAGTATAATAGGGCTTGATAGTAAAAGCGAACTCAAAGCTTGCCCCTCGAGGGGATATTATGACCAGGCCGATACCGCATCCATGCCTGCAAACAGATCCATCAAAATACAGTGTCCACGGCACAATGTCTGCATATGCAATTGAATCATCTCTGTGTTGAACAATGAAATCGGCCAGGGCTTGTCCTTTGATTGCTTTGGCCGATTCATATTTGAGGTCAAACTCTGTTAAGGCAAAAATCCACTTCCCAATTCTCCCTTTTAAAACAGGGGCCGATAGCATATATTTCATCACATCGGCCTTACTTACCACAATGCACTCATTGGAAAGTAAATAATATCTCAACTTAGTACATGAAAAATATAAGCATAGACATAATTTCTCCACCATCGTGTACCTTGTTTCAGCATCTAACAACCTCCTACTGAGATAAAAAATAGCTCTTTCTTTGTCGTCAATGTCTTGAACCAGAACTGAGCCGATGGATTTCTCATCGGCCGATAGGTACAGCCTGAATGGAACCCCTTTCTGCGAAGGGATTAAAACCGGAGGGGAAATTAAATATTTCTTGATATCGTCTAGTGCTTTTTGTTGCTTTTCACCCCATACAAACTCTTGATCGTCCTTTATCTTCAACAATGGAGTGAATGACTCTATCCTGCCTGATAGGTTTGATATAAAGCGCCGGACAAAGTTGATCTTCCCGAGCAGAGATTGTAACTTGGTCTTGTTGGTTGGAGGCTTGATATTGTTTATAGCATCAATGTTCTTCTGTGTAATCTCGATTCCTCTTTCATGGACCAAGAAACCTAAAAACTGACCGGCCGATACGCCAAAGGCACATTTGTTAGGGTTCATCTTTAAACCATATTTCCTTGCTCTTTCTAGTACCTTGCGTAAATCGGCCAAGTGCATATCGTACTCTTTGGACTTCACGACGACGTCATCGATGTAAACCTCAATCAGTCAGCCGATGAGATCATGAAAAATATAATTCATAGCTCTCTGATAAGTAGCTCCAGCGTTCTTCAAGCCGAAGGTCATGACAACCCACTCATATAGGCCGATTGCCCCCGGACACCTGAAGGCTGTCTTGTGAATATCTTCTTCAGCCATGAAAATCTAGTTGTAGCCTGCGTTCCCATCCATGAAACTGATAATCTTGTGTCTAGACGCGGCATCTACCAGCAGATCGGCCAACTGCATAGGGTACTCATCTTTTGGCGTTGCTTTATTCAAGTCTCTGAAATCGATACACACCCTAAGCTTGTCGTTTTTCTTTAACACTGGAACTATGTTGGAAACCCAGTCCGCATATCGGCAGGGTCTAATAAAATTGGCGTCGTAAAGCCTGGTGATCTCTGCTTTGATAGCTTCGTGCATATCGGCCTTAAATCTCCTAGGAGCCTGCTTAAATGGCCGATAACCTGGTTTGATAGGTAACCGATGTTCTACGATCGATCGGCTTAACCCTGGCATCTCATGATATTCCCATGCAAAATAGTCTATGAATTCTTTCAAAAGATTTATCAAAATATTTTTATATTCCCTTGGCAAGTTAGCACTTACATACGTCGGCCTAGGCCTGTCACCTATTCCTATATCAACCTCTTCGAGCTGATCGGCCGACGTAAAGCCTTGTCACAATTTCCCATCTAACTCATCCACCGCATCATCTGTGTAGGGACTTGCTTTCTCATCTTGGGCAGTGGATGGTACATCTTTGTTAAAGCAACTGTTTGTCTTGATCGTCTATCGTCTCGATGTCGCAATCAGTTACTTTGAGGAAATTGGCCTCCCAAACTCGTCCAGACAGGCAATCGATTCCCTCCATCTCCCAAACTGCGAGATCGACATTGGCTACGTGGACTGACCGATCAGCCTGCACGATCTCGACCTGGTCCCCTTGCCATTGTATAAGGCATTGGTGCATTGTTGAAGGGACGCAACAATTTGCGTGGATCCAATCCCGTCCCAACAACAGGCTATAGGAACCCTTTCCATCAAAGACGAAGAAGGTGGTGGGTATCGTCTTGTTGCCTACGGTGAGCTCCACGTTTAGCACCCCCTTCACCTCGGATGCGTTGCCACCAAAGTATTTTAGCACCATGTTGGTCTTGATGAGGTCTTCGGGCAGTTTTCCAAGCTTCCTGAAAGTTGTATATGGCATCAGGTTTACTGCCGCGCCGCCATCGACCAGCATCTTCGTCATCGGCCGCCCATTGATGAATCCTTTGATGTACAACGGCCGGAGGTGCCTGTAGCTGGTGTCGGCCGTCTTGTCGAACACGGCTTGGTCTGGTGACAACTGTAGCTTAGCCGAGGACTGTTCATCGTCGGCTACCGCTTCATCGGCCGTCTGCACGCTGTATTCCGCTGGCAATATGAAAACCATATTAACAGAAGCCGATGCTACACCTTTACCTTTTACAGACGCAGGAGCTCGAATTGACTTGGAGGTGCCCTCATCGGCCTTGACAACTGCGGATTTTATTCTCCACTCCTTCTTGGTCTTGGCGGGCCGATGGGCTATTGTCGCCTGCTGCTCCTAGGTCTGCTCCTTTCTTCTCAATCTCTGAACCCGCCGTTTTTGTGTCTTGCTAAACACGTCGCTTGGGCACCATTGGGGGTTCTGGATTTGCTCGTCGTGCTCAGTCCGACGATCATGGTGCATCGGCCCTAGTCTTTCATGTACAGACTTTCTCTGCTTGCGTGGCCGATGCACTTGTCTGCTCGAGCTGCCCTGGTGGGAGTTTTCTATGTCATTACATGCAGGGCATTCTTGGATTGATGGCACCCTCATCCCTTCATTCCAGCAGAACTGGAAAAACTCGCACTCCCAATGAGGGTCGTAAGAGTTGTCTTGATCGGCATGGTCTTGTGCTTGTTCTTCCCACCGTCGCTGGTATTTTTTGATTAGGCCCTCTGAGGTTTGATGAGGTCGCTTGCCGGTCCGATGGCTATTGCCGTCGGCCCTATCTACCCGCACCATGTTGACTGGGAATGAGTGTCCTTCTATCTTCATCGGCCGCTTGGCTTCATCAATCTTGATCCTGCCTTGCTCGATGGCCGATTGAATCTGTTGTCGAAAGATCTTGCATTCGTTGGTGTGATGCGAATATGTGTTGTGCCACTTGCAATATCTTCTCTTCTTGATTTCCTCGGCCGATGGCAGTACATGACCTACTGGCAGCTGGATCTGCTTTTCTTGCAAGAGTAGATCAAATATTTTATCAGCCTTGTTGATGTCGAAGTCGTACTTGTCCTCTTTGTCGCCCTTCTTGGCCCATTGACACGTTGTCGGCTTCTTCATCCGGGCCCACTCAGCCAGGTCGACGTCGGCATCGTCTTCATCGTCTTCATCGGAGGCATACTGATAGGCGGTACTGATTTTCTTTGCGAACTTCTTCGCCTCCTGGAATCTTTGTTCATGGGCCGATACCCGTTGTGCTAGCTGAGCTAGGCTGTCGAATTCCTGAGATGAGAACCTCTCTCGTATCGGCCCCAATAGTCCTTGGAATGCCAGATCGGCCAGTTGAAAATCGGTCAAACTGAGGCTGTAACACCTATTCCTTACGTCCCTGAATCTTTGGATGTATTCTGGGACCGATTCATCAGCCCGTTGCCTGATGGCAGTGAGATCAGACAGTTTCATCTCTTGGACGCCGTTGTAAAAGTATCTGTGAAACTGCTTCTCTAGATCTATCCATCCTCTGATGGAATTGCAGGGTAAAGAGGAAAACCATGTAAACGCTGACCCTGACAAAGACAGGGGGAAAAATCTCACCCTCAATGCCTCTATAGCCGATGCCTCCCCACACTGTGCCAGGAATCGGCTTACGTGCTCGTATGTAGAGACGTTGTCTTGCCCCAAAAATTTGGAGAAGTCCAGGATCTTGTATTGGTTCGGTAGTGGCACTTTGTCGAATTCCTCGGGATATGGGTGCCGATACACCGTAGAGTTCTCCTTGGGCTTTAAGCCGAACGGATATCGCATCACCTTGGCTATCATGTCTGCCCAGTATCCTGCAGGCTGATGTGGGAGGTCCTGGTGGTAGGACTGCTGTAGGCCCTCTGCCCGATACTGCTTGGGGGAGTACGGTTGGAAGTGATGATTTAGATTTTGTGTGTCGTACTGCCCTGCGGTGTACTGCTGGTAGCCTTGCGGTGCGTTGTAGGCAGCTGGTTGCGGAGGGTTGCCAGACATGGGGATTTGAGGTTGTCTGGCCGATGGCGGGTTGACTGGAACTTGCTGCATCGGCTCGATCACCGGTTGTTTCCCCTTTTTCATTGTGCATACTGTTCCTCCGTGATGTGCTGAGGGCTTCCTCCCGTTTGCTTGGTGAGGACCAGTGGCAAGGTTGATGCTGGTTGAGCCGATGGAGGTGGGATCGGCGCCGTTGGCTGTGGAGCCGCGCTCAGGTCGGTCCTCAAGGTTCGATAAGCAGGGAACTTGTTTTCTGGCAAGAAAATCGGCCCTTGAGGCTTGTACTGATGAATGGAACCATCTAAGATTGATTTGACCGTATTGGTCAATGTGTTCACCAGGATCCCAGACTGGTTGACCAGCGCAGAATGAACTGCGGAGTCGATTCGGTCTTGCAACATTGGCGCAGCGTTTTCTTCGGTCTTGACGGCGTGGTCGTGTGCCGCCGCCGACGTGCTGGCTCCATCTCCAGGGCTCGGCATTACCACCTTAGATTTTTGGATAAGGGTGCCTCGCCGAGTCCTAGAATATGTTTGCAGGTACATATTTTGGAACTGCTCGACCAGCTTGTCCATCTCAGCTCTCTGCTCTTCATTGAGCTGGTCGACGGTCACGGAGACGATGTTCTCTTCGGAGATCTCACCCTGCTTTGACATCTTGCAGTGGTCTTCTTGTTGTCGCGAAGCTTGTGTTCTTGTTGTCCCACTGGGCGTGCCAAAAGCGTGTTGGCGCAGAATTTAGACCCGCCTCACGACCAAACGGGTTCCATGTTTCCACGGCGGCCTGGGAGATCTGCTTAACTCCAGTGCAGGTCCAAAGGCTTGCCTAGGTGTGTGTAGAGCGTGCCAGTTGATTTGATCTGCAATCAACAAGATAAACAAGCAAACCATGTAAGTAAACAATGGTCGATCGGCCAATAGGCCGATGTCGCATTGTCATGACCTAGCCGATAGGGCAAAGCTATATCGGCTCGCTTGTAATTGTGGTAAAATAACATCAAAATATAAATCTAATCTCATCGGCCTTCATCAACATGTTCATGTCAATTAGTGGCATCGGCCGATGAGGGATAAAAGAAATAATTGCACTAGCTAATACTCTAATGCAGACTTGTACAAACCAATCAACTTATATAAATACATCGATCACAAGCAGACCCTAAAGGACAACCTACGACAAATGCATTCATATCTGCCAATCTACTCGTACAAGTGGCAGATACATATAAAAATATTATAGTAGTTACATGCATTAGATAAGACCGGCTGAAACCCCGGCGCTATCCTTAGTTACGATCAAAAACAGGCTTTAGATGCATTGAAAGATTTAACTAAGCATAATAATTAAACCATCGTTGGTAATAAACCCTAAAACGAGCAGACCGCCAGCGAAGCATAATTAATACACTTATGAAAATCACCCAAAGCATGATAAACGATGATCACATCATCGAGGCTTAACGTGCCTACAGTGGCACGCTAGCCCCGACGATGTAGATCGTCGGGCATGAGTTCTTACCTCTGCTCTGGGGAAGCAAGAACTCGTCGAGATTAACCTCTGGCGAGGGTTGGCGATGCGCCGAAAGTAGATTGATTTGTGTATTGTATTGTTATGAGAGAGAGTTTCTATGTACATACTACCGGGATATTTATACTCGAGATTACAACATTGTCCAGATAGGACACGATCTTATCTACAATTTAACAAACAAATCTTTGCGGCAAACTCTTGCCGTATATTAGATCTAAACCTACTTGATTTACAAGATACAGTTGCCTAAAACCGAGTCTTATCTCTATTCGGCAACCACCTTGAGGCTTATCTTGAGCCCAAACCAAGCCCATGTGAACTCTGTCAACTTCTAGCCTCTATCGGCCAATAACCATATTGAATCCGTATCGGCCGATACGCTCTTCCTGCTAACGCTTCTCCCAGTCCGATATGTTTACCGAGTCCGATACGAGACTTGGTCTGACTCCAATTCAACCCCCTCTCTCTGCGTCGGTTTCCTCTTTCCTCTCTGGGTCGATTAGGAAAATCTGCTATTAACACATAGGGACGTAGCCTATCAAACACTTGAGCCTTGATGCCTTGAAGAACTATACCATTGGCGCGTTCGACTTGTCCGTTGCTTCTGGGGTGTGCCACCGATGCATAGCAAATCTTGATTCCAAAATCTTCGCAGAACTCCTTGAAAACGCCTCCTGTAAATTGAGTCCCATTATCGGTTATGATTCTGTTTGGGACGCCAAACCGGTGCACAATGTTTAGAATAAAATTTCGTGCCTTATCCGCAGTTATCGTATCAACCGGCTTAGCCTCAATCCACTTGGAGAATTTGTCGATAGCGACGGACAGATGCGTGAATCCTCCCGGAGCCTTCTTGAAAGGACCAACCATATCCAAGCCCTACACGATGAAAGGCCATGATAAAGGGATTGTTTGTAGATCTTGGGCCAGAACATGGCTTTGCCGAGCGAAGAACTGACAACCTTCACACATGCGGACCACCTTGTCGGTGTCGGAGACCACCGTGAGCCAGAAAAAACCTTGTCTGTAAGCCTTGCCCACTAAAGTGCGCGCCGCAGCATGACTGCCGCATATACCAGAGTGAATATCGTGCAACAATTGTCGTCCCTCAGGCTTGACGCATCTCATCAAGACTCCAGAAGGGCTTCTCTTGTATAATTCCGAATCAACCATGACATAGCCTTGACTGCGACGTCAGACTCGCTCCGCATCATCTCGGTCTTCCGGCAGCTCTTGCTGAGTTAAAAACTTGATGAACGGTGTCCTCCAGTCGGCGTCGAGCATGGCAACCTGGTCTTTAGCTTCTTCATTGGGGATTGACTTCTTAGCAACAGTTGGCTCATAGAGGTGCTCCACGAAAACGTCAGTCGGGGCGGCTTCTCGCTTGGACCCAAACTGTGCCAACTCATCTGCTGCTTTATTGTTGTGTCTCAAGACGTGGGATAACTCCAGTCCATCAAACTTGTCCTCAAGTTGTGAACTTCTTGTCGATAGGCCTCCATGGTATCATTCAAGCAGGACCAATCCTTCATTACTTGGTTGACCACCAGTTGGGAATCTCCTCGTACAATCATCTGTCGTATGCCAAGCGACACAGCGATTCGTAGGCCGTGAAGTAAAGCTTCGTACTCGGCGATGTTATGTGAGGCAGAGAAGTGAATATGAAGAACGTACTGTAGCCTCTCCCCAGTCGGGGAAATCAGCACGACTCCCGCTCCCAGGCCGGTGACTGTTTTAGATCCGTCAAAGTGCATGGTTCAGTACTGCAGCTCCTCCCTAGGTACATCTTCTTGTCGCTCGGTCCACTCGGCCACGAAATCCGCCAAGACTTGAGACTTTATAGACGTCCTCGCCTTGAAAGTAATATCCAGCGGCATCAACTCCAGAGCCCACTTCGCAATGCGCCCAGTAACCTCCTGGTTATGGATGACATCGCCGAGTGGAAAGGACATGACAACGGTGACCGAGTGACCCTGAAAATAATGGGCCAGCTTCCTAGCAGTGATTAGAACTCCATATAATAGTTTTTGTACCTGAGGGTAGTGGGTTTTGGCTCCTGCCAACACCTCGGTGACAAAGTAGATCGGCCTTTAAACCTTCTGAGCTCGTCCTTCCTCCTCGCGTTCGATGACCAAAATCGTGCTGACCACCTGGTGAGTTGCGAAAACGTAGAGCAACAGAGGTTCTTGAGGGTGAGACGACACCAACACGGGTGGCGTTGTGAGGAACTCCTTGAAGTCTTCAAAAGCTTTTTGGGCCTCGATGGTCCATTGAAACTCGTCCGTCTTCTTCAACAACCTGAAAAAAGGCATACCAGTGAGCTGCTGGACGTCCTTCTGGGTACTCGAGGGCTTCATGTTCCGGATAGCGTTGATCTTTTCTGGATTTGCTTCAATGCCACGATGAGACACCATAAAGCCGAGCAGCTTGCCTGACGGCACGCCGAAAGTGCATTTCCGGGTTCAACTTCATTCTGAAGGCCTGAATATTTGCAAAGGTTTCTTCTAAGTCAGCGATCAGGTCTTCTTTTTGCTTGGTCTTAATGACGACATCGTCGACGTAGGCTTCCACGTTCCTCCCGAGCAGGGTTTGAAGGCATCTCTGAATCATACGTTGATAGGTGGCTCCGGCGTTCTTCAAGCAGAAGGGCATCGTGATGTAGCAATAGGCTCCAAACGGGGTGATGAATGATGTCTTCAGGCAGTCAGACTCCTTCAGGCTGATCTGATGGTAACCCGAGTAACAATCCAAGAAGCTCAGAAGCTTGCAGCCGGCCGTTGAATCGACGACTTGATCAATACGGGGCAATCCAAAAGGATCCTTTGGGCAGGATTTGTTGAGGTCGGTGTAGTCCACGCACATGCGCCATTGTCCTGTCTTCTTCCGAACCAGGACCAGGTTGGCTAACCAGTCGGGATGATAAACCTCCTTGATAAACCCGGTAGTTAAGAGCTTGGCGAGTTCCTCTTTGATGGCATCTTTTCGATCTTGGGCAAAGCGGCGGAGTCGTTGTTTGGCGTCATCTTTGGCATTTAATGAGTGCTCGATCACCTTCCTAGGGATACCCGGCTGTTGACACCGAATCCGTACCGCCGATGAGGATCTGGCGTGTGGACAAACGAAGGCCTGGGAGATCTGCTTAGCTCCAGTGCAGGTCCTAAAATTGATGAAGCGCAGGCGTGCCAGTCAGTTTGATCCTGCCACTGACAAGATATGCAAAATAGCAGAACATATAGCGTATCGGCTTATCGGCCGATAGCAAAAACAGCCTGTCGGCCGATGAGCCGATAGGGCAAAAATAGCCGATCGGTCGATGAGCCGATGGCGCGGTTCCAGCCGATGCCAATGCCAGCCGATGCAGTTAGGGTTTTAATCCATCGGCTGTGTACTGAGCAAACATCTATATAGAAACGATCGGCCGACGATAACATGATATTATAGCAATATATTATAGCATAAACCAATCATATGATAAAATGAATATTGATCTGAAGATTAAAGCACACATCGGCCAGAGGTCGGATGGCATAAATTCTCAATAAGCAGATAAACAATAAATACTCTGTTGTCATCGGCCAGATCCAATCTATATGTAAAACTCGTGGGCCGATGCAACGTTAAAATAACTCATCGGCTGAAACCTCGATGAAACCCTTATTGACAGCCAACAAGCAGGCTAGAGATTACGGTTCTAATCACGACTTAGTAGATCAAACTGAACTCATGCAGCACCAAGTATGAAAAGAAACACAAGACCTAGACAATCAAGCCCTTGACTGATTTTCAAGGTGGTGGATACCTTAGCCAATCTAATCTAACAAGGCGATTTGATCGATACCGGCGTAAACCCTAAAACGAATCTCGGCCGATACGATGAAATCGAGAAGCTAAATCAGATTAACTAAGATATATGATAGTAGGTTCTTACGTTGCCGAGATCAGAACGTCGAAGCCCTAGCCCCGACAGCGCAGGCAGCCATAACGAGACTTACCCCTCATGGGAAGGGCATGAACTCGCCGAAGAAGACGAAAAGTAAAGGCTGGCGATGCGCCGAAGTTGTATTGATCGTGAGATAATTTTACATGAACCTTGGGTTTACATATTTATACCCATAGACTAACAAAGATCCTAACAGATTACGATTCAAACTTTCCTAAAGATAAAACCCTTGCCGGACACACTTTCCTAAAGATAAAACAGAAAACTAACAAACTCTTCCTAATTAATAGATACAAGCCGCATCCTTCTTGAACTCGGTCTTCTCTGGATAAGATCTTCCCGAATCTAACAAGAATCCGACTGCTGTTGGTGGCTGGTTTTAAGAAAACCCCCATCGACCGATATAAGACTCTAGGCCGATACCAACCTTGAGCCAATATGGATCCTGGGTCGATGAGGACTCCGGGGCTTACCAAATTCCCCTTCCTCTCCTTACCCTCTTGGGCCGGCCTCCTTTCCTCTCCCTCCTGGCTCGCTTGGCTCCCTCTCCTGCAAGTCCACCTCTCCTCCCTTCTCAGCCTAGCTCGCCGCTCAACCCAGCTCATCCTCTCCTTAGCCAGTCCGCTTTGATCCCTCCTCTCTCCCTCTCGCCGACACGTGAGACCATGGGCCTCATCTACCATACCCTTCTCCTTCCTCCGGTCGGCTACCGCCGGCCATGCTGCCTCACTCCACCATCGAATCCGCGAGCTCCCGCATTTCCCCTTGCTCAAATCCACGTGGGACCACACTCTCCTCCACGTGCTCCACCTCCTCCCCCATTTCTCCCGCAAAAGCCGACGCCGGCTCAAGCTTTCACACCCACATCGCCATCCCTACTCCGCCGGCCAATTCCGTCCACCACGGCCATGACCCCCGCCTCCCGAGCCCATAAAAACCCTCCCCAGGTTCTCTCCCATTTCCCCCACTCGCCCGAGCTCCCCACACTCTCTCTCACTCTCCTCGCGCTGCTCCCCACGCCGCCACTCGCCGGGCTACTTTGGCCGAGAGCTACCGCCTCTAGCACCACCGCCTCCATCGCCTTCGCGAAGTGCCAAAGAGCCTTGGCCTTGTCTTCCCATTCGCCGAAGATCACCGGAGGCCGTCATCGCCGCCAACCCCGGGGAGTGCTGCCTCCAACTCATCGCCACCGTCCACCTCCTTTCATCGTCAGCCGCTCGGTGAGATCCCCTCTCCCTCCCTGTCTCCTCTGCCGCCTCCACCGCAAGCCTCCACTCGTCATTGCCGCCCGTGGCGCCGCCTTCTCGGGCCACCGTGCACTCCCGGTCGGTTCGCTCGTGTCCTTGTCCCCACTTGGCTGCGCTGCCCAGCTGTACGATCGGCCTCGGCCAATCTGGATCGTCAGGTGTGCACTGCATGGCCAATCGCCAGCATGGACTCGGTCCATGGTGGACTGGCCTCTCTTGTGCCGCTGACATGTGGGGCCAACGTGGGCCCATCTTTGTTGTACTTGGTCCACGCCGATGCCCTCCTTGCTGACGTCATCGTTTGCCTTTTTACTTTGTAAAATAATTAATAATTATGCAATAATTTGGTTCAATTTCCATTCATTTAAATAGCTCAAAACTTCAAAAATTCATAAAAAATTCATAACTAATTCATACGAACTCCAAATTAAGCCATTCAACTTGCAGAATCATCTAAAATTGAGGTCTACATGTTTGTTTACTTTTCATGTACTGTTTATTTGGTATTTCCTTGTTTTGCGTGCTAGCATGTGTTAACAGCGGATTTTCGTAATCAACCTGGAGAGGGAAGAGGAAACTGAAGCAGAGAGGAAGGGTTAAGTTGGAGTCAGACTAGGTCTCGTATCGGACCCGGTAGCCGTGTTGGACTGGGAAAGGCGCTACCAGGAAGAGCGTATCGGCCGATACGGATTTAATATGGTCATCGGCCGATACAGGCTGGAAATTGACAGAGTCAGCATGGGCTTGGTCTGGGCTCGAGATAAGCTTCAAGGAAGTTGCCAAATAGAGATAAGGCTCAGTTTTAGGCAATTGTATCTTGTAAATCAAGTAGGTTTAGATCTAATCTTTGGCAAGAGTCTGCCGCAAAAGACTTGTTTATTAGTTAGAGATAAGATTGTGTCCTACACGGACCGTGTTGTAATCTCGGGTATAAATATCCCGGTAGTTTGTACATAGAAGCTCTCTCTCAATCAATCATACAACAACCAAGTTTAATCTACTTTCGACGCATCGCCAACCCTCGCAAGAGGTTAACTTCCGACGAGTTCTTGCTTCCCCAGAGCAGAGGTAAGAACTCGTACCCGACGATCTACATCGTCGAGGCTAGCGTGTCACTCTAGGCACGTTAAGCCCTGGCGATGTGATCGTCGTTTATCGTGTGTTAGCTAATCTTGACGTGGTTTCCTAATTCTGTCTCACCAGCGACTAACTCGTTTTAGGGTTTACTGCCAACGATGATCGAATTGGCCTGCTTGTTTAGATTATCTAAGGCATCTACCATCCCCAAAAGCGATCGACGACTTGATTTTCTTTGTGTTAACTCTCGATCTACACTCTGAGTTGCTATCGACCTTAGTCGTGTTTCGAGGTTTAACTCAAAGCCTGTTTTCCGATCGTAATTAAGGATAGCGCCGGGGTTTCAGCCGGTCTTACCTAATGCATGTGATTATTTTATGTTCTTGCATGTATTTGCCACTTGTGCAGGTTGATTGGTGAATATAAATATGTCGGTTACAGGGTATTCTCAGGATCTCTCTGTGATTGGTGTGCTTATATTGGCCGATTGGCTTGTATAAGTTTGCACTAGAGTATTAGCTAGTGTATTTATCTTTATGCGACCCTCATCGGCCGATTCCAGTGATTTGCTATAAACATGTTAACATGGGCCGATGAGATTAAATCTGTTTTATCAGTTCTATCATATTATTACCTCGAGTAAACCGATATAGGTTTGCCCTATCGGCCAGGCCTCCACGATGCAACATCGACCTATCGGCCGATCGGCCATCGGTTCTCACATGGTTTGCTTGTTTAATCTTGTTGATTGCAGATCAAATCAACTGGCATGGCCTACACGCACCTAGGCAAGCCATTGGACCTGCACTGGAGCTAAGCAGATCTCCCAGGCCGCCGTGGAAACGCGGAACCCGTTTTCTTGTTGGGCGGGTCTAAATTCTGCGCCAACACGCTTTTGGCACGCCTAGTGGGACTCAAGAACGCAAGCCTTGCAACAACAAGAAGACCACTTCAAGATGTCGAAGCAAGCCAAGATCTCCGAGGAGAACGTCATCTCCGTGACCGTCGACCAGCTCAACGAAGAGCAGAA
The DNA here is from genome assembly GCA_008326285.1 of Oryza officinalis. Classification (NCBI taxonomy): domain Eukaryota; kingdom Viridiplantae; phylum Streptophyta; class Magnoliopsida; order Poales; family Poaceae; genus Oryza; species Oryza officinalis. The sequence continues at coordinate 33,926,339 of BDMV01000007.1, read as the reverse complement.
AGCCAAGATGGAAAAGCTGGTCAAGCAGTTCCAGAATATGTACCTACAGACATACTCTAGGACTCGGCAAGGCACCATTATCCAGAAATCTAAGGTGGTAATGCCGAGCCCTGGAGACGGAGCCAGCACGTCGGCGGTGGCACACGACCACACCGTCAAGACCGAAGAGAACGCTGCGCCGACGTTGCAAGACAGAATCGACTCCGCAGTTCATTCTGCGCTAGTCAACCAGTCGGGGATCCTGGTGAACACATTGACCAATACGGTCAAGTCGATCCTAGATGGGTCAATCCACTAGTACAAGCCTCAAGGGCCGGTTTACCTGCCAGAAAATAAGTTCCCTGCTTATCGGACCTTGAGGAACGACCTAAGCACGGCTCCACAGCCGACGGCGCCGATGCCACCCCCATCGGTGCAACCGACACCAACCTTGCCACTGGTCCTCACCAGGCAGACGGGAGGAAGCCCTCAGCACGTCACGGAGGAGCAATATGCACAATGGACGAAGGGGAAGCAACCGGTGATCGAACCGATGCAGCAAGTTCCTGTCACTCCGCCATCGGCCAGACAACCTCACATCCCCATGACTGGCAACCCTCTGCAACCAGCTGCGTACCACGCGCCGTAGGGCTACCAGCAGTACACCGCAGGGCAGTACGACGCGCAGAACCTGGATCACCACTACCAGTCGTACTCCCCCAGGCAATATCAAGCAGAGGGCCTGCAACAATCTTATCAGCAAGACCTCCCACATCGGCCCACAAGATACTGGGCCGATATGATAGCCGAGGTGATGCGAGATCAGTTCGGTTTGAAGCCCAAGGAGAGTTCTACGGTGTATCGGCACCCGTACCCTGAGGAGTTTGACAGAGTGCCACTGCCAAGCCGATACAAAATCCTGGACTTCTCAAAGTTTTCGGGGCAGGACAACGTCTCGACATACGAGCACGTGAGCCGATTCCTAGCACAGTGCGGGGAGGCATCGGCCATAGAGGCGTTGAGGGTGAGGTTTTTCCCTCTGTCCTTGTCAGGGTCAGCATTTACATGGTTTTCATCTTTACCCTGCAATTCCATCAGAGGATGGATAGATTTGGAAAAGCAGTTTCACAGATATTTCTACAACGGCGTGCAAGAGATGAAACTGTCCGATCTTACTGCCATCAGGCAATGAGTGGATGAATCGGTCCCAGAGTATATTCAAAGATTTATTGATATAAGGAATAAGTGTTACAGCCTCAGCCTGACCGATTCCCAGCTCGCCGACTTGGCGTTCCAAGGATTACTGGGGCCGATACGAGAGAGGTTCTCCTCTCAGGAATTCGATAGCCTAGCTCAGCTAGCCCAACGAGTATCGGCCCACGAGCAATGATTCCAGGTGGCAAAGAAGATCAATACAGTCTATCAGTATGCCTCTGATGAAGATGATGAAGAAGACGCCGATGTCGACCTGGCCGAGTGGGCCCGGATGAAGAAGCCGACAGCATGCCAATGGGCCAAAAAGGGCGACAAAGAAGATAAATACGACTTCAACATCAACAAGGCCGACAAGATATTTGACCTACTCCTGCAAGAGAAGCAGATCCAGCTGCCAGTGGGTCATGTACTGCCATCGGCCGAAGAAATCAAGAAGAGAAGGTATTGCAAATGGCACAACACGTATTCCCATCATACCAATGAATGCAAAATCTTCCAACAGCAGATCCAATCGGCCATCGAGCAAGGCAGAATTAAGATCGATAATGCCAAGAGGCTGATGAAGATAGAAGGACACCTGTTCCCAGTCAACATGGTGCGGGCGGACAGGGCCGACGGCGATGGCCATCGGACCGGCAAGCGACCTCATCAGACCTCCGAGGGTCTGATTAGAACATAGCGAAGGTGGGAGGTACAAGCACAGGATTACGCCGATCAAGACAACTCCTATGACCCTCATTGGGAGTGCGAATTTTTCCGTTTTTGCTGGAATGAAGGAATGAGATTGCCATCCATCCAAGAGTGCCCTGCATGTAATGATGTAGAAGACTCTTATCAGGGCAGCTTGAGCAAGCGAGTGCATCGGCCAAGCAAGCAGAGAAAGTCTGTACACGAGAGGCTAGGGTCGATGCACCATGATCATCAGACCGAGGACGAGGAGCAAGTCCAGAACCCCCAGTGGTGCCCAAGCGACGTATTCAGCAAGACACAAAAAAGGCGGGTCCAAAGGCTAAGGAGGAAGGAGCAGATCCAAGAGCAACAGGCTACAATAGCCCATCGGCCGGCCAAGACCAAGAAGGAATGGAGAATAAAATCAGCGGTGGCCAAGGCCGACGAGGGCATCTCCAAATCAGCTCAAGCTCCTGCGTCCGCAAAAGGTAAAGGCATAGCATCGGCCTCTGTTAATATGGTTTTCATATTGCCAGCGGAGTACAGCGTGCAGACGACCGATGAAGCGGTAGCCGACGACGAGTAGTCCTCGGTTAAACTACAGTTGTCACCTGATCAAGCCGTGTTCGACAAGCCAGTCGACGCCAGCTACAGGCACCTCCGGCCGTTGTACATCAAAGGGTTCGTTAATGGGCGGCCGATGACGAAGATGCTGGTCGATGGCGGTGTGGCGGTCAACTTGATGCCATATACAACCTTCAGGAAGCTTGGAAAAGTACCTGAAGACCTTATCAAGACCAACATGGTGCTGAAAGACTTTGGTGGCAACGCGTCCGAAGAAAAGGGGGTGCTAAACGTGGGGCTCACCGTGGGCAGCAAGACGATACCCACCACCTTCTTCGTCTTCGATGGAAAGGGTTCCTACATCTTGTTGTTGGGACGGGATTGGATCCACGCAAACTGTTCCGTCCCTTCAACAATGCACCAATGCCTTATACAATGGCAAGGGGACCAGGTCGAGATCGTGCAGGCCGATCGGTCAGTACACGTAGCCAATGCCGATCTTGCAGTTTGGGAGATGGAGGGAATCGATTGCTTGTCCGGGCGAGTCTGGGACGCCGATTTCCTCAAAGTAACTGATTGTGATATCGAGACGATAGAAGATCAAGACAAGCAGTTGCTTTAACGAAGATATGCCATCCACTATTCGAGATGAGCAGGCTAGTCCTTACACAGACGACGCGGTTGATGAGCTAGATGGCAAATTGGGACAAGGCTTTACGTCGGCCGATGAACTTGAAGAGGTAGACATAGGAATAGGTGACAGGCCTAGGCCGACGTATGTAAGTGCTAACCTGCCGAGGGAATATAAGAATAATTTGATAAATCTTTTGAAATAATTCATGGATTGTTTTGCATGGGAATACCATGAGATGCCAGGATTAAGCTGATCGATCGTAGAACATCGGCTACCTATCAAGCCAGGCTATCAGCCATTTAAACAAGCTCCTAGGAGATTTAAGGCCGATATGCACGAAGCTATCAAAGCAGAGATCACAAGACTTTACGATGCCAACTTTATCAGGCCCTGCTGATACGCGGAGTGGGTCTCCAACATAGTTCCGGTGTTGAAAAAGAACGGCAAGCTAAGGGTATGCATCGATTTCAGAGATCTAAATAAGGCAACACCAAAGGACGAGTACCCTATGCCGTTGGCCGATTTGCTAGTTGATGCCGCGTCTGGACACAAGGTTATCAGCTTCATGGATGGGAACGCAGGCTACAACCAGATTTTCATGGCTGAGGAAGACATCCACAAGACAGCCTTCCGGTGTCCGGGGGCAATCGGCCTGTACGAGTGGGTTGTTATGACCTTCGGCTTGAAAAATGCTGGAGCTACTTATCAGAGGGCCATGAATTATATTTTTCATGATCTTATCGGCTCTTTGATTGAAGTTTATATCGATGATGTCGTCGCGAAGTCAAGAGAGTATGATATGCACTTGGCCGATTTACGCAAGGTACTTGAACGAGCAAGGAAGTATGGTCTCAAGATGAACCCTAACAAATGTGCCTTTGGCGTATCAGCCGGTCAGTTTTTGGGTTTCTTGGTCCACGAAAGAGGAATTGAGATTACACAGAAGAACATCGATGCTATAAAGAAGATCAAGCCTCCGACGAACAAGATCAAGTTACAATCTCTGCTCGGCAAGATCAACTTTGTCTGGCGCTTTATATCGAACCTGTCAGGGAAAATAGAGCCGTTCACTCCGTTATTGAAAATAAAAGATGATCAAGAGTTTACATGGGTGACAAGCAGCAAAAGGCGCTGGACGACATCAAAGAATATTTGAGCTCCCCATCAGTTCTAATTCCTCCACAGAAGGGAGTTCTGTTCAGGCTGTACCTATCGACCGATGAGAAGTTTATCGGCTCAGTTTTGGTTCAGGATATTGACGGCAAAGAGCGGGTTATTTTTTATCTCAGCAGGAGGTTGCTGGACGCCGAAACAAGGTACACGCCAGTGGAGAAACTCTGTTTGTGCTTATATTTTTCATGTACTAAGTTGAGGCATTATTTACTTTCCAATGAGTGCATTGTGGTAAGTAAGGCCGATGTGATGAAATACATGTTATCGGCCCCCGTGTTGAAAGGAAGAATTGGGAAGTGGATTTTTGCCTTGATAGAGTTCGACTTGCGGTATGAATCGGCCAAAGCGATCAAGGGACAAGCCCTGGCCGATTTTATTGTTCAGCATAGAGATGATTCAATTGAATATTCAGATATTGTGCCATGGACATTGTATTTTGACGGATCTGTTTGCAGACATGGATGCGGTATCGGCCTAGTCATCATATCCCCTCGGGGAGCAAGCTTTGAGTTTGCTTTTACTATCAAGCCTTATTATACCAATAACCAAGCAGAGTATGAGGCTGTTCTTAAAGGTTTGCAGTTATTACAAGAGGTTGAGGCCGATTCCGTAGAGATCATTGGTGATTCACAGTTGGTCATTAATCAACTTTCTGGGGAATATGAATGTAAGAATGATATTCTCAGAGTTTACAACGAGGAGTGCAAGGAGTTGTTACAAGCTTTCAAGATTGTGACGATGAGGCATATACCCAGGAAGCAGAACTTCGAGGCCAATGACTTAGCTCAGGGGGCATCGGGATATAGGCCGATGGATAAAGATGTTCAGATTCAGGTTACTACCGTAGATGCCGATGACTGGAGGTTTGATATCATCGAGTATTTGAGAAACCCTTCCCAATCGGTGTCACGAAGAATTAAGTATAAAGTTTTACATTATGTCTTACTGGACGATGATCTGTATTATCGGACGATTGATGGTGTCTTGCTCAAATGCTTGAGTCTCGAAGAAGCCAAAGTTGTTATGAGCGAGGTCCATGAAGGGATTTGTGGAACACATCAATCGGCCCATAAAATGAGATGGCTTTTAAAGCGCGTTGGATATTTTTGGCCAACAATGCTAGAGGATTGTTTCAAGTATTATAAAGGATGTCAAGATTGTCAGAAATTTGGAGCAATTCAGAGAGCACCGGCATCGGCTATGCATCCAATCATAAAGCCGTGGTCGTTTCGTAGATGGGGAATAGATATGATCGGCCAGATAAACCCGCCATCAAGCAAGGGACACAAATATATACTGGTGGCTACAGATTACTTCACAAAGTGGGTTGAGGCCATTCCCCTTAAAAAGGTTGATTCCAAGGACGCAATTCAATTTGTCAAAGAGCATATAATATATCGGTTTGGACTACCACAGACATTGACTACAGATCAAGGATCAATCTTCGTATCCGATGAGTTTGGTCAGTTTGCTGAAAGCATGGGTATTAAGCTATTGAATTCTTCTCCATATTATGCACAAGCTAATGGGCAGGCAGAAGCTTCTAACAAGACTTTAATCAAGTTGATCAAGAGGAAAATTGAGGAACAGCCGAGACGGTGGCATACCACGCTGGCCGATTCCCTTTGGGCGTATCGGATGGCTTGTCATGGTGCAACTCAGGTGCCGCCTTATCAGCTGGTTTATGGGCATGAAGCTGTGCTGCCATGGGAGACCAACATCGGCTCAAGGAGGATTGCCTTGCAAGACGACTTGACGGCCGATGAGTACCATAATCTTATGGTCGATGAGCTGGATGACTTGGCACATGTCCGATTGCGGGCATTGGAGAAAATAAAGCGCGATAAAGATCGAGTTGCTCGTCATTATAATAAAAAGGTTGTTGCCAAGTCGTTTGAGGAAGGGGATCTTGTTTGGAAATTAATAATGCCGATTGGTTTTAGAGATAATAGATTCGGCAAGTGGTCACCTAATTGGGAAGGTCCTTTTCAGATTCATCAATGTGTTCCTCGTAATGCTTATCTGCTCAGAGGATTAGATGGAGAAGTTTATGGCAGAGCTCTTAACGGCAAATACTTAAAGAGATATTATCCAAGCGTATGGATCGACTCATGATCGGCCCTCCAGCCGATTTATGATTACAGCCGATGTGCTATGCATCGTCTTTAGATGGCCGATATATCCTATCACCCTTAGTTCAAATTTTACAACATGAGCCCTCATCTTCTAAAATTTGGGGGGCATATATATATACAAGCGCGGAATTTTTCAAGGAATTTTTCAAGGAATTTTTAAAGTTTCAAGTCTTATTCTTCATGATTCTTCAAGTTTGTTGGATTGATCTAGGTTTATGGACTTCAAAAACATTTTCAAGCTTGAGTTTCTCCAGATTTATTCAGATCAAATTCGGCTGCTTGGCTGATGAGATTTGTGTTTACAAAGAATGAAGACATACAATATATTACATTACCCTATAAAGTCTGCAATAGCTGTGATGGCTCTACGGCGGATTTGATCAATATCTTCTATAGCTTGGGCGTCATCGGCCGTCGACCCTGGGATTGGCTTCAACGATTTGCTTAGGGTTGCAAGGTACTTGGCCGATGACTTCAGCTTCGCCGTCTGGTCTTCTATAGCTTTGGGTGATGCAGCTATCCCGGCTTCAACTTCTTGGATTTCTTGGCGCGTGGCTTCTAGTTTTGATTCTAGATCTGCTTCAAGGCGGCGGAGTTCTTCAAGTCTGTTCTTCAAGACAATCGGCTCCACAGCTAGCTCATCCAGCCTGGTTTTGTCAGCATTGAATTGAGCCTTGCTAGCGGACAGGGCCGATTCCAGTCTCTCACGTTCTCGTCGCTCTGCGAGTCTTTCCTTCGCCTTGTTAAGATTGAATCGGTATTGTTCCAAGAAGATGGCCGGTGTTAGGGTCTCCATCAGGTCTTCGGGCAGTTGATCTTGAATTTCTTGTACCCTGACTCTGATGGGAGTGCAATCCTCCACCAAGAACTCCAGCGAGGACTCCAGCCGATTGGCGATATCGGACAGCCGGTTCTTCAGCTCCTCAGGGATCGACACCTTGGCTGTCATGGGTGGCTCCTTGTCCTCATCATCAAGAAACTGGCCGATGTCAAAAGAGAACATATCAGCTAGGTTCTGCAAATATCAGTATAGGCCAAGGTTAGCCTGGTCGAACGAGGATCGGCAAAAGGGGATCAAAATAATCTTGGTTACCTGTGTTGGAGCATCGGTGGTGCTTGCATCGGCTTCCTTTTGCTGTGTTGAAATAGTAGGCGAGGGGGTTGGCCGATGTGGTGCAGGTGATGGAGCCCTAGGCTGAGGAAAAATAAGAAGATGGTGAACAGATATATGTTGTTAGAAAGACAATATAAAATTAACTCTTACCGAAGCAATCGGAGAGGGTGGTGGAGAAGGAGAAGGAGTTTTCAATCGGGCCTTGGCTCGTTCGCGCCTTTGCAAAGTTGCCTTTTTGGTTCTTGGTAAAGGGACCGATTGAGTCCGTTCCTTCAATAAAGACGACGCGACAACCTGCAAGGGATTAAAGTGTAACATACCAATAGAAGAAGATTGCATAAATTCAAGAAGGGAAACGTGTTACCTTGCGGACTGCGTGCCTGGTTTTCCTTGGCTGGGTGGTGTTGACTTGGTCATCGGCCGATGAGATTGTAGTGGTCTTGGCCGATGGTTCCTCAGTAGTCTCGGCCGATGGATTTTCTTCTTCAGGCGCATTGGCAGCTGCTGCATCGACCTTTTCCTCCATCACTTGTTCATCAAGGAATTCTTCTATGGAGGGGTCTAGCTCTTCAAGATCGGCCTGATCATCAGTTTTAGCCTTCTTGCTGGATTTTTGAGATTTTCCTTTGGCTGGCGCCTTCCTCTTGAGATTTTCTTTGATCATCGGCCCTTGGAGTAGTGATGATACCTTTGGGGCAGTAAGGCCGATGATTGATTCCAGGATAGTTGATCCTAATGGAGCCACAGCTTGAGCATAACAAATTTTCTGTCCACTGTTGCTCACAGATGGAATCGGACCGTCTGGGACTTGAGGGCTGATACCCTGGATAAGCTCTGTTACATAAAATCTGGCCGATTGATGGAAAATATGAGCAGCCCATTCTTGCCACCATGCTTGGAAGCTGATATGAACGAAGGCGCTCAGATGCAATCGGTCGCAGTCACCCAGCTTTGGGGTTTCAATTTCCAATGCTTTATTCATGATCAGCGCTGATGACACCGTGCCTCTGCTCTCCAGGAGTTTATGGATATATAAGCTGATGGGAAGATGTCCAAGCCCGCACTGTCTAGCAGCTACCATAGGATTGTAAAATTCATAAGACAGGCTGGTGCTTCTTCCTTGAAATATGCCTACTGGGAGCAGGCATGGGGTGATGCCGATCATGAATGATTCCCGTGATTCCATGTCATCATTCACCAGGTTCAAGTGCAGATCGTCAAGGAGTTCAAAACCCTGGTCTGAGAGGTAGATGAACATATCCATCTTAACTGATGGGGGCCCGGTGTAGAATCGAATGAACCATGTAGACATGTCTTTGGCCGATTGATCTGCTCCAGGGTAAACAGAGGCCGCCTCTCCAAAAGACATGCACCTTCTGGTTCTGTGGTCTTCGTGATCGGCATACTTTGATGGGAAGTAGGAGTTCGATAGTGGAGGTCGATTGACTATGGTGTTTGTGTGGATAGTTAGCCAAAGCTGTATAAACCACCATGGTCCTCCATGAGCCACAGTTTGCTTCAGCATCAGATCCTGAGTGGAGATATGAAGCAGCCGATACACAGCTCCCAAGAGATATCGGCTAAGGGGGATTTGTTTTTTATCAACCAGAGATTGAGCCAAATGTAGACAATTTGTAGTGGGGCCGCAAGTTGATCCACAAAAGACAAATCTTTCCAACCATAGCGTCAGGAAGGCCACGTATTCTCTCTGAGACTGATCCTTGTTCCATGTGCTCAGAAATATATCCAGACCAGCCTCCAATCTTCTTGGTTTTCAATTTATGGCTGTTGTTTGCCAGGAGGCTGAAGGGATTGATCTCGGACTGGATGTCTAGTCCTGTTAGCATCTTGATGTCAATCAAAGTTGGGGTCATCGGACCTTGCTTGAACAGGAAAGCGTTCAAGGTGCTGGACCAGAAGTAGGTGGCCGCTGACATGAGTGGTTCGTTTTTCTTAGTATCGGCCAGGGATAAGGTAATACATTGGTCGATTCCTATCTCGTCCCAATGAACCTGTTTGGCTGCAGCAATCCTCTTGTGCCAGGTTCTGTACCCATTGAGCTTCGACGGCCAGGATCTGAAAGTGTGCTTCCACGAGGAGACATTGGGCTTGGCTTGCTTGAAGGGGACTTTGTTTGTCTCGGCATTCATCAGCCAGGTTGGGTCGCAATTGCCCATAGGGCCTAGCAGGAATCGGTGCGATTTGTCGTTGGTGGGGATCAAGATTTGGTTTTTGAAGACCTATGGCATAAGAACAACGATGAAAAAATAAGACCCGGGGGGCAAAAAGAAGAAACCCTAGCTTGAAGAAATCGGCGGGAAAGTGAAAATGTGGATTCAGAAGGGATTGACTTACCACAGGGATCTCGGAGGCGTAAAATGGAGCGGAAGCCATTGTTGTCGTCGAAGAGGTCGCTGTTGAGGGGGTTGATGCCGATGGGACGCCGAGGGGTCATCGGAGTTGGAGAACACGAAGTGATTGCTGAATCGACGGCGGAGGGATGCGAATCTGGATCTGCGCGGTTTTCAGACAAACCCTAGCAAGGAAGTCGATGGGTTCCTCGGAGTTCATTCCGCCACATTATATAATGAAGCGGAATTGGGGGGCATGTGTTAACAGCGGATTTTTGTAATCGACCTGGAGAGGGAAGAGGAAACCGAAGCAGAGAGGAAGGGTTAAGTTGGAGTCAGACTAGGTCTCGTATCGGACCCGGTAGCCGTGTTGGACTGGGAGAGGCGCTACCAGGAAGAGTGTATCGGTCGATACGGATTCAATATGGTCATCGGCCGATACAGGCTGGAAATTGACAGAGTCAGCATGGGCTTGGTCTGGGCTCGAGATAAGCTTCAAGGAAGTTGCCAAATAGAGATAAGGCTCGGTTTTAGGCAATTGTATCTTGTAAATCAAGTAGGTTTAGATCTAATCATTGGCAAGAGTCTGCCGCAAAAGACTTGTTTGTTAGTTAGAGATAAGATTGTGTCCTACACGGACCGTGTTGTAATCTCGGGTATAAATATCCCGGTAGTTTGTACATAGAAGCTCTCTCTCAATCAATCATACAACAACCAAGTTTAATCTACTTTCGGCGCATCGCCAACCCTCGCAAGAGGTTACCTCCCGACGAGGTCTTGCTTCCCCAGAGCAGAGGTAAGAACTCGTACCCGACGATCTACATCGTCGGGGCTAGCGTGTCGCTTTAGGCACGTTAAGCCCTGGCGATGTGATCGTCGTTTATCGTGTGTTAGCTAATCTTGACGCGGTTTCCTAATTCTGTCTCGCCAGCGGCTAACTCGTTTTAGGGTTTACTGCTGACGATGATCGAATTGGCCTGCTCGTTTAGATTATCTAAGGCATCTACCATCCCCAAAAGCGATCGACGACTTGATTTTCTTTGTGTTAACTCTCGATCTACACTCTGAGTTGCTATCGACGTTAGTCATGTTTCGAGGTTTAACTCAAAGCCTGTTTTCCGATCGTAATTAAGGATAGCGCCGGGGTGTCAGCCGGTCTTACCTAATGCATGTAATTATTTTATGTTCTTGCATGTATTTGTCACTTGTGCAGGTTGATTGGTGAATATAAATATATCGGTTACAAGGTATTCTCAGGATCTCTCTGTGATTGGTGTGCTTATATTGGCCGATTGGCTTGTATAAGTTTGCACTAGAGTATTAGCTAGTGTATTTATCATTATGCGACCCTGATCGGCCGATTCCAGTGATTTGCTATAAACATGTTAACATGGGCCAATGAGATTAAATCTGTTTTATCAGTTCTATCATATTATTACCTCGAGTAAGCCGATATAGGTTTGCCCTATCGGCCAGGCCTCCACGATGCAACATCGACCTATCGGTCGATCGGCCATCGGTTCTCACATGGTTTACTTGTTTAATCTTGTTGATTGCAGATCAAATCAACTGGCACGCCCTACACACACCTAGGCAAGCCATTGGACCTGCACTGGAGCTAAGCAGATCTTCCAGGCCGCCGTGGAAACGCGGAACCCGTTTTCTTGTTGGGCGGGTCTAAATTCTGCGCCAACAGCATGTAGATTTTGCCGTTTTGGAAGTTCACGTCCGCGAGGAAAAGAGTTCGGAAGATTGTTTGAAGTAGCAACGCAAGTCACATATTCCCCCTTGAGCATGTTGAGCCTACTTTATAAAATTTTTTATCCTATGCAAATAAAGTGCATGTTTTGCTAATTACGTGGGATTAGTATTACCTATCTGCTTGCTTATGCCATGTTCATTTGATATCCATTCCTTTGATAAACATGGGTGGTAAATTGACTAGCTTGTGTTACTTATGTTGACCTTGCTAGAATTATTTATGCTTAGCCATGCATAATTACCACTAGCTCACTTAATAGCATAATTATATTATCTACATTTAGCATCTTGATGAGCTGAGAGCTCCAAACATCTAGCCATGTTTTATTGGTCATAATTATCCAACTAAAATATGGCTTAATGGTGGGTTGTGGATGCATAGTTTTGATCATCACACCCGTGACAATTAAGGACTGGTTCGCAGGAAATCCTGAAAGCCTTACTATACTTACCACAAGCAAAAATGGGCAACTGCTGGACTTGTAGTATAGCTTTCCCCTTTCCGACTCCTAGGCGAGGATGGGTGTGATGGAGTTGGATCGGCCAATACTTACCAGTTGATCGGCTGCTAGATTCAGCGCGGCGCATGGGGGGCTGCCCACCCCGGTTTAGGGATGGGGGTGAAACCTCAGCGTGGTGCGATTGGTTACAGGGAGTTATGAGAAGAGTCTTATCACAATCACTCGCCATGGTGACGTGTCTGGCCAGGTAGCCGATCAACCTGTAAGCCCGGGCCAACCCAACTCCATCACACCCACCCAAGCCTCGGTTCCTAGGAAAGGGTCAAGCGATATTACAAGCCTAGGCATTGCCCATGCTGGCTTGTGATACGCACAGTTGTTCTTCCAGGGTTTCCCGCGAACCGGTCTTTAAATACCATGGGTGCGTCTATCAAAATCGTGCACCCACAGCCCACAATTAAGTCATATTTTAGTTACACTAACACAATGGTGGTACAGGTCCATGTTTCCCAAGTTATCAATGACACAAGATAAACAAACTATAGCCGAGTACAATAGGTTCCATCATACATGACATTATAAAATAGTGCATAATAAAAGAACGCGGGACATTTGTGAAAGTAGGTATAATATAATAAATGTGAATGTATGACTTGCCTTGCTCCGGTGATGCGGGAACTTATACAACAACTTTAAAATAAACAGGAGCATCGGAACTGCTGGAATCTATGCAACATACAAAACACACAAGCAAAACATGCTATAAGCCTACAGAAACTGGAAACAAAACTATTTTTAATGGATTCTAAGCATTTTTATGAATTTATTGGAATTTGAATGGACTTAAATGGAGCTAAGATGAATTAGTTATGAATTTTAGAAGATTCTCTGTGTTTTTACTATTAACAGAAAAATCCTTAATGATTTATTGCGCATTAAACCGGGGCGCTGATGTCAACGAGGGGAGAGGTCGGCGCCAACACGCGGGCCCGACCCGTCGGTGACCCAAGGAGGGTCGGTCCACCATGGACCAGGACCATCGGGGTGGTCCACCGCTGGTCCACGAAGATGGACAGCCCAGACCGGCCCGAGCCGATCGGGCGGCATGGAGCGAGTGGCTGGGACTCGGGGACGGCTCAAAGCCGGCCCAGCTGAGCACTGGTGCGCGGCGGCACTAGCATCGGCGGCGACGAGCGGCGATGCGAACAGCGAGGCAGGCGGCACAAAGGGCGGTGGCGCACACGGAAGGTGGCGCGGACGCGGAGAGCAGCGATGCACAGAAGACAGAAAAAGAGAAAAAGGGAGGGGTCCTCTCCAGGGAAACCAGCCGGTGCTAGGGAAGAAGACGGCGACGGCGACGGAACGGCGGCGAAGGATGACGGGCGAACGGCGACCGAGGGGTGGCACGATCCCGCGAGCACGGCGGTGACGACGGCGCGGCTCAACGGCAACCGTAGCGGCGGCTAGCGGCAGCCGAAGACGGTGGAAAAATGGCAGCGAGGAGGGCGACGGCGCTAGGGCGATTTAGGTTATGAGGAGCTTCAGCGTGTGGGAAAAAAGGAGGACGAGCGGCCGGGAATCGATTTTATAGCCGCAGGGTGCAAAATCGTCACCGGGGAAAGATGGATTTGTCGGCGACGTGGGGAAGGAGAGAGAGAGAGAAAAAAAGTGGCGGGATTCAANCGCCGATTCATGGGTGTGGCGCCCAGGAGAGGTGGAGGAGTGGGGCGGCGGTTGCGGGGTGAGCGCGGAGTAGGCGAGGAGGCGCGGAGTGGGCGCAGGGCGGCGGTTACACCTCTGGCTCCGTCAGCCGGGGGTAGGAGACGAGACCGACAGGTGGGCCCCACCTATCGGAGACTTGGTGAGAGAGGAATTTTTTGCATTTTTAATTTTATTTATTTAAAGATTTGCAAAAATAATTTTCCGTTTCAAAATATTGCAGAAATAATCTCCTCTCGCCCTTTGGGAGGGCGAGATTTAAAAATCGCCCTCCCAGAGGGCGATTTTTATGACGTGGCAGACGGCCGTTGGGCGCCATCTGCCGCGTTCTGGCTTTTTTGCATCTAAGTCCCTTGCCGCCCTCGGCAAGGGCGTTTTTTGACTGTATCACAGGGGGCCGCCTGCAAAAGGGCGGCCGCCCTGGCAATTTTGCAGGCGGCCCCCTTGCCGCCCTTACAGAGGGCGATTTTTTGCCCTCCCCTATAAAACCCCCATTTCCAACTCCGCGGCCGTCATTCGCAGCCGTCGAGACTCGAGAAAAATAGTAGAGCGAGGGGTGAGGAAGAAGAAGGAGAGCGGCGAAGCCCTGTCGGTGTGCACACTCGATCGCAGGTAAATACAATATCCCGCTATATGTTTGTGTTATTTATTTTGTGTAGAATATATAAGAAAAGAAATTTTTTTTTGAATATTTGAATAGTTGTTTAGTAAGATATTGATTTATAAATTAGGGCACGATTTAATTTAAGGAGTTTGACCTAGGACGAACCGATTTAGATGAACCTACGTACAATACATTCTGATCTATGTCTATGTTATTTAAATAGTTGTGTAGCACTATAATATGGATTTAAGAATTAGGGCATGATTTATTTTAGTCAATTTGACCTAGGACAAACCGATTTAGATGAACATATGTAGGATATGTCCTTATGTATGTATACATTTCTTTGCGTAGAATTTTGTTTAATATAGAATTTAACTTAGGCACAGATTGATCTAGGCAACATATTCGTAGTATGAAGTAAATTAAGTTTGAACCTGTTTATCAGGCACAATGGCAAGCAAGGTCATATTTCATATAGTTCACGGTAAAGGCAATGTTAGATATGGTCGAGATGGTGTTGATCTGTCAGAATTTAGTATGAAATCAAAGGGCATCGATAGGCCAACCAATAAAACATTTGAGTCAGTCTATAGTTGGTTACTACGTGGATTTAAAGTGGATACAAGAGTGAACACAATGTCTCTATCCGTTGTAGTCAGTCGTGCAACGGAAGGATATTATTGGGAACTAATGCCTGTAGATAACACCGAGTCCTGGAGACGTTATGTAGAGATGGCATTTGAAAGGTCCTGGCCCCTTGTTATTTTTGTGGCATTGCATGAAATCGATAGCAGTGTTACAGTGCAAACAGAGGATGGTGAAGGTGCTAGCAATGCTGTGGAGAATGTTGGACCATCGATGCGAACTGGGGGTAACGAAGCAAGGTTGGAGGAGGCAATAGGCGTGGCGAATGAGGAGGAGAGAATCGAAGCAATTGTTGAGGAAATGGAGAGGGAAGATTCTGAAAATGAGCTAGCAGTGGGCGATGAATCATCGGACGAGGAGGAAGATGTACTGCCCGTTGATTGGACAAAAGCCGATTTCTCTCAACTTGTTATCTCAGAGGGGCAGCAAGCACCCTTTGAATACAAGGATAACGAGGTAATCCAAGGTGCCAGGTATGCGCATAAGGAAGACATGAAAGAGGCAGTGAAACATTGGGCGGTCTCCTTGCATAGAGAGTTTAGGGTGGTGAAGTCTACCAACTATGTGTATGACGTGAAGTGCACGAAGGATGATTGTCCGTGGCGCGTTCATGCATATAAGGGAAAATGGAATGACTATTGGAAAGTGAGCATTGTTGGTGAGCACACATGTTGGTTGCCAGGGGTTGATAAGTATCACCGCAACATCACCTCAGCTTTTGTTGCCGGTGAGATGTACAGCGATGTGGTTTGTAACACGGACTTTGAACCGGGCTCCATTATTAGGCACATTGAAAACAAATTCAAGTATACTATAAGCTACTACAAGGCTTGGAGGGCGAAACAAAAGATTTTGGAGATGAGGTATGGCACATTTGAAGCATCCTATGATAACTTGCCTCGTCTGTTAGGCACCATTGCTCAGAGAAACCCCAATACCTATTATGACATTCAGACCTTTCCGTTGTCTAATGACCCGAGCAAGAGCGTGCTGCAAAGAGCCTTTTTCTCGCTGGGTGCTTGCATCAACGCATTTGTGCACTGTCGCCCTGTGTTGTGCATAGATGGAACCTTCTTGACAGGCAAATACAGAGGTCAGATACTGACGGCGATTGGAGCCGATGGGAACAACCAGGTGTTACCTATGGCGTTTGCATTTGTCGAGAGTGAGAACACCGAAAGCTGGTATTGGTTCTTGGAGAGAGTTCGCTGCCAAGTCGTGCGTATGAGGCCCAATGTTTGCCTCATTCATGATCGTCATGCGGGCATGTTGAAGGCAATTGACTACCTGCAGAATGGTTGGCCGGAGAGGGGACTTCCAGCTAGGTGGCATGATGTTCGGAGTAGGTGGTGCATGCGTCATATGGGAGCCAATTTCTACAAGCAATTCAAGAACAAGCACCTGATGGATCTATTTAAGAGGCTATGTGGTCAAAATCAGGAGAAAAAATTCAATGAGTTGTGGAGGAGGTTGGATGAGCTGACAACAAAGCAAACCGACGAGCAATCTCGTCGGCCACAGGATGACGATCCTCCAGTACCTCTTGGTCCACTACATGATGACCCGCCAACAATGAGAAGAAGGTCGGCATCATCAATACATAATTTCTCGCAGTGGATAGAGAATGAACCGAAAGAAAAGTGGTCTCTGTTGTATGACACTGACGGGTCTCGGTATGGTATAATGACAACCAACCTGGCCGAGGTGTACAACTGGGTGATGCGAGGAGTGCGAGGACTCCCACTGGTCGGTATTGTGGAATTTATCCTTCATGGCACTCAGGCATACTTCAGGGACAGATACAAGAAAATTGCCCCTTCGATGCAAGATAACAACATTGTATTTGGGAGTGTGGTGACAAAGTATATGCAAGATAAAATAGCAAAGGCTATGAAGCACAGAGTTATTCCCCAAGGTACCCAAGTTCATAGGTACGAGATAATGTGTGTGGACAGGCGAAGGCGCGGCATCAACCGCGTTCAAGCTGTGCAGGAATGTGTGCTTCATGCGGAGGGCGGTTGCAGTTGTAGCTGCATGAAGCCCAAGCTTAGACATCTGCCTTGCTCACACGTACTTGCAGCAGCTGGGGATTGTGGCATACTTCCCGATATCTATGTGTCACCCTACTACAGGAAAGAAGCAATATTTCATACATGGAAGGAGGAGATATATGGGTTCGGGATATCTGGATCTTATACAACTCTGAGGCCACAGGTGTTCTACATTCCAGATCCGTCGAAGTTAAGGCTGAAAAAGGGCCGGCGTCAATCGAGACGCATCAGAAACGACATGGACGAGTCGGAGGCAGGGGGGAGGACTCTACGGTGCAGCAAATGCGATGAGCGCGGGCATACTTACAAGAAATGCCCGAAGAATTCGCAATCTCCAACCGTCCCAGGTTCTGATCTATCTGGACAGGCAACCGATGGCCGCCGTCCATCGGGAGAAGGAACAACAATGAGGCGACCACGTCCTAGGCGTTCTCGTGCGGCGACTACGTCATCCGCTGGCGATGCAATGACTTGATTATTCCTGTCAGCCTTTTAGTCTAGCGGTGATCCAATTGATGTAGTATTTATAATGCTGTTGTCATTTGTCATGTGTGTAATATTTATCCTTGTGAGACATGAACTATTGTAATGCTGTTGTCATTTGTCATGTGTGTAATATTTATCCTTCTGAGACATGAACTATTGTAATGTTGCTATCATTTGTGTAGTGTACCTTTAGCGTTACGAATTACCATTGTAATGAACAATTTGTGTAATGTTTTTTTCTTTATCAATTGCTTATTTGTAATCACTCTTATGTATGCAGGTATGGCGGACGAGACACCAGCTCTCCTCAGTAGGGCACTGGACAGGAGCCACCGTTCGTACTTGTCGGCGGTGCAGGGTGCGCAGCTTACCACCTTTCGTCCACGCCCGTCGCGCGAGTTGTTGCGGGCCGATCCGCGACACGTTCCGTGGTATGATAGAGCTTAATTACTTGATGGCATTTTTTGGCTATTTGGAAATATGTGGTACTAATGTTGAACTCCACGGTACGCAGGTTGCGTGAGGCAGGCCTGATAGCGATATGCAGGCTTGTTGAGGCGCGGGCGGACGAGAACGACCCGGCCAAGCGCTGGGATGCGGACCGGTCGCTGCTGGCTGCTTTGGTAGATCGGTGGCGGCCGGAGACGCACACGTTCCATCTCCCCTGTGGGGAGATGGCACCTACGCTTCAGGACGTCGCGTACCTGCTTGGGCTTCCACTGGCCGGGGAGGCTGTTGGCCCAGTGGACGGTGCTGGTGGCTGGAGGGAGGATATCATGGAGCGATTCGCTCCCGTGATGAGGCTACCTGGGCTCCCTGGAGTTGCTCCCCCGAACATGTACACCACCGCCGGGCCTACGAAGGCTTGGCTGCTGCAGTTCACAGTAAGTTAACTTTTACACTTTTTAGCATTTTTAATTTTTATTTTTTAAAGATTTGCAAAAATAATTTTAGGTTTCAAAAATTTGCAAAACTAATAATGCTTATTCGACACTTTAAATGATCTTAAATAAAAAAGTTGTTAATAACAAAGCTGTAGATCTTCGTGAGATCTATAACTTTCATATAAAGTTTATCTCCATCCGATATCGTTTAAAATGTAGATATGAGATTCTTTTAAATAGGTTTTAGATTTTGTAACGAATATTTCGATATGTAAACGATATTAAATGAAAAAGTTGTTAACTATAAAGTTGTAGATCTTTTAAAAAATAAAAATTAAAAATGCTAAAAATTACACTTTGTTACTTTCCTAGAAATCTTACGAGTTTTAACATCGTTTGCTTTTTGTTGTAGACCGACCAGCTCCACCCCGACGCCGACGAGTACTCGCTCAGACGGTCCTTAGAGGCGTACCTACTGTGGATGTTCGGCTAGGTGATGTTCACCAGCACCACCGGGCACGCAGTAGACAGGGGCCTGATCCACTACGCCCGGGCGATCGCGGATGCGGAGCTAGGGGCCGTGCCGCAGTGGGGCTGGGGTTCGGTAGTCCTCGCAGCCACGTACCGTGCGCTGTGCGAGGCATGCTGCAAGACGGATCCTGGAGCGATTTTCGCGGGCTGCCCTCTGCTTATTCAGCTCTGGGCAGCTGAGCGGTTCGCGATCGGCCGACCGATCGTCGACACCGCTGCGTACGCTTCAGGACCGGCAGCCGACCACCCAGCCGACGGGCCGACGATGGGCACGTACTGGTGCCGCCGCAACGTAAGTACAAATTGTTTCCATTTCAAATTTCAGATTATGTGCGACTGATGTTCTGACGAGTTGGTTCTCCTTGTGTCGCAGCGCCGTTACGCCCACGTCCAGGTCAGACGGAGCTACCCGGAGTTTGTCTTCGAGTTCGACCTTCTGCAGCCTTCGGACGTCGTCTGGGAGCCCTAGACGCACCACGTGGTCGCGGAGAGAGCACCTCTAGGTCTGTCTGCCTTGTGCACGCGTGACGCGGCGTACTGGTTGACGGTGGTGCCGTTGGTTTTCGACATCTTCGTCGAGCCTCACTGCCCTTACCGTGTTATGAGGCAGTTCGGACTGAGGTAGGGCTTTCCAGTGAACGTACCGATACCCGTCGTGCCCCAGGACCACCAGTGAGTATTTCTCTTTCACCTTTACTATTGTGATGTCAACTACGCGCGGAACGTTCGATGACCATTATGTTCTTTGCAGGTTGACTCGACGGGGACAACACGCAGGGACACTGTGGGCACCTCGGATCTTGTCGTACGTCGAGGACTGGTTTGTAGCCACCGAGGAGGTGATTGCCGAGGTCCACCCACACTTAGAGGAGAACTACACTGCCTACCTTCGGTGGTACTTGCCGCGCACACGTGCCCGCGTCACCTTCACCGCGGTAGCTCCACAGCTACACCAGGCAGGCGTCAGGGACACCTACCCCGTGCACCGTGACCAGGAGTACTTCCTGGGGGTACGTCCATGTTTCTCGGACTTCTTGTTTTCGTACTACGCGGTTGGTACATATAAGACTGACAAACCTAATTAATAATGATTCCCGCAGGTCGACGCTGCACGCGCCATGAACGCCGACATCAACGCGGTGATGCTGAGGTTGGACGCTGGACTGCACCTGAACGACGTTGAGCAGAGGGTGACGTTCGAGCGGATGCAGACGAAGATGCGTTCGATCTTGCGCGTCCTCTCTTGTCGTTCAGCCGTGGACGCGGTACCTCCACCGGCAGCTGCTGTTCCACGTCCACGCGGCCCGACACCAGGATCGACATCGCACGGTGCTGGTGCGTCCATAGGTTAGTTCCGTACCTTCTCACTATGCAAAACCTTCGCCATGTTATTACAAACTGAATGTCAACTAGGTCCGACGCTGCCAACAGGACACTCTGCTGGAGCGAGTGGATCGTCGATCCCTCGGCTGTTCGGGACTCCGCCCAGCACGTCGGCCTTTGTTCGAGCGAGCGGTTCGTCCGTCCCTCCTCCCTTCAGTCAGCCGCCAGGTAAGCAAGCGTCTTTCGATGAGTGCTACAAACGTACTATTCGGGCGGAATGTTGCTTAACTTTTGACATCTGCAGGAGGATACTACCCGGCGGGGATTTTCCGTTCGGGCGAGTCTTCGTCGCAGGCGGGCGGGTCCGGTGCGGGTGGGTCTGGTGAGGGCGACGACTTCGACGACCTAGAGGAGCCAGAGCAGGACGTTCTCGGCGCCTCTCAGCTTGGTGGAGCACCACCACCACAGAGCCAGGAGCAGCCGCAGCACACGCCCGCACCAGATGTCCGCGCTAGTCGTGCCGTGCCCGCTGAGAGGCTGACGTACTCTCAGGGGCACATTAGGAGGGATAGGGGTAAGAGGCCTCGCCAGTAGGCTACTAGTGCTACATGTTTGTAATATTTACAGTTAGTAACTTTGTGTTATCTCTTTGTATATAACTCTATTCGATCGCCGCACTCATATGTCACGAAAACATTTCATGTCATTCGCTACATTTACTCAACGAAACGACGAAAAACTTTCGGCGCGTAACAGAGGGCTACGATTGGTCGCTATCAAAGTAAGTGAATACGAAACACAAACGGAGTACAACGGCGAGAAGGGAAGGGAAAATGGAAGACACACGAAATAACATTTCAAGTTCGTTAGTTCGCTACACGTTGCGAGGTTACGCAACATTATTCATCGATACACCATACAACTACCAACTCGTGCATACTACTGAGTGCAACGAGGCCACTTTCCCTTCCTCTGCGCATCGGGATTCTCCTCCATTGCTGCCTTCGCTTGCCGCGCACGCTCAAGCTTCCGCTCCTGCTCCTCCCTGTACGCAGCAACACGCCTCCTTTCCGCCTCAGCCTTGTGCTCTTTTTCTGCGGCCTCCTCCTTGCGTCTCTGCTCTATCTTCTCCTTGCGCTCTGCATCCCATTGCCGCATGTACTCCAACCGCTCCTTGTTTTGCGGCTTGATCTCGGTGTCGATCCACTGCTCAAAATCACATAGCGGTGGAGGGGTCTGCCACAAATGCAATGTTTACTAATCAAATAAGTTGTTCAACACTACTTAATACACCAAATAATTATTAGAAAACATCAGTTCCTCACCATTAAGTTAATGCGGCGTATCTCAGGTGTTGGCTCAAACTCAAAATTGGCACACATCCAGTATCTCTGCATGTACGTCTCCTCTTCATCGGACTTGGCTACCTTGCAAGGATCACCGCACCAGCACATGGGCACTGGAACACCGCTAGGCAAAGGCAATGGGTCGAAGGCATTTCCAGTCTTCGGGCGATAACTACAAGTCAACAATAAATGAAACACCCTAACCCGTTAATCTAGGATTCCTCATTTCATGCACAACGAATAACACAAAATATCACAGAAACGATTTACGTTACCTTGAGTTGGTAGCTTTTCCACGCCTTGGCATCCTACAGTGTAAAAAACAACTGTCAAATATTATAAACGCCCTTCATACGGTCAAATATAGTACTACTACAAACCAAACATGTGCACAACAAATCTAGCCTAAAATTATTCACACTTCTAAGTGCTACAGATCTACTCACAAATTTCAACATATCTACTCACAGTGCTACAGATCAACTCGCAAAAAATTTAGGGTCCACATCTAAGTGCTATAAATTTACTCACAAATTTCAAATACATGGTAATTACACTAGTATGCGACACAAAATATAACCATACGTCGGGATATTGTACTAACCTGCGATCGAATAAGCACAGCAACAACGCTTCGCGGCTCTTCTCCTTCTTCCTCAGCTCTCTCTTTTTTTTCCTTCAATTGTGACCGGTTGAAATGAGCACCTCCTCGGGCCATTGGGGCTTTATGGGATGCCGACCAAAAATTGCCCTTGCAGAGGGCGAGATTACGCCAAAAATTACCCTCTGCAAGGGCGGCGAGGGGGCTACCTGCAAATTTGCCGCACCCCTCTATAGTTCTAGTTGCACTTTTTCTATATTCTCATCGAGAACACAAAACTGATCAGCTTTGATGTGTTTCAGTAGCAAATTACAAGGAAATTTATTTTTTTACAAAAAAAATACTACAATTTATCTGTTACATGTTTCATATTACAAGTCGTTTCAATTTTTTCAAATCAATCTTTTTAAAAGTTTAATCAAGTTTATAAAAAAAATGGCAACATTTATATTATCAACTTAGTTTTATTATATTCAACGTTACATATATTTTGATAGTTTTTAATGTTACAAATGTTGTTATATTAGTATAACCTTACTTAAATAAAGTGAAAATAGTTTAACTTTATAAAAAATCAAAATGAAAATAGTTTAACTTCTATAAAAATAAAAAATCTTCCTTTTTAAAGGCGGCCCCCTGCGCAGGCAAAAATCGCCCTCTGTAAGGGCGGCAAGGGGGCCGCCTGCAAAATTGCCAGGGCGGCTGCCCTTTTGCAGGCGGCCCCCTGTGCTACAGTCAAAAATCGCCCTTGCCGAGGGCGGCAAGGGACTTAGATGCAAAAAAGCCAGGACGCGGCAGACGGCGCGCAACGGCCGTCTGCCACGTCATAAAAATCGCCCTCTGGGAGGGCGATTTTTAAATCTCGCCCTCCCCGAGGGCGATTGGAGATTACTTCTGCAATATTTCGAAACGAAAAATTATTTTTGCAAATCTTTAAATAAATAAAATTAAAAATGATAAAAATTCGTGAGAGAGGGGGCGAGGAAAGCAGACGGCTGGGCCGAGGCCTTGGGCCAGCCCAGCGAGGGAGGGGTACGGGCGGCGCAAGCGCGTGGGAGAGGTCGGGCCGGCGGGAGAGGTGGGCCGAAAAGCGGCCCACAGCCAGGAAAAAAGGAAAAGGATTTTTGATTTTATTAATTCCGATAATTGGTTTTTGATTGTTAAAATTACCTTCTTTGCTCTGAAAATTTCACTACAAATTCAGTTAATGTATTTTTAAATGGGGAACTTAAGAAAAATCCCACCATGTCAATTTCACTTGTTAAATGAATTTATTAATTAAGAGTTTGCTCTAGGTTAAAACAAAATTTCTTAGGCTATTTATTTAATGAATTAAACCTAAAAAAGGGAACTTCAGGTTATGAGATGTTACCGATGTGTTTATTAAAGGGAAAGATTATAAAATCAAGATGTTGATTTAATCTATGTGATGAACAATTGTCAAAGGTGAGTATTTCAATCAATCATCTCTGTCTGGTTAGTTTGATTCTTGTATTATCCTAAAAGAAACGCTTCAAGATTCTGATTTGAGAAGAAAGAAAAATATTGAGAACACCCAACCTAGGACAAGTGCCGACTATTTGTAAAAACAGAAATAGATCAAGAATTTCAACGAATATGAGACAAATCCCAATGATCTCATTCATGTATTCCGTCCGGCCATATCTATATATGTAAGATAGGTTAAGCATGAAAAATATTTTGATCTCTCATTGAGGAGCCCGTGCCATTTTCTAACTGGGTGGACTGCGAAGTTTGTAACCGCATAGGGAATAAAGTTCTCTACTGTACCGCATGTGCCCTACTGTAGAGGAATCGGACCGCTAGGTACTTCGTCACTCCGATCAATTTTCCGGGAATGGAGTAGGAGCATAGGTTCCTTTTCTTGACAGATCGATGATATAGATCATATTGATGGCTTCTGCACTCTTAAGCTTGGCGTCCTGCCACCTGCTGACATGTCATGGTGCCCTAGGCTCTCATCATTTGTTCAAATGCGGATAATACGTTGTTGGGAGCATTAGTAAAATATTAATAATTTGTAAGTAACACTTTTACATACTACTTTCATCCCAAAATATAGCAATCTAGTACGAGATGTGACACATCCTAGTATTACGAATCAAAATAGGCCTCTGTCCAAATTCGTAGTAATAGAATGTGTCATATTTAATACTAGATTACTATATTTTGAGACGAAAAAGGTATATGTTTTTAGCGACTTAAATGTCATTGTTAAAAAATAAACTTCAATAAAGGAACCAATGTTGTATAGAGAAAATGATGGGACCCTAATCCCTATCTACTAGTAGTTATTTCTGTCCGGTGGGTATTTCCTTCGTCCCAAAATAAATACACACTTAGTATAGAATGTGACATATTTAGATTCGTATATGTCATATCCTATGTCAGATGTATTTATTTTGAGACGAAGTGAACAGTAAGTTTCTCCCTAGTGCATTTGAAGTTGTGCCACAAAGCTTATATAGACCATAAAGCACGACGCATGCCAGGCCACCCATGGCTAGCACCATCGCCTATCTGACGTCAGGTCCGGCCGATCCCCTTTTCTCTTTTTTTAAAGATAATAAGCCCCTTTGTTGTAACCTTGTTTTCCAATTTTTTTGATAATTTAGTTTTCACAAAATTATTCAATATTGATCAGAGCAACAGTGCATCGCTAAATTTTGTTCTATTTAATGTTGGTATGAAATATATATGGAGTCGTATAAATTATTATTGTTTTATTTTATCACTTTAAGGTTAGGATTCGATTACAATTTCACATAGGGCTTCTGAATTTCTCAGAACGGCCCAGCCGTCCTTCACGGCCCAGCGCTGCTAGCTAGCCAAGGCCATAAATACCAGCACATATATAGTGCCAAATCCTGTTTTAAGCGAAAATGCTAGCATTATGTATAAATTCTAAATGCTAGGAATTCTACCATATGATGGAGTGAGTAGGAGTAACTACGGATGGAAACGGTCGGGATTTTTTCATAGTTATAAATTAACTGTTTAGCGATAACTTTAATACGGCGCAAACATAAATTACAAAAACTAAATTTTAAGTCGAAAACAATCTACTACTACAGAAATCATCTTCCCAAATGGCCAAAACTAGTTTTTGCATTCAGCCAAGCCAACCACCTGGCTTTCAGGTGTCTGTGAAAATCATGATTTTTACAAGCGGGTGTCACAACTGCTTGTGAAAATCGATTTGTAGACAGGCCTCTTAATGAGACTAATTGCGAAAACCGATTTTCACAAGCGGACGTGTTAAGGCACCCGACTACAATGTTTTCTCCTAGAAAAAAAATCAGAAACCCTAGCCACCACCGTCGTCACAGCCTCGGGAAGGGTGGATCCATCACTCTCGTGGCCACGGGCGGAGGATCTGCTGCTGCAGTGACTGCCGCCACCGCACGATGCCTGCCGCCACACGAAGCCCCTCCCGAGGCCGCCGTCGGCGGACCGCCCTTCCCAAGGCCACAACCACATCAACATTGATGTGCAAGCCATCAACCCCCCTATCAGATCCCCTCCTATTTTCTAGAAGAGAAAAGCTTCCCTATCCAGAAGATAGGAAAGCCACAAAAATGTTTACATGGGTGCTCACCAGATGTGTAGAAAGCATGTCACACCCTGATTTTTGTTTGAGGGATTTATAAATTATTTCTAGAATTTATATTAAATGTTCATTAATTTACAAGTGAATTTGATGTGGTAAATAAAATTTCCTAAAAAAACATGGCTGTATTTAATTTTTATTAAATTCTTCATGATTAATTACACTCTCTAGAATTTTCTCGGATTTTTCAGAGCTCAATTACTAATTTTAATAACACAAAGAATATTTTAGTAAATATGTAAATAATAAATTAATCATTAAATGATCTGGCTATTATTTTCCTAAATATTTTGAGTGTCCAAGTATTTTTAGGATTTTTCTTAAAATTATTTGAGTGTTGGAATTATTTTTAAAATTCAAGATCATTTTACTGATTAATTCAATTGAAAATATAACTAAAAGTCCCCTTTTCCTTTTCGGGCCGAAATAGGAAAAGTCTACTTTTTATCCTTGGCCGATCCTTCCTTTTCCTCTCGGGCTGGTCCTTTTCTTCTCCGAAGTCTGCTTTTGGTCTCTCCTCCAATCGGGCCAAGAAAGAAGCAGAAGTCTATTTTACATCCTCTCCACTACAGTGTCGTCTTACAGATCCCGTGCAGGGTCGTGCACGGTAGCCGACGCCAACATCTCCGCCAAATCCGGCCTCCCTGTTGCTCCTTTCCAAAATTAGTTGCGGGAATGGATTTCCCTTGATCTCCTCTATCTTTCCCCTTAAATAATATAAGAAATCTCGAAGAAAATCCTCTTGAATTGGAGCAATTTTTATCTTTCCTTTCCCGATGAAAACCCTAACTTTACCGAGCATAGCCACCGCATCGTTGCCGATCTCTCTCTCCAGAGCCTCTATAAAGGATGCCTCATACCTTCTCCACCTTTTCCCAAGCTTTTCCCGTGCCCTGGCCGTCTCCTCGTAGCCGCCTTCTTTCTCCACCGCCGGTCGCCGCTCCAGCCGCATCTCGTCGTCATCTCTCCGCACCGTCGCCAACTTGGGGTTCGCAAGACCGAGACCAAGCTCGTCCGCCCCTCCGTTTCCAGCGAAGACCGCGGGAGCTCCCTTGTTGCCGTGGACCCGAAGACCTCGACGCCAAAACCTCACCGCCGGCCATCTTCTGCCACTTGGATCTCGTCGCCGGTCATCGTCCATCGTTGTGCCACCCCTCGGTGAGTTCCTCGCATCGCGCTCGTCATCCCGGTGTCCTCCGTTTGCGCCGTGGTGCCATGGTTCGCCGGCAACCGTCGTTCCCTCGGCCGTCAATTCCGCGTCATCGCCTCATCAGCCCCATGTCGGCATGACCATCCTCTATGGCTGCCAGCTAGCTGCAATGTGACGTCCATCCATGCCCTTTTGATTCGATCTCAGCCGTCCAAAATCAAAATATACATTTTTTCCTCTTTTATCAATGACATATTGATCCTTTTTAATATATGTCATCTACCAAATTTGATCTAATTTTTTCCGGAGGTTATTTTTTTTAATCTTTTTTCTCAGTTATAAATTATTTGTAAATTGTTTAATTAATTTGAAATAGTCTTTTCTTTAATAGGTTTAATTGGACTAAATCTTGTAAAAATCATAACTATTTCATATGAACTCGGAATGAGACTGTTCAAGTCTCTAAATTCATCTAAAATCATGATCTACATGTTTATTTATTTTTTGTGTACTATTTATTTGGTTTTTATTAGTATTTTTCCTTTTTTTTATGTTAGCTTGTAGTTTCCGTCGTTTCGGAGGTTCGTGAGTGTATTGGAATTGTTCCAGAAGATGAAGTGAAGACCGATTATTGCAAGGCAAGCCACACAGATCCCAAACATAATTCCTTTGAGCATGTTGATCCTATATTTAAATTCTCTATTTATTTCAAACGTGCATTTATTTTCGAATGACATTGGGTGGTGTGAATCTATTCTTTTGTTATGGCCAATTTGCATTGCTTATCCTATTTCTTGATACCTTGGGTTATAATTTGACTAGTTGGACTTTGTATATATATTGGTTCAACTAGAAATTAGTTATAATTGCTTAGCCATGCTTAAAAACTCTAGTATCATTTTATGTGAGAATAACTAATGATTTACTCATGATTATGATGGATATTTAATGGTACCTCATGATGGCTAATCGTGATTGGTTAATTAATTATTTTACCAACTAAACCTTGACAATGATGGGTTATGAGCACATGGTTGTGTTGATCGTGCTCATAATAATTAAGGACCGGTTCACGAGCTACTGTTGTGAAGCATTAACCATACTAACCACAAGCCAGAGTAGGTAACGGCTGGATTTTTTTTGTATAGTATGGTTCATTGTGAGGCACCAGATTGTGAAGTGGCGATAAGTCCATGAAGGTCACTAGGGAGTCCATACCTTGGTTAAAGGGGATGACTATGATATGAGAACGGTGCACTATTTTGAGTTGTATTATGCAAAGAGTCTTGTCACGGTTTTCCTCTTTGCAGTACCATGGTGGTATTTCGGGGCATGGTAACATGTGTGGAATCGTGTCTTGGGGTAAATTTGTACATCTCTTGCCAGAATAAAACTATTCGAATAGCCGTGCCCGCGGGCATGGGCGAGCCTAACAATGTTTTTCGTGATTAGACTCATACTAGTCATTAATGATAATAATTTGTTGATAATAATTTATTAGCTCCTGGTATGGAATGGTTAATTCCTGTTTGGAGGTTAGATCCGTTCAACTGGGTTTGGTTGTTCAGAGATGGTTGGGCCTGTGTAGCATTGGTGTGTTGTTCAGTGATTGGTTAATATTGTTATTTAGTTACTCAACTATTTTACAATTCTTAAATATTTGCTAAATGTTGCCTTTGTAAATGAATCCTATTATTGCCATCCTTTGTTATCCCTAAGCACTTGCATACTTCCTGTGTGGTTTGCTGAGTATTCTATGTACTCACCCTTACAATAATCAATTAATCTCAGTCAAAAAAAGTTCCGAAGGAAAAGACGTTTGGCTTATACCCCAGTTGAGTTGTCTATGGGAGTGGAACTAAAGCCATTGCTAGATCGTTTGTCCGTTGCTGTTTTCTTTTCTTTTGTAAGTATGTAACATTATTATTGATGATTTTGTATATTAAATTATCGATTTGTGTATCATTCCTGGACGAGGATTATATGCACAAATTAGTTTTAAAATTACTAGTGAATTTCCGGACATGACAAAGCAGTAGTTGGCGGCCACTGCGTGGTCAACAGAGGGAAGGTTGCAGCCTGGCGGAAGCCATGGCGCGACGGGCAATGACACCGGATCCACTTGTCCTGAGGTCGTCGACACCAGATCCGCCCCTCTTTTGACCATTGGCAGTGGATTTGGCCCTCCTGCAATGGTCACCGGCGGATTTGCCCTTCTCGTAGTGGCAGGTAGCGGATCTGCCCCTCTCATAGTGTGATGCTCCAATCGCCTTGGCTGCCACCTGCAAAGCCCGCTGGTCTCGCGTCCTTCCCCGCTGCCCGACGTGTGGTGCCATGTGCGAGGGAGTTGGAGAGGCGATTGAGTGGGGAGAGGAAAGGAGAAGACTAGAAAGATCGAGGCGAGGGAGTTGGCCGGGAAGGGCAGCCAGGAGTGGGAAAGAGGAGTGGGAAGGAGGAGAGAAAAAAAAAGTGGAGGTGGGGGAAGCGAAGAGAAAAAAAAGAGAGGTACCGACGAGTACGGCCAATGCGGTTGAGGCGGAGAAGAGAAATCACCATATGTGAAAATCAATTTTCACCAGCGGGATTCTTAAGAAGGCCATTTGTGAAAATAGCTTATTTTCGTAAACGGGTTTCTTGACATATCTTTATGTGAAAATTGATTTTCACATACGGGTCTTATCGAACATCCCTGATATATTTACGCATACGGTTCTTTTTTAGCCCGTTTGTAAAAATAAGAGGGTGTGTCTACAAAATCGTTTTTCTAATGATTGATTGAAAACAATATCATTTATTATTATTTTCTACGAAAACAACATCGGAACGGTCAAAAAATTTCTACGCCGTTTTTCATGCGAGTGAGCGAGACGCTAGCACTCGTCCGCGCGATCCAAGGGGCTCATACGTACGGCAACGGGGCCTGCCTGCCTGCCGGCTGCCGCGCGCCGAGTGCGGGAGAGAGAGAGAGAGAGAGAGAGATCTGGATGACTGGCTGGCCAGAGGCCCGGAGCAGAGGGCAAGCGCGCGGGCCGGCCACGAGATGGATGCAAGCAGGGCCCATGCCCACGCGGGTGCCACATGGCCCCGGCGCACCAACGAGTGGCTGCCGCTCGCGCGCGCACATGCCGCTGCGCGCCGCCGGAGGGGCAATGCCCATGGCCGCGCCATGCGATCCGTCGAGAAAGACGCCCTGCGCCACCGGGGCCATCCATCCATCCGTCCGTCCTTCCGCGGCCGCCGTGCCCCACCGCCGCACAATCACTACTACCCTCTGGTTGGTTACTTACTTGCAGCCTCTACCTCTGCCTCTGCATGCAATGCTCTGATTTTTCTTTGCCTGGCCTGCCCTCTCCCCCCCAAGAGATTATCCTTAGGTTATCCATGCACATTTATCCAAAGAATCATTGATCTTTTTTCGATTATATGGGTGATGTACACGCACATACAACTAGAGATGATGGAGCTACATAGGAGAAGGGGTGCTCAAAAACCTGGTCCATAAAGCTTTTTAGCCATAGTTTGTTTACTTTTATCATATTTGCACCCTTTTTAGTCTAAACTCAGACCAAAGCAAAGTAAAAAAAAAAGTGACACTCCCTTCTATTTCATTCTAGTTTTGCCCCTGCACATAGCTAAGTAATATACTTCTTGACTATCATAACAAATAGAGGTAATGATAAAATCAAAAGACACGAGGGTTAAGATGTATACGAGCATCCGTGTTTATATTATATATGTCACGCAAATATTTCCTTTTACAAAGCTAGCCATGAAAAGCCAGGCTTGATGACGTGGACCACCACCTTTGACACTTGTGGTGTCCATGTAGGCAGGCACACATGGAGTGCCCTGATCACACTTGTCCCCAGCTGGGCTGCCTACCTGACACTGGATCGCCATGATGGATATGCTGCTCGTGCCCATGGGCTCCATGGTTGCATTTTGGCTGCGGCCGGCCGGTCTCTATCCGGCCAGGGGATCCGATCGATCGAGCCAGCAGCTACCTTTCGTCGTACGCACAATTCGTGCTATCTAGTACTGCACTCTCGTACCCGCTCTCTCGCTTCCCATCATATCATTCTCTTGTACGTATATACGCGTGCAGTACGTATACCATGGATTTGGATTTTGCCTCTGTGTGTGTGTGTATATATATATATATGTCCAGTCCATGTGTACATGTACATATACCAGTAGTAGTGGCTGTGGTTGTCTCCATGTATATATGTGGTGGTGGCTAGCTAGCACACACTCCTCCATCCTCAGAGTATAACCATTCAATTCGCAAATAGGAGTATATATGTAGCTAGCTGTGATGTGTAGTCGAAGCACATGCAAGGGAGCTATCACATTAATACTTAGTTTATGGTTGTTATATCTATGCCGTGTTATATTTTTAATTGGTGTGAAATGGTTGTAGTTTAAATGGTTAGTTTGTTTTTATGAAACTTGTTCCATTCTAATTTAAGTCTTCCAATGCTAAGCGTCCTATCCATTGATAAAAAGACGTTCGTGATGACTTCGTCAATCCAAAATATACCAGTCAATATATCTTCATAAGATACCCATAATGACTTTGTCGATCTTAAGATATAATAGCCCAATCTTTTGAAGATGTTCGTATGGGTATAATGTTCACGCATGCGTTTGTAAGAATAAGTGTGCACGTGCATTGTGAGCATCTAACTTTGTAGTGTGCTTCTCAAAACAAAAATTGTTGTGAAAATGAAGCTTTATAACTTTTTCTAGTTTATTTTACGGTAGGTTAGACAGGATATATATGTTCAATATTAGATTTGTCTTCACATTATCTTAACAAATTAAATCAATGTTCTAATTTTTTTCATATTCTTCCGAACGTAGTACTAATATCATAGTATGAAATATAGATTAAAAGAAAAAGCTTGCAATTTAATTTCTCAAATGCTGAAATATCTAAAATTAAAGTTGTTGCACCAAACGAGACTATCATTATCCTTAGTAGTAATGCCAAACGAAGCCCAAACCTGCAGGGCTTAAGTATCAAACACGTAGCAACATATATATCCAGTCTGTGCTTAATCGCGTGCATGCTTTAGAGCACCATCGGCATTGTCTCATTATGCATTGATGCTTCAACATTAGCAACTA
Source organism: Oryza officinalis (assembly GCA_008326285.1). Lineage (NCBI taxonomy): Eukaryota > Viridiplantae > Streptophyta > Magnoliopsida > Poales > Poaceae > Oryza > Oryza officinalis. Next base: position 33,894,179 of record BDMV01000007.1, on the reverse strand, counting down.
CAATGTTGATAAACGTTTCCATTAATTTTGAAGCACGCTAATCACGAGAGATGGCCTCGCATTATATGATCCAAAGCCGTCCTAACTCATGACCTTAATTAGTTATATATATACCACTAGGCGGAGCATTTACGGAGGTGATCGATCAGGCGGCAATTTTCCTAAAGTATTGATATATAGTTCCCGTCCCTCAATCTTCCCTACATGTGCCAGTTGCCTCCCTCCTTTCTCTATAAACCCTAACTGTCATAAGTTCATGAAGATGGCTGACCCTGTGGCCCCACTCACCAAGGTGAGCTTTTGGGTTCAATTCACGACTTACCGATTCTAATTTCAACATGTGCCTTTGATTGTGGATTTTTTTTTATTTATGGCGCTTCATCTAATTTGTTAATACCTCATGAAACTTAAAGAGAAAGCTTTTTTAAAAAAAATAGGATTTGCATTCTCGAAATTGGGGTTTTTGTCGAGGGGGTGAAAGAACCAAAATCACCAAAATTTTGGTACTTTTTTGGCCAAAATTATTTGAAAAATTTATGAATTTTGAATGAATTTGAATAAACTTGGACCAAATTCACAAAAAATTTAAAAAAACTGAAAATTTCAGGTGAGATATGTGCTTGCCGGTGGGGGGTGAAATTACCAAAATTTCATTGCGAAATTGCAATCACTTGGCATAAAGAGAGAGCACAGGGGTAGTGGCCGTGGAAAAAGAACAGCCCCAAGGGACATTGAAGTGTGAGAGGGCAAATATGTCCTTTTCTATGGCTAGAGAGGATAATCTGTTCAAACTGTCACAATGGTAAAAGAGAGTTTGCTGTGAAAAAAGAGTAGGCCCAAGGAAAATTGAGGTGTGAGGGACAACAAAATTGCTATACATACGATCAGTGCGTATGACACACGTCTGACTCAACTAGTACATAGACACAGTTATTGTTTTTCTAAGCCCACATGAAAAAAAGCTAAGTACAAGGATTGGTGAATGAGGCGTGGTGGGATGCTAGTCGTACGCACTGGTCGTATGTATAGCAGGACTCGAGGGGCAAATGTGTCCTTTCCTGTGGCTAGAGAGGACAATCCATTCAAACTGTTACAATGGTAAAGAAGAGTTTGTTGTGATTATAATAGTATTTTAGCATGTTTCATGTTTAGAAAGGTACTTCAACAAAGCTAATTCTTGGCAATGTTATAATAGTAGTACTTTTTTCCTATTTTCTATCTACCTCATTTAATGAGAGGCATTATAATATTTTTTCTGTATGATTAATTTTCTAAAAAAGACCTAGTAGTTCTTTTATAGTTGTGGACAGAGAAAGTATTGGAGTATTACAACCAAGAAACTGGCTTTTTTATGCAAAATGGCAAGAAAACTATGCCATTAATTACTGTAGGTTACCTTGTGACATGGTGTGTTTTGTCCGAGTGCACTTTGTACAGAAGCCAGACGCTTTCTGTTACTTAATGATGTCCTTTATCTAAAAGAAAAAAGCCCGAATTACCCTCTAATCTATTGCGTCAGTCCGATTTACTCCCTTAAACTCGAAAACTAGACATTTTACACCCTAAACTATGTAAACCAGACATATTAGCCCCTTAACTCAATCCGGAGCAGTTTTGATTCTAAGTGGCGTACGCACGACAATCTAGTTAACCAATTTTTGTTAACAAAATCCATGGGCCCTAAATGTCAGCTTCTTCCCTCTTCTTTCTTTCTCTCTTCCCCAACGACGGGCGAAGTAGCGCCACCGCACTGCAGCCTCCCCCTAATGCTGCCGCCGCTTTTGCCTTCTAGATGGGCGGAGTAGCACCACCACCTCCACACACACCCTAGCCGCCATCGTCGATGCCTTGTCCCTACTCTGTTCCCGAAGAAAGAGAGAAGGGGGAGGAAGTGGAAGAAAAGAGAAGAGGGGACACCAGCGAGCGGCGTCCCTCATCGTCAATCTATTGGGCCGCGCCGTCCCCAGGTCATCATCGCAGTGGTCGTTATCGCCTTCCTCCTCAGCGCCAGGCCGACGCCGTGGTGACCAGGCGGGCAGCGTCCCTTACTATCGATCTGGTGGGCCATGCCGTCCCCATGTCATTGCTGCGGTGGTCGTCATCGCCTTCCGCCTTGGAGCCAGGCCGACCCCGTGGTGGTCGAGCGGGCAGTGTCCTCCGGATTGATGTTGTCCTCCACCACCAGATCCATGTCTCCCTCTTCCTCCCCCTCTCATCCCCGGCGATGGAAACAACGAGCTCAACAACGCCCATTTTAGCACTGCGAGCTCCTCGGCGGTGGCATTGGACGCGGGGAAGGAACTAGCTTGACTACAGCGGCCTTTCCTTAATTTGGCGCCGACAACGCATCTTCTTGCTACAAGTGGGGAGAGAAGGGGGGAGGAGGGGCTCTGACGCCAACCACCACCGCAGCCTCTGCTGTCGCCGCCGCCTTCCTCCATCGGCTATGGAGGACGCTCGCCACCGCCTTTCTCCATGCTCCTATGTTGGGGATGGAGATAGGAGAATGGAGAGATGGAGGAAGGATGGAAAGAAAGAAGAGGAGAGTGACACGTGGAACCATCCCATTTTAGAGTATTTATTTTATTAATTATTGTTGACTGTATTGCTGAGTGGGTGTCATGTAGGATTAAAACTGCCTTCTTCCTAACCGAGGGGTTAATTTCTCCCGTTTGAAAACTTGAGGATGTTAAATAACTGGTTTTATAGTTTAGGAGGGTAATTCGTAATGTCGCAATAGTTTGGAGGTAATTCGGACTTTTTTTTCTTATCTAAAATGAAGAAATAACACAATCATCATATTATAGTCGCAAAATATATTGATGACATAGTTCATGTATAGAGCGAGTATTCTCGTCATTTAGTTGTACTTGTCATGGATTATGTGAAATAGATTATTTTCACACATACACATACGGATAGGATATACCATCCGTGGTCCAAGATGATCTAGCAAGTGAGCCACATGTACAGGCAGACTCTGCTGTAGCCAGGCATCACACGGCTGTTTATTGTACAATCCTCTGCTGCTTTTGCGACCACTTGGATCTATGATTGTTACTACTGTTTAATTTAGACTTTAGGAGTAGATGACTATATCTATCCAATATTTATGAAGTATTGCGAAAAATATCCCATACTTGAAAATTCATGCAATTCCAGCATCAGGATGTCGTGATATCATAGGGAGCGACACTATAATGCTGCTATGGCCTACCGCCCACCGGGTTGATCGACCTCACAGTTTTTTTGTTTTGTGAGTACAGCCCTAATATAAATGAGTTAGTGAGAAATTGAAATGTCCACAAACAATTAAGATTTATGGTACTCATATAATATTGTATATAGCAATTTTAATAACTTATAATTAATATAATATATCCAGTAAGACCACCCTATAGTCTTATGGTTTGCTAGATTTTCTAGCATAATTTTGCACGAAGCTATATTTTCATAGCATGCACGTGGATTCAAAATCGAGCTCTTGTTTTTTTAATGAATACAGTATTTTGTATATAACTATATCCATCGAGCGAAACTATGATGGTATATAACTATATCCTACTAACAAATACAACCTCCGTCCAATGTTTTGACGTTTGTTAGTTTAATTTTGAGCTAACCAACGTCAAAAAAAAGTATATGAAGCCATTCACAAAATATTGTTGTCTTGTGTCGTTGAAGCACATGCCAGAGAGCTATCACACTAAGATCCAGTTTGAAGTAAAGTTATATTGTGTTGTTCCTATTTTTGAGTATTGTAAAAGATTATATAATCTTTATAGTTTAATTACATATCAAATTAAGGTTAATAAATATTTTATGCAATTATCATGTCTCTCCAAACTATTTCATATTTTTATAATGGCCAATATTATCATTCGCAACATTTATTACAAAACACTTGACAAACACCGAAATATCTAAAAGTTACTCCACAAAATAAGATTATCATTATCCACCTCAATGCTAAATTGTTAATAATATAACGTGGGTACATCTCTGGATGTACTTAATTAATCACGTGGTTATACGATCAATTATTTTTGGATGATGTTATATATCCTAAGGTAACGTTAACCATTGGTATCTAATTATGCGTTGATGCTTCAACTAAACCAATATTTTTAAAAAACGTTTAATTTGCTAAAGCACTCTATGGCCATTGTGGTTATATTCTCCAGGTCAATCGAAGAGATAAAAATTTAGAAATGACGACTGTACCATGTGCCAAGTTGCTATGCTCGACTATGCATAGAAAATAAAGTTAAGGACATCATGCACTACAAACAAAAAAAATGAAACCGGATGAGAGGTAACGTTCGGTGATAATAAAGTGAACCAAGAATTTTTGGTGATAAGTGTAATTTAAAAACATTTTTATCTGAAGAAAAAGGGCGATCATTTTGTAACACCAAAAGTATGGAAAATTGTAAGGTGGCTTTTTTTTAACCTGATAAATTCCAAGATATTCCGTACATGCACATCGCGCGGGAGTACGTATTCTCATCATTTGTACTTGTCATGGAATATTTTTCAGATATATCATATCAACTATATCCGTGGTCCAAGATAATCTAGCAAGCAAGCCACACATGCAGAGTTGCAGACTCTGCTTCTACTGGCCGGCATCACGGCCGCTTGCCCTTGCTGCCCACTGGCCTTGTTGCTGCCTCTGTGGCCACTTGGACCGAAGATATATTATTATATACTCTATATTAGTTGTGGATTTTGGATCATGCTCCCTCAGTATAAAAATTACAATTGTAATTTATTGAAAAACAAATTAGTACAAAAAAATGACTTATATGTCCTCATTAAACGATTGATGATTGGGAGAGCGGATGTTGGTTAGGGATAAGATGAGAAGAACTTTGAATAAAGGCGGTTGAAGGGAAAGATGTATTCTTTATGGATAAAATTTAAATACTAAAATTATAATTATTTTTGAAATAGAGGGAGTATATTTCTAGTAACCAACATGGATGAATTATGCCGAAAAAACATCCCACTCACCAACATTCATGCAACCAACATTGTACCGTCACCGTGCATAGAACCATCATACAATTTTTTTCCGAGAAGTGTGTTTTCAACACATGTTTTAAGAGGTGGAGACTGTCGAAACTAAAATTCGGCAATAATAAAAGGGGTAGCGCACAAGACCTAAAAGTGGATGGATGCGGAAGACAAAGATTTAGACAGGTTTAGGCCCTCTCAATAAGAGGTAATACTCTACTCCTGTTTGAGGATTGTATCCGCCGGATGTATATTGATCTGACAATCGAGTTATAAATATCTCTGTGATCATCTTTGATCCTGTGCCTAGAGAGCTCCTACCCACCTTATATAGGTTGGGGGAAGGGTTACAAGAAGAAAAATCTAGCCATATACGACATCAATTTTCTAATCTATTACATGGTAATACTCAATCGGGACTCTAGGCCATGCCATAGAACACAAAGCAATATTATGACCGAGTCCTACTCTATTATATAATATATGGATCCGACCCACCTCCTATCTCTAATCGAATATGGAGGCTGTGTGGATACCGGGTACCCATATTCTCCACAGTAGCCCCTGAGACCTTCGCAGCGACGAGATAACTTCACCTTGAACCAAATAAATCAAAAGCCGAGTGCTTCAATCATCTCTGCCATAGTCTTTCGAGTGCTTTTACCAAATCAAAAGGCTGTGAAGGGCTGAAAAATTTCAAGAATAACCAAGAATATATACCATCGACTAGATGCACCTAATTAGGTGTAGCCCCCGACTATGTGGTTAGTTGAACAAACTAAGCATATAGTCAAGGAATAAATAATCTAACCATCCGAGTGATTTTATATAAATAATATGCTTAGCCAAAGCCAAAAACATCCTGAAAAATCATATAGCACATAACCTCATTAATAAGGCACGGTGCATAATGATCCCGAGTACTGGCATCGTATTGCGCACATGCTGCTAAAACAGTCATGCCTGAGTCCCCTCGATACACACAACTTCACCATCCTCAGAAATATATGGCATTTGTGGTATAAAATCCGAGTTAATAAAACCCATAAATAGATTTACCAACTGCCTGAAGAATACGACCGAAATATAATTAGCCTAAGCCATAATATTGGTCTTAATCAGAAAAGCACACAAATGTGACAAGATAGCATTGATATAATATAAAATCAATTGCTTTGTAAAAAACCAAACAGCTCATGCAACCTATAGAAAAGTTACCAGGACAGTTATAAAAAACTTTACTGTTTGTCACCTTCCAAATTGCATCGTACCAACTTCTAAAAAGTTGTGTAACTGCTATATGAAAGGATTTTGAAGGTATTGGGCAATAAAGCACGCACATATTGCCAAGGCAAATTTGCTTAAGTCCATAGAGACACGTGTCAAGCCACACCTGAAATACGGGTTGCAGACATATTGGGATAGAGCCCAAAACATACCCACCGACACCCTTAAAAGATGACGTGTATAGCACACTTATAATATGCTCCCGAGTGACAAATCTCCCGGGTGATGTAGACCAAGCGCATCTCATCTGAGCAAAACTTTTGTTCCAAGTAGTTATCCCTCATGAGGTGCACCGACATATATATAATAATTAAATCCTGACTGGCGCAAGAACTCAGCTTGTGACCCTTGTGAGAAATAATGATTGGTTCAGACCTTTAGCGTAGGAGATAAGCTCGCAACCATGAATTCATGTTGCATATATCCATAATAAGTCCAGATTGAAGGTATGATCCTCGTGCTAGAGCTAGTAAGCCCCTGAACATGTTGCTTGTCCTTCTGTCGCAGTCGAGTTTATCCATTGGTGGCAACTGATGCAGTCGGCATGGAAGCGAGATCACCAATGTGGAGATGAAATTGCCCATTAGACGTGACAAAGATGTTGGTGGTGGAGATGTAGTTGCCCATCAACGACGATGGTGAAATCCTACAACCATGAAGACGAAGAAAACAGTCGGCAACAGCAAACATAACCAGCAGTAATAATGACTGGCGGCAGCAGAGATGGTCGGCTATGTAGATCAAGTTTCTCAACAATAGTGACGAAGACACATAGCCGTGGAATCGAGAAGATCAGTCGGCAACAACAGACGAGACGGCTGGCAGTAAAGACGATTACACCTATGAATGGCAACGCAATAGGCCAACCTTGAAGGAGAGAATATCAGTCGGCGAAGACCAAGGCAAGTCAGTGTTGAAGATGAAGATGCACATCAGCAGCGACGACGTAGGCCGGCAATGACGGCGAGACCACCAGTTGGCAATGATGGAGATAGCCGGATGATGAAGACGAAAATGCTAATCAGCTGCAGCGTAATAGGCCACCAATTATGGCAGACGCAACCGGTGGTGATGATAATCCGCAGCAGGAGAAACAACTGGTTGTAGAGACAAAATTACCCGTCAACGGTGGTTGTGAAATCCAACAATCGTAGACACGAAGAAATCATCCAGTAATAGCAGATATGACCAGCAGTGACAAAATTCCCATGAACGGTTACAGAGTAGACTAGGCCAAAGAGGCATAGTAGGATGTCGATGAAGGTGACAATGTTGATGTCCCAGTCAAATTTTAGTGTAGACAAAACCCAAACTCCTGAAGTAAAGAACTTGGTTGACAATAGTTGACTGAAGATAAAGTTAATGTCGATGACGAAGGTGTCGATGGTAACGTCAATGACAATAATCCATTAAACTATTGAGAAGATATCGGAGCTCGAGTAGTTTCCTTGACGCTAACGTGTGCATGATGAAGATTGATGCAACGTCTCTTAATTTATGATGATGGTAGTAGAACTTGATGTTGTAGCTGTTGAAAATGCTTCATTTGGAGCAAAGTAGATGCTGTTGTCCAACTCGTCGAATCTGAGTTGATTGGTTGATAACTCCAAACTCCCAGACATGTAGATTAAATCTTGAACTTGATACTTATGAAATTTGGAGTAGATTGTGCCAGCGTCTAAAAGCCAAAATTGCCAGCAAAATAGTTGGAGTTTCAGAAGTAGAATGCCTGCTCTGAAGTAAAGACGAAGCTGATGATTCCGAAGTTGATTTCGTAGAACTTGCTGTCTGGTTAATTGATTGCTTCATCTTGTCATAACATTTGTCGAATTTTGAGTCTTGTATTTGTGTAGCCCCCGACTCTATGCTTAGTTGGAAAACAACTGAACATAGAGTCAAGAATTGTAGCTTGTCATTGAGTAGCAATCGCTTGAGAGAAAATATGCTTTTGAGGATGTTCGAGTAGAAATCTTGAGGATTGGAACACCATTTGTTGTAGTAGATTAACATGGTGTCGTATTTGGTGGCGTATGCCCACATGTTGAGGCTCTTGGAGACATCGTGGTTGGTGAAGTAACGAAGTTTGCGAAGTAGAGGCAATAGAATTTGCCGATGCCGAAGACAATGAAGATGAAGTTGCTCCACAATGGTGACAAAATTGTACAGCCACGATGATGTCGACATGAGTTGAAGGTAACAGAGGCAAACTGTTGGCGAAGGCAAGGTTCCAACAATGATGTCGAAGGTACGTAGTCATGAAGGCAAAACCACCAGTCGGCGACGGCAAAACCAGTCAGCAAAACCAGTCATCGACGGAAGAGGCAGAATGATGACTAAAACAAAGACGTCCATGAGCGGCGACATAATAGGCCAGCCATGTAGGCAGAGACTCCAGTTGGCGGCGACGAAGGTAAGCGAGCGGTGGAGACATAGACACCCAACAACGGTGGTTCGACCAACCAACCATGTACGCAGAGACACCAGTCGACGGCGGCGAAGGCAGGCCGACGATGAAGACGAAGACGCCCAACAACGGTGGTGTGACCAACCAACCATGTAGACGGAGACACCAATCGGCAGCGGCGAAGGCAAGCCGACGATGAAGATGTAGACACCCAACAACGGTGGTGTGACCAACCAACTGTGTACGCGAAGACACTAGTCGGCGGTGGTGGCGAAGGCAAGCCGACGATGAAGAAGTAGACGCCCAACAACGGTGGTGTGACTAGCCAATCGTGTAGGCGGAGACACCAGTCAGCGACGGCAAAGGCAAGTCGACGATGAAGACGTACACGCCCAACAACGGTGATGTGACCAACCGACTGTGTAGGCGGAGACACCAGTCGGCGGCGACGAAAGTAGGCCGACGATGAAGACATAGACGCCCAACAATGGTGGTGTGACCAACCGACCATGTAGGCAGAGACACCGGTCGATGGCGGTGAAGGCAGGTCGACAATGAAGATGTAGACGCCCAACGACTGTGGTGTGACCAACAGACCATGTAGGCGGAGACACCAGTCGGCGGCGGCGAAAGCAGGCCAACGATGAAGACGTAGACGCCCAATGACGGTGGTGTGACCAAACGACCGTGTAGGCGGAGACACCAGTCGACGGCGGCAAAGGTAGGTCGACGATGAAGACGTAGACGCCCAACAACGACGGTAATGTTCTGACTGATCCATTCCCGAAGCATAGGAGATAAGCTTATAGCCATGAATCCCTACTATGCATGTCTGGATTTGGATCTTACATTATAAATATGTAGGATGAGTAGTATCTGATATAAATATAGTACTTGAGGAAAATTCAAGCATTTTAAAATATTTATAAGTATGTATTTCTCCTCTTGTTGATTTTGATTTCCCTGAGTAGATGACTCCTCACGTTTGAACACTCTGCTCGTATAGTCATTGACATGAGTTCGTCATTAATGGAACAAAGTTTCATAGATTAGAATTTACTACTCGAGTACTTTTGTAGTTGTTAAGAGCAGAAAACAAATTATCTTATCTCTATGCTTTTGATTTCTTCTGAGTAATACTTAGCACCTTGCATTATACACTGCATCCAACGAGCCCTCGGGTGCTAGGATTTGGTCCAAAGGCAACTATCCATCGACAAACCAAACGAAAAGCATAGGGAAATAGAGCTCCATAACTTGATCAACACTTTTTTACTCGGATTATTTCGCAAGCAATCAGGATAAAGATTATAAAAATTATTGAAAAAATATGATATAACATCTGTAGCCCCCAACTCACTACTTAAGGGAGAACCAGCTGATGTAGTGAGGCGGAGGAAAAAGAAAATATCACATAAGGAAGAAAATTAATGATGGCTTAGCTTGTTAGTATTTTTACCGGTGACGGCGGAGGTGGCCAATCTAGGGACAAGGTCGTTCATCAATGGCGATGAAGACACCAACCACGAAAGTGGCTGAAGTGACCGAAGGTAGGCGTGAAATTGCCCAACAACGTGGTGAAGACGCGTGGCCATGGAAGCAAAAACACCAATTGGCGACAGAATCCACCAACCATGGAGGCTAAAAACCAGTCGGCTGCGACGGAGGCAGCTGACGATGAAGATGATGTCGCCATCAGCAACAGCAGCGAAGTCCACCAACCGTGGAGGCGAAGAAACCACTCGGCGATGACGGAGGCAGCCGGCGATGCAGACGATATCGCCATCAACAACGGCGGTGGAGTACACCAGCGTGGAGGTGAAGAAACCACTCAGCAATGATGAAGGCAGCCGGCAGTGAAGATGATGTCGCCATCAACGACGGTGGAGGCGTCCACCAACTATGGAGGTGAAGAAACCACTCGACGATGACGGAGGTAGCCGGCGGTAAAGACAATGTCGCCATCAACAACGGTAGCGGAGTACACCAACCGTGGAGACGAAGAAACCACTCGACGACGACGAAGGCAGCTAGCGGTGAAGATGATGTCGCCATCAACAACAGCGGCGGAGTACACCAACCATGGAGACAAAGAAACCAGTCGGTGATGACGAAGACGACCGACGGTGAAGACAATGTCGCCATCAGCAACAGCAACGAAGTACACGAACCGTGGAGGCGAAGAAACCACTCGGCGACGACGAAGGCAGCCGGCGGTAAAGATAATGTCGCCATCAACAACGGCACCGGAGTACACCAACCATGGAGGCAAAGAAATCAGTCGGCGATGACGAAGACGACCGACGGTGAAGACGATGTCGCCATCAGCAACGGCTGTGAAGCACACCATCCGTGGAGGCAAAGAAACCAGTCGACGATGACGAAGATGACCGACAGTGAAGACGATGTCGTCATCAGCAACGGCGGCGGAGTACACCAACCATGAAGGCGAAAAAACCAGTCGGTAATGATGAAGATCTAAGCTCTGTAAAATCAAAGTATGTTTGATTCTTCTGTTGTGATGAACAATTAGCGTCTGAGGTTCTTGGTTTTGATATTTGAAGATTATTTGTGAAGTGGTTTGTGAGATGATTGAATTTTCAGACAGTGAATAGGGACTGTTATTTTGTTGGGTCCGATCAGACCGGGCAGGTATGGCAGGTCAGACCGGCGGTATGTGTGCGGTCAGACCGGCCAGCCCACAGTCTGACCGGCCAACTCTGTGTCGGTTTTGGTTTCGGGTTGTTTTATTGGATATCCGTGGTTAATTCGTGTTTATAACATCTAGATGGATACTATGCGTATGTAATACTGTTGTGTGCTAACAATGAGTCAAGTTGGTGATAGCTTGTGCTCGGATATGGTTTCTTTGTTTGATTCAGGTGTAGGTAATCTTTATGTCTCGGGAGAATATTGCCGGTGATGGATCGGGAGTCAACATGGAAATAAGGTGATGTCCGGACGGTCAGATATCATGTGGGATACTTAGGCTAAAGATCAATGCACGTGGTTTGTGAAGATTCCATATTACATACGATGGAGATATTGTATGCGTATGGGATGCAGAGTCAAATTTGGAAGGAGTCCAAGTTTGGTATAATTGGAATATGTAAAGTTGGTTTCTTGTACGGGAAGGTTTCTTAGGTGGATTAGGACTTCTTGTATGAGTTTCGTTCATGGCTTTAGGCTGCCTACCTCATGTATAAATAGAAAGGGAGGGTGTGGCCTCCCTGTATCGCTTTTGGAGAGTATTGAGTTGTGAGTTTAGTTAGGGTTTCTAGATTAGTCAAGATTTTCGTGAGGAGTGCTGTTGTTGCACTTTGTAAACACAGAGAGGAGTAATAAAGTTGTCATCTACTTTAAGAGATCTTCAATTTGCGTTTGCTCGGGTTCGGCAGTCTAACCGGCGAGACACCGGCGGTCAGACCGGTGCTTCACAACGATCAGACTGGCAGGGATACGGCGGTCGGACTGGTGGCTGCGGTAGGAGGCAGAGGCGACTTTGGGACGGTCAGACCGAGAGATCAATACCGGTCAGACCGACGGCATAGGCACGGTCAGACCGGCCAATCTATTTCGGTCAGACCGATCTACATCGATTTGAGGGTAACTTTTAATTCCGCTAAAAGTTTTGGTTTTTGGGTACTACAACCATTCACCCCTCTCTGGTTGGCTTAGTTCTTGCTTTTTGATCCTACAAGCTCATTGTCGATTATCTACATAGCGACGCCTCGAGTCCATGTCCATGATGATCGTGTCGGTGACTTTGGAAACAACGTGTCTATAATAGTAGTTATTTTCATGATGATAAAGTCTAACTCTTCGAAGCAAAGGAACTTGCTGACAAAGGTGAAGCTGGCGGCGGCCAGAGTAGATCGAATCTGAAACTCACCGTGATAGAGTAGTTGTTATCTTCCTTAGCTAGATTGAATCTCCCTTGACTAATATATATCCAAGTCAAAGAGCGAGAGCTTGTTGAAGTTGTCGGCGGCGAGGCAATCAAAGCACCCAAAACGAAGACGAAGCTGGTGACTCATGAGGTTGATTCCATCGCACTCGTCGATAGGAAACTTGGCGTAACCCCTACCTGGCGCGCCAACTGTCGAAACTGGAATTTGGCAATAATAAAAGGGAGTAGCGCACGAGACCTAAAAGTGGGTGGATGCGGAAGACAAAGATTTAGACAAGTTCAGGCCCTCTCAATGAGAGGTAATACCATACTCCTGTTTGGAGATTGTATCCGCCAGGTGTATATTGATCTGACGATCGAGTTATGAATATCTCTGTGATCATCTTTGATCCTGTGCCTAGAGGGCTCCCTGCCCACCTTATATAGGTTGGGGGCTAGGGTTACAAGGAGGAAAACCTAGCCATATATGGCATCAGTTTCCTAATCTATTACATGGTAATACTCAATCGGGACTCTAGGCCATGCCATAGAACACAAGGCAATATTATGACCGAGTCCTACTCTATTACATAATATATGGATCCGACCCACCTCCTATCTCTAATCGAATATGGAGGCCGTGTGGATACCTGTAATGCCCGTTTCGTTGTGGCGTTAGCGGGAAAACCTAATTTCTAAAAACACTATTTGCGAAAATTTTGCTTTTCGGTTGTGTCCCATTGTGTGCCAGGATCTCGTGTTTCCTTTCTCAGCTCAATCCCGGAGAAAATCGCGAAATCGGATTTCGAATCCGAACCCTAAATCCTCCCCTCTCCCTCTCTGCCAAAGTCCACTTTGCCTCTCTCTGTTCTCGGGCCGGCTTCCCGCCCGGCCTGCTCCCCCTCTCCCTCTCCTTCCCGGGCCGTTTTCCCCTTCGGCCCTGACGGAGCGTGAAACTCCTCACCAGGGGACTGTGCAGGTCCCCCTTTGCCAGTTCGGCCGGGGGCGCAAGGTGAGATTCTTCGCCCCTGATCTGAGAGATTTCAGCGAGAAAGTGCGTGTGGACACAGGCGATTTAGATAGGCTCGGGCCACTAAGAAGCGTAACACCCTACTCCTGTGTTCTGGTAGATCTGGGTGTATGAAAGGATCCAGAGAGTTCAGCCTCTAGAGCGAGTCAGCCAGAGTCTGATCCCTCTTTTTTTCTTTCTCCTTCTCCTTTCCTAGGCCTGGGCCTCCTTTTATATGGCAAGGGGCTACCACACGGGCCACGAGCTGCCTAAGAAAAAAAACATTCTTTTACAATTAGGGCTATCCTATTGCCGAAAGCAGCCTCTGACAGACGCCACAGCACGCCTCTGCTCAGCCAGTCGGCCCATCCAGGGGACGCCCGTTTCAACCTTCATTAAATGGCAGGCGACTTTCTCGTCTCGCCTGCGCCGGAATCTGGAATGCATCTGACTGGGACTGACATACCAACTCCGGAAGTTGGCACACCAGCTCCGGCTGAGAGACGAGAGACAGAGGGTTCTCATCATTCTGACGGGATGGGGCGAGGCGTGCCGCAGGCCGCCTGGTGCCACCTAACCCACGATCTGACCGATCTGTGATCGGTCACTCGTTGTGACCGGTCACGGACCGGATAGGCATGCCCCACGCCGCATTAAATGCGGCGTAGAGCGCTCGTCTGAACCGCCATAAATGCGGTTAGGTGAGCTCTGCCACACTCACCTAACCTGCACGCGTGGCACCAAAACCACAGGGGGTCGGGACGCCCCAGCCCTTGGGGCAGATTCGGGAGCGGCCCGACCCCGGGTGGAGACCGGGAGGGCAGCCGCCACATCACCCTCGGGCCCGACCCCTCCGGGGGAACGGGCCACGTGGATCACTGTGGTCGTCCTTCCCTTTGGTCTCGACACCCCGGGTCCCATGTCACCGACAGTAGCCCTCGGCGTTATGCCCGGGTGGCCCCACACCCGGGGGGGCACCCAGGCTTGACGCCACCCCTCGGGCCCGATGACAGGTGGGACCGGCCCCAAAGGCGGGCAGGACTCCTACGGTCGCGAGCCGCGCTTATCGGCGTGTAATGCCGAACGACATTAATGAGCGGTCTCTTCGTAACCGCAACATTACCCGAGGCAGCGCGCGGATCGGGACACGTCGGTCCGTTTCGCCTGGGGATGAGATGATGGCGCTTTTTGCGGTAACCGAGCGCGATTAATGCGCACACGATCTGCCCCTGCTCAACTGTCGCGGCCGCACGACTGCTATGTGCGCCGCAAGTAGGCGAGTGGGGTTAGTGGAGGCATGGGCGTGAGAAACGAGGGGGCAAGGTAGTGGGCGCGGGAAACGAGCCGAGCGCGGCATAGGCAAGGGTATAAAAGGCGCCGAGAAAGGGATTCGCTTCCTTCCTCTCGCCACTTTTCCTTGCCTCTGCCATCCGTGCTCTAGCTCTTCGTTTCTTTCGCCCTACGCTCGCCACACGCACTCGCCCTCAAGCTCCCCCTCCGCCGGCGCCATGGCGCGGAGCTCCGCACCGCTCGACGGCAGTGTGCTGCCGCCTTCTCGCATCACCAGCGAGAGGCAGGCCGGGCTGCCGCGCCGGTTCATGCCGGAATCTGCCACCGGCCGGGAGGTGGTCACGTTGGGCGAGGGACGCCCGGCGCCGCACTACCCGGGGCGGTCCGTTTTCTTTCTTTCCTTCGCCATGGCAGGCCTGATCCTGCCATTCTTGACATTTTTTATGGATGTTCTGCAGTTCTACGATCTCCAGATGGCGCACCTCACCCCCAACGCGGTGATGACGCTGGCCATCTTCGCACACCTGTGCGAGATGTTCATCGGGGTGCGCCCATCCCTTCGGCTGTTTCGGTGGTTCTTCACCGTGCAGCCGGTATCGCCGCCGACGGTGGTCGGTGGCTGCTACTTCTAGCCGCGGGGGCAGGTGCTGAACCGTTACATCCCGTGTGTCCTTCGCAAGAAGTGGGACGACTGGAAGAGCGATTGGTTCTACACCCCCTCGCCGACGAAGCGCGCCTCCGATTCTCGAGCCAGCCCCCAGCGCAGGCGCCTAGCTGGTGGGCGACGGTGGATCTGGGGGACGGCTATGACGCCGTCCTAGACCGCCTGGCGGGCCTGCGAACCCAGGGGCTCACGGGGGCCATGGTGTTCGGCGACTACCTCCGCCGCCGGATCGCGCCCCTCCAGCGACGCGCCCGGGGCGCCTGGGAGTACACCGGGACCGAGGACCTCCTGAGGACCCACCAGGGGCGCAAGTGGGACTGGGACCCCGAAGACTTCAGGATGGTGGCCTAACGGGTGCTAAACCTTAGCTCCATGGAGTCATCCCTCATCCCTCAAGGGATCCTCCCCCTCTGCTGCGACCCGGAGCGCGCCAACATTCTGATCATCATGCAGGTGGTCGGGGCGTCGGGGGAGCGGGCCCCCCGAGGCCATGATGGCGCGGGCGGCAGCCGCAGAGGGGATCAATCTACCCCCGGAGGGGGCCATGCTTCTGGGCCCGGGGGGCAGCCGCCCTGCTGACACCAATGGGAAGAGGAAGCAGGAGGCGACCCCTCCTCCATCTCCTCCCCGAGGGGGCGGGGCGGTGCGCGTCAGCAGCAGGCGCCTAGAGGGCACCGCATCGACGCCCCAGCCCGAGAGGCAGCGGAAGAAGAAGTGGCTCCGCAAGATGGGGGAGACCGAGCCGTGCAGGGGGAGCCTCATCACGCCCCCGAAGTGGTCGTTCAGCCGGCCACCCCGCAGGTTCGATCTCCCGCCCGTAGCGGCCACATTCTTACTCCCAAGCTCCCAAGGCAAGTCTTTACTTACCTCTTCCTTGCTTCTTGCTTTTCTTCTGCCTCAGGGAGATCCCGTCCCGCCCCACGCGCCACCCCAAGACCAGCCAGGCTGAGGCCGGGGAGACGGCGACCGCGGAGGCCCGGAGACGGGAGGCCGACCTGCAGGAGGCTTCAGGCCGTCTCCGGGAAGCCCAAGAGGCTGGCCAGGAGGCTGCCCGGGAGGCGGCCCGGGTCCGCCAAGCCGAAGAGGCCGCTCGGGAGGAGGCCAGGGTCCGCCGGGCCGAGGAGGCTGCCCGGGAGGCAGAGGCGGCGCGCGCGCATGAGGCGCGGGCGGTCGAGGCTGCCGCCCAGGTCCCCGACCTGACCGCGCCCGAGACAGAGGCCACCCCCGAGGCCGCCCGCGACGATGCCTAGGGGGCGTACCCAGGGCCCGACGCCCCGGGCGGCGCTCCGGACGAGCCGGCCTCAGGAGAGGCCCCCGAGGCCAGCGCGCCGATCGACGTGCCGAGCCGCGCTACACCACCACCGAGGTGGCCCTCCCCTCTTCCTTCCGCCGCCCCGCTGAGCGCGGAGCCCCTCCTGCAGGCCCTAGCCACAGCAAAAAACACGGTGCTGGACGAGCTAGGCTCCCAGATGGAGGCCCTGCAGGCGGAGCGGGCGGAGATCGACGCGGCGTGGCCGCACGTCGAGGAGGGGCGGCACTCCGTGGAGGCCATGGTGGAGGTGGGCCGTAAGGCGCACCACCTGCACACCTCGCAACTCGAGGCTCGTCGCAGGAGCCTGGCAGAGATCGCCAAGGAGGTGGAGGAGGAGCGGGAGGCTACCCTCATCGCCACCGCCATGCTCGACGGGGCGCGGGACGACCTCCGCTTCCAATACGAGAGCCGGGAGGCGGAGCTAGAGGGGAAGCTCGACGCTGCCCGGGGAGTTCTCGATGCCGCCGCTGCCCGGGAGCGGCGGGCGGCGGAGATCGAGGCGGCGACCCGCCAGCGCAAGGAGGCCCTTGAGGCCCGCACCATGGCACTGGAGGAGCGGCTCACCGCATTCGGGGGGCGGGCCTCGCGCTTGCTCGTGCAGGAGGCCGCCGTGCGCCGGCGGGCCGAAGCCCTCGACCTCCGCGCCCGGGAGCTGGAGGCGCTGGAGGTGCGCGCCCGCGCCCTGGCCGCGAAGGAGGCGGCGTTGGCGGACCGCGAGGCCGCCGCCGTCACATGGGAGGCGACGCTGACGGCGCACGAGGCCGCCTCCGCCGAGCAGGAGTCCGCACTCCGCCTCTGCGAAGACGCGCTCGCCGAGCGGGGGCGAGCCCTCGAGGAGGCCGAGGCCGCGGCGCAGTGGTAGCGGACAGCCTGTTCCTCCGCGAGGCGGCGAGGGAGGAGCAGGCGCGCCGCAATCTGGAGAGCGCCCACGCCGAGAGGGACGCGCTGAACCAACGGGCCTCTGAGCTCGAGGCGCGGGCGAAGGAGCTGGACGCGCAAGCACGCAGCGACAGGGCGGCCACGGGCCACGGCGATCTAGCCGCCCGCCTCGCAGCCGCCGAGCACACCATCGCCGAGCTGCAGGGTGCCCTGGACTCGTCCGCCGGGGAGGTTGAGGCCCTCTGGCTGGCGAACGAGGTGAGGCTCGGCATGCTTCGGGATGTCGTCTCCCGCCTCGACCGCGCCGGGCGGCAGGCGGGCATCTGGGCCGGGCGGTACACGAAGTACACCGCCAACCAGGGGGGCCTCGCCCAGCGCCTCTCAGAGATGGCCGGGGCCCTTGAGAGGCTCCCTGAGGAGCTCGAGGAGACGATCAAGTCTTCCTCAAGGGACCTCGCCCAGGGAGCGGTGGAGCTCGTGCTGGCGAGCTACCAGGCCCGGGACCCCGACTTCTCCCCGTGGACGGTGCTGGAGGAGTTCCCTCCCGGGACCGAGGACGGCGCGCGCGCGCAAGTCCGGAACGCCGCCGACCACATCGTCCACGGCTT
Organism: Oryza officinalis; assembly: GCA_008326285.1. Taxonomy (NCBI): domain Eukaryota; kingdom Viridiplantae; phylum Streptophyta; class Magnoliopsida; order Poales; family Poaceae; genus Oryza; species Oryza officinalis. The sequence continues at coordinate 33,875,818 of BDMV01000007.1, read as the reverse complement.
CGAGGGGACGGCCCCTCGGCTCGCTTTCACCCTCGACTCCGACGAGGAGGAGGGCGGCGACGACGGCGCGGACGACAGCGATGGCGAGGCCGGCGACCCGGGCGCGTCGAGGTGAGCCCCTGGGCCCCCGCGGATCTTAATAATTTTTCCTTCTTCTTCTGAGGCCTTCGAGCCCATGCTTGTACAGACTAGTTTTACCTGCAATCGAATAGGATTTTAATTTCTAAGTCAGTTTCGTTTGCTATATGCATGAGATAAGGATGGTCTGTGTCACGATCCTTCTGTGTCTTGGCTTGAGCGAGGGCTCGTGCCCGGGCCCCAGCCTCAAGCGACACGGGTCGGAGCTAGTGCCTGGGGAGATCCGCATGTCGAGACTGGCCAAGCTGAGAGCACGGTGACCGAGGGTTAGGGGGACCCGATTGTGGGCCATTGCCGATTCCCCCACGGAGTTCACCGCGCCTCGGGGCACGGCTCGGTTCTGGGCCCCGTCTGGCGATTTTAGACGACCCGGGCCACCGAGGGCAAGGTCGAGCACGAGCAGACTGACTCAAGTCAAGACTTTTCAAAAGGAAACGATAACACAGACGCGGTCCTTAGGAAATCGAAAATGCGTGTTATTGAAATGCTGGAAAACGAATTAAACAAGTATGTGCATGTGGTAGCCCCCGGCCAACCCTGCGTGCCCGAGGAGGGCACGGGGTTGGCCTGAGCCCGAGGTACGACACCCGACCCCCTTATGGGTAGAAGCGGCGAAGATGCTCGATGTTCCACGGGTTAGGCAGCTCTATGCCGTCGCCCGTGGCCAATCGAACTGAGCCCGGCCGGGGGATGCGATCACTCGATACGGACCCTCCCACATTGGTGAGAGTTTGCTCAGTCCAGCACGCGTTTGGACGCGGCGTAGGACGAGATCGTCGACGCAGAGTGATCAGGCCCGGACGTGGCGCTGATGGTAGCGCCGCAGGCTCTGCTGGTAGCGTGCGGGACGGAGGGCCGCGCGCCGCCTTCGCTCTTCCAGGTAGTCGAGGTCGTCCCGGCGAAGCTGATCTTGATCAGCCTCGCAATACATGGTCGCCCGAGGGGACCTCAGGGTGAGCACGGATGGGAGGACTGCTTCCGCGCCGTAGACGAGGAAGAAAGGCGTTTCCCTGGTCGCTCGGCCTGGAGTGGTTCGGTTCACCCAAAGCACCGCTGGCAGCTCTTCGATCCATGAGTCGCCGTGCTTTTTGAGGATGTTGAAGGTCTTGGTCTTGAGGCCCTTGAGGATTTCCGCATTGGCGCGCTCCACCTGGCCGTTGCTTCTGGGGTGGGCGTGTGAGGCGAAGCAGAGCTTAATGCCCATGTCTTCACAGTAGTCGCCGAAGAGTTCACTGGTGAACTGGGTGCCATTGTCCATAATGATACGGTTAGGTACCCCGAACCGAGCAGTGATGCCCCTGATGAATTTTAGCGTCGAGTGCTTGTCGATCTTGATGACCGGATAAGCCTCGGGCCACTTAGTGAACTTGTCGATTGCGACGTACAGATACTCGAACCCGCCCGGAGCCTTCCTGAAGGGACCCAGGATGTCCAGCCCCCAGACAGCAAATGGCCATGAGAGAGGTATGGTCTGCAGGGCCTGGGCCGGCTGATGCGTTTGCTTGGCGTGAAACTGGCACGCCCTGCATCATCGGACCAGGTCAACTGCATCGTGGAGCGCCGTCGGCCAATAGAAACCCTGACGAAAGGCCTTGCCAAGCAAGGTGCGTGAGGCGGAATAGGCTCCGCACTCGCCTTCATGGACATCGGCAAGAAGCTCGACGCCTTGTTCCCAAGGAATGCACTTCAGGAGGACTCCGTTAGCCCCGCGCCGGTAGAGGGTCCCTTCCACCAGCACGTAGCGCTTGGAGATGCAATGGACGCGTTCACTCCCTTCGCGGTCCTCGGGTAGAGTCTTATCTGTGAGGAATGCCTGGATCTCAACCATCCAAGCGATCAATCTTGGGGGGCCGGGTCGGCCCCCCGGGTCCCGAGGCCTGGACTCCGACGGGCCTCGGGGGCCGGTCAGGCGCGTCCGTCTTCCCTAGGGGGTCGGGTCGCGCCGACGGCTGGCAAGCCTTTCTTCAAAGGCGCCCGGTGGGGTCGGGGCTCGCGATGAAGCGAGCCTTGAGAGCTCGTCGGCGACCGCGTTATCCCGCCTGGGCACGTGCCGAAGTTCTATCCCGTCGAAATGGCGCTCCATACGCCACACCTCGCGGACGTAGGCGTCCATCTGTGGGTCGGAGCACCGGTACTCCTTGGAGACCTGGTTAACGATCAACTGGGAGTCGCCTAGAACTAGGAGGCGGCGGATCCCCATTCCAGCCACCACTCTGAGTCCCACAAGGAGTCCCTCGTACTCCGCCATATTGTTGGTTGCCGGAAAATCTAGGCGAACCAGATATCGGAGGACGTCTCCGCTCGGCGAGGTCAAGGTGACCCCCGCGCCGGCGCCCTGAAGGGCCAGGGAGCCGTTGAACTGCATCACCCAGTAGGCGGCGTGAGGCAGCTGCGAGGAGCTCGTGTTGGCCTCGGGGGCGGAGACGGGCTCGGGAGCCGGGGTCCACTCCGCCACAAAGTCGGCGAGGGCCTGGCTCTTAATCGCGTGGCGTGGCTCAAAGCGCAAGTCGAACTCGGAGAGTTCGATTGCCCATTTTACCACCCGTCCAGTACCCTCTCGGTTGTGCAAGATTTGGCCGAGGGGGTAGGACGTGACCACCGTGACCCGATGTGCCTGGAAATAATGGCGCAGCTTCCTCGAGGCCATCAGAATTGCGTAGAGCATCTTCTGGGCCTGAGGGTATTGGGTCTTTGCGTCCCGGAGCGCCTCACTAACGAAGTAGACGGGCCGCTGCACCTTTCGGCGGGGCCTGTCCTCTTCGTTGAGGGCACCGTTCCCGGGGCGCTCCTCGTCCGAGGGGCCTTGCCGGGCCCACTCGGCTTCTGTGCCGACAACCTCGGGGTCGGAGGGCGGCGGGCGCGGCCTTCCCACAGTGGCCCGAGGGCCTTCTTGGGGGTCGGGGGCGTCCGGCGCCGTCGGACAAGCGGGCAGAGGGCCACATTCGGTCGTCAGGGGCCTTAGGCCGCCATTCGGCCCGGGGGCCTCTCCTCCCTGCTCTCTCCCGGGTCGGGTCGACACAGGGTGGGGGCGCGCGGACTGAGGGTTGTCCTCGTCGCGCTCCACAACCAACGCCGCGCTGACTACCTACGGGGTTGCCGCCAAGTAGAGTAGCAACGGCTCATCTGGCTCCGGGGCGACCAGGATCGGGGGAGAACTTAGGTATGCCTTCAACTGAGTGAGGGCCCGCTCAGCCTCCTCCGTCCAGGTAAACGGCCCGGAGTGTTTGAGGAGCTTAAATAGGGGCAGCGCCTTCTCTCCTAGCCTCGATATGAATCGGCTTAAGGCAGCCATGCATCCGGTGACGCATTGCACGTCCTTAAGCTTGCTGGGGGGGCGCATCCGCTCTATAGCTCATATCTTCTCGGGGTTGGCCTCAATGCCTCGGGCAGAGATCAAGAACCCGAGAAGCTTGCCCGCAGGCACACCGAACACGCACTTTTTGGGGTTTAGCTTTATGCGGGCGGAGCGGAGACTTCGGAAAGTCTCCACTAAATCTGAGAGCAAGATCTCTTGGTTGCGCGTTTTCACAACCAAGTCATCGACATAGGCCTCAACATTACGTCCTATCTGACTACCCAAAGAAATACGAGTAGTATGCTGAAAAGTAGGACCTGCATTCTTTAACCCGAAGGGCATGGTTGTATAACAATAAGTTCCTACAGGGGTAATGAATGCAGTTTTTTCCTCATCCTCCCTAGCCATGCGAATCTGATGATAACCTGAGTATGCATCTAAAAAGCACAAAAGGTCGCACCCCGTAGTGGAGTCGATAATTTGATCTATGCGTGGCAGGGGATAAGGGTCCTTAGGACATGCCTTGTTATTAAAGACAGAAGATCAGACCTAACCAAGATAGTCCCAGCTAAACCGATGCATCTCTAAACACAATGCTATTAAAGATAGAATCGAAAAATCAAGTACGCAAATATATCAACTGAACCAGAGCAATCCAAGAGGTCAAAGCGATGCAGCCTTGAAGAACAAACGTAGGACTTACCCCTTCGCTGGAGATCGAAAGCCGATGCAGCTCCGCGTCAGGTGCCAAGTTCTGCCGGTGATACATAAAAACCTCAGAAAAGAGGGTGGCAATGCGCCGAGAGTAGTTGTATTGATCAAGAGATAGATTACATGGATCCCGGGTGTACATATTTATACCCATGGGTAGATACTAGTCCTTATTGGACAAGACACAAACTTTTCTAAAGATAAAGTAAAAGATACAAGTCCTGATCGGATTCTAAATAATATTTCCTAAAAATAAAAGAAAACTAACTGAAAAATAAAAAACTAACTAACTCTTCCTAATTAATAGATAAATTGTCATGCCGCATCCTACTTACACTCAGCCTCTTCTGGATAAGCTTTCTTTAATTGAATAATTTCCTTAACCGAATCTGCTAAGAATCCAACTACTGGCGAGTGATAATTCCCATCGACCTATTTCAAGACTCTGAAGCCGATACAGATTCTAGGCCGATGGTGACTTCGGGCTTTACCAAATTTTGGCGTTAACAGAATGAGAAGATGTCGAGACCTCCGTGTTGGGGTTAGATAAAAAATTTTTTGGAAGCCAACACTGAGTGACACGACCAATAGAATCAGTAGGTACGAATGCACGAACAAAATCAGAATCAGACTTACCTGAAAACTTACCCTGTCACTTCACAAAACTATGATTTAAATTTCGCACAAAATCACCCCGAGACGGTCTGACCGGGCCTGGCCGGTCTGACCGTCGGATCACTTGCGGTCTGATCGTCGACCGGTCTAACCAACTGGTCAGTTTCAGTCTGATCGAGCTCCTCGATCCAAAACCCAATTTTTGCCACTTTGGTTTCGCAAAAGCAATTTCTCTTTTTTTTCCTATTTATGTGCAAGTCTAAATCAAAATCAATCAAATGTTTATCTTTTCTAAAAAAACAAGTGTATTTCTCATGACAAGTTTCCGAAATAGATGGCTTTGAATCAATTCTCAAATTTCTCCTTCAATATATGTATAAACCATTTGGTCTTGCTCTCTTAATTAATCTTTTTAAGTCAAGCTCTGCCATTGCCGTGAACCTCACTAAATTTTATAAATATCCAATAGGGACATCATATAGCTAGCCCTACGATTTCATAAAGAAAAATAAGGTCACATTCATGGCCATCATATAGCTAGCCCTACGATTTCATAAAGAAAAATAAGGTCACATTCATGGCCATCATATGGAATATTTTGACGTACATACACATACAACTCTTTGAAACAATATCTGCATTTTACACATTTTAATATAAGATCGATGTAATAATCGACTTAATTGCGTGCCTTCCAAAATAAAGGTCCAACATACCACACGTTAGCGCCCTGCATGTACATGCACGCATATGCATGTGCGAAGCAGGTTGCAGGTATGCGTCATGGTCGGTGTAACATGTACATATGCATGTATATATATGGTTTCTATGAAAAAGAGGTATGAAATAAGTTGACCAAAGAAATTAATTAAATGAATATCGTTTCATTTGTCATTCGAGGGAGAAGAGAGACGCCAGGTGACTTATTTCAATTCGGTAGTTGCTGCAAACACGTTAGACAATATTGGAAAAATCTAGTGAACCAAAAATATATGAATCTAATGATATTTTAGCTTATACTATGTATATATCTACGATACAAATATATATACTTCGTTGAGTTTATTAATTTAATTATCATTATTTCCTCTGAAGTCTGAAAATATATGTACATTCTCTCAATCTTTGCAGGGGTAGTTCATGGCCATATATCTCTTTCCTCCAGTGTTTTAATTACTTTGTGCACTGTTGACTATTTTTTTCTGATAATTAGTATTTCCCTACTATCTACCATCTTGTACAGTGCTTATAAAATGCCTCTTTCACTAAAAAGAAAATTACATTCCAAACATGCCAAATTTCCTGCAGAACATTGTGATTTCATGCTTTCAGTTTATGGACACAACAAAAGTCGATTTTTAGAAAAATACACTCTCAAATTAGAGTTAATTAATTTGCTGCTAGACACTACACCATTCATTTTTGGTTGAACACGAGAGAAGCAATGTGAAAGGTTAGAAATGCCACTGGCCCACTCGTCAAATTCTTCATCTTCCTCCTTACTTCCCCTTTCTCTTGACGGTGAGATTTAATGCTCTAGGGAGTTATGTCACATTCCCACAGTGCCGGCACGGCATGTCGTTGTGCCCACGGCGCTGACGGGGCAGCAGTGAAGGGAAAGCAGGCAGCCAATGATCAAGGAAGAAGGGGAGCAGGACATGTGTGAGGGAAGAAGCTGCAGCTACATGGCGCTGCTGTCAAGGGGGAGCAGGGGTTGGTAATGATACACTACACCACAACACCAATTAGAAGGCTATATAGTCTGTCAATAAAATTAAGTGGATAATTGGTAACCATTTGCCTGTCAGACTGCCTGCTAGTAAAAAAAAATAGCTTCGTCAGACTGTCTATCGGCCAAAAACCATGGCATACTATCTGCCGATAAGCAGCTCTATTAACTCACTGCATGTCGGTATATTGAGAGGTGCCAATCAAAATTGATACCATGTGAGCGGGACCAACCGGCAGAAAGCATAAAAAAAGTGCACGAGGTGAAAATTTTCTAGTGGCAAAAGAAGGTAAATACTTCCACCAATTCGTGCTAACGGTTGTTTCTTCCAACAAACCGAATGCTTCTATGACTATATGTTGTGGTGTAGTGATAGCGGGGGAGGAGGAGGTGGTGGTAGATACACGGGGGTGTGGCTAATCTGTTGGTCAGGTGTGCCAAGGCGGTGGGCCATAGACCAACTACCAAAGGCGAGGGACCTATTGCCGAAGATCACTGAGTTTGCGTCCTCTTTTGGGTCATCGCCTGGGGGCTATCACCAATGACGCTCCGTTCATTCACCACCGTGCATAATCGATGTATCTCTAGTGCGTATAAGCAGGGGCTTACTCGCCTAGCGCTCTGCCCTGACCTCGGCATCATGCATGGGCTGAAGTGGTCTGGCTTCTTCCATATCCTCGCTTCCCTCCCCAACAACCCGCGCTCATCCATATAACCACTTCCTCGCCGACTTCACTATGTTGCTTGGGTTGCCCTTCGAGTTCCAACCCATAAACGAGAAGATTGGGCATGTGGCTGACGCCGCCACACTCCTTGGCTGTGTACCACAGGGCTGGAGGTCACCGTTACGCACTGAATGCACCACTGTCTCTACGAGGAAGAATCTGACAAGTGAAGCCATATGCATTTCTAACCTTTCACGTGTTTGTCTCTTCTATCTAACTAGAAATAGATATTTCAATGGATGCGATGTGCCGCAAAAAAATAACAACACTTTGAGAGTATCTTCCCCACATATTGACTTTCACTGTGTTCTGGAGCTAAAACCATGAAGTCACGATATCTGCATAAAATTTTGCCCAACTTAAATATATGGAACATAGATTCACATCTAAAGTATGAAGCAAAACAAGTCTCTCTTTACGATCCACAGGGGAAAATAAAAGGCAATCTTTTTAGGTATAGGATGTACACAGTTTTATTTTAGGACAGCATGACGTCCACCACTCCTCTCAACTCTCATGCATGATTGACATAAGCAGGACCACTTGACTGGCCACACATCCTAACATGCAAAATACACAGATACTGGCAACTTAACAATGATCAAGGCAATTCTCTTCTTCTTCCTCCTCTTTATTTCATTTCACCCTGTAGCAAAGCTAGTACGTACTCTATCTCTCTCCAAAGCTATATATCCATCCCTATCCTCTCCATGCAAATGCAACAACCCCACATACCTAGCAAGCTAGCCCCACACACACCATAGACCATAGCTAGCTTCTCTCTAGCTATTTATACCCCCCCTTGAGCTCCACTGCTCTCTCACACACCTCACCAGCCACAAGCTTAGCTTAGCTTCTCCAAGCTCCGAGAAGCTTAGCTTAGTAACAATTTCTCTGTCATTTGAATACATATATATCGATCGATCATGGTGAGCTCGCTGAGGCTAGCCGAGATCTCCAAGAAGTGGAACGGATCAGGTTCGAGCAAGGTGACGTCACCGACGGCGGCGGCGGCGGCGGCGGCGGCGTGCCCGCGGGGACATTTCGCGGCGTACACCCGGGACGGCAGCCGGTTCTTCATCCCCATTGCCTGCCTCGCCAGCGACATCTTCCGGGAGCTCCTCAACACGGCGGAGGAGGAGTTCGGCTCCCCCGGCGGCCGCCCCATCGTGCTCCCTTGCTCCGCCGACCGCCTCGACCAGATCCTCGCCGCCTTCCGCTCCGCCTCCGGCAAGAAGTGTTCGCCGCCGTCGTCCGCCGGCCGCGGCGCCAGGAGCAAGATTTGGTAGTACATATATAAATAAATACAGCTCTGAACTCTGAACTCCCTCTGATTGATTGTGAACCTTGGAGATGGGGGATGAAGCTGATCATTGATGATCTAATTAATCTAGTAGGTATTTGTGATCGATGAAACTTAATTCTTGGAGATTAATTGTATTCCTTGTTGCTGTTATTTTTCATTAATTTTTTGTGTGTCCTCCTGGTTAATTAACGCGTGCCTGTATGAGCACGTTACATGCGTAATGTGCATGTTTTCAGGAGGGCATGTACTAGCTGCCATGATGTAACATATGTATCTTCTTAGCTTTATATCCGGCCTTGAATTTTCTAGATATGAGTACGTACTTTGTAATAAGTATGCGGTTCATTGTAACATCAGTGTGTAATTATGTTTGCAATATATGATCTCTCTAATATGTGTCAAACATTTCCTTCTTTTGTGTTTTATAAGATGAGACAGTGCAAATGGAAATGAGGCCTTAATTAATTTGGAGGGAATATATATTAGTTGTATTTCTCTTTGTTGGCTAGCTACTAGCTACTAGTACTAAAAGTACAGTTTATCTCCAGCTGTACTAGATTGTGAAATTTTAGTATTTCAATCATTTTCTGATAAGTATCTCTCAGCTTTATAGTTCTCAGCTTTATCATTATTATATTGTAGAAACATACTTAGTAAGTTAATGAATATGCAATTAAGTTCCAACCATCTGGCAGATGAACTATGGACCATACATATATATGATTACTTGTCGATCCCATTCCAGACATCATTTAGGTTGGCTAGGCTTACTGTTGCAGTCGATATAATAATAAGTATGACATTTATATGCACTTTCTATATTCTAAAATATAACAACTTTTAACATTTCCTAAAATATAATAACTTCTCCAGCTACATTCTCTTCTCAACCAATCATAATCTTTCACCATTCAAATTTTTCATCTATTTTTTTTTCAACCAATCATAATCCTCTCTTATTTAGTTTTACCTAGTTTCTTAATACCCGTGTTTAAGCCTAAAACTTCTTATATTTTGAAACGGATGCAGTACTTCAAAAATTTATTTAATTATTTCTATGCTAAATCTTACTTTTAATAATATTCGGTAAATGGAATCAAATATAAAAGGTATAACCTGTAATTTACCTAGTACCTACATATGTAAGATGGATTTAATAACCGGTAGCAGACAATATTTAGGGCTTTATTTAATGGAGGGATTTTACAGAGAATTCAACTAAGTTCTATGATTTTTTTTCTATTGGTGTCTTCCAAAGAAACCTGGGGCTGGAATGGAAACGTCAACATTCTCGATGTCATTTTGTGTGATGGAATGGTATATTTGGCTATGTATTCCAGCGAGAATCAGAATGGAGTGGTAAGGTTTGGCCCGCTTCACTCTAAACTCTGTTCCTGGAGTTAGCTTTAATTATGAGTTAAAGCCCCATCAAATAAGCCTGTAAATATTAATATGCATGTACATATATTAACCTAAGATCGTGTTATACATATAACAATAATATATCATTATTATTTTGTTTTTCGTAAGGAGGATATGCGTGCAGATGTCAACTATAGCTAGCTAGCAAGATTTCAGGTGATACATTGCCTTCAACCTGGAGCAGAGCACATGGGAGCTGCCTACTCTGACTGACCAACAAACTAACCAAAATCAAAGCCAAAGCTAGTCTATAGTTTATCAACATCATCCACACATATATATCAATATATATGACCTGCTTCCCATATATGTGTGCATTCATATATGTACATTATTTAAGGCGAATTTTCTGTAGGATGTCACTATCCTAAGTGGATCATTTTTTCTCTTCTTCTTCTTCTTCTTCTTCTTCCTTTTTTTTTTGAAATGGATGCATGATGGGTAGAGAGAGAGAGAGAGACTTATGGGGCTCAGCTAGGAATGTGGTGAGAGTGAGATACCATTTAAGATTGTTGTTGGTGTGGCTTTCCTTTCAGATTTGTAATTGAACATTGTCGTTAGCTTCTGCCTGGGCCGGGCCCACCTTCACCATTCAGGAGAGGAACTATGTTGGGACAAAACAGGGCACATATGTATCACTATATCGGCATATCCAAGTTGGGACTATATCGTAGTAATTCTTGTAATGAAAGTGTCGATGGATGTGGGGTACATTAATAGTCACATTGTTGCTCCATTTTTGTAGCCAAAATAATGGTGATATATATAAACTTTGTACCAAGCATGTATTTTGGTACAGTACAATTCGTCACAAGTATCTAGCAAACACGACTATCACTACGTCAGGACACCTCATCAGTGATGTTCCGTAGAAGCTTGTTGGTTCCAACACACGATAGCATGCCTATGTTGTTTGAAATTATTAGACATAGAAGTTCTTTTTGGAGAATGGGCATCCGTAAATTATTAAGTATTTATTTTTTTCCAAAAATACTAATAGTCAAATTTTAAATATAAATAATATCTGGTGCCAAGTACTTAGAAACAGATGGAGTAATCGAGGATTAGACTCTTGAATAGATGTTTTGAGATGCTCTCTTAATGCTCCTTTGGATTGTATGATTTATGTAGAAAAATGGAGGCCTTTGATCCTTACGATTTTTTTCCCAATCACTAGTACAGAAACAGCCTTTCCGTGCGGGCCGAAAGGCACCTTTCCGTGCGGAAGGCCTGCCCGCACGCGCGAAAAGGTCTGGGAAAATACCATTTTCGCGTGCGGTCGGCCCAACCGCACGGGAAGATCCATTATCCCGTGCGGGCCGCTTAAGCAGACCGCACGGGATAAGCGATCTTCCCGTGCGGTCGCGTTAAGTGGACCGCACGGCATTCGCTTATTCCGTGCGGTCCACTTAACGCGACCGCACGGGATAAGCGATCTGCCCATTTTTTTATGTGCATATAAAATAGTATTTTATATGTTGGTTTATTATTTTATGTGAATATATTACCTTATCTCTCCCCTCTCTCTCTCCGTCTCTCTCACTCTCAGTAATAGTATACATACACATGGCTCGTATTAAGAATATTGAACGTAATTAATTATTTTTTCATGGAATTAAGATATTAAATTTGTACGCATGCATCACACATGTATATAATACGTATCATCGCGTCTCGCAATTTACAGAAGTTTAAAAAACCACATAAAATATATCCTTAATTAGAAATATTTGTACTAGCTAGCTACTATACATATGTTCTTTTTCCCACTCTCTAAGTCGTTTGAAGGTATCCTCCGTCGCAAGCTGGCTCTCCGGATCGTAGAAATCGCCCAAATGGTTGCAGACATCGCGGCGGATGAAGCGGCAAATATCTGCACACAAGTTTAGTATGGTTCGATCGTCGAACCGGTTCGCTACAACTGGAACGGACGGGATCTGTTTCAGAAGGAATACACATTGTTATAGTTAGGAAAGTTATAAAAGATCTTATAATGTGTGAAAAGATATTTTCTCTCGACTTACTTCTTCAAACTTTGTAGTGTATCTCCCGTTGAGTCTAAGCATCTCGCATACGTAGTATCCGCATAAATTAGTCTGTGGTGGTTGCTTAAAACACTATGTTGAAAAAAATTGTATACTTCAATATTTTGAGTGAAACAAGTATATGTAAGAAATGTCGGAACAAGAGACATGTAATTACCGGCCATCTTGTCTTCACGAGAAGCTTCTTCTTTTGTGGATTATTGATTGGTCCACCGTGGTCTACGTAATATCTGTGTGCTCTATAAAGACAAAACAATTATTTGAGTCAATTATGTGTATTCGAGAGTACAATAGCCAACATTTAGTAAATGGTGCATAACAGGACTTACAAATTTAATATAACGAGAAACTCTGTAAATGTTTCCTCGCCATAGTGCGCCGGATCCAGCACTACGGCCAGGTGGTCCCGTGGATATATCAGAAAAAGTATGTAATGATCGCTGCAAAGAAGATATGTTAGTTGTATGTGATATCGTACTAAAACATAAGTACTACAGAAGAATCATAACGTACCGCAGCGCGTAAGGGACGAAGAGGACAGTTTTGTCTTTGTGCGCAACCATCGCTCTGCCCAAGTACAGTGCTACGCCGACCATCTTTTTCTTGTGCATTTTTTCGACGACCTCTTTTTTCTCGGACGTCGTTTTACCTTTGAGGTCAGCGGAATCTGCACGAATATTCACCGTGTGTTCCGTCCAGCAAACCCTTGTTGGGTTTATGTATCCTACTGGATGGTTGGCCTTTTCAGCGGCGTGGAATTGCATCCTAAGTAATAAAGCGGGTAATTTATCAGAAGTTAGTTAGCAAATGAATTAATATATGACATTAATTACGAATGACTTACAGGCAAAATGCAGCAACGAGATTTATATCCATTTTGTCCAGCTTGAATAATGCGTGAAGGTCGTTGAAATCGATTACCAACATCCCATTTGGGCCACTGGTGAAAGCATTATCCGGGACCTTCACAGTAATCATGCCCAGGCCTTTTTTTGATGCCTTCAGATACCAGTCATGCATCAGCCTCATTTCCCAAGGCAGGCCTTCCATGAGCTTCGGGGGCAGGAACGGCTTCCCGTGCACGTACTTTGTTGGCACCTCGTCGGAAGTCCAGTTTTGCAGGTCCTCCATTTGATTTTTCATCGATTTTTGTGAATCCGACAAATGTGGAGTTTCATCCTGCTTCTTGTCAGTCGACGCTCTCCCCCTGAAAGCCTGGAATACTAACCTTTCCTCGTATACGGCCATTTTTTCCTTATCATAAGTTGACCTAATCATTGTCGGGATAAGCCGACGAGGTTCAAGCTTGGTCGGACTTGGAAGACTTGCGCTTCTCATAAGAGGCCATTCAGGTAGCGCCAATGCAGACTGTGGTGTCAAAGGAGGTTGTTCTGCGTGGACTTCAGGGGCTGATAGATGTGGTGAACCTGGACCTATACTGTGGGTTCTTCGGTTTGATGGAACAAGTGAGGGAAGGCTTGACGATTTTGAGCAACAAGAGAGTAGAAATGTTGTTCAACTTGTTTTGTTATCCTCTCTTCCAATTTCTGTTTGTACCTGTCCCGTTTCTTGTAACCCTTAGCTTCCTCCGAAAACCCTTCCTTCCAGCTCGTCCTTGACGATAGGCCCCTTACTCGTCCGGAATGTTCAGGGTTGCCTAATGCAGCTGTTAGTTGATCATGTTCTCTCTTGGCAATGAATTCCCCTGTTTTCTCTTTTTCCGCAATGTCCTTAAGACTACTGGTCACACGCTCGATATCCGGATCCTCGAACTGGATCTCTCCCGCATCGGTGACTTGCCCTGTGCTCCGTGCCCAAACCCAGTTTTTGCTTCTTTCCTTTAGGGCATCTACAAGCAGGGGCTTGCCTTGGGCGGCAAACTTCTCTTCAGTTGCTCGCCACTTCTCTACGTGGCCATCGTAGCCGCTCGAGCCCAACCGGTGCGGGTATTTGTTCCTTTTAGCTAGATCGGACATCTTTTTCCTCCGCGCTAAGGCTTCCGGGCTTGTCATCTTTGCGACAAAGGTGTCCCATTCGGCCTGCGTAATACCACCGTAGTCGGCGAATGGACTCTTGTTCTGTTGCACGTAGTGAGTGTTCAAGTCCGATTTCCACTGCCTCCACCGATGCGCCATCGTTTTTAGGGCAAATTCTTTTCCCATAGCCTCTGAACCAGGCGGATAGACAAGCCACTTCTGCAACTCGTTCCACATGAAGTTCTTCATGTTGTCATCCACCTGCTCCCAGGAATCTACATTCAAAGGGCCGTGCGTTCTGGCCACCACACCGCAGGTGGTGCTGAATTTAGTCATTGCTACCTTGGGCTCTACTGGTTTCCCATCCTGGTTCAAAGAGGTGATGTAGTATGTCTCCTTGGGGGTTTGGGTCTTACTTCTCTTAGCACGTCTTCTCTTTTGACCGGACGTTTCTCCGGTGTCGGTTTCTACCGGACCGGACGTTGCCGTGTCCGTCTCGGCTTCGGCTATTACGGCAGACTTGGCAGCCTTTCTTTTTGTGTGGCGTCTTGTTTTCATCTGCTCGTACATCAGAAAAAGTTAAACGCGACCGAGAGTGAGACGGCTTAGTTTATAACACTACAACTCGACTTACTGCTTCCTCCATAGGGATGTAGTCAGGGTCTTCTTCAACCGGTGGTGCTGGCGTAACTTCGACATGGCACATCGGATCACTTGGTGTCTGCCATGTGCCTTCGCTCGAAACCTCTTGCGTTGGTTCGACGTTGGGTGCATCGGAGGGAGCTTTCTCGGTCGACATTTGATCTACGGTTGGTCGTAACACAATTAATTTTATTATCAACTTATTTTAACTAAAATACCAGGCGGAAGAAATATTATACATAATATTAACATTTTTAGAG
>BDMV01000007.1:33581917-33859499 GCA_008326285.1 Oryza officinalis | reverse complement strand
TAAAAAATTCACAGCATTAATTAATATTATATTGCCGGTGTTTTCTAAATAAACAAATTAAACTTAATTCATACTTTTTAACTAAAACCTCATTCACAACAAATAATAATACGGAGACAATATTAGCTACCAAAAAATGGTTCAATCAAAAAAATAAAATATTTGACCTAGAAATTACATACATATATAGCACAAAGTACCAATTCGCACAAGTTTACATATCTTCGCATTCAACCAATGAAATTTTACAAAAACGGAAGCAAATGAAGGAAATGATCGAACACATTACCTTTTATATTGATTTCAATCGAAGATTTTAACTCTACAATCTCCCACCAAAAGAAAGTGCCTATTTTTGGAGAGAGAAACCGAGTTAAAATAAATTCAAATATCTTCACATTAAACCAATAAAAACTTTTAAAAGTGGAAGCAAATGAAAGAGAAGATCAAGCATGGTACCTTTTGTATTGATTCCAATTGAAAAATACAAGTTGAAAATCTTCCCCCCTATAATTGCATTTTTTTGAAGAGAGAAACACCAAGTTCGAAGTGGCACTGTCGGGGGTGGGAGCTGTTTTATAGTGCATCATCACGTGCGGTTGACCTAACGAACCGCACGGGATAAGCATTATCCCGTGCGGATTCTTAAACGGACCGCACGAGATAAGCATTATCCCGTGCGGGTTCTTAAGCCGACCGCACGGGATAACTCATTATCGTGTGCGGTTCAACAGCCGGCCCCCTCGGGACCAGTTTTTCCAGGCGCGATCACTTATGGCCCACCTGAAAACTGTTGGGGGCCTCGTCCAGAAAGCCCCTTTCTGTAGTAGTGACCTCAGCAAATCACGATGATGCAAGAAACGGCCGCGTGCGCGTCGCCTCGTCGGACGTCCTACTGGCTGCTGCTCAGCTGCTGCTAGGGTCAGGAGTTGCGTGGTGTGCTGTGGCGCCGTTGCCCGTCGTGGAGACGCACGTGGACTCGTGGTCCGGCCTCCGGCGTCGACTCGTCGTTAGGACTCGATCAGGAGAGATAACACCGAGGAGTAAAAAAACGAAGCAATGAATCGACGCATCGCCTCGATTGCGCGGCGCGGCCTACCACCCTGCTAATCGTTGATCAACTTGACGCCACGCCAAACACGGCAATTGGACCGGCCACAGCCTATCCTGTGCGGAGAAAATTGGAAAGGGGTGTGGGGGGTGGTGATGGGCCCCCTGCTGGCCTGTGTCCTAGGCGGTCGCACAACCCGTCTAGGCCCAGAGCTGCGCATTTAGATGTGCGTTTTGTCCCATAAAAAACTATAAATATGTGCTAGTGCTTTGCGATGTGTATATGTATTAGGGTTCTGACTAGCATAACAAAAAATGTATTGTATTATATACACAATGCCATCAACAATTTTGTACTATCTTCGTCCCAAACATAAAAACTTGAACCAGATGGGACATCATATAGAATCTAAACAGGGACAAGTCTAGATTCGTAGATATAAGATATGTCATATCCAATCCTATGTTTTTATATTTGGGGACGAAGGAAATATATTCTAAATTAAACAAAATTCTTGTGATGAATCTTGGTTCTTTGAGTTTGACTAAGGACCTAAGTGCCAAAATATCAAAATCCTTCCCTTGAACCCAAAAAACCCCGTCCCAAAATTCTTCTTCAAATTTCAAATTTTGGAATTTGAATTTTGAAACCGAATTTCCTTCCAAGACCTTTCATAAATTTCTCATTTCTAGTATCCCCTTGAGTTCCTTTCCTTGGCATCCCCTCAATTTTCTGAGTTAAAATACCAAATTTGAATTCAATCCAAATTCAAATTCATCAATTTTCTCTCTATTCATCCCCTTAAAAACAAGTTACTGTTTATACGGGACGCCCCTACCTTCTTTCCTTTCCTGGACCAACCAGCCTCTTACTTTCTCTCTCAACTCTCGTGTGGCAAGCGTGCGATCTCGCTTCTAAAATTGTACATGGACTCACGTGGAGATCGGTAGTGTGACACGTGGATGATAGATAGCGCGTAGACTCTAATACGTGGTGTCTTGCAGAAAATTTTAAATCTCATTTACAATCGATAATAATATTAATATTTGTAATAAAAAATAATAAAAAAAATCACTTGTCTATGAAGTAGGTATGTGTATATCAACAAATAGTTTTTTCAGTGAAATTCAATCACATGGATTACCACAATCTAAAACACAATGGCACTTGACAGCAAAAAGTCTCAAGCTCATAGTTTTCTTAAAGAAAAACTTAAGCTTAATCCGAGGAGACCGAATTTGCCCCAATCGGCCCAATAAGCTATCAAAACTGATTAAAATGCATTTATGTAAAGGAAAAATCATTAATTCGGGCTGATAAATAAGGAAAAAGCAATTTGGCATGAAGATCGGCCGTGGCCTAGAGGACAGAGCTGGTCCGTGATCATGCACGGAGCACGCATGGCCCATGAGTCACGTGGAGCCCATTGACCGAGCACGGCCCATCAGTGTGAGCCGTCCGATCCTAATGGACGGCCATGATCTCTGATGGTTGGCTGATGCGGCGTAGAAGAGTCGTGGGCCATCCGATGCAGATCGGACGGCTCAGATCGATCAACTCCGGATCAAAAATGACACCAGATGAAAACCCAAACCCTATTCCCCTTTCTCCCCGACTTTTCCGGCATTGAGGGGTGGTGGTCACAGCAACACCGTCCGGAGTAGCAGCCATCACGGCGACGCCGACGGAGCAGCGACGTCGAGCTGTCCGCCTCTCTCCCACTCGACATCGCACGCCGCCGCTCTGCATCTCCCAACGTCGCCTCCTCTTTCACCCCGGCTCGTCCATCTCCCGACATCGGCACGACGACTCAAGGTGACGACAGCGGCAACTCGGACTTCCGGACTCCTCCCGCCGTCGGCTACTGCCTTAACAGGCGACGCGGCGACTTGGTCGGCAGATCCATCGGCGTGGAGGTCGAGGGCCGCCAGATCTAGCCGCCTCCGACCTCCACGGTGATGGGCTGATGACGACAGCGGGTTGCAGGTGCGATGACCGTCCTTCCTTTCCTCTCTCCTCCACTTCCGGCTTGGCCGGTGGATCCATCGGTATGGAGGTCTGAGTTAGGCGGATCTGGGAGGAGCGATGGCGATGCCACCCGCTTTGGTTCTCCCTCCCACATAGAAGCAGGAGCAGTGACGATGACGATGATAATGAATTACTCTTGTAATTTGTTGATGTTTATTCATGCTTTTTTAGCTTGAGGATCTGGATGTGTTGTTCATATGTTGAAATAAGGACCTGGGAATTATTGTTTGCTGTTCATATGTTCATCTTCAATTTGGGGATCTGGGGTACTTTTTTTGGAGGATGGGCTCAATGAATCGGCTCGATTCGACCCGGTCGAGGGCTTTATTTTTGCTTTTTTTTTGGATTTGTGCGGTTTTTATTATTCTTCCCGTTTGTTTTCTCTTTCACTGGGTTCCTCTGTCCGATTGGATTTTGTATTGTTCTTTGAATTTGTGCCGATATTTGAATTTGTGCTTTATCCGCCTTATGCGAAGTGTTACTCGCACGTGTGGGAACGGGGGCCATTGCTCGATCAGACTTACGGACGAAGAATTGATGTGACGAGCGGAAAATTATCGATTTTTTTAAGTAGTTAAGATATATATATATATATATATATATATATATATATATATATATTATATCTATTATAAAAATTGAAGATGATTCTGTACGCAATCTAATTTTCGTTCGTCATTCGTGTTAGATACGTAATGTCGTACGAAAACATCACACTAGAGCGTCATCCAAGTCCAACTCGATAAAAAGTGACACGTGCATGAGAATACAATTTTTCGATCATCACGATGCTCGTTTTCATACGTCGCCGCTTCATCCGTCAATCCGATTTGTACGTTGGCCCGAGTCCCGCATGCATTGCCATGCGCGTCGTCCATTGTTCGTGTGCTGTGCGTTACTTCATCCTAGGGTGGCAGCGTGTATCCATCGTTGGTCGTTCGGTCGTCAGTCCGTCATAAGCTCCCAGCCGGAGCACACCGCGCGAGTACAGCAACCACGCGGCCACCCACCCGAAAGGTTTTGAGTTGGCACCGATGTCTTTTCACATATTAAACGAGGGAATTTATTAATCCAATTTGCAATTTTTGATTGATTATTCGTTTACTAGAACTCTGTGAAGCTTCTGAATTACTAGGCATGATATTTACTTCATCTGATTTTTAGCTTTCTCAAGACGGTCATAGCGCATGCATGTGTTTTTGCGTGTGTGTTCACTCCATTGCTTGGTGCAAGCCCATCGAGCCTTCTTCTTAGATCAGTTTGATTCTGTTTTTGGCACTATGTTCACAAACTCTGTTGCGGCCACGCGTGCTTCTTCTCTCGCCAAACACATGCTTCGCTTCCCCGCTCTCCGTGCTTTCCGCTGTCAACTCGCTGCTTACACTCGACGAGCTCGCTTAGCAAGCCCGTGAACTTAGAGCCTTTAAGAGTCCGGCGGCCTCGCCCACAAGCTCTGCTCTCTCCTGCTCATCGCCAAATGTGTGTCTACATCAAGCAGCTCCTCGCCTATATGATCTGTTGGCTGGCGTTGACGTATATATTAATTGTTCGCGATGACTGCCGGCCCGCCGGCCCACCGGCCGATGCTCGTCTGACATGAGGGAGAATGCACGGAAACGCTGTCGCCATTGCGCTGCCGCGGCCTACAAGTAATTCCAGATGGTTTTACTTAAATTATGGTAATTGCATATAAAATATGTTTACTTTAGTTGAGCTTTGAATTTTATGATGCAAACTACGAAAGATATACTCATTCTTGATTTTTTTTCTTCACAAAGTTTGGTGACCAAACAAAAACTTCATTGATCATTATGTGACTGAAGAAACACATGAAATACTCATAGAGATTTGAACACACACATATATATAATTTAAATTTATATAGATATTTGGCTCCCGGTGTGTTTCTTCCTTCAATTGATTGCAGAAATCGATTTCCAACTCCTTCCTCACCATTTCTTTTCAATTCGGTTATAATTCGTCGGATTTAATCTTCGTTTAATGGTCGCCAATGATGGCTAGCCGATGAGCTTCCACAAGCCATTTTTATCCCGAGTTTTACGGATTCACGTCGATTATGAGGAAAACGAAAAAAGAAGATTGAGTGGATCAAAAACCCTCAACCAATTTTTGAAGATCGAGAAAGATTCGGCTAGATTTGATGAGGAGGATCGGCTCCAGCATCATTCAGGTACGGGATTGTCGTCCAGAGGTTGAAGACGCTACTGAAGCGCGTGGGTTTGTCTTGGTAGTGAGAGGAGGCAGCTGTGGCTATGCTAGTTGGGCATGTGGCTTCACTTGTGTATAGCGATCCCAATGTTTCAATTTATTGCTTAGCTCATAATAGCTGTATCACTGAAAAAACGCCTTGACCTGTTGCAAAGTACGTGTATTTTTTGTGTATTTTTTCTAATATATATATATATATAAGTTGGTATAGTACTTATAAAAAACAAAAAAACCGAAAAACCGGAAAAGAGACCGCGCCACATCCCCTCTCCGCGCCGTTCCGCCGTCCCCCTCCGCGCGAGGGGAGGAGCGCGCGCCTGGGCGCGGATGAGGGATTTCGTGCATCGCTCCTGCACTCTCGCCGGCATGCACCCACCGACAGGGTTGGCCCACAGGGACACGTGGCCCGTCTTCCTCCCCTAGCTCCCATCCGCCAGCACGCTGTGCCGTGCCCGACACCGCCTGCACCTCGCCGCCTGGGCCAAGCACCGCTGCCGCCTCCTATCTCGAGCGCCGTCGCTCTGAGCCGCTAGCAAGCACAACTCCACCGCCAAATTGGAGCGGCGAATCGACTGATCTGGCGATGCACCAAGCCACAACACCCTTGCTGCCCATGGCAACTGTTTTCATGTTCGTTTTCCACTGGAGTTTTTGGAACAAAAATTTTCAGGAATTTTGGAACTTTTTGCACGAAATTATTTGAAAAGTAATAAAGTTTGACTTAATTTGAATAAGTTTTGATCAAATTCATAAAATAAGATGAACGAGATATTTGTTTACTGAAAAGAGGGGGAGGAGGCGGTTTGCGAAATTACTAAAATTTTGAACTGAAATTACAATCCTTACCCACGGCTTGAGCAGTGGCTTGCTGGCAGCGGTTACAACACCTTGCCCATTCTTTTAGTAGCTTTGCCCCAAGCTTCTGGCAACATTGAGTCCACCATTCACCTATTAAGATTCATTTGGCATTCGTTATGATTTTGGTTGATGTGATGTTGCTAATTGTGAAATTATAATGTGACGTGACTTCAAATAGGTGAATAGTACTTTTTTTGTTTTATGTTATAAGATGTTTTGACTTTTTAGAAGTCAAACTCTTTTAAATTTAACTGAGTCTAGAAAAATATAGAAACATGAATAACACCAAATTAGTTTAATTAAATTTAATATTTAATATATTTTAATATACATTATGTTTTTTTCATCGTAAATGTTGTTATATTTTTCTATAAACTTATTAAAAAAATCAAAGCGACTTGTAACGGAGGGAATAATAGTATATTTTTTTTAAAAAAAAGGCAAATCTTTCAAATGTTTCCAAGGGGACAGGAAACGTTGAAAGACAATGGAAGTGCTATAAGATGTAACAGATGGAGTTTTTCAATGCTATTAAAGCAAACCGTGAGTTTTCAGGGCTATAAAATCAAAAATGGTAACTTTGGGTGCTATACAACCAATTTTGCCCGGTCACTCATCTGCAGCGGGTGAATAAGAAAAAAAGGCCTGAATTTTTTATTTACAATAATTAATAAAAAGGCCTGAATTTTTTATTTACAATTAAATAATTAGTAAATCAGATGCAAGATTCACCAAGGTAGGATGGACGCTAATGGAAAAAACGTTCAGACATGGACATTCTTTTTAACGGCGTTCAAAGGTGGACGCTAATCCAACCCACATCCAGGCTGGTTCATGGTCCACTCCTCGTCTCCCACTTAGCTTGGGTCAGTTGGATATGCCTCAAAACAACACAAAACAAAACCAAAGTGGCTAATTTCACGGCGGCGCTAGGGCAGAATGCTGCCCCTGCCTTCCGCCCCGACGTTAGGAGGCTGCTGCCACCGCCGCCACCGGCAGCCTTGATCAGTTGATCCCGGAAGGCCATTGCCCCCTTTAGCCTTGACGCAGGGAGGCGGCCACTGCGGTTCGCCCCTGTGAGGCCTCCGCCGCTGCCCGCATCTCCTGGGAGGACATTGCCATCGTCCACTTTCATTTGATGATAACCACTTGCCACACCAAGTCCTCCAAACTCCAAAGGATGATCTCAGGAAGAGGTTTTAGCAGATATATTGATTTTGGTGTGAAAATTAGGAATAGAATCCCCACAACACAAGATGCAAGACAAGTGACTCAACATATGGAATATAACTTTTGCACAATGGAACTTTCGGGGCTAGGCTGATTTCCAGTTGATTGAATTGTTCTTTTGGCTATTGTCTTGTATGTGTACTAGAAACGGTTGAATAGCATGTTACTTCAGTTTGTTCTATGGCTTTGGTGCGTACTGAGTAGGGAGGCCATGAGTTGACCTTAGTTGATTATTGTCTTGTTAACTTACATCCCATTTGAATGAGGGACATGTTATTTACATGTATTTGTAATAACTTTGTTTAATGGAGGTCCTGGAGATTAAAGTTGATCTTAACGAACTAATGTGTTCAGAGATCCTTGTATGAATTTTTTAGATCCTCGTATGTATTGCACATTTTGAGTTTGCACAGTTAGATAGTTTGAACCAATGTTATGAACCTCTAACTTCAGCCACTTAAATTGTATAATCAACCGTACGCACTAGCAAGAACAGTAGTGTTGCAAAACTTGCTCTGTCGATCAAAACAGAAAAAACTAGAACAATCCCAATCTGAAACCCATTGCCTCACGATGTGCAGCGCCAGTGCACGCGATACCGAGGACGTTATGGTAAATCCAAGGCGCCGACATCGATGAGAACACTGACGATGTGGCCTATAGGGCGAAGATGACGACCGGATAATGGATCAAAGACGTCCAGTGTCAGCAACGATGATGTGCCAATGATGCCTAACCCTAGGTTGAGTGCTCATTGTTGGTTGGGAGAGAATATGCGTTGTTCATCTCAATGTGGTCTGCTCCACCAAAAAAGTAAACGCTATTTGCAGGAGCGTCCAGATATGAACGTTATTTGCAAGAGTGTCCATGTCTGGACGCTATTCCAAGTAGAGTCCATCCTATTTTGACAATTTTAAGGAGAGTTCTACAAATCGGACATCCGATATTTTACAAAATATCAGCCAGTGTTACACTATGTGTTGCAAAATATTTCACATGTTGCACTACTCCATAAAAAATATTTCAATGAAAATGTTTAAGATGTTTCGTCAATCAGGGAAAAATGTTTCATCGCTTGAATGAAAATGTTTCATGTCTTAAACAGAATGTTTTAACAAATTAAAATGATGAAAAACAATTGAATCACACCATGAGATATTTTGTTGTAGTATTTGAAACATCAGGTTTCAACTATTCAAACATCCATGGATCTCACCCAACAGAGACAGAGAATATGAAACAACACAAAAAAAACTCACTGTTTCATTTCATTCGATGGAAGGGAATATCCAAAATGTACTGGTTGAAACATCGAAAAAATTAAAAAAACCAGTATGAACTACTTCTTCCTCCTCTCTGGTGACCGGCCGTTGCCGGACTTGGCACCAGTTCGCTACGGTCACGCCGCACCGCACTTGATGAAAGCAGGGGCTGACCGTGCTGCAATCGAGGAAGCCAAGGCCAAGCTCGTCGCGCTGCAGTTGAGGACGATCGCGCCGTGCACTACCATTGAGGCCAAGCCCATCACCTTTGAGTAAGCCGAGGCCAAGCCCACCACCCTTGAGTAAGACGAGGATGACCACGAGGCCGTCGTCAAGGACAAGAGCGAGAGGTCGCCGCCGCTGCTCATGATGAGAAAGAGGAGAGAGATGAGGAAGAGAGAGAGGGAGAGAGGGGATAAGATTGAAGTGTGTGGTGGAGAAAAGGATGTGTTGTGGTGTCGGTTGACTTGTGAGATAAAGATGGGAAGAATGGTTTGATGAGAACCACGGAGATGAAGTGTTCAGGATTTTGTGTCGCGTCGGATGAATGATATGAAGCTTTTTCGCAATTTTAACCCCTGATTTACTAACCCCTTATTTAATTTAAGGGTAATTAATTATTGTAAATAAAAAAAATCGGAAGCAAACAGCTCCAGCGCCCGAATCGGATAATTCAGATGAATCAGATTAATGGGTCGAATTACCATACGTCTTGCTCAATTTGGCTCTCCCTCTATAAAAAAAAGTAAAAGTCACGTAGGAAATCGAAGGGCCTTGGCCAGGAGAGACATATCATAGAGGTGAGCTAGAGAGCTCGGGCTCTGCCGCTTGCATACGTTTGCCTCTTCCGCTGCCGGCCAACCCTAGCTAGATTTGTAGAGGACCAAATCGATCGTGTCGTGTGTTTGAGTGATGGAGGATTGGGTGATGGGATCGGAGGGTGGATGGACGTCGCCGGCATTCGAGGAGCTTCTGCCGCAGCTGCCCCGCGGCGAGCAGCTCCGGCTGCAGAGCCACCTGCGCGACCGCGACCGGAGGGGAGACGATACAACAAGGCTACTCCTCCGGCGCTGTCTTCGACGCAGATTCGCCGCGAAGAGAAGTATGTATGCCCTCCTTGTTGGTAGTATGCCCTAGAGGTAATCATAGAGATGATGATGCTACGATTGTATCCATGATATATTTATGTGTTTATTGAATATCCATTAAAGACAACTTGTATTGATCAACAGTTATGTGAATTGTTTGTGAAACTCTTTTACATGTATGGCTATTCTAAACTTGTCCCTGATCGGAGTTCGTGTAATAACACACATGAATATTAGATCAGCACATTATTAGTTGATGACTACGTTTCACAAGTCATGGACATAGAGATGTCAAACTAATAATGTGGGCGCATGTATGACATGTGAGCTGGACTGACCCGACGTGAGAATTGTCTCTATACACAACATATACGTTATGTCCTTAGACCTGTGATTGTTGTATGTGCTCAAGATGTGAAATGACTTACTTAGGGACTATCAAACGCTACTCCGTAACTGGGTAGTTATAAAGGTGGTCTTCGGGTTTGTCAGGAAACATGCTGTGAGACATAAACAATCAAGATAGAAATTGTCCCTCTCCACGTGAGAGAGATATCACTGGATCACTCTAATGATTGGATCAACAAATGCATGGTCGTGCTTAGGTTAAGTGTTAACCTATGAGTGAACCATATATCGAGAGGCAAGGGAATAACATGTATATGGTATTGTGGTGATTCGTCTGATTTGATCTTTGCGTACGCATAGGAGTTGACATGTCTTGCTAGAGGCCGCTATCAACTATTGGTCGAGTAGGAGTATTCGGGCCATGTCTATGTGTACGTGAACCCATAGGGTTGCACGCTTAAGGGCCTGGAAGCCTAATTCGGGTTGGACCCGAATTAGACTAGGTTTAGGGTCGCTGATAGGCC
The DNA here is from genome assembly GCA_008326285.1 of Oryza officinalis. Classification (NCBI taxonomy): domain Eukaryota; kingdom Viridiplantae; phylum Streptophyta; class Magnoliopsida; order Poales; family Poaceae; genus Oryza; species Oryza officinalis. The sequence continues at coordinate 33,848,881 of BDMV01000007.1, read as the reverse complement.
TCCAACTCGAGGCACACCAGGACGCCTATATAAGCAAGGGGTAGGTGCGAGGCTAGGGTAATTCAACTCTCCCTGCAGCCGTCGCGCCCCCCCACGCTCACGCCTAGCGCTCCTCGCGGACCTAGCAGTCTGGAGGCGCATCGCTTCCTCCCCGTACGTGTGAGATTCCTCGGAGGTGCTGCATCTGGAGCACAAGGACGAACCGCACGAGCGACGATTCGCGAGCGAAGGACGGACGTGTGATGGACGACCACGCAACTGCACGGCACTGCTGCGACGCGTTCAATTACATCGAGTCGTCTCCGCTGCACCTGCGCGTCTAGTGGTAATCCTGTAACCTATAACTAGCAGTAGATCTTGGTTTATGAGGTAGAAAATTTTGATTTATCGGCTAGCGTAGCAACCTCATAACCCTACAACTATCCTATATAATCCTATTTCCCTTAGTCCCGATTGATTAGGATGTTCTTTTTTTTCTTTTTTGAGAAAAGGAGAGTTTGTTTCTAGTTGATTTGTTGCTGATTTCAGCGCATGTGGGATTAATTTCGTGCATTTTTATGGTTATTTTATTTTATTTGGCGGTTAGATTCGCGTACAGGTTTCATCCTAATCGTCATCAGGATTCTAATTCCATATATATGCAAAATTCATTTCATCCGATAGTACAGAGAGATCCAAATAATTTAATGTGCTTTATTTTTCGCGCGTTGTTTGGCACTAATATATTCAGACCATTCATTAAACCTGTATATATATGCAACCTCACTGTACATGGCCTGTTTGACCTAGCCAATGGACGTTCACTTTGTTTCTCTACGTCTGAAAATACAAGAGTAATAAGTTGAACATGAAAAATAAATAAATAAATAGTACTCCCTCCATCCCCAAAAATACTATCAACTCTTTGTACGTGAATTTAGCCATGGCATGTCTAGATTTGTCTATAAAAATTGATTTTTTATGGGATAAAGGTAATACATGAAACAAGGTTACAATTCGTAAAATCGAATGTTTTCTTTTTCGGTCCTTCATAAGTTACCACCCTCGTTTTTCAATTCTAAAACATGAAAATATCTTCAATTGTTTTTGAATGCGCTGACTATCTCCAAGTGGAGAATGTGAACCGAACTAAAAATGTATAATTCTCTACTTGCAATTGAGCAATTGAAAAATACAATTATCTCGTATACGCGTATGTGTTCTGTTAATAAACTAAGAGTAACACGCACAAACTTGTATGTGGTTAAGTACCTCGATCGATTTGAGTATTCGAAATAACTAGCTACTCTCTTTATTCTTATAAAAAACCAATCTAGTACCGGATATGATAGGCACTAGGTTGGTTTTTTATCAGATGGAGAAAGTAGGTCCCATCAAACCTGGAAGGATCAAAGTCGCAGATCATTAGACTGAGACAGAAAGCAGTAATTAATGACAATATAACTTTGTGCTATCGTGTGTTAGCTTCTAAAGATAAATTAAATCAGTCTTTCGACAACCTAGTTGAACTGAAATAGATTATCAGCTTCCTTTTGCTTTCTTTTGTTTTTCCCTTTTGTCTTGCATCAATTGAGGAGGGCCTATTTTATTTCAATTCAGAAAAATTGAGGATGTCCTACAGACTATACAAATAATAACCCTCTTAATTGTGTCCAATGAATCACATGCAATATCCGGTCACGATGATAAGAACGCAACCACGACATCTCCCAACACTTTTGAAAGCCGAATTCTTTCATCGTGACCGGATATTGCATTATCCAAATCCTAGTGTGTACAGTGTGAGGCCATTGGCTCATCGGTCACACCAAAATAATACTCTCTTGTAAAGAATAAAACATGCCATTTTGGATATATTGTTCTTGGTTTGATGGCGAATGTTTTGGACATGTTATAGTGTTAAAGTTAGAGATTAATATATTCTTATAAATATTGGACACATGAAAATCACTTGTAGATTTGTCTCAAAATGATTAATAAGACTAGTAAAAATGAGTTGTCAAAGTTAATATTTTGGAGACCATGATTTTACTGAAAACAATGGTTATTTTCGATAGATCAGAACAATTATCTCCGTATATGTACGTATGTTTTTCTGGCTATTATGTATATCGCAAGTTGAATAACTAATTTACAAAATCAAACTACTCCAATTGCATTGGATGCAGAGATCGTGACGCTTGGATGATCCCTCACGTCCAAAATGCTCTCCGCCATTACAATGCCAGACACCCGGTATGTGCATTTGTACGATTAATTTAATTTGAGTAGTAATAATTGGTAAAGTCCATTCTTAGCCTTCAAACTTGCTCGAAGTTCGTTTTTCACCTTAAACTACAAACCGGTTATTTTTCACTATAAACTTTTAAAACAGCTAGCACCCTAGGGCAAATTTGTTAGTGGTTTTGCCTAAAATGAAGGTCATTTTTCTAGTTCATATTGATTATGCCTATTTTGTTTATGCAAATATATATCACTTAATTAGGTTCACAACCATGAAACTTACATAATTGAAGGTCATGCTAGTGAAAAACAACTATATTATCAATCAAAACCACCATAAAACCTGGTTTAGGATGTCATATGTCCGGTTTTAAAAGTTGAGGACAAAAAATCACCGGTTTTGCATATAGTTTACATTGAAAATGGACTTCGAGCAGAGTTAAGGGCCAAATATGGAATCCACCTTAAGTTTCGCAATTACTGATTCTTTGTCGTTGCATGATTCGTGATTGGCACGGCCGGCATGATTTGTGTAGGGTGGTGAGTTCGATGCTGTGAAACCCCTGATGCAAACAAGGGTGAGGTTCAGGGGGCAGCCCTGGCTCCACATCAACTTCTGGGCTCGCAGCCGCAGCAGCAACAAGATCAAGCGCTTCTTCGCTGAACTTCACTACAAGCCATTGCTAACTATAAGCAGATTTGTCAGCTTGGAGCAGCTGCCAGATCCACTCCCTGTTCCAGTTGCCATTGTTGAAACATGCACCATCATTGGTAAGCATAGATATAACTTGCTTTAGTTTGTCAGTCTGTGGTTGGCTAATGGGTGAGCCGGCTGAGTTTTTCTTTTCTTTTTTCTGATTATAGTCTTCTAGAGATTTAATCTTGTATTTTTTTCCTTCTATATCGATGATAACATTGCACCTTCATAACATTGCACCTTCATATGCACTAGTTCGTTCAAAAAAAAACTTGCTTTAACTTATTTCTTTAATTTCTTCTTGACTAGACTGGTCTCGACTATTATTTGATGCTTCATCCATTCATCCATGCATAATATTCATCCTGATATGTGCGTTCAAATTTGTTAATTTTTAATCTTTAACATGCAGAAGAACCACTTGACCGGTACAAGAGAAGCTGCGCATTTTGTCCGGGCGAGTTTGACATTTTGCACCCCATAGGCGACCGTAAGTTTGTTTGCGGAAACGATAAGGACCGGTTTTACTAGAAACTAACACCGTGCAGGCAGTTACAATTAGGATTACCATTCATGTAGTTTATTTCCAACTCTGAACATTTTGGCCAGAGATATATATTTTTATAGATAGATATATATGATAATGATGTGGCGATAGCTTTCCCGCACAATGATAATAGAAACACTGTGATGAAATTTGAATTATGTTATGCTAGCTAAATAATATATATTCAAGTTGTTTTTCCATCCATCCGGAATGATATGAGTTACTTTGCCAGACTTTGCGGATTGGTTGTTTTTGTTCAAATAAACCGGCATGAATAGTACTCCTACAAGCATATGTAATGGGCCTGTTTGGCAACATTTAGTGGATTATTCCAAAAAAAACAAACAAAGATTGTTGTTGACGGTGAATATGACCGTCAACTCATGTATAATAAAACTAAATAAAATAAAATACCGGACGTAATGGTAGGGTTTATTACTAACCATTTTTACGAGTATGGTGAAATATTTGTGTGTAAGAGATTTTGGATGAAAATGCATATGCCATACATCAAAATACATCTCCGGCCAATCAGATACGAGTTCACGGATTGAAGGACCAACAAATCAGAGCACAACTGACATTGTGGAGGCCAATCCACCATGCACTATCATAAAGGCCCACCTGTCAACCTCATAGAAAAAGTCATATATAAAGGCCCACCTGTCAGTGACCAGACACGGTGGGAGTATTAAGTCAATATTAGTGTAAGATAAGAAAAAAATTTCTTACATAAGGTTAAAGAAAGGAAAGTAAGATAAGAGGGGATTCCCTTGCATCAGGTTAGGAAAAAAAAGAAAAAAATAAGAATAATAAATTATTTTAGTGGGTTAATAATTCAAGACTTTATTTTTTCAATTGTTATAGGGGATAATTGTTTCAACCTGGCCCATCAGTCAGGCCATCAACCTGGACAGTGCCCCTTGCCGCTTGGAGTCGTTGGCATCCCACATGCTCGCAGTCAGTGCTGCTTCTGGATCGCCGCCGCTCGAGGGCTGTAGGCGTTGGAGCTCGACAACCATCAGCTCCTGGCCTTGGATCCGCGCACCACATGACATCAGATCTTCACAGGCTGTGTTCGAAAAGAGAGATTGGTAACCTTCACTATTAAAAAACATAATTTGGTGCTAGTTGAAAAATCTATAAGATGTCATATTTCTCAGCTAACACCCCTTATACAGCAATGATGAGGACTCAAATTAAAGGTGCCGGTTTAGGAATGAAAAAAACCGGATCAATGTATCGGTTCGAATCGAGTCAATGCAGCTCCCAATCACCCCCAGAGCTCCCCATTGAGCTGATGCTTCAAATAAAAAAAATGGTGTTCATCACTAAATCACAAATCCAACATTTATCTAAGCACATTGGAGAACCAACAACATTCATCACCGAATCAAATAAGAACTACATGGTGCTATCATCTTTAGTACCAGTTGGTGTTATCAACCTGTATTAAAGATGTTTTTTCTTTTTTTAATGCTTTTCTATATATATGCATATATATATATATATGTGTATATATATATATATATATATATAAAGTAAATACATACACATATGATTAATATATATTTGTATATAGCATCACGTATATAATTGCTGGTATATATTACTTATGTACAATAGGAATTAAATACGTATATGTATGGTCGTTATTAATTTCTAATGTTCTATCATATATTACAAAAGCTAAGAGGTGAATTGTTCGTGACGAGGAGTAGGTTCTCTGTTGTCGTGGAATTCTCATGACAGATTAACAATATCGTCTATAATAAATTCCATCGGTTGTTCTTGAATAACCTTTATGTAATCCATTAGGGGGAGTTGGTTCTTCATCCAAATAACCTGTCGTTTTCAAAAAAAAAATATGAATATATTAAATCAATGAGAAGAGTGTAAATAATTGTAGAATAGTGTTTATGTACTTCGATATTGTTATCATTGTTAATGTCTTGTGGTACGTAGTGAATAAAATCACAAACATAGTAGCTGCACAAGTTGGTCCCCTGTTCCTGTCGTAAACACTAAAGGAGAAACGAACTTATGAAGTATTTCTATTATAGAATAAATAAGATATATAATTTTGGACCATGTTAGTATCAGTAAGTCCATCCTCACAGTCAGTTCTTCCTTAAATTCTCCGCGGACGTTTGTACGGAATTTTGCCCATGCCCTACAGTTGCAAACTATAATTAGTGATGCTTTGATCTATATAGTAGTGATAACAGCAATCATAATGATTTTGTCAATGATTTTGTTAAGCATGTCAATGATGAGTACTAGTGACATTACCTATTAAACATGTCAATAAATCTACATAGTAGTAGTGACATTACATGTTAAGCATGTCAATGATTTTGTTGAAAGTATCCCTTTGTTTCCACATAGAGTCCATGACATGAATCTTGCCGCTGGACATGTCTATGACCAAAAGGACCCAGTGGAATTTGCAAATTACGTGAAATATGATATACATATCATTTTATCATTGGAGTCTTCTTCTGTGGACTCCGCAACTTGAAGTGCTCCATCATTTGCCTTTTCACTTCCTTGTCAGTCCGATCATATGGTCTTTTCTTGAGATCGGCTTTCTTTGGCTCGTCAAGTGTTGGCTTCTTCGTTTGTGTGGACTTTGACGGCGCGGAACGAGGTGGGCAAGACCATTGTTGCCTGCTACTTGCAGCTGGTTGTGGCGGTGAAGACGGAGGAGACGGTGTAGACTGAGGTTGCGATAGAGACGGATGCGACATTGGAGACCGAGGTTGCGGAGGAGACGGTGGAGACAGTGGAGATCGAGGATTGTCAGGCTACGGCGGTGAAGATGTAGGAACAGACGTTGCTGTATGCCCGGGAAGCACGATGTAGCGCTTGCACCATAGTATGATGGCATGGACTATCTCTCCTAGTTTTGTCTCCCCATCTCCTCTGGGAATGTCCAGCTTGAGATCGTCAAATCCTGAGCAGACCCGCTTCACCTCGACCTTTAAGTATCGAGGTAGAATCGGTCTACAGTGGTACATCGTGTCTCGCTGGACTTGTATGGCCATGCCCTTCGCCAACTTCACGAGAAACGAGGTTAGTTAGTAACATATGGACCAATTTTTGAAGTCTTTAAATGCGTATGTGCAAACTACGAGCATATCTTGATTGATAGATTCTTGAAGGGAATATGCAGCTCACATAGTGTTCGTTGCGTGATTTCATCCACGGGGCACGGTGGTTCGTCGTTAGCTGGCCCTGCTGTAGCTTTGTTGGTCTGATCTCCAACTTGCCCTGTAGAAGCGCAGCTGCTTCTATTGCCTGAGGGGCTAACCATGATAGAAGGAACGGACGGCTGGGTTTACTGGCTCCTCTCACTTAATCGTATATCCACTTGTCTTGCCACCTCCTCCAGCAATCTTTGGTCGTAGTTCGCGACCTTCAATTCCAGATCAGTCAACTTTGCATCATGATCTCTCTTGTTTCTCATGCGACTTCGGTACTGTTGATATGAAAACGCGACGGCCTAGGAGGTTTGCTTTACTCCAGTGCAGGTCCATATCTTAGAGAAAGGGTTCAAGGCGTGCCAGTTGGTTTGATCTTGCAACTAACAAGATATTCAAATAAAACAAGTTAGATATACGATAGCCGATCGGTTGATAAGCTGATGACGTACCATATGGAGCTAGCCGATGCGATCTGACCGAATTGGCTGTGAGGTGTAAGATGAATAAGATTAAGCGAACCCTAAATATGCTCCATCGGCTGTAAATATAACCAAATATGTAATCTATGGGAAAAGAGTCTGTCTGATTAGATTGTAGCCGATGAAATCATAATTAGATTAAAAATAGGTACCATATCGGCTAATACTCCGATACAGCCTTATACAAGAATATCAATCTAGATAAATATATCGAGACAAGCTTGATATATTTAACTAAAGTGATATCCTTGTATAAGGGACAGATATAACATGAAAAACATGATTTAAGCAAAACTAAATAGCTATATCAGATAAGATCGACTGAAACTCCGATGCTACCTTTATTGCAATCAAGAGACAGGTTAGGGAACATGATTCTAGTTATGACTAGGGTTGATGCAGCACAAAGTGTAAAAAGAAATATGATATCTAGACAATCAAGCCTTTGAATGTTTTTCAGGGTGGTGGATACCTTGACTAATTCAACCCAATTAACTGATTCGGCCGATATCGACAAAACCTTGAACAAGGCTTAGCTGATACAAGTAAATCGAGTCATCGATTCAGATTAGCTAAGTTATGTGGTAATTAACAAGCCATACCTCCAGCTGAAGATCGAAATCGACGCCCAATTCGAAGCAAGAACTCGTCGAAAAGTAAACAGAAAATTGTGGCGATACGCTGAGAGTGTTATTGAACTGTTGTTGTTTTTCTTACAAGACCTCGGACTTATATTTATACTCGCATATACAAACCTTGTCCTTATCGGACACTATTCATAACTTGCCTAAACAAATAAGTCCTAGGTGGACTCTTACCACAAAATTATAAAAAGAAACTAACTCTTATTCCTAACTAATAAATACAATTGTCTCTTCTGGACTCAATTCCTAGTTGGCAATATCTTCAATCTCTTCTCCAAAACCAACACGAACCTAGGCTACCCGTATCGGCTTAACCGAATCCGATTCAAGTTACCCGTATCGGCTGCCCGAGTCTGATTCCATATCAGCCGATACGACTCTAGCCCATGCGCTATTTGTTCTTGGAAACCACCTTATCCCTTCAAATACGCCTCGGATCCAATATTAATTGTTGGCATATCTTTACCTAATTTTTCCATTAATAGGTACGTGTGGATGTCATCTTGAAACCCATACTTCCATGCAACCATGCCTTTTTCGCGCATTCGTCTTGGGTGCTCGGGATTCTGCACTGCCAGCATAAGCTCTTCTTTCTCTCTGTTAGGCTAGAATCTTCCTTGAGTAGAGGCCTCTAGGGTATCCACGAGACGGTGAGTTGCTTGGCGTCTGTCATCGCTAAAGATAAGGGAGCCATCAACAACATTGAGTGTTCCCCCATGAGCATAGTACAATATTTTGATCGTTTAGGCCAATCAACTGTGACCCGAGCGATACCTCTTGCGACTAAAGAATCTTCCATTTTCTGCCACTTGAGCACAACCTTTTTATAGCCGCCCGACCCTAAGCAGTGAAAATACTTTTTCCTAGAGGCATTGGCTTTGTTCTTCGCTATCTTAGCTTGCCCTTCCTCTCTCCTGTCTTCTTTTAATCATTTTCAGAAGTTTGTTTTTTAAAATTCTAAACATATTTTAATTATTTTTAGAAGTTTTTCTTAAAATTTTAAACATATTTTCAATGCGTTCTTCTTATTTTCTAACTATTGTAATGATTTTTAAATAGATTTAATCGGTGTCATGGTTAATTATATGTAAATTCTATAAGATTCTAAAAATTGTAAATATATTTTTCATGCATTATATATATTTTTAATTATTTTTAGAAGTTTTTTTAAAATTCTGTTGGCATAGAATTTAGACTCGCCTCACGACCAAACGGGTTCCACGTTTCCACGGCGGCCTGGGAGATATGCTTACCTCCAGTGTAGGTCCAAAGGCTTGCCTAGGTGCGTGTAGGGCGTGCCAGTTGATTTAATCTGCAATCAACAAGATAAACAAGCAAACCATGTAAGTAAACAATGGCCAATCGGCCGATAGGCCGATGTCGCATTGTCATGACCTAGCCGATAAGGCAAAGCTATATCGGCTCACTTGTAATTGTGATAAAATAAAATCAGAATATAGATCTAATCTCATCGGCCTTCATCAACATGTTAATGTCAATTAGCAGCATCGGCCGATGAGGAATAAAAGAGATAAGTGCACTAGCTAATACTCTAATGCAGACTTGTATGAACCAATCGACTTATATAAATATATCAATCAGAAGCAAACCCTAAAGAATAACCTATAACAAATGCATCTCTCTCGCGAGAAGTCCATGTTGGCTCCCTCCTCGCCTCCTTTCTCTCTCCCCCTTCTCCGTTGGGCCGTCGGCCCAAATGGCCCATCTCTCTCGCAAAAGTCCACTTCACGTCCCTCCCAGCCCTTTCTCCTCTATTGGGCCGTCGGCCTATTATCCTTTATCCACACAAAAGTCTACTTTATGTCCCTCGGCCCTTTTAACTTTTTTCGAGGAAGTCCAGTTCACCTCCTCAAGTCCAGTTTACCTCCCTCTCAGTCTTTTTTCCCTTCCTCCTGCAAGTCCAATTTACCTCCTTTACCTCCCCGGTTCGCCGACTTTTATGTCGCCGACACATGGGCCCCCTTTGTTTACTCCAATCCACACCCAGACCACGTGGCCGCCCGCGGCTTCGCCACGTTGGCGTCCACGTCGGCGCTACCTTCTCCCGTCCATCCGCCGTGGCCGCCACATCAGTGCCACATGGTGCGTCCGCACCCGTGCGTGCGTGGACTTGGTCCACCGTGGACTGTCCGCCCCTTGACCCGTTGACACGTGGGACCCGCCGTTCCGACGCCGATTCCCTTTGATGATGTCAGCGTAGTCCTTTCCTTTGTAAAATTAATTAATAATTGCGCAATAAATCGATTTAATTTCCAGAAATTCATTTAAATGGCTCAAAACTTCTAAAATTCATATCTAATTCATACAAACTCCAAATTGAGCCATTCAACTTGCAAAATTCATCTAAAATTGAGCTCTACATGTTTGTTTATTTTTTATGTACTGTTTACTTGGTTTTTATTAGAGTTTTTCCTTGTTTTGCATGTCAGCGTGTAGATTCCGCCGTTTCGGAAGTTCGCGTTCGCGAGGAAAAGAGCTCGGATGATTGTTTGAAGAAGCAAGGCAAGTCACACATTCCCCCTTGAGCATGTTGTACCTATTTTACGAAATGTTTTCCATTTGCAAATAAAGTGCATGTTTTGCTAATTACATGGGAATAGGGTTTACCTATCCGTCCGCTTGAGCCATGTTTACTTGTTATACCATCCTCTGTTAACTGTGGGTGATAATTTGACTAGCCTAAGTCACTTATGTTGACTTTGCTAGAATTATATATGCTTAGCCATGCTTAATTACCACTAGCTCATTTAATGGGATAATTACACTGTTTACAATTAGCTTCTAACGAGCAGTTCGCTCGAGACACCGGACCATGTTTTATTGGTCGTAATTATCCAACTAAAATATGACCTAATGGTGGGCTGTGGGTGCATGGTTTTGCTGGTCGCACCCATGGCAATTAAGGACCGGTTCATGGGAAACCCTGGAAGAATAACAGTGCTTACCACAAGCAAGAATGGGCAACTGCTGGACTCGTAGTATAGCTCTTTCCTAGCCGACCCTCCCCGAAAAGGGTGGGCGTGATGGAGTCGGTTCGGCCGGGGATATACCGGTTGATCGGCTGCCAGATTCACCAAGGCATGAGGGGGGGCTGCCCACTACCTTTTGAGGGGTGGGGGCGAAACCTGCGGTGTGGTGCGCTTGGTTAGGAGGAGTTATGCGAAAGGTCTTGTCACGATTTCCCCTTTTGCAGTAACGTGGTGATACTTCGGGGCATGGCAACATGTGTGGAATTGTGTCTTGTGGGTACAGTTGCGCACCTCTGATCAGAGTAAAACTATTCGAATAGCCGTGCCTGCGGTTATGGGCGATCGACCAGATTCATCGTGATTAGTCCCACATGCTTAATTAATTTGACTTAATGAACTGGTGTAGTTCAGGTGGAATGGTTGGGCCTGTTCAACGTGGTTGTAGCGTTGTTCGGTGGAGAGTTAATATTGTCTTAATTAAACAACTATTTTACTGTTTTAAAGTGTAAAGGTTTGCAACCGCTTTTCTGCAAATAGCCACAAGCCTCCCTTTGTCTCCCCTGTGCACGTTTGCATCATTGGTGTGGCTTGTTGAGTACGGTGGTTGTACTCAATCTTGCTATTTTCCCCCTTTTCAGAAGTTTAGTACTTCTGAGTTGAAGATGAAGTTAGAGGATCAAGGCTCAGACCCCAGTTGAGTTTGCCTGTGGAGTGGAGCTGAAGCCCGTTAGGATCGTTTCTTTTCGCTGCTGTTTTCTTTTCAGTGTGAGGACTAAGTGCCTCTGTTGTAAGTATTTATCGCTTTATTTACGTTTGGATCTGTTTATTGATTTGTTATTTTGTGTACCCTGGTTGATGCCTGGACAGGGACTTTATACACAAAATGGTCTGGAAATTTGGGAAAAATTTCCGGGCGTGACAGAGATCTGCTTAGCTCCAGTGTAGGTCCAAAGGCTTGCCTAGGTGCGTGTTGGACGTGCCAGTTGATTTGATCTACAATCAACAAGATAAACAAGCAAACCATGTAAGTAAACAATGGTCGATCGGCCGATAGGCCGATGTCGCATTGTCATGACCTAGCCGATAGGGCAAAGCTATATCGGCTCACTTGTAATTGTGATAAAATAAAATCAGAATATAGATCTAATCTCATCGGCCTTCATCAACATGTTAATGTCAATTAGAAGCATCGGCCGATGAGGGATAAAAGAGATAAGTGCACTAGCTAATACTCTAATGCAGACTTGTATGAACCAATCGACTTATATAAATATATCAATCACAAGCAAACCCTAAAGAATAACCTATAACAAATGCATTTATATTTGTCAATCTACTCATACAAGTGGCAAATACATATAAAAACATTGTGGTAATTACATGTATTAGATAAGACCGGCTGAAACCCCGGCGCTATCCTTAATTACGATCGAAAACAGGCTTTGGGTTAGATCTCAAAACAGGACTAAGGTCGATAGCAACTCAAAGTGTGAATTGAGACTTAACACAAAGAAAATCAAGTCGTCGATCGCTTTTGGGGATGGTAGATGCATTGAAAGATTTAAATAAGCATAATAATTAAACTACCGCCGGCAATAAACCCTAAAACGAGTAGATCGCTGGCGAAGCATAATTAATACACTTACGAAAATCACCCAAAGCATGATAAACGACGATCACATCATCGAGGCTTAACGTGCCTAAAGCGACACGCTAGCCCCGACGATGTAGATCGTCAGGCACGAGTTCTTACCTCTGCTCTGGGGAAGCAAGAACTCGTCGAGGTTAACCTCTTGCGAGGGTTGGCGATGCGCCGAAAGTAGATTGATTTGTGTATTGTATTGCGTGAGAGAGTTTCTATGTACATACTATCGGGATATTTATACCTGAGATTACAACATTGTCTAGATAGGACACGATCTTATCTACAACTTAACAAATAAGTCTTTGCGGCAGACTCTTGCCACAGATTAGATCTAAACCTACTTGATTTATAAGATACAGTTGCCTAAAACCGAGCCTTATCTCTATTTGGCAACTTCCTTGAAGCTTATCTCGAGCCCAGACCAAGCCCATGTTAACTCTATCAACTTCCTGGCTCTATCAGTCAATGACCATATTGAATCCATATCGGCCGATATGCTCTTCCTGCTAGCGCTTCTTCCAGTCCGATACGCTTATCGAGTCCGATACGAGACTTGGTCCGACTCCAACTTAGCCGCCTTCTCTGCGTCGGTTTTCCTTTTCCTCTCCGAGTAGATTACAAAAATCTGCTGTTAACACATGCCCCCCAATTCCGCTTTATTATATAATGTGGCGGAACTTACCGAGGAACCCATCGACTTCTTCGCTAGGGTTTGTCTGAAAACCGCGCAAATCCTGATTCGCAGCCCTCCGCCGCCGATTTCCTCACGCACTTCTTCGTTAGCCACTTCGTGCTTTTCAACCTCGGCGACACCTCGACGTCCCATCGGCATCGACCCCCATATTGGTGACCTCCTCAAGTTCATCAATGGCCTCCTTGCAGTTCTACGCTTCTGAGATCCCCGTGGTAAGTCAATCCTTCCTGAGTTCACATTCTCGTTTTCCCGCCGAGTTCTTCAAACTAGAGTTTCTGCTCTTGCCCCCCGAATCTTATTTTTTACCGTTGTTCTCTTGTCATAGGTCTTCAAAAACCAGATCTTGATCCCCACCAACGACAAGTCACACCGGTTCCTGCTAGGCCCCATGGGCAATTCTGACCCAACCTGGTTGATAGACGCAGAAACCAATAGAATCCCCTTCAAGGAAGTAAAGCCCAATGTTGTTTCATGGAAGCATACCTTCAGATCCTGGCCGTCCAAGCTCAGTGGCTATAGGACCTGGTACAAGAGGATTGCAGCGGCCAAACAAGTCCATTGGGATGAGATAGGAATCGGCCAGTGCATTGCTCTATCTTTGGCCGATTCCAAGAAGAACGAGCCTCTCATGTCAGCAGCTACCTACTTCTGGTCGAGCACCTTGAATGCTTTTCTATTTCGGCAAGGTCCGATGACCCCAACGCTGATTGATGTTAAGATGCTGACAGGACTGGATATTCACTCTGAGATAAACCCCTTCAACGTCCTCATCAATAGCAAACACAGGCTGAAAACCAAAAAAATTGGAGGTTGGTCTGGATACATAACCGAACACATGGAACAGGGGTCTGTCTCAAAGAGAGAGAGCATGTGGCTTTCCTAACTCTTTGGTTAGAAAGATTCGTCTTCTGCGGATCAACCTGTGGCCCTACTTCCAACTGTCAACATTTAGCTCAGGCCCTTGTTGAAAAGAAGCAAATTCCCCTAGGCCGATATCTTCTTGGAGCTACCTATCGGCTGCTACAGATTGCCACTCAAGATCTGATGCTGAAGCAAATAGTGGCTCATGGAGGTCCATGGTGGTTCATCCAGCTGTGGTTAACAATCTACACCAACACCATGGTCAATCGGCCTCCATTATCAGACTCAGCCTTCCCATCGGACTACACTGACAATGAGGATCCCTTGACAAGGAGATGTATGTCCTTTGGAGAAGCAGCTTTAGTTTACCCTGGAGCAGAGCAATCGGCCGAAGACATATCCACTTGGTTTATCCGGCTCTATACTGGCCCTCCATCAGCCAAGATGGACATGTTTGTCTATCCTTCAAATGCCGAATTCGAGCTCCCTGCCGATCTGACCCTAAGCCAGCTGAATGATGACATGGTTTCTAGGGAGATCTTCATGATCGACATCACTCCCTGCCTGCTCCCAGTAGGCATATTTCAGGGCAGAAGCACCAGTTTATCTTACGAATTCTACAACCCTATGGTGGCTGCCAGGCAATGTGGGTTGGGACAACTCCCAATCGGCCTACACTTTCATTGGCTCCTAGAGAGCAGGGGTACAGTCTCATCGGCCCTGTTAATGAGTAAAACCTTGGAAATCAAAGCACCAAACTTGGGCGACTGTGACCGATTATGGTTGAGTCCCTTCATCCATATCAACTTCCAATCATGGTGGCAGGAGTGGACTACTCACCTCTTCCATCAATCAGCCAGGTATTATTTGACAGAACTTATTGACAACATCAGTCCCCAGGTCCCCGATGCCCCACTACCAACAGTCAGCAATAGTGGGCGGAAAATATCTTATGCTCAAGCCCTAGCTCCATCAGGGAGTACTATTCTGGAGTCGATCATCGGCCTTACTGCCCCAAAGGTATCATCACTATTTCAAGGGCCGATAACCAAAGAAACTCCTAAAAGGAAGGCGCCGGCAAAAGAAAAGATCCACAAAGCTGGCAAAAAACCTGAGACTGATGATCAGGCCGATCTAGACGAGCTAGACCCCTCCATGGAAGCATTCCTTGATGACCAAGTTATGGAGGAAGAAGTTGACGCAGCAGCCGCCGACCTACCCGAAGAACAAGACCCATCGGCCTAGATTGCTAAAGAGCCATCGGCCAAGTCCATGAAGAACCCATCGGCTACAACCACAAAGATTCCACCAACCGATGACCATGCCGATGTTACTCAACCAAGGAGAACCAGACATGCAATCCGCAAGGTTAGTACAATCCCTTCTCTGAATTTATGTTATCTCCTTCTGCTGGTATGCTATAACTTGATATTCCTCTCAGGTCGTTGCATCGTCTTTGCTAAAAGAGAGAACTCAATTGGCCCCTTTGGCAAGAACTAAGAAGGCAACCTTGCAAAGGCGAGAACAAGCCAAGGCCCGATTGAGGACACCATCTCCTTCTCCACCACCCTCTCCGATTGCTTCGGTAAGAATTAATTTTTATATTGCCCCTCTGGTAACATAGATCTGATCACCATCTTCTTGCCTTTTCTTCAGCCGCGGGCTCCATCACCTGCACCACATCAGCCAACCCCCTCGCCCACTGTGTCTAGACAACAAAAAGAGGTCGATGCAAGCACAGCCGATTCCCCATCACAGGTAAACCAGATCACTTTGCCCCTTTTACCGATTCTCGTTTGACTGAGCTAACCTTGTCCTATGTTGATGTTTGCAGAACCTAGCCGATATGTTTTCTTTTGATATTGGCCAGTTTCTTGATGACGAGGACAAAGAACCACCCATTACAGCCAAGGCGTCAATCTCTGACGAATTGAAGAACCGGCTATCCGATATCGCTAATCGGCTAGAAGCATCATTGGAGTCGCTGGTGGAGAACTGCAATCCTGTCAGGAGCAGGGTTCAAGAAATCCAGGACCAACTCCTTGAAGATCTGATGGAAGTCTTGACGCCAGCCATCTTCTTGGAACAATACAACTTCAAGCTTCATAGAGCCAAAGACAGGATCGCGGAAAGGCGGGAGCGTGAAAACTTGGAATCGGCCTTGACCGCCAGCAAAGCTCAAGTCAATTCTGACAAAACCAGGTTGGATGAGCTGGCTGTCAAGCCGATTGTCTTAAAGAACAGACTCGAAGAACTCCGCCGCCTCGAAGCAGACCTAGCGTCAAGGCTAGAAGCAACTCGTAAAGAGATCCAAGAAGTCGAGGCTGGGATAGCTGCATCACCGAAGGCCATAGAAGATCAGACGGCAAAATTGAAGGCATCGGCCAAATACCTTGCGACCCTGAGTAAGTCTTTGAAGCCGATCCCAGGGTCTACGGCCGATGACGCGCAAGTAATAGAGGACATTAATCAGATTCGTCGTAAGGCCATTGCAGCTATCAAAAAATTTATAGGCTGATGTAATATATTTTATGTCCTTCTTGTAAGAAAATAACTTCCTGTTTCGACTACTGATATAAATCTCATCGGCCAACCAGCCGAATTTGATCTGAACAATACTGAAAAAGTCCAAGTCTGAAAAATTTTTGAAGTCCATAAAATTTCGATCTAGTAAACTTGAGGAATCTTGAAAGATAACCTTGCTTGTGTATATATATATGCCCCCCAAATTTTGGAAGATGAGGGCTCATGTTGTAAAATTTGAACTAAGGGCGATAATGCATATCGGCCATCTAAAGACGATGTGTACCAGATCGGCTATTATCATAAATCGGCTGGCAAGCCGATCATGAATCGATCCAGACGCTAGGATAATATTTCTTTAAGTATTTGCCATTAAGGGCTCTTCCATAAATTTCTCCATCTAATCCTTTGAGCAGATAAGCATTGCGAGGAACACATTGATGAATCTGTAAAGGACTTTCCCAATTAGGTGACCACTTGCCGAATTTATTATCTCTGGAACCAGTCGGCAGTATCAATTTCCAAACAAGATCCCCCTCTTCAAATGACTTGGCAACAACATTTTTGTTATAATGACGAGCAACTCTATCTTTATCTCGCTTGATTTTCTCTAAGGCCCACAATCGGACGTGTGCCAAATCATCTAACTCATCAATCATAAGATTGTGGTACTCATCGGCTGTCAAGTCGTCTTGCAAAGCAATCCTTCTTGAGCCGATGTTGGTTTCCCATGGCAGCACAGCTTCATGTCCATAAACCAACTGATACGGCGGCACTTGAATTGCACCATGACAAGCCATCCGATACGCCCAAAGGGAATCGGCTAGCGTGGTATGCCACTGCCTCGGCTGTTCATCGATTTTTCTCTTGATCAACTTGATTAACGTCTTATTAGAAGCTTCTGCCTACCCATTAGCCTGTGCATAATATGGAGAAGAATTTAGCAGCTTGATGCCCATGTTGTCGGCAAACTGCACAAACTCATCGGACACGAAAATTGATCCCTGATCTGTAGTCAATGTTTGTGGTAATCCAAACCGATGCCTTCAATTTTGCCGTCTGATCTTCTATGGCTTTTGAAGCGCGTTGGATATTTTTGGCTAACAATGCTTGAGGATTGTTTCAAGTATTATAAAGGCTGTCAAGATTGCCAGAAATTCGGAGCAATCCAGAGAGCGCCGACATCGGCTATGCATCCAATCATAAAGCCATGGCCGTTTCGAGGATGGGGTATAGATATGATCGGACAGATTAATCCACCATCGAGCAAAGGCCACAAGTATATTTTAGTGGCTACCGATTATTTCACAAAGTGGGTTGAGGCCATCCCTCTTAAGAAGGTTGATTCCAAGGATGCAATTCAGTTTGTCAAGGAGCATATCATATATCGGTTTGGGTTACCCCAAACATTGACTACAGATCAGGGATCAATCTTTGTGTCTGATGAGTTTGTGCAGTTTGCCGACAGCATGGGCATCAAGCTACTAAATTCTTCTCCATATTATGCACAAGCTAATGGGCAGGCAGAAGCTTCTAACAAGACTTTAATTGAGTTGATCAAGAGAAAAATTGACGAACAGCCGAGACGGTGGCATACCACGCTGGCCGATTCCCTTTGGGCGTATCGGATGGCTTGTCATGGTGCAACTCAAGTGCTACCTTATCAACTAGTTTATGGACATGCAGCTGTACTGCCATGGGAGACCAATATCGGCTCAAGAAGGATTGCTTTGCAAGACGACTTAACAGCCGATGAGTATCATAATCTTATGGTTGATGAGTTAGATGATTTGACGCACGTCCGATTACGGGCTTTGGAGAAAATAAAGCGAGATAAAGATCGAGTTGCTCGTCATTATAATAAGAAAGTTGTCGCCAAGTCATTTGAGGAAGGAGATCTTGTTTGGAAATTAATAATGCCGATTGGTTCCAGAGATAATAAATTCAGCAAGTGGTCACCTAATTAGGAAGGTCCTTTTCAGATTTATCGATGTGTTCCCCATAATGCTTATCTGCTCAAAGGGTTAGATGAAGAAATTTATGGAAGAGCTCTTAATGACAAATACTTGAAGAAATATTATCCTAGCGTCTGGATCGATTCATGATCGGCTTGCCAGCCGATTTATGATAATAGCCGATGTGATACACATCGTCTTTAGATGGCCGATATGCATTATCGCCCTTAGTTCAAATTTTACAACATGAGCCCTCATCTTCCAAAATTTGAGGGGCATATATATATACAAGCACGAAATTTTTCTTCAAGATTCTTCAAGTTTATCAGATTGATTCAAGTTTTTGAAATTTTTCTTCAAGATTCTTCAAGTTTATCAGATTGATTCAAGTTTTCAGATTTGAAAAACTTTTTCAAGCTGGGACTGTTTCAGATTTGCTCACATTAGATTCGGCCGCTTGGCCGATGCAATTTATGATTATCCCAAGCTCGGACTTTTTCAGATTTGACCAGGTCAAATTCGGCTGATTGGCCGATGAGATTTATGTTACTCAAGACAAGAAGTTATCTGTTTACAAGAAGGACACAAAATATATTACATCACCCTATAAAGTTTTCAATAGCTGCAATGGCCTTACAACGGATTTGGTCAATGTCTTCTATTACTTGGGCGTCATCGGCCGTCGACCCTGGGATTGGCTTCAAAGATTTGCTCAGGGTTGCAAGGTACTTGGCCGATACCTTCAGCTTCGCCGTTTGGTTTTCTATGGCCTTGGGTGATGCAGCTATTCCGGCTTCAACTTCTTGGATTTCTTTGCGGGTGGCTTCTAACTTCAGTGCCAAATCTGCTTCGAGACGGCAGAGTTCTTCAAGCCTGTTGTTTAGGATAATCGGCTCAACAGCCAGCTCATCCAATCTAGTCTTATCAGAATTGACTTGAGCTTTGCTGGCAGTTAAGGCCGATTCCAAGCTTTCACGTTCCCGCCTCTCTGCGATTCTTTCTTTTGCCTTGTGGAGCTTGAATCAGTATTGTTCCAAGAAGATGGCCGGTGTCAGGCTCTCCATCAGGTCTTCAGGCAGTTGGTCCTGAATTTCTTGTACCCTGATCCTGATGGGAGTGCAATCCTCCACCAAGAATTTCAGTGATGACTCCAGCCGATTGGCGATATCGGACAGCCGGCTCTTCAGTTCATCAAAGATCGACGCCTTGGCTGTGATGGGTGGCTATTTGTCCTCGTCATCAAGGAATTGGCCGATATCTAAAGAAAACATATCAGCTAAGTTCTGTAAATATCAACATAGGGCGTGGTCAGCCTAGTCAGACAAGAAATCGGCAAAGGAATCAAAGTGACCTGGTTTACCTGTGATAGGGCATCGGCTGTGCTTGCATCGGCCTCCTTGTGTTGTCTTGAAACAGTGGGTGAGGGGGTAGGCCAATGTGGTGCGGGTGATGGAGCTCGCGGCTGAAGAGAGATAAGAAAGGACGATCAGATCCATATCATCAAAAGAATAAGACAAAAAAATCAACTCTTATCGAGGCAATCGGAGAGGGTGGTAGAGACGGAGAAGGTGTCTTCAATCGGGCCTTGGCTCGCTCGCACTTTTGCATGGTGGCCTTCTTAGTCCTGGGCAGCGGGACCGTTCGTTCCTTCAACAAAGACGATGCAGGAACCTGCAAGGGATCGAGATGTAATGTACCAACAGAAGGAGATTGCATAAATTCAGGGAAGGAAACATGTACCTTGCGGATTGCATGCCTGGTTTTCCTTGGTTGGGCGGTGTTGGCTTGGTCATCGCCGATGGGATTGCGGTGGTCTTGGCCGATGGTTCCTTACTAATCTCGGTCGATGGATTTTCTTCTTCAGGCACATCGGCGGCAGCTGCATCGACTTCTTCCTCCATTACTTGGTCGTCCAGAAACTCTTCTATGAAGGGGTCTAATCGGACAGGATCGGCCTGGTCGGCAACCTTGGACTTTTTCACAGGTTTTTGAGGTTTGTCCCTTGCTGGCGCTTTCCTTTTGGTGACCTCTTTGGCTATCGGCCCTTGGAGCAGCGATGAGATCTTTGGGGCAGTAAGGCCGATAGCCGATTCCATAATAGAATTGCCCGACGGAGCCAGGACCATTGCATACGATATCTTCTGTCCACTATTGCTCACAGATCGGATCGGGCCGTCAGGGACTTGAGGGCTGATGTCCTAGATAAGCTCTGTTAGATGAAATCTGGCCGATTGGTGAAAGATATGAGCAGCCCACTCTTGCCACCATGCTTGGAAGCTGATGTGGATGAAGGCGCTTAGATGCAATCGGTCGTAGTCACCCAGGTTTGGGATTTCAATCTCCAGTGCTTTACTCATGATCAGCGCTGATGAGACTGTGCTCCTGCTCTCTAGGAGCTTATGGAAGTATAAGTTGATGGGGAGTTGTCCAAGCCCGCACTGTTTAGCAGCCACCATGGGGTTGTAGAATTCATACGACAGGCTGGTGCTTCTTCCTTGGAATATGCCTACTGGGAGCAGGCATGGGGTGATGCCGATCATAAATGATTCCCGTGACTCCATGTCATCATTCACCAGGTCCAAATGAAGATAGTCAGGGAGTTCAAAATCTTGGTCTGAAGTGTAAACGAACATGTCCATCTTAACTGATGGGGGGCCGGTATAGAATTGGATGAACCATGTGGACATGTCTTCGGCCGATTGATCTGCTCCAGGATAGACAGAGGCCGCTTCTCCAAACGACATGCACCTTCTGGTTCTGGGATCTTCGTGATCGGTGTATTTCGATGGGAAGCAGGAGTCCGATAATGGAGGCCGATCGACTATGGTGTTGGTATGGATAGTTAACCAAAGTTGGATAAACCACCATGGTCCTCCATGTGCCACAATTTGCTTCAGCATTAGATCTTGAGTGGCAGTATGAAGCAGCCGATAGACAACCCCAAGGAGATATCGGCCAAGGGGGATTTGTTTCTTATCAACCAGAGCTTGGGCCAAGTGTTGGCAATTTAGAGTGAGGCTGCAGGTTGATCCACAGAAAACAAATCTTTCCAACCAAAGTGTCAGGAAGGCCATGTGTTCCTTCTCTGAGACTGATCCTTGTTCCATATGCTCAGAAATGTACCCAGACCAGCCTCCAATCTTCTTGGTTTTCAACTTATGGCTGTTGTTTGTTAGGAGACTGAAGGGGTTGATCTCAGATTGGATGTCTAATCCTGTCAGCAGCTTGACGTCAATCAGCGTTGGGGTCATCGGACCTTGCCGGAATAGCAAAGCGTTCAAGGTGTTAGACCAGAAATAGGTGGCCACTGACATAAGTGGTTCATTTTTCTTGGTCTCGGCCAGGGACAGAGTGATGCATTGGCCGATTCCTATTTCGTCCCAGTGAACCTGCTTGGTTGCAGCAATTCTTTTGTGCCAGGTTCTGTAGCCATTGAGCTTTGACGGCCAGGATCTGAAGGTGTGCTTCCAAGAAGAAATGTTGGCTTGGCTTGTTTAAAAGGAACTCTGTTGGTCTCTGCGTTTATCAGCCAGGTTGGGTCGCAGTTGCCCATGGGGCCTAGAAGGAACCGGTGGGATTTGTCGTTGGTAGGGATTAAGATTTGATTTTTGAAGACCTACAGCATATGAATAGTAATATGAGGTAATGACCCGGGGGGAGAGGCAAAAAGCAGAAACCCTAGTTTGAAGAACTCGGCGAGAAAATGAAAATGTGAAGGGATTGACTTACCATGGGGATCTCAGAGGCGTAGAACGGAGCGGAAGCCATTGGTGCTATCAAGGAGGTCGCTGATGAAGGGGTTGATGCCGATGGGATGCCGAGGAGTCGCCGGAGTCGCGTGGCTCAAGAGGCTGAATGAGGAATTGCGCAAGGAATCGGCAGCGAGAAGTTATGAGCCTGGATCTGCGCGGTTTTAGACAAACCCTAGCAAAGAAGTCGATGGGTTCCACGGAGCTAATTCCGCCACATTATATAATGAAGTGGAATTGGGGGGCATGTGTTAACAGCGGATTTTCGTAATCAGCCCGGAGAAGGAAGAGGAAACCGACGCGGAGAAAAGGGCTGAATTCGAGTCGAACCAAGTCTCGTATCGGACTCGGTAAGCGTATCGGACTGGAAGAGGCGCTACCAGGAAGAGCGTATCGACCGATACGGATTCAGTATGGTCATTGGCCGATAGAGGCTGGAAGTTGACAGAGTCAGCGTGGGCTTGGTTTGGGCTCAGGATAAGCTTCAAGGAAGTTGCCAAATAGAGATAAAGCTCGGTTTTAGGCAATTGTATCTTGTAAATTAAGTAGGTTTAGATCTGATCTTTGGCAAGAGTCTGCCACAAAGACTTGTTTGTTAGTTAGAGATAAGATCGTGTCCTACAAGGACCATGTTGTAATCTCGGGTATAAATATCCCGGTAGTATGTACATAGAAACTCTCTCACAACTCAATACAACATTCAGTTTGTTTCAATCTACTTTCGGCGCATCGCCAACCCTCGCGAGAGGTTAATCTCGACGTGTTCTTGCTTCCCCAGAGCAGAGGTAAGAACTCGTGCCCGACGATCTACATCGTCGGGGCTAGCGTGTCGCTTTAGACACGTTAAACCTCGATGATGTGATCGTCGTTTATCATGTTTTGAATGATCTTGACAAGTATTCTAATTATGCTTCGCCAGCGATTTACTCATTTTAGGGTTTGTTGCTGATTGTGGTTTAATTACTATGCTTGGTTAGATCTTTCAATACCCTTACCATCCCCAAAAGCAATCGGCGACTTGATTTTCTTTGTGTTAAGTCTCAATTCACACTTTGAGTTGCTATCGACCTTAGTCCTGTTTTGAGATTTAACTCGAAGCCTGTTTTCGGTTGTAATTAAGGATAGCACTGGGGTTTCAGCCAGTCTTACCTGATACATATGATTATTCTAAGGTTTTTATATGTGTCTGCCATCTACATGAATGGATTGATGAATATAAATGTATTTGTTATAGATTACTCTTTAGGGTTTATCTATGATCAGTATGTTTATATTGATTGGTTAGTTCATATAGATTCACATTAGAGTATTATCTAATGTAGTTAATTTTATTATTCCTTATCGGCTGATGCCATTAATTGACATCAGTATGTTGATGAAGGCCGATAAGATTAGATCCATACTTTAATCTCGCTTTATCACGAGTAAGCCGATATAGCTTTGCCCTATCGGCTGGGCCACGATAATGCGACATCGGCCTATCGGCCGATCGGTCATTGTTTTCTAACATGGTTTACTTGTTTATCTTGTTGATTGCAGATCAAATCAACTGGCACGCCCTACACATACTCAGGCAAGCCTTTGGACCTGCACTGGAGTAAAGCAAACCTCCCAGGCCGCCGTGGAAACGTGGAACCCGTTTAGTTGCAAGGCGGGTCGAAATTCTACGCCAACAGGCCGATGCACTTGTTTGCTCGAGCTGCCCTGGTGGGAGTCTTCTACATCGTTACATGCAGGGCACTCTTGGATTGATGGCAACCTCATCCCTTCGTTCCAGCAGAACCGGAAAAACTCGCACTCCTAATGAGGGTCGTAAGAGTCGTCTTGATTGGCATAGTCTTGTGCTTGTTGTTCCCGCCGTCGCTGGTATTTTCTAATCAGGCCCTCTGAGGTCTGATGAGGCCGCTTGCTGGTCCGATGGCTATTGCCATCGGCCCGGTCTGCCCGCACCATGTTGACTGGGAACGGGTGTCCTTCTATTTTCATCGGCCGCTTGGCTTCATCAATCTTGATCCTGCCTTGCTCGATGGCCGATTGAATCTGTTGTCAGAAGATCTTGCATTCATTAGTGTGACGGGACCATGTGTTGTGCCACTTGCAATATCTTCTCTTCTTGATTTCCTCAGCCGATGGCAGTATATGACCTACTGGCAGTTGAATCTGCTTTTCTTGCAGGAGGAAGTCAAATATCTTGTCGGCCTTGTTGATGTCGAAGTCGTACTTATCGTCCTTGTCGCCCTTCTTGGCCCACTGGCATGTTGTCGGCTTCTTCATCCGGGCCCACTCGGCTAGATCGACATCGGCATCTTCTTCATCATCTTCATCGGAGGCGTACTGATAGATTGTATTGATCTTCTTTGCGAACTTCTTCGCCTCCTGGAATCTTTGTTCATGGGCCGATACCCATTGTGCTAGCTGAGCTAGGCTATCGAATTCCTGAGATGAGAACCTCTCTCATATCGGCCCCAATAATCCTTGGAACGCCAAATCAGCCAATTGAGAATCGGTCAAACTGAGGCTGTAACACCTATTCCTTATGTCCATGAATCTTTGGATGTATTCTGGGACTGATTCATCAACCCGTTGCCTGATGGTAGTGAGATCAGACAGTTTCATCTCTTGTACGCTGTTGTAAAAGTATATGTGAAACTGCTTCTCTAGATCTATCCATCCTTTGATGGAATTGCAGGGTAAAGAGGAAACCCATGTAAATGCTGACCCTGACAAAGACAGAGGGAAAAATCTCACCCTCAACCCCTCTATGGCCGATGCCTCCCCACACTGTGCTAGGAATCGACTTACGTGCTCGTATGTAGAGACGTTATCTTGCCCTGAAAATTTGGAAAAGTCCGGGATCTTGTATCGGCTCAGCAGTGGCACTCTGTCGAACTCCTCGGGATACGGATGCCGATACACTGTAGAACTCTCCTTGGGTTTCAAGCCGAACT
This sequence comes from Oryza officinalis, assembly GCA_008326285.1. NCBI lineage: Eukaryota > Viridiplantae > Streptophyta > Magnoliopsida > Poales > Poaceae > Oryza > Oryza officinalis. The sequence goes on along the minus strand of BDMV01000007.1, from coordinate 33,823,720 downwards.
GATCTCGCATCACCTCGGCTATCATGTCGGCCCAGTATCCTGCGGGCTGATGTGGGAGCTCCTGGTGGTAAGACTGCTGCAGGCTCTCTGCCCGATATTGCCTAGGGGTGTACGGTTGGAAGTGATGATTTAAGTTTTGTGCGTCGTACTGCCCTGCGGTGTACTGCTGGTAGCCTTGCGGCGCGTTGTAAGCAGCTGGTTGTGCAGGGTTACTAGACATGGGGAATTGAGGTTGTCCGGCCGATGGCGGGTTGACTGGAACTTGCTGCATCGGCTCGACCACTGGTTGTTTCCCCTTCGTCCACTGTGCATATTGTTCCTCCGTGATGTGCTGGGGGCTTCCTCCCATTTGCCTGGTGAGGACCAGCGGCAAGGTTGATGCTGGTTGGGCCGATGGAGGTGGGATCGGCGCCGTCGGCTGTGGAGCCGTGCTCAGATCGGTCCTCAAAGTCCGATAAGCAGGGAACTTGTTTTCTGGCAAGAAAATCGGCCCTTGAGGCTTGTACTGATGAATGGAACCATCTAGGATTGATTTGACCGTATTGGTCAATGTGTTCACCAGGATCCCAGACTGGTTGACTAGCGTAGAATGAACTGCGGAGTCCATGCGGTCTTGCAACGTCGGCGCAGCGTTTGCTTCGTTCTTGACGGTGTGGTCGTGTGCCGCCGCCGACGTGCTGGCTTCATCTCTAGGGCTCGGCATTACCACCTTAGATTTCTGAATGAAGGTGCCTTGCCGAGTCCTAGAGTACGTCTGCAGGTACATATTTTGGAATTGCTCAACCAGCTTGTCCATCTCAGCTTTCTGCTCTTCGTTGAGCTGGTCGACGGTCACAGAGACGACGTTCTCCTCGGAGATCTTACTCTGCTTTGACATCCTGCAGTGGTCTTCTTGTTGTCGCGAACCTTGCGTTCTTGAGGTCCCACCAGTCATGCCAAAAGTGTGTTGGCGTAGAATTTAGACCCGCCTCACGACCAAACGGGTTCCACGTTTCCATGGCGGCCTGGGAGATTGTCACGCCCCGATTTTCGATCGGGATTAAAAATTACCTAATAATACATTTTCCAGAAATTTAATAAAAATTTAAAGCAATTTAAACAAGTGAAGTCTGCCGCGCCTCCCCGCGCCCCGCGCCCACTGACGGGTGGGGCCGCGGCCGAGGCGTCTCCGACTCGGCCGTCCGCCGCCGCGCCCGCTCCGCCGCTTTTCCCGCGGGATTCACCGGCCGCCGCCCCGCTCGGCCTATTTATTTTCCCCTCCCCGCCGACGCCGCCCCTCATTTTCCCCCGCTGCCGCCGCCCCTAAACCCTTAACCCTAGCGCCCGCCGCCGGTGAGTACCGCCACCGCCCCCTTTTTCCCTCCCACCCGTGCGCCGCCGCTCCGCCGCCGCCGCGTGCGCCGGCCGCCCGCATCCGCCGCGGCCACGCGGATGCTTCCCGCCTGCGCTTCCGGCCGGCCTCCGTCACCGTTGCAGCCGGAGAGCTCCTCTCTCTCTCCCATTTCCCCGTCCCCCCAGGTGCGCCGTCGCCGCCACAGCGCCTCCGCCGCCCTCGCGCCGCCGCCCTAGCCGCCAGCGCCTCGCACCGCTGCGCCCGCGTCGTCAGCTGCCGCCGGTGGCCGCCTGCCGCCGTACCGCCGCCGCCGTGCCATGCCGGGTCGGCCTAGGGTTTGGCCGAACCCTAGCCGCCCGCCCAGCCGTAGAGGCCGCCCCGGGCCGGCCCACCGCTTCCTCCGGCCCAGCGGCTGTTGGGCCGTTTGGCCCATCTCTCTCGCGAGAAGTCCATGTTGGCTCCCTCCTCGCCTCCTTTCTCTCTCCCCCTTCTCCGTTGGGCCGTCGGCCCAAATGGCCCATCTCTCTCGCAAAAGTCCACTTTCACGTCCCTCCCAGCCCTTTCTCCTCTATTGGGCCGTCGGCCTATTATCCTTTATCCACACAAAAGTCTACTTTATGTCCCCTCGGCCCTTTTAACTTTTTTCGAGGAAGTCCAGTTCACCTCCTCAAGTCCAGTTTACCTCCCTCTCAGCTTTTTTCCCTTCCCCTGCAAAGTCCATTTCACCTCCTTTTACCTCCCCGGTTCGCCGACTTTTATGTCGCCGACACTGGGCCCCCTTTGTTTACTCCAATCCACACCCAGACCACGTGGCCGCCCGCGGCTTCGCCACGTTGGCGTCCACGTCGGCGCTACCTTCTCCCTCCGATCCGCCGTGGCGCCACTCAGTGCCACGTGGTGCGTCCGCACCCGTGCGTGCGTGGACTTGGTCCACCGTGGACTGTCCGCCCCTTGACCCGTTGACACGTGGGACCCGCCGTTTCCGCGCCGATTCCCTTTGATGATGTCAGCGTAGTCCTTTCCTTTGCAAAATTAATTAATAATTGCGCAATAAATCGATTTAATTTCCAGAAAATTCATTTAAATGGCTCAAAACTTCTAAAATTCATATCTAATTCATACGAAACTCCAAATTGAGCCATTCAACTTGCAAAATTCATCTAAAATTGAGCTCTACATGTTTGTTTACTTTTTTATGTACTGTTTACTTGGTTTTTATTAGAGTTTTTCCTTGTTTTGCTGCCAGCGTGTAGATTCCGCCGTTTCGGAAGTTCGCGTTCGCGAGGAAAAGAGCTCGGATGATTGTTTGAAGAAGCAAGGCAAGTTCACACATTCCCCCTTGAGCATGTTGTACCTATTTTACGAAATGTTTTCGCATTTGCAAATAAAGTGCATGTTTTGCCTAATTACATGGGAATAGGGTTTACCTATCCGTTCCGCTTGAGCCATGTTTACTTGTTAACCGTCCTTTGTTAACTGTGGGTGATAATTTGACTAGCGTAAGTCACTTATGTTGACTTTGCTAGAATTATATATGCTTAGCCATGCTTAATTACCACTAGCTCATTTAATGGGATAATTACACTGTTTACAATTAGCTTCTAACGAGCAGTTCGCTCGAGACACCCGACCATGTTTTATTGGTCGTAATTATCCAACTAAAATATGACCTAATGGTGGGCTGTGGGTGCATGGTTTTGCTGGTCGCACCCATGGCAATTAAGGACCGGTTCATGGGAAACCCTGGAAGAATAACAGTGCTTACCACAAGCAAGAATGGGCAACTGCTGGACTCGTAGTATAGCTCTTTCCTAGCCGACGCTCCCCGGAAAGGGTGGGCGTGATGGAGTCGGTTCGGCCGGGGATATACCGGTTGATCGGCTGCCGGATTCACCAAGGCACGAGGGGGGGCTGCCCACTGCCTTTTGAGGGGTGGGGGCGAAACCTGCGGTGTGGTGCGCTTGGTTAGGAGGAGTTATGCGAAAGGTCTTGTCACGATTTCCCCCTTTGCAGTATCGTGGTGATACTTCGGGGCATGGTAACATGTGTGGAATCGTGTCTTGTGGGTACAGTTGCGCACCTCTGATCAGAGTAAAACTATTCGAATAGCCGTGCCTGCGGTTATGGGCGATCGACCAGATTCACGTGATTAGTCCCACATGCTTAATTAATTTGACTTAATGAACTGGTGTAGTTCAGGTGGAATGGTTGGGCCTGTTCAACGTGGTTGTAGCGTTGTTCGTGGAGAGTTAATATTGTCTTAATTAAACAACTATTTTACTGTTTTAAAGTGTAAAGGTTTGCAACCGCTTTTCTGCAAATAGCCACAAGCCTCCCTTTGTCTCCCCTGTGCACGTTTGCATCATTGGTGTGGCTTGTTGAGTACGGTGGTTGTACTCAATCTTGCTATTTTCCCCCTTTTCAGAAGTTTAGTACTTCTGAGTTGAAGATGAAGTTAGAGGATCAAGGCTCAGACCCCAGTTGAGTTTGCCTGTGGAGTGGAGCTGAAGCCCGTTAGGATCGTTTCTTTCGCTGCTGTTTTCTTTTCAGTGTGAGGACTAAGTGCCTCTGTTGTAAGTATTTATCGCTTTATTTACGTTTGGATCTGTTTATTGATTTGTTTTTGTGTACCCTGGTTGATGCCTGGACAGGGACTTATACACAAAATGGTCTGGAAATTTGGGAAAAATTTCCGGGCGTGACAGAGATCTGCTTAGCTCCAGTGTAGGTCCAAAGGCTTGCCTAGGTGCGTGTAGGGCGTGCCAGTTGATTTGATCTGCAATCAACAAGATAAACAAGCAAACCATGTAAGTAAACAATGGCCGATCGGCCGATAGGCCGATGTCGCATTGTCATGACCTAGCCGATAGGGCAAAGCTATATCGGCTCACTTGTAATTGTGATAAAATAAAATCAGAATATAGATCTAATCTCATCGGCCTTCATCAACATGTTAATGTCAATTAGAGCATCGGCCGATGAGGGATAAAAGAGATAAGTGCACTAGCTAATACTCTAATGCAACTTGTATGAACCAATCGACTTATATAAATATATCATCACAAGCAAACCCTAAAGAATAACCTATAACAAATGCATTTATATTTGTCAATCTACTCATACAAGTGGCAAATACATATAAAAACATTTGGTAATTACATGTATTAGATAAGACCGGCTGAAACCCCGGCGCTATCCTTAATTACGATCGAAAACAGGCTTTGGGTTAGATCTCAAAACAGGACTAAGGTCGATAGCAACTCAAAGTGTGAATTGAGACTTAACACAAAGAAAATCAAGTCGTCGATCGCTTTTGGGGATGGTAGATGCATTGAAAGATTTAATAAGCATAATAATTAAACTACCGTCGGCAATAAACCCTAAAACGAGTAGATCGCTGGCGAAGCATAATTAATACACTTACGAAAATCACCCAAAGCATGATAAACGACGATCACATCATCGAGGCTTAACGTGCCTAAAGCGACACGCTAGCCCCGACGATGTAGATCGTCGGCACGAGTTCTTACCTCTGCTCTGGGGAAGCAAGAACTCGTCGAGGTTAACCTCTTGCGAGGGTTGGCGATGCGCCGAAAGTAGATTGATTTGTGTATTGTATTGGTGAGAGAGTTTCTATGTACATACTACGGGATATTTATACCCGAGATTACAACATTGTCCTAGATAGGACACGATCTTATCTACAACTTAACAAAAAGTCTTTGCGGCAGACTCTTGCCACAGATTAGATCTAAACCTACTTGATTTATAAGATACAGTTGCCTAAAACCGAGCCTTATCTCTATTTGGCAACTTCCTTGAAGCTTATCTCGAGCCCAGACCAAGCCCATGTTAACTCTATCAACTTCCTGGCTCTATCAGTCAATGACCATATTGAATCCTATCGGCCGATATGCTCTTCCTGCTAGCGCTTCTTCCAGTCCGATACGCTTATCGAGTCCGATACGAGACTTGGTCCGACTCCAACTTAGCCGCCTTCTCTGCGTCGGTTTTCCTTTTCCTCTCCGAGTAGATTACAAAAATCTGCTTTAACACATGCCCCCCAATTCCGCTTTATTATATAATGTGGCGGAACTTACCGAGGAACCCATCGACTTCTTCGCTAGGGTTTGTCTGAAAACCGTGCAAATCCTGATTCGCAGCCCTCCGCCGCCGATTTCCTCCGCACTTCTTCGTTAGCCACTTCGCGCTTTTCAACCTCGGCGACACCTCGACGTCCCATCGGCATCGACCCCCATATTGGTGACCTCCTCAAGTTCATCAATGGCCTCCTTGCAGTTCTACGCTTCTGAGATCCCCGTGGTAAGTCAATCCTTCCTGAGTTCACATTCTCGTTTTCCCGCCGATATGCTCTTCCTGCTAGCGCTTCTTCCAGTCCGATACGGTTACCGAGTCCGATACGAGACTTGGTCCGACTCCAACTTAGCCGCCTTCTCTGCGTCGGTTTTCCTTTTCCTCTCCGAGTAGATTACAAAAATCTGCTGTTAACAAATTCTAAACATATTTTTTATGTTTTATTCTTATTTTCATTGTATTCTTTTAATTTTTTAATTTTTAATGTACTATTCTTATTTTGTATTTTATAATTTATTACTTTTCATTTATAATTTTTTATAAGCCTATATATTTTTTTAAATTTATATTTTTTATATTTTTATGTGGAGGGGCTGACAGGTGGGCCCAGCCTGTCAGCCCTTCCATAGATAACGTCGTTCGGCGACGGGGGCGACAGCGGCGGTCAGCGCGACGGCGGCAACTAAAGATGCCGCGTGGTCGTGGAGAAGGGAAGGAAGCGACACGTGGGTCGGACTAGGCGTAGGCGGTGGCGGCGACGACGGACGCAACTTCTGGTGGCGAAGGAGATTTCCGGTGGTGGCGGCGGCGACGATGACGACGCGATGTATGGTCGACGGAGACAACGGCGCGACTGGTACGGCGAGATCGAAGACAATGAAATTGCTAAGTGTTGGATCGGTGCGCTCGAGAAGACGAAGTGTTGGTATATATATACCCAACTCTTTACTCCTGATTGGTGTAAAGAACCGGGACTATAGAGATCTTTAGTCCCTATTCGTATCGCCAACTGGAACTAAAGATAGTATCTGTGGTTTGGAACCGGGACTAAAGATCTTTAGTCTCGGTTCTTTACACCAACCGAGAGTAAACATGCTTTCTCGCTATTTTCAAATTTTTTTGGTCCCAGCTATGGATAAGAAACGGGACTAAAAAGAATTGGAATACATTTAGAAGAATACATTTATTAAAAATAAAGTCCCAATTAAGTGCATTAAAAATAAAAGAAAATCATAAAAGTAATGAGAATACATTTAAAATAGTTTAAAATTTTAATAAAATTTTAAAAATCATATATAATTAACCTATGCCCGATTAAGTGCATTAAAAATATAAAAAAGTATAAAAATAATTAGAATACATTTAAAATAGTTTAAAATTATAATAAAATTTTAAAAATCATATATAATTAACCATGCCCGATTAAGTGCAATTAAAATATAAAAAAGTATAAAAATAATTATAATACATCTAAAATAGTTTAAAATTATAATAAAATTTTAAAAATCATATATAATTAACTCATGCTCGATTAAGTGCAATAAAAATATAAAAAGTATGTAAATAATGAGAATACATTTAAAATAGTTTAAAATTGTAATAAAAAATAATATGAAAACATTTATTCTTAACTTCTGTGAACTTGGGTTTTTTCAAACTTTCAACCACAGTACTTCTTTCATTGCCAAAAATAGCAAATCAAATTAATTTATATCGTGTATACACCAAGGTAGTAGATATTATTTAATTACATCGGACAAACATCGAGGTAGTATAAATAATTACATCGGACAAACACCAAGGTAGTATAAATAATTTACATCGTCCGTACAATCAATCTCACATCGTGATGGTTGACCTTACGTACTTTCTCCTTACAATTGTTCTTTCGCTATGATCGTTGCGTAAGGGGTGTTCTCATTTGATAGGAGGATGCTTGGGTCAACCATCACCGCGAACAGAGGTTGCCCGTCAAACTTATCCTCGTCAATCTTATCCTTGACTCCGATGATTTTTCTTTTTCCTAGGAGAACCATGTGGCGCTTTGGCTCATCGGGCCCTTTCCCCTTCTTTGATTTGCTAGACATGTCTTTCACATAGAAAACTTGCATTACATCATTGGCTAGGATTAATGGTTTGTGTGAGTATCCAACCTTGTTAAGGTCAACTGTTGTCATCCCGCAGTCATCAAACATTACGCCTTCACTAGTCAGCCTAACCCATTGGCACCAAAACATAGGGACCTTCAAAGGTCCATACTCGAGTTCCCATATCTCGTCAATGGCATCGTAATACGTGCTCGTTGTCCCATCGTATCTCTTGGCATTGATACGAACAACACTGTTCTGGTTCGTGCTCTTTTTGTCTTGATCTCTTTTTGGCATATCCTTGGAATGTTGAGATTGAGCAAGATGGTCCCCTCACCAAGAAGACTAGTTGTTAGTCAATCGTCTCGTTACTCATGAGATGTTGTTGCAACCAAACGGGAAAAATATCAATGTGATTTTAGATTTGTGAATTTCTTCTCTTTCATGCTTATTATTCCCTTTATATTCAACAAGTATCCAAACGGTACCTTGATGCTCTCCAAGCATTCAAACATACTTTGTTTTTCTGCCTTGCTCAGTGTGTAGCTGGTTGGACTCAAGTAATGGCTTCCTTTCTTCTTCAGTTCCGGATGAAGGCCATCTCGTTGTTTCATATGCTTGAGATCATTATGTGTTTCAAATGTATCTTTTGACTTTCCATGTACACCTAGGAAGCCTAGTAGGTTGACGCAAAGGTTCTTAGTATGCATCACGTCGATTGCGTGGCGGACCTCTAAAACTTCCCAATAGGGTAACTCCCAAAAAATAGACTTCTTCTTCCACATCGCCACATGACCATCTTTAGTTGCAATAGGTTGGCTACCAGATCCCATTCCAAATACTACTTTTAAATCTTTCACCATAGCAAACACAGTTTTTCCGTTACGATGTTTAGTCTTAGTACGGTGGTCTGCCTTCTGTTTAAAATATTTGCCTTTCTTTCATACAGGGTGTCTTGCAACAAGAAATCGACGATAGCCCATGTACACAACATTCCTACAATGTTTCAAATACATACTGTTAGTTTCATCCATACTGTGGGTGCAAGCCCTATACCCCTTGTTTGATTGTCCCGATAGGTTGCTAAGTGCAGAACAATCGTTAATGGTTACGAACAGCAACGCTCGTAGGTTAACTTGCTCCTGTTTGTCCTCATCCCACACAGGGACACCTTCTTTCTTCCACAGCAGTTGCAGATCTTCAACCAATGGTCTTAGGTACACATAAATGTCGTTACCAGGTTGCTTTGGGCCTTAAATAATAATCGGCATCATGATGTACTTTCGCTTCATGCAAAACCAAGGAGGAAGGTTGTAGATACATAAGGCCACAGGCCAAGTGCTATAATCGCTGCTCATCTCTCCAAATGGATTTATGCCATCCGTACTTAAACCAAATCTTATGTTTCGTGCATCCTTTTGGAAGTCTTCAAATGTTCTGTCAATGTTTCGCCACTACTAACCATCGGCGGGGTGTCTCAACATCCCGTCTTGTTTATGTTCTTCTGCATGCCAGCGCATTATTTTAGTATGCGTTTTGTTTCTGAATAAACGCCTCAGCCGTCGTATTATATGGAAATACCACATCATCTTAGCTGGAACTCTCTTCTTCGAAGGCTGTCCGTCAACATCACCGGGATCATCTCGTCTAATCTTGTATCGTAGTGCCATACAAACTGGGCATGCTTCTAGGTTCTCGTACTTCTCATCACGAAAGGGGATAGAATAATTCGGACATGCATGTATCTTTTGGACTGGACGATAGAATAATTCGGACATGCGTGTATCTTTTGGACCTCCAGTCCTAGAGGGCAGACTAACTTCTTAGCGTCGTATGTTGTTTCGGGCAATTCGTTTCCCTCCGAAAGAATATTCTTTACGAATTTCAATATCTCGCCAAATGCCTTGTCAGTCACACCTTTTTTTGGCCTTCCATTGCAAGAATTTTAGCATGGTCGCCAACTTTTTGCGCCCCTTCTCGCAACCTGGGTACAAGGACGTTTTGTGGTCCGCTAACAACTGACGGTACACTGAGAAAGACCATACGCGCTCATACACATATAAATCATATATGAGGAGATTGTTGTTGAGCTCACAAATCTCTATGACCATTTCTTAAAAAAATTGGAACTATAGTTTTTCATGAATTATCTTTATTTTAAATATGTTTATAAGTTTTTTGAAAACTGTAAACATATTTTTAATGAATTCTTTTTATTTCTAACGATTTTAATGAGTTTTAAATGGACTTAATCAGAGCCATGGTTAATTATATATAAATTCTAGAAGTTTTAAAAAATTGTAAATATATTTTTTCATGTATTGTTCTTATTTTCATTATTTTTAGAAATTTTTTAAAGTTCTAAATATTTTTTTAATGCATTCTTCTTATTTATAACTGTTTTAATAATTTTTAAATGGACTTAATTTTCTATTCCTCTGTCTTCATTTTCTATAATTTTTCTTTGTGGTCTTTTTTTAACATTTTATTCAAATGTATTTGAAATTATGAAGTACCCTTATTTTCTCTAAAATTTTTTTCTCTCTTATCTTTTTCTATATACCTTTTTGAGAGAGAATGACGTATAGAAACATAGCTAGAAATGTAATATGTTAACCATACATCAATAAAGGATAAAGTTGCTAACCTTTTAGGTCCCTTCAATTTATGTAATATCACCAAAATATTTTCACAAGAAATTTTGGCAGCATCTCTCTTCCTCCTCTTCCTCTTGGCAGCAATGACTCGGGTTAGAGGAGGAAGAAGGCATACAAAAAGTAAATTATCTTTAGTACAAGTTGGTGTTAACAACCGGTACTAAAAATCAATGTAATCTTTAGTGCCCGGTACTAAAGTAGGTTGGTATTAAAGTATTGATCTTTAGTACCGGTTTGTGTTACCAATTGGTACTAAAGAGCCTAGGGGGCCTGACACGGTCTGACAATTATGAACTAGTACTAAAAACAATCTTTAGGTCCGGTATTACCAACCGGTACTAAATATTATACAGTGTCGAAAGGTTTTTTAACCGGTACTAAAGAACATCTTTAATACCGGTTGATAATAGATCCGAGAGATTTGTTTTTTCGGGTATCACAACGAAAGATCAGTTCTTCAGTAGTGTGAGGTATAAATACATTAATCAATATATTCATCATGTTGGGCCTATGGAAAAATTGTGCTTTTCTCGTACGAAAATTTTCTAACATGTATCACCGGGAAGCGGTAAGATATATGGTAAAAAATGATTTGTTTGAAATGGAAAAAACAGTTACTGCTGGTTACTGGCCAATTAGTTGTAACCAGTAGCATGCCCGTGCTAATGCTACGGCAATATTGATAATATCAATGTAAATTAAACAACAAACAGACCTAGCATTACTAGGCTAAAACTCTATTGGAAGATTGGCAACTTAATCAGTTCACACGAATACAGGGAAAAGTAGCCAGAGTAACAAATATACAACCATATTCATCGAGTAAGGGTAGATCATCACCAATACAAATGCATATACATTTTTTTATACAACTAACATCCTCATCTATACAGATGACTTGATGCATTGTTTTGTATACTCAAATGGATGGATGGAGAAAAAGAAGAAAAAAACCATACTAAGCCTTCTTTTTATATCTATATATTCTCATCATTCTCTGAAAAATAAAAAGGCCAATTCCCATTCACTCATTTCCAATAATTTATTTGAGTAAAACATATTAAAATTAGCACTTAATATTGAGTTTAGATACTATTATATGGTGTTGAAAAAGACACTATACTCAACTTCACATACTATAAACCTATTTTTATGTCTGAAATGAGACCCCCAGGGTTTATTAAACCTGAATTAAGCTACAATACATGCTGACGAGAACAAACGAAAAAACCTTAACAAACTACTACAGAAGATAATAACTGTATGAAGTCAAGAACTTCCATATTTATTGACACAGAAAAATAGAAGGATAGCCTACCAATGTAACTAAACATTATAATCGATTCTCAACACAAGAGCATTTCTCAACATGGGATTTACAGATTCATGAAGGAGCAGGAAGACTGCTCAGTAAACACAGTTTAGTTTTTTACCATACAAAACATACAAATATTCAGAGTTTAAGACAAAAAGAATTCAGGTATTAGTTTCACTCATAAGTAGGTAGCCAGTAAACTTTAGGCAAAAAAGCTTCAATGCTTCCAGTTTGACTGACACATTCGATGCTTCATCGATCTTTTTCACCAAAAATCACTTCGCTGTAGCGGCATTGGCTGCTGCAGAATGCTTTCTTATATCTGAAAGATAAATAAGGGTGAACCAGGAAATGATTATCAAGATGTGATAAACATGTGTGACATATGATAGTGAGCACAAGACAATATGATGATTCAATCAGATAAGTACTATATGTTGATGAGTTGTCGAAAATCGCTGTCCTAAAAGACTCATTAATAAAGGGATTTTATAAAAAAAGGCAACTAATTAGCCCAAAGTATCCAAGAACTCAGTTGTTAGTACAAACTACGGGAGGAAAATACCTATTGTCCATCTCATATTCACTAGGCATCCTGAACTGAATGATACGAAAACGTCACGGTTAATTAAAAAAATTGAGGGTTGGCAAGTAATGACTGACAAAGATTGGGAGCCAGATGTTATAGCCTGCATATCAATCAATGTTGAGTTAGTGACTAAAAAACAGAAGAGCCAATATGTAACTACAACCTGAGATCAATTGATGTCACTGATTGGCTCACAATGACAGCAGTGCAGTATCAAATACTTTAAAAGCTAATTGCTGAGGAACAGAGTTTGAGTTCCTTGTTCCAGACAAGGGTTCAAGTTGGCTTTGATCACCAAGGTTTGCACTTTCTGCGTGCAGCAAATATGTGGTGAAATCTGTCACAAATTTATGTGCAGCGCAAGCAGACGAATAAGAACTTGAATAAGTTGCCAACAAATCATCAGAAATTAGGGAGAAATGTGATTACTACTACCTGTTGCCCAAGGATCCGGACTATACAATTTTGGCATGTCCCTGAACACAACCATGCCCAACTGCAATATAGAACCAGGAGTTACAGAATATGCTAAAAAGGAAAGTATATACAATAAAATACAGCTTGCAGTTTTGGGATATTACTACCTACTTCTCTCGAAAGTGGCCGGATGAGAAGCACTTTATGTAACTCGTATTTTTCCATGAAACATTGAAAGTAAGTACTGTGTCAGTAGTGCAAGAAAAACAATTCATGAATGGATTTTGCTGCTCATTTGATACGTAGTATAACTGAGACACACATTAACAGATCAATTTGTTAAGCTATGTATTCAGTTCAATTTGGGAAGCACAGTTGAATATCTAAAGTATAAACTGTATAATCGAGAATTTAGATGAGAAATTTAGAAGCACCTGCATCCAATGTACTTGCAAGGACACGAAACTAACAGAGGAAGCAAATACCTCATAAAATTTTGTCACTGTCTCTGGAAAGATCCCATTCTCAGATGGACAACCAACTAAACTCAGTAATGTAGTAAGAAAATTCATCTGCATAGAGCTGTGCATCGTATACTGCACTGAAGTAGAAGAAAATTCATCTGTACACATCACTGACCATGATGTCTCCATTCCATTGTCAATATTTGACATCACACACTCAAGGGAATGAAGTAAAAGAAAATTCATCTGCACACATCATGGAAACACAGTGTTTCCATGCCATTCTAAGTATTTGAGAATTGAGATCACACACTCGAGAAAAACAGGGAGGGAAAGGAGATGAAATTAGTTTTACCTTCGAAAAAGGGGTGGAGGAACCGAGGATGAGGATAGGGAGTAGGGTGTCGGCGGACTGAATCAAGCATGCTATGGGCACAGGAGGTCTCGTCGGCGCCGTGTATGCTGCAAGATCGGTCACCTCGGATGAGGAAGATCGATGCTGCCGGGATCAGCTCGCCATAATCTGTGTGGCCTTGCCGCGGGAGGATTGCCACCACCAGGGTCACTTCATGTGAGGAAGATCGCTGCTGCCCGGATCGGGTTGCCGCAGCCCGCAACATATGTGTCGCCTTTTTGCGGGGAGGATCACCGCCGCCGGGATCAACTCACTGCCGAACTGCAGAGAAGGCCATGTGGCCTAGACGTGGAGTCGAGGACCTGGTCCCCTCCCTGTCCATCACAGTTCTGGTTTCATTGCTGAGCCGAAGATGGTGCCAAGGAATAGGGATTGCGAAATGCCGCGGAGACGGGATGGTCGGCGGCGGCACCTAAGGGTGAGAAGGAAGGAGATCAACGACGGGAAGGCCCTTGCGACGGGGAAGAAGCGGGGAGCCGATCTGCAAGGGCGAGTGTGTGGCTGACGGGATGGGGGCGCAGAGCCGTGGGGTGAGGTTGGCGGTTGGCGGAGGAGGGTGTGCGAAGGAAAATGGGGAGGAGATTGCTTTGCGTCTGCGTGGAAGGAAACCGAGTGATGAGCACGTGTGCGATCTCCGCCTAGGGAGTGGTGACCCCTGTGTGTCTGATCTCCTCCTGGGTGACCCCGCGTGTGCGGTCGTTGGATCTGATGTGTCGGATGATTTTGAGCCGTTGAATTTGATGAATGAGTAATGTATGTATAAGACTCAACCAATCGTTTGATAACTGCCACTAATTATTGCTAACCATCCGCTCACCCATAAATGTTGGGAATGATTTGAACAGTGCAAGGAGGTCATGTGAATAATCCATGCATGTATATTGTGAAAATCATAAAATTTATATTTGTTTATTATTCGCTAGCACGGGGTAGCTCATCTTAATCGGGTGGCAAGCCTCATCTGTGTCGGGAAGGGGTCCCGTCACGATCCAAAGGTCACTGATGTGAGAAGTCATTTGTATCGGGTATTTTGCCGTCACGGATGACAGTTATCTTTATCGGGCCAAAACTAAATCCCATCACCGATAGGTTTGACCCAACAGATAAGTCAAACTAGGGCCAAACTAGGGCCCGTCACCGATGAGCTCATCCGTGACGAGCTCATACTTGAACCTGACAAAGATGACTAGGTCACCTTTGTCGGTATGGTATGGCGCCCGTCACGGATGATTCATCTCAATCGAGCTTAAGCTTAAGCCCATCACGGATGAGCTCATCTCAATCGGACTTAAACATAAGACCGTCACGGATGAGTATTTAACCCCAAAAAAATTATTTTTTGGCTAGCCTCAGGCCTTTGCTAGCCATGCCCGCTGCAAAATGACAAAAACAGATATATATATTCCCTTTCCCAGCAACCCCATTTACACAACCATTCACAGCAATTCACAAATCAAACATATATTCAGTGATCACACATCCACATTCACACATCCATTCACATCCATTCACACATCCATTCAGTGATCACCAAACCGCCGATATGCATCTTCAAGAGTTAAGCATCAAAACCTACAAAACCGAGTTATAAATTGGAACAAAATGTAATTAGCATTGCAAGTATATACAAAAACATTAGGCCAGATTATATTACATATAATATATACATAAATGGTACATAATCACATGTCTTTGACAAGCATTGAAAAATGTTCAACCATTTAGAGATGAGCTAGCTACGACTGTATTCTAAAGCTTTCTTTGGTTGATAACATTTCATCTAGTATGAAACATACTAACTCCTCTCTAATGACTTCGAAGTTGTGATGTGGAATGTTAAAAAAAATTTCCTACATGTGAGATGCCAAGTTAGTGTATATGTATATATTTTGAAGTACTTAGCATATATAGGCGTATATACAATTCACACAATTGAAGCACAAACCTCAAGGTTGAGCAATGTCACCTTTTCGATAAGGCCCTCATGTTATGGCACATGTGGAACCCACACTGGTCGCCAACTTGTTGATGGCATGAGAAGCCTATTTTGTGAGTGAGGTTGGGTTTTCCTTCCTTATGCCTTCCGCCTTTTTGCACATATGGGTCCCACGCGTCGTTTAATGTATCTTTAATTCTCAACCAATTGTATGTTTTCTTATCAATTTTGAAGTTAAGGTAGCATACCATACTCCATTTTGGCACTAAGACCAGAAGAATCCAATGGTTCCTGCGGCATTAATATATTGCAAGTTAAAAACTAAAGCTTTACGTGTCATGGATTTGCATCTAATTAGAGTACACACTTACTGTTGATTATAGGCATACATAATGAACTCTTTGTCCTGGCGAGCCCACAAGCAGTCCTTGATATATTCTGTCATCCTTTCTCAATCGTGTTCCAGATTTGTCACGTTGACCATAGATGAATCGAGTAAGGCGACATCCGCTGCACGTCTTTGAATATGCTTCCAAGATAATCTACAAGCAAGACAAAGACCTGTATAAGCATAATATATGGATTGTTATTACCATATTTTGTACACAACAATACTTACAATGAGTAGCACTTAAGAAGATTGGTGTCCACCGCTCGCAGCCTATAGAGGTCAAATAAATCTGCAAAGTCTAACACAATATAGGCTTCTAGCCCAAGAAACGGCTGTGGACCGTGATAGCCCGTCATAGAGGTTTCTCTATTCTTCCTCCTTGTGATGGTCTTCTCTATGTAGTACCCGTGCAACTCCTTGCAAGCAGGGCCCATCTTCGCTAAGTCATGGTCTTCAACCAAAGGCATGCCTAATTCGAAGGTGGCAGAGGAGGAACTGATGGCGCCTTGCCCAGATCTAGCTTTTTTGGAGCCAAAAGCGAGGCTTGTAGCTTTTCTTTTCCTTTCCCCCTTCCAACAGCTGTTTTTGCTCGTTTTTTCAAATGGAGAAGACTACGCCTTCCTGCTCTTTTTGATAGGAGGGGAATGTTAGGCATGTTGTCGGCCTTCATACGATCATCCCAAAATCCGTATCATATTGCAATGAATATCTTCATCTTGTTCTTCAATGGCAGGAGGGGCCGAAGGAAGAGTTGGAGTGGGTATTGGCAGCAGACGAATACTAGATGCATTATTTGACCTAGGAGTCATCTTTATCTTAATGAGGTCCTTGGGCCATTGGATAAAGGTCTCACATGCAGCTTCTAGGGTCAAAATTTCGTCATTTGGTGGATGTTGCAGAGTCTAGCTGACCCATTCGGGCTTGACCATGTCCACCTGTACTTTAGTCTGCCCAGCCATCAGTTGCGCCCCATGCACTCGAGTTTCCGGCGTAGGCTTGAATGCAACACCCTCGGTGGCTGGAACTATAAATGTTGGTGTCACCCTAACTACTAGGGTGCACTATGTGGTTCCTTGCGATAGATTAATCCATGTTCTTAGAATATGATATAACATGTGGATTTGTTAAGACAACATATGCATTGTTTGTTGGTTTTACCGTTATGTGGTCGACTGCAGCAGAGCCCGGTGGTTGTTCTATCACCGACTCAGTTGATGCGCAACTGTTACGCCTTGGCGTGGGGCTTGCTTCTACTCTTGGAGCAGCGATAGGGTCAGTGTTTTGTTGCTGGAGCTCACCCCTTATGCGTACACTCGTTGATCTTCGGAATTAGGGAATGTAACTATCCCATCGCTGTTCTTAACAACCCTTGCCGTTGCTCAATTCCTTGCCCGTTCGTCCGGGATATCAGCAAATGGTGGCGGGGTGTTAGATTGCATAGCAGCGTCATCCTTCCTCTGCTATTCATCTTGCTTCCCGCTATATCCTCCGGTGCCAAGCCGGTGCGGGTGCTAATTTCTAGCCTATAGTGCCCTAGCGGCCTCGCTTTTTGCTCGGGACTCGAGGGTTGATTTGCAAGCATGAAACTCACCCCACACGGTTTTGGTGATCCACGGGTATGTCGCATATGGTATTGGCTAGTTGGGGTTGAGGACGTACTCGTCGACCAGCTTTGTCTTGAAATTTTTCCAAGCGGTTCCCATCTTTTGGAAAGCACGACGCTTGAGCCTTTGCTCATCCTCTTCAGGATATTCGAAGCTCTGCTTGAACTGCACCCAAGATTCCTCCTTTTCTGCAACTGGGACAAGCTTGACATCATCGACCAAAATGGTGAAGTGCCGCCTTCCTAGCACCCCATATACCGATGCAAACTTCTTAATAACTTTGGCGGGTGCCGCCGGGAATCCTAGCGCGTTGAACTCTGTTATGGTCATTCGTTTCTTAAAAATCTTATTTTGGGTCCTAGGGTTTTGGGTCAATGTGGTCCCACTAGTTGTCACAAATATTCTCCTAAATCACAAATACTATCCTAAATCACAAATTTTCTCCTAAATCACAAATACTATCCAAAATCACAAATAATATCCTAAATAACAAATGTATTCCTAAATTACAAATATTCTCCTATATCACTAATATAGTCCTAAATCACAAATATTATCTTAAAATATTAATAAATCACAAGATATTTTCATGCATTTCAATAAACAAAAAAAAGAAGCAATATATGCAAACCGACGGTGGCTCGGTGGTGGTGGTGGAGGCGGTGGATGCCGGCGCACGGGTCCTGGGCATAGTGGAGGCGGTGGTCGCCGGGCGCGGTGGAGGCGGTGGTCGTCGGCGGCGGAGGAGGAAGGGGTCGGTGGTAGTCGGCGGTGGAAGCGGTGGTCCCGGGCACGGTGGAGGCGGCTCGGTGGAGGTGGTGGCGCATTGGAGGCGGTGGAGGACGAGGAGGCGGTTCTTGGTGATGAGTCACGAAGACGATGGCGCGGTGGCCCAACTAGAAGACGATCGACGACAAAACATGAAGGAGGCGAGTAGGCGGCGCTAGGGTTTTTGCTTGTGGCGGCGGTGAAATTTTGAGAGGAGTGTGTAGATCTGAGAGTAAAAGACCCCTAGTCTTCATGTGGTCAAACCATATCTGTAACAGGGTTCAACTCAAGTTAAGCCCGATTGAGAGATCATCCGTGATGGGCTTAAGTTAAAGCCTGATTGAGATGAGCCATCCATGACGAGCTTAAGTTAAAGCCCGATTGAGATGAACTCATCCATGACAGGCTTAAGTTAAAGCCTAATTGAGATAGCATTTTTCCATTTTCTAGTAATTACTTTTATTTGTGTTTGCTCTTTCATAGTTGACCATTGTTGACTTTCCTTATTCCTTAGAAGGTTTGGTTTGGACTTTTTATTTTTCCTTATTCCTTATTAAGTGGGAGTGTGGCATATGCTTTATGCCTTTTCAAGCTGAAATTTAAACAAAATTTAAAAAGCAACACAATCTTGTAGGGTATTACATAGCAAGCCCGATTGTGAAAACATTATACCAAAATACTTCTTTTCTCGCACCCAAATAACAAACCATTGTTGACTTTTCCTTATCAAATGATACTAAATAGCAAAATACTTCATTCATTACAAGAAATTGCAAATCAAATTAATACAAAGTCTTCAGTTACGGATATGCCTTCCATATGATCTGAACGAGCATATGCCACATCCTCTTTGGGATCATCGTCAAGGTCAATATGAGGTCTTACATGAAGATTCTTGTTGTATTCTTCTTCATCGATGACATTGTCAACCCCATCAATTCTTCGCTTGCCATCCCTAACGATATGTAGCTTCTTGTTTGCAGGGTCTTTTATGTAGAAAATCTACTCAACCTACTTTGCAAGTATGAATGGTTTGTCGGCGTATACAATCTTGGCTAGATCTACTAAAGTGAAACCTTCTTTGTTGACTTTGACACCAGTGCGTATATTCACCCAACGGTAACGAAACAAAGGGACTTTGAACTTCACGTAGTTCAGCTCCCAGATCTGCTCTATGTGGCCGTAGTATGTGTTCGACCCAGATTGATCCTGAAATGCATCTTTACGGACTTCGCTGTTTTGCACTGTGCTTTTGTCATCTTGTTTGATGGCGTAAAATGTGTATCCATTAATATCATATCCTTGCCATGTGTCAACATCCCAACACGGTCCCGCCGCCAACGACCGTACTGTTTCATTTGGGCCATCGGTCGACCTTGTAATACGATTCTTGAACGATTCGTTGAAATGAAAGTTATGTTCTCTATTTATCCACATATCCGATCACCCCAAGTTCTTCTATCGGATTTTCGCTAAATACTTCTCAAAGTATGGGACAACTTCTGCCATATGTTGGAGCACAGCGAAATGGGCCAGCGCATAGGAGGCTTGATCGGGCACAATTCTTTTCCTACCTATTGTGCCAACACCTGACAACCTTCCTTCATGACGAGACACTGGAACTCCAATAGGATCGGTCTCGGACATGTAATCGACGCAAAACTCAATAACCTCCTTGGTTGTGTAACCTTTAATGATGCTCCCTTCCGGTTTTGCTCTATTTCGAATGTACGACTTCAGAACTCCCATGTACCTCTTGAACGGGTACATTTCTCTTAGAAAAGCTGGGCCGCATAATTTTATTTGCTTCACAAGATGAACAGGGAGATGAATCATGATATCAAAGAAAGACAGTGAAAAATACATCTCTAAGTGATAGAGGGTATTGACAATATCGGCCTACAACCCATCTAGATCATGGGGATCTATAACCTTTTGACCGATTGCATTGAAGAAGGCACAAAGATGCATGATCATGTGGCGGACTTTGGGTGGAAAAATAACTCTTATTGTAATTGGTAAGAGCTATGTGATTAGCACATGGCAATCGTGAGACTTCATTCTATACAGTTTTAGATCTTCCAATGAAACATACCTACTTATCCTTGCTAAATAGCCCAATGGAACTTTAATATCTTTTAAGCAGGATAACATTGCGATCTTCTCATCCTTCGACAAGGTGTGGCAAGCAGGAGGGAGGTACACTCTTCCTGTGTCTACATCAGTTACAAGCATGAGTTCGCTGCAAATATTCATTTCCTGTAGATCAAGGCGCGCGTTCAACTCATCCTTTGTCTTTCCAGGAATCTTCAGCAGAAGGCCGACCAAACTCACACACATTCTTTTCAATGTGCATGAGATCAATGCAATGACGGACCTCAATATCCTTCCAGTAAAGTAGTCGCCAAAATATGGATTTTTTCTTCCACATACCGTTGACCTTGGCATTACTACGTTTTCTTTTCTTCCCAAACTCATTAGTTATGTCCTTCACCATGTCGTGGACCTCACCTCTGGACAAATCCTTAGGAGCAGGTTGAAGTTCTCTCTTACCGTTGAAAATTTTCTTCTTTCTTCTAAATGTGTGACGTAGCAGGAGCCATCTCCTATGACCCATGTAAACCATCTTTCGTGATTTCTTCAATCACCTACTACGTGTATCTTTCATACAGTCGGATCAAGCCTTCTTTCCTTTAACAGTTTGTCTAAAAAGATTATCAAGTGCGGGATAGTCATTAATGGTGCAGAACAGTAGAACTTGTAGCTTGAAGTTTTCCTGATCATAGGCATCCCAAGTTTCCACACCTTTTTTCAGAGAATCTCAAGAATAATCAATAATAGGTTCCAAGAACACATCAATATCATTGCCGGGTTATTTCGGTCATTGGATTAACAAGCACAACATAATGTATTTACTTTTGAAGCACAACCATGGCGGTAGATTATAGTTTGCAATGAAAACTGGCCAAGTGCTATGAGAACTGTTCATGTCTCTGAAAGGATTCATGCCATCCGTACACAAACATATCCTCATGTTTCTAGGGTCAGCTGTGAATTCTGGGTGTTTTCGATCGATATTCCTCCATTGAATCGAATCTGCAGGGTGTATTAGCATACCATCGTTTCTTCTCTATGTGGCATGCCAACGTACTAACTCCGCTTCCTTGGGATTGGCAAAGATTCTTTTGAAACGATCAATAATAGGTAGATACCACACAACCTTTGTCGGATCACCACGCTTGAACTTCTTTCCTTCGTCAGCACTTTTCTTTCGCTTGTATTGCAAAGCGTTGCAGACAGGACAAATATATAAGTCCGTATATTGCTTGTGGTATAATATGCAGTCATTTGGACAAGCGTGAATTCTACGGACCTCTAACCCCAAGGGACACAAAACCTGCTTTGCTTCATATGTCATCTCAGGCAATGTGTTCTCCTCAGGAAATATGGCTTTCAATATTCCCAAAAGATCTGTGAAACTCTTGTTTGTTCATTCACTACTTGCCTTCAGCTTCATTAGGTCCAAGGTAGCTGACAATTTGGTGTGTTTTGCCTTGCATCCGGCGTATAGCAGTGTCTCTGAGTCACGGACCAACCTGGTGAACTTCATGGAATCTCTCTCGTTGTAAGCTGGGTCCTCAACATCACGCAACATGTCTTGCAGCAGATCGTGTTCCACATCAACCATTTCACCGCCCAATGGAGAAGGTACAAACATGTCATGCTCATCTTCATCTTTCTGATTTTGTGCACCACTTTTGTATGCAGCTGCAACATTGTCAACTGATTCTTACTCTCCATGCTTCACCCAATATGTGTAGCCATCCATGAATCCTTAACGTATCATATGAGCATATACGTTCACTCTGCTATCAAGCATCATCTCATTTCTGCAATCTGCACATGGACAACACATGTAATCGTTGTTTCTTCTTTTCCTGTCCTCCTCCTTGGCATTTATAAAATTTGAAACGTCACTTCTATACTTTTTGCTATGTCGCACAGTTTCATATATCCAACTTCAGTCCATCGCTATAAAAGTGAACAAATATTAGATAAACATTTTATAAGATAAGTATTACTAAATTTATGGGAATTGATTAGTATTTTTGAATTACTTTTATGAATTTTCTATTTTTCTTGGACAAAAAGACAAAAATCGCACCCTCAACCTCCCACCAAAATAGTGAACAATGGGATAACCATTTCCTAGGCAGTTGGAGTATTTATAGTGTGTAACAAATATCGGTAACGGTCAACGAATGGACATCGATGACGGGTTCTGCAACTATCTTTATCGGGTCTAAGTTTGCGTCCGTCACTGACGACAACCATCGGTGACGGGCCTAATTATTATCTTTATCGGGCCTAAATTTGAGACATAGATTTAGGGCCCGACAAAGATTACAAAGCATATCTTTGTCAGGCCTAAAAATAAGCCCGTCACCGATAGGTCTCATTGGTGACGGGCTCGAAATACATGCATATGGATAATGTCTGTACGAGTATATCTTTGTCAGTGTTTATTTCGGCCTGTTAGAGATGATGACGCTGTGATGGTCCACACGCTCCTGACACAGGAATGACTATTACAAATAAAAGGTTCTGTACCAGTGATTATGAGTGTAATCAGCTTACTATACTGAATCCCTTCGAAGAAAAATTTACTATACTGAAAATCAAATTTATATTTTTCTTTCTAAGAAAATATGTTTCGAACGCACGGGTAACTAGTATGTACATATATAGCGTGTATTGTCTAGTCGACCATATCAGACTTGAGCCAATTGGCCTATCAAACTTTGAATATCAATTTTTTAAAAAATATATAGTTTAACATCAAAAGAAATGCTTTTATAATTATATATGTAGTTCACATGTTTTAAAACTATATGAATTTGTAGAATTTAATAGTTAAAGTTAATTAGTAATGTTTGATTTAAGACAAAGTTAAAACAATAAGTAATTTGAAACATAGGAAGTATTTGTTCTAGTACGTACATTAGTAAATTAAGCTCGTCTTTTTATTTCTTCCAGTCAGTATAGGGAGAAATCTTGAAACCATATGGACAATAACACAGCCGTAAAAAGGGTTATCATAGACTTTATAAGCACAATCACACTACTACAAAAAACTCTTTTGGTGCCGGTTGCCAACCCCACATAGGTGCCGGATTTGCAACCGGCACCTAGCTTCCGGCACCTATGACTATCGTCAATGGTGCCGGTTCAAGAACCGGCACCTTTGAGGTGTATGGATCGTAAAAAAAAGATGGCTTGGCTCGGCTCAATTCGAGCCGATGCCTCAAAGCCAAAAAAAATAAAAAAATCTACAAACATCAAATTTTCATTCACATCAAACATTCACAGATTCATACATTCACATCACAAACATTCACAGATTTTCATTGACATCAAACATCAAATTTTCATTCACATCACACATTTGCAGATACATTGATGCATTCCGGCGACGAGATCAGCGAGAGAGAGGATGGCGAGGGAGAGGGGAGAGGAGTAGGAAGGACGATGGGGGGACTCACCTTTGATGTCGCCGAAGCTGCCCCGCGTGGCCGCCAGAACCCTAGGCGCCCCTCGGCCTCACCGCCTCCCCTCCCACCACCTCCCCTCCCCCAGATCTGGCGGAGGGGAGAGTTCGCCGAAGCCGCCGGGCCGGCACCGCTGGGCCGCCGTCGCCTCCCCTCCCACCGGGCCACCGACGCGGGACTAATGGAGAGCACGAGAGAGAGACCGCCGGGCCGCCGCCGCCTCCCCTCCCGCCGGATCTGGCGGAGGGGAGGGCATCGCCGCCGCCTTCCCTCCCAACGCCGGAGAGTGAGAGAGAGCAAGCGAGAAAGAGAGGGACCGAGAGAGAGAGCAAGCGCGAGAGAGAGAAGGATCTGGAGACTGGATCGGTGGTGGCGCGGCGCCCTTATCTTCTCGTGGTGGGCCCCGCCGGTTCGGCTCATCCGCTCGGCTCGGTCAATAGGTGTCGGTTTTTAAATAAAACCGACACCTATAATATATTATAGGTATCGGTTTTTTAATAAAACCGGTACCTATAATATATTATAGGTACCGGTTCTTTTTAAAAACCGGTACTAATAGTATTGGTGCCGGTTTTTTAAAAAAAACCGACACCTATAGCAGTTTAAAGGTGCCGGTTTTCTATTTTTAGCTCGTGGGAGATGAAAAAAGGTCAATAGGTGCCGGTTTTAAATAAACCGGCACCTATAAGCCGGTCCATATGAGGGTTTTTTTAGTAGTGTCATATCGGTGGATCTGAACAGCTGCCACTATCAGAGACGGTTCAAGACTAAATTGAAAGAGAAACAGTTACGATATTCATGTTCTACCGCACATCTCAGGAACTTAACTTTAGAAAAGCTATATATATCTACACCATACATTACATGGTGGCCAAAACGAGTCATCCATCCATGATCCAGGCTATTGTTAGTTTTTGCCATTAAATCATGAAGGCGTGCAGTAATACACACCCCTAGAACACACTCCCCGGCCATTAATCCTCTCATATCTTTGACATACGGTACACTATAAAATCAGTTAGCCATGCATAGCCAACTATTCATCACAGATTCAGAAACCAGAAGGCAGTAAACGTCATCTGTGAAGCTAGCTAGCTACCTCGATCGACATGGCGAAAGCTAGGGTGAACCTGACCGTGCTCGGCCTGTCCCTGGTGGCTCTCCTCGTCCTCACCGCCGTCGAGGATGTCGCCGTCGTCGCCCAGGTCATCAACTACTCGTCCATGAACCGCGACCATATCCCTGGAACACCACAGCTCAACCACCCCGGCGCCTTCGCTAACAAATACACGCGTGGATGTGAGGAACAGAAGGATTGCAGGGATAGCAACACGACATGATCGATCGATCACTGATGCTAGCAATTACGTTCGTTCGGTGCTACAGGGGAGCATTTCGGCAATATAATTCTTATAACAGCGAATTCATTTGGGTTAGTAATGATTTCTCTATATATGAACTTGTTTGTTAGCGTTGGCAAAATTTGACATGATCTTTGCTAGAAAACATTGTAAGAATGTGGCTCTGTTGATGAATATATATATACACTACAAAATTATATACGGTGTTTTGCAGTAAGACACGGTTACCATTGTAATATTATTTCTATCCTATAGAGGGGGACAGAGACGATACATATTTGCCAGCCTTTTTGGGTTGGTTCCTTTTTTTTTCAATAAACCAGCATGAATAATTGTACAACCATATATATGGTAATATATGTTGTTAACATCCAAATTTAGCACATAAAAATGAAAAAATATGAGCAAATTTGGAAAGGATCCGAGCTTACCATGTGAGACTGGTCTAATCGATGGCAGGGGGCCTGACCAGCGACATGCATGTGGCCAATCAGACCGATAGAGTCCGATTTATCGGTTCTCGGGTTTACTTGCTTGGTCCTGAGATTTTAAAGTTCTAATTGATTTCTACATATAATTGGACGTGAAAAAGACCATGAAAAGCAAATCCATCTCTCATATAAATATAGAGAGCCAAAGCCGATTGAAACAACCACTAATCAATCGTCAAAATTAATTTATTGCCCAAAACCTCTAAATTCTACATCTTTCTCCTTCCTCCTCTTGCTACCTATTTCAAAGTCTATTCTCTTTCAATTTTCTAATTGTTCGTCGTCTCTCATCTTTACAGCGTCAGAGGACATCCTACCTGACCTACTCGAGCCTACGACAAACTGACACGCGTTCACCCTGATGGGTCCCTCCCGGGTGTTCATTTGGCGGCATCTATCACCTTCTATGGCGGCGTGTCTCCGAGTGCTACTGTGGTTGCACATAACATGGCAGCATGATTTGGCGTGTACATATGGAATAAAAATTGAAAATATTCTGTTCATTCATTTTTTTCTCACAAATATCCAGGATGCAATCTTTTTGGCAGAAATATAATGTTGATATCGCTAAACCGTTGCATGAGAATGATGTGGGTGTGACGACGCGGGT
This sequence comes from Oryza officinalis, assembly GCA_008326285.1. NCBI lineage: Eukaryota > Viridiplantae > Streptophyta > Magnoliopsida > Poales > Poaceae > Oryza > Oryza officinalis. Next base: position 33,797,638 of record BDMV01000007.1, on the reverse strand, counting down.
GGTCTCGCACTGCGACGGCGCAAGACCGCACGGTGTCACGTGATGGTGGCGCGAGACCGCTCGGTCTCGCATAACCAACCAGCAAGACCGATTTGAAATTGATTAATTAGTGATTAATTACCTTGATTAGCGATTAACTAATATTAATTAGTAATTAATTATCTTGAACTAATCACTAATCAGAATAATTAATCACTAATTAATCAATTTGAGTCGGCATGCTAGTTCACTCTCGCTGGTTGGTTATGCGAGACCGCTTGGTCTCGCGCTCGCTCCGTCACTACGTGACACCGCGTGATTTTGCGTCATCGCCGTGCGAGACCGTCCGGGTCGTCACGCCCTCGTCATTTTCGCGCAACGATTCAGCGATACCGACGGTATATTTCTGCCAAAAAAATTGTGTCTCGAATATTTCTGAGAAAAAAATAAATGAATAGTATATTTTTAAATTTAATTCTGTACATATGTATTAATTGGGCATGTTTGGCACCAATTAGAGGATTATTCCAGAAAAACCGAAGAAAGATTGTGCCCTCAATCAGCAAGATTACTAACAGCAGAGTAGTATTTATGTTGGAATTGATATATGGGCCTTAGTTCATATGAAGATTAATTCTTTGAAAAATCACAAAAGTCTATCTCATGAGATGGCATGTATGTGATGTTTAGAATCACCTTGTTTATTCTAGGAGGGGAAGAACTTCTTGTAAGGGAGGATACTTTCCTAACCATTTGAGGCATGTGTGGTGGAGAGAACAAGAGGAACATGCGCGTGCTCACCTTGCCAGGCGGCGTGTGTACGTGGCATGCACGTGAATGGTCCGCAAAAAATGGTTTCTCATCCTTGCATAGATGTGGCTTCTTTTTACAGTTTTTGTTTTGCTGCAAAATTCGGTTTTGTTTTTTGCAAACACTCCGAGTAATCCGGTGCGTGGAGCAACGTAGAATCCAAATAAGTTACACGTGACTTATCCGGTTCGGTTACGTGAAGTGGAGATCGTGCAGACGTCCTGATCACGCGTCTTGATATCTCTCTATATAAATCGAGCCGCTGTCTCCCCACAACATACGCAAAATAAATCTAGGATTTGTCTCCTCCTTTGTACTACGCCGTCGCTCATAGTCTACTCCGTTCCGCTCGCCGGTGTGCACTAGCGATCAGGAGAGCAGATCTCCGGAACCTTTCGCCTTCGACGTCCTGCACCGGAAGAAGGCGACAATAAGGTTTTTGGGAAGCGCTTTGTGCGACTGCTTGCTGGATGTCTACCACGGCTCGTCTTCCTCGTCGCTCGAGTGCTGTGCGCCATCGTCAACGCTTAGTACCACGAGTTCTTCCTGCTGTGCAATTGAACATCCAAAACCCTCGATACGCGTTCACGATTTCTCGCATGTTAGATCTATTCATGTTTTACTGTCTTGTTGTTTACATGTGTAGATCATATGCTGTGATTATGCTAGTTTACGTGTTCAACATCATGATTTATTTATGGAATAAATTAAATCAATATGTGTTTATATTTTCAACAATTTGTTCTTACACATGCAATGGGGACGTGGAAGGGGCCACGCTGAGGGTTTACACTTTCGGAGAAGACCGAAATTTTGGTGGTCACAGATTTTTTTGTGAATTTCGGTACTCTCAATTTTAACAAATTTTAACTGAATTTGGATAATTTTGGATCAAATTCAGATAAATTTGAAAATTTCCAAAAATTTTGGACGAGATAGTTGCTTGCCGGGGCTCCAAAATTTTGAACCGAAATTTAAATCCCTGGCCATGGGAGTTGGTTGGCTATACTGTTCCAAACTTTATAGCATCATGCATGTAGCAGGAGTCACTACTACGCGAACAGTTTTTCTTATGGGCAGAACATATTTTCACTGGCAGCCAGGCAAAGCAACCACCTACACATATAGGTGTCTGCAGAAATGGGTACTTTTCCAATCAGGCAACGCAACTGTGTGCAAAATCAGGATTTTCGCACGTGGATACGTTATGCCGCATGTTTGCAAAAATTATTTTGGTAAAAAATAATAATAATTTGAAAAACCAAATAATTCAGAAACCCTAGCTCCCATTCCCGCAAACCCTAGATCCCATTTCCATTTAAAGAAAAAGTCGTCGCCGCTGCCGTCACAGTCATTTATGGTTTGACAGTCTATTTTTTTCTCTCTCTTCCTTTTAAAGTGCAAATCTCTGTTCAATCTCTCGCGGACTCGTTCGGATGACCATCGGGCCTCGAGCTCATCTTCTTTTTCATCGCCGACCCATTTTCTAACTCGGCCCAACTTTTCTTTTTTCTTCCTTCCCTCTTTGAGTTTTCTTCGGCTCGGCCTAACCAGCCCAGGCCGGCCTGTCCGTCGTCCAACCATTTCTCATTGTTGTCGTCTCTCTATCTCGCTCTATGTCGGCTGTGTGAACACCGGCGCCATGCACCTGCGTCCCGCTGTCCACGCGTCGTCTTTTCGCTCGCGAGAAGCTTTGTGTCCAAGCCATAGCAAGCTGAGCCTCCAAGCTTCAGAGCTTCGACTCCAAGCTTCAGAAACATCATCACCATTCCAATCCAAACAAGAGACACATTCCATCCCTATCCACTTCAAGCTTCATCTCAAGCTTCAGCAAGCTTCCAAGCAAAGCCGAGCTAATCTATTCGAGCTTTCTGCTCAAGCCAGCCACACCGAGCGCTCAAAAACACTGTCTCCATCTCCATCTCCCTTCACAAAACTTCTCGCCGGTCGCTGCCAATAGCAAAGAAGAGGGCCATCATCTCCTCTTTCACCTCCCCGAAGCCGCTCCGTCCTCAGCGGCGCCAATCGTCGTCGCCGGAGCTAACTAGCCAAAGCTAGGTTTTTGGCCGCCGGCGTTCAACTCCCAAATTCGCCACCATCGTTGCTCCTCATCCCAAATTGAAGGTAAAAACGGAATACTCATGCCAAGATCTCCAAAAGCGCCGCCAGAGCCTCGCCGGCGCCGTCTTCGCACCGCCTGCTCTGCTCGGCCGCCGCTGGCCGCACGGCGCCCCGCCGCCTCGCACGCCTCCGCGCCAAGCCGCCGCCACCTAGGGCTCCAACCTGGTCGCCTTGACCTTCCAGGCAGCCGCGCCCCACCGGAGTTCGTCGGAGCTGCCTCCACCGCTGCTTTCTGCCACCACCGCCACTAGTACAGAAACGCTTTTTCTGTGCGGGCCGAAATGCATCTTTCCGTGCGGAAGGCCTGCCCGCACGCGCGAGAAAGTATGGGAAAAGACCATTTTCGCGTGCGGGTGGCCCAACCGCACGGGAAGATCTTATTATCCCGTGAGGTCGGCTTAAGAGGCCCGCACGGGAAGATCCATTATCCCGTGCGGGCCTCTTAAGCCGACCGCACGGGATAATAAGATCTTCCCGTGCGGTTAATTAAGTGAACCGCACGGGAAGATAGTTAGCAGCATTAATTTTTTTTTGTGCATATATTTTTTTTTTGCCTATATTGGCTTATCTCTCCCTCCCTCCTCTCCCTCGATCCCTCTCTCTCTCTCAGTAATAGTATATATACACATCGCGCGTATTAAGAATTAAACGTAATTAATTATTTTTTCATGGAATTAAGATATTAAATTGTACGCCTCACATATATACATATCATCGCGTCTCGCAATTTACAAAAGTTCAAAAAACCACATAAAATATATACTTAATTAGAAATATTTGTACTAGCTAGTATACATATGTTCTTTTTCCCACTCTCTAAGTCGTTTGAAGGCATCCCCCGTCGCAAGTTGGCTCTCCGGATCGTAGAAATCGCCCAAATGGTTGCAGACATCGCGGCGGATGAAGCGGCAAATATCTGCACACAAGTTTCGTATGGTTCGATCATCGAACCGGTTCGCTACAACTGGAACGGACAGGATCTGTTTAAGAAGGAATACACATTATTATAGTTAGAAAAATTATACAAGATCTTATAATGTGTAAAAAGATATTTTCTCTGGACTTACTTCCTCAAACTTTGTAGTGTATCTCCCGTTGATTCTAAGCATCTCGCATACGTAGTATCCGCATAAATTAGTCCCAGGTGGTTGCTTAAAACACTATTTTGAATAAAATTGTATACATCAATATTTTGAGTGAAACAAGTATATATAGGAAATGTCATTATAATGAACATGTAATTACCAGCCATTTTGTCTTCACGAGAAGCTTCTTCTTTTGTGAATTATTGATTGGTCCACCGTGGTCTATGTAATATCTGTGTGCTCTATAAAGACAAAATAATTGTTTGAGTCAATTATGTGTCTTTGAGAGTACAAAAGCCAATATTTAGTAAATGGTGCATAACAGGACTTACAAATTTAATATAATGAGAAACTCTGTAAATGTTTCCTCGCCATAGTGTGTCGAATCCAGCACTACGGCCAAGTGGTCCCGCGGATATACCAGAAAAAGTTTAGTGATCGCTGCAAAGAAGATATGTTAATCGTAGGTAATATCGTACTAAAATATCAGTAGTACGGAAGAATATTACGTACCGCAGTGCATAAGGGACCAAGAGGACAGTTTTGTCTTTGTGCACGATCATCGCTTTGCCCAAGTACATTGCTACGCTGACCATATTTTTCTTGTGCATTTTTTCGACGACCTCTTTTTTCTCGGACGTCGTTTTACCTTTGAGCTCATTGGAATCTGCACGAATATTCACCGTGTGTTCCGTCCAGCAAACCCTTGTTGGGTTGATGTATCCTACTGGATGGTTGGCCTTTTCGGCGGCGTGAAATTGCATCCTACGTAATGCAGCGGGTAATTTATCAGAAGTTAGTTAGCAAATGAATTCATTTATGACATTAAATACGATTGACTTATAGGCAAAACGCAGCAACGATATTTATATCCAATTTTTCCAGCTTGAATAATGCGTGAAGGTCGTGGAAATCGATTACCAGCATCCCATTTGGTCCACTGATGAAAGCGTTATTCGGGACCTTCACAGTAATCATTTCCAGGCCCTTTTTAGACGCCTTTAGATACCAGTCATACATAAGCCTCATTTCCCAAGGTAGGCCTTGCATGACGTGCGGCGGCAGGAACGGCTTCCCGTACGCGTACTTTGTTGGCACTTTGTCGGAAGTCCAGTTTTGCAGGTCCTCCATTTGATTTTTCACCGATTTTTGGGAATCCGACAACTGTGGAGTTTCGTCCTGCTTCTTGTCAGTCGGCGCTCTCCCCCTAAAAGCCTGGAACACTAACCTTTCCTCGTACACGGCCATTTTTTCCTTATCATAAGTTGACCTAATCATTGTTGGGATAAGCCAACAAGGTTCAAGCTTGGTCGGACCTGGAAGACTTGTGCTTCTCAGGAGAGGCCTTTCAGGTAGCGCCAATGCTAACTGTGGTGTCGGATGAGGTTGTTCTGCGTGGACTTAAGGGGCTGACAGATGTGGCGAATACGGACCTTCTGCTTTAGGGGACGAGGGAGGTGGGGAAGCAGGCCGATTAGGTGGAGGAGGTGGGGAAGCAAGCCGATTAGGTGGCGAATCTTGCCCTGGTGGCCCTGGTGGAGAAGGCGGTGCAGGCGCAGCAGCAATCTTTGGAGCCGGCGGGCATGGGGTTGAAGGCGATGGACCGACCAGCAGGATATCTTGTCGTTGCCATAGTATAAACTGATTCACAGCATCCCCAAGCAATTCTACCCCTTCCGGTGTTGGAATATCTATCTCTAAACTAGTATGCTCTGCATGCACCTTGGCCACTTGCACCTTTGCATATTCTTCAGGGATTAGTGTGTTTTCAATTTGACGCCCTGGTATCGCAAGTCCTGTACCCACCTCCTTTCTCTTCCTGGCCCTTCCTATCGGCACGAGCAGGCTGCACGGCGTCGGGGCAGTTATGTTATCTACTGGATAAGGTGCGGTTTCTACTAACCCGACACTGCTTGGCACCTGTACTGTGGGTTCTTCGGATTGCTGGAACAAGTTTGGGAAGGCTTGACGATTTTGAGCAACAAGAGAGTAGAAATGTCGTTCAACTTGTTTTGCTATCTTCTCTTCCAATTTCTGTTTGTACCTGTCCCGTTTCTTGTAACCCGTAGCTTCCTCTAGAAACCCTTCCTTCCAGCTCGTCCTTGACGATAGACCCCTCACTCGTCCGGAATGTTCAGGGTTGCCTAATGTAGCTGTTAGTTGATCATTTTCCTTCCTGGCAATGAATTCCCCTGTTTTCTCTTTTTCCGCAATGTCCTTCAGACTACTGATCACATGCTCGATATCCGGATCCTCGAAACGGATCTCTCCCTCATCGGTGACTTGCCCCGTGCTCCGTGCCTAAACCCAGTTTTTGCTTCTTTCCTTCAGTGCATCTACAAGTAGGGGCTTGCCTTGGGCGGCAAACTTTTCTTCAGTTGCGCGCCACTTCTCTACGTGCCCATCGTAGCCGCTCGAGCCCAGCCGGTGTGGGTATTTGCTCCTTTTAGCTAGATCAGACATCTTTTTCCTCCGCGCTAAGGCTTCCGGGCTTGTCATCTTTGCCACGAAGGTGTCCCATTCGGCGGGCGTAATAGCACCGTAGTCGGCGAATGGAGTCTTATTCTTTTGCATGTAGTGAGTGTTCATGTCCGATTTCCACTGCCTCCACCGATGCGCCATCGTTTTTAGGGCACACTCTTTTCCCAGAGCCTCTGAACTAGGCGGATATACAAGCCACTTCTATAACTCGTTCCACATGAAGTTCTTCATGTTTTCATCCACCTGCTCCTAGGAATCTACATTTAAAGGGTCGTGGGTTCTGGCCACTACACCGCAGGTGGTGCTGAATTTTGTCATTGTTACCTTGGGCTCTACTGGCTTCCCATCCTGGTTCAGAGAGGTGATATAGTATGTCTCCTTGGGGGTTTGGGTCTTACTTCTCTTAACATGTCTTCTCTTTTGACCGGGCGTTTCTCCGGTGTCGGTTTCTACCGGACCGGACGTTGCGGTGTCCGTCTCGCCTTCAGCTATGATGGCAGACTTGGCAGCCTTTCTTTTTGACTGGCGTCTTGTTTTCATCTGTTCGTACATCAGAAAAAGTTAAATGCGACCGAGAGGGAAACGAATTAGTTTATAACACTACGGCTGGACTTACTGCTTGCTCCATAGGGATGTAGTCGGGGTCTTCTTCAACCGGTGGTGTTGGCGTAACTTCGATATGGCACATCGGATCGCTTGGTGTCTGCCATGTGCCTTCGCTCGAAACCTCTTGCGTTGGTTCGACGTTGGGTGCATCGGAGGGAGCTTTCTCGGTCGACATTTGACCTACGGTTGGTCGTAACACAATTAATTTTGTTTTCATCTTATTTTAACTAAAATACCAGGCGGAAGAAATATTATACATAACATTAGCATTTCTAGAGTATTAAAATTTGGGGCAAAATTTAAACATCACATATATTATACATATATTTACAAACAATGCTAATATTATGTATAATACAAATATTATGTATATTAAAAAATGCTAAATATATATTAAAGTATATTATACATATATACATAAATAAACATCTAATTTACAAACATCACATATATTATACATATGTATAATACAAATATTATACATAATATTAACATTTTTAGAGTATTAATATTATACATAATAATACGTTCACAGTTATTAATTCTCAATAAAAGAAATTTTGCAACATAATTAAGTTTTTCATATTTCAGAAATAAATCTCAACATATTTCCATTAATCAGTAAACCTAAAATCCTAAAACCTAAAATCTAACCTAAAATCTAAAATTCATCAAAAAATTCACATCAACTAATGGAAGTGCTGAATTCATGATCATCGCAACTTTTATGTTTTCCTTTAAAGCTAACAAGCTTCCTTTTCCTTCTGTTTTTAGAAAAGGAAAAAGGAATGGTAACCGTACTTTATACATAGGAAGACAACATAGAATTCATGAAGGCAACTCTTCAACAACTTTTCATATTAACACTATCACCAAACTAGCAGAATGGCAAAAACTACTCCAGGATATAAAATATGGGAGTAAGCACGCAAATCGTAAGATTCTCATTTCAACATACATCCTTTGTATTCTCTATATACATCCCCTAACTAACATTTCAGGCAGAACATTGTATTCTCTATATACACCCAAAAAAACATTGTCTCTATATACACCCAAAAAAACAAAATGTTCCTCCATGAGTTGTGAGATCTCATATTCTGATGCTGTTCAGTGTATGCAGTTAACTATAGACAGGTTTCATTGCCTAGTTTCTCCCGTTAGAACAATTCAGGCCATCTGATGTTATTGGCCAAGAAGGTTGGTGTCCAAATTGACCTACAGCTGTGCCTGGCCAAGCTTCTACTTTCTTTGAAGAATACAAGCTTGCAAGCTACACTGTTTAACCTGTTTTCCAACAAAATCATGAAGACTGTAATACAGAGAAACAATATCTAAATTGAGAAGGAGAAAGAAAGATGACCTAGAGAAGAAGAGCCTACGTGCATCGGCGCGGCGTCGGGGAGCGGCGGCGGTCGGCGGTCGGCATCGGGCTCGGTCGGTGAGGACGGCGGCGGCCGGGTCGAGGGCGGCGCGCGGGGCGGTCGGAGGGCGGCGTCGGGGAGCGGCGGTGTCGGGGAGCGGCAGCGGTCGGCACTCGGCGGTCGGGCTCGGTCGGTGAGGACGGCGGCGTCCGGGTCGAGGGCGGTGGGAGGAGGCGTCGGTGAGGCCGGCAGCGTCGGGAAGCGGCGGCGCTCGGTGGTCGACGGTCGGCGCGAGATTTGGGCAGCCTGGCGGCACGGGTGTAGGGTTTCGCCTGGACTTAGAAATTTTCGGCACCCGCGCGTACCTTTTATAGGCGGAGACCATCGCGTGCGGGCGGCTTAAGCGCCCGCACGGAAATATAGTCTTTCCGTGCGGGCCGTGTAATCCACCCGCACGGAAAGACTATATTTCCATGCGGTCCGTTTAAGCCGCCCGCACGGAAAGAAGATTTTGCGTGCGGACTCTTAAGCCGCCCGCACGGGATAATCGCCGCCCTTATATTAAGACTATAAAACTAAAAATAATATGAATGCACATAAAATAATAATAAACATATGTATATATGTAAATAATATGTATAATATATGTATAGTATACATATTATCTATTTGAAAAATTATACTTATGACATATGTATAATATAAATATATGTATAATAAGTGGTTTGTAAATATATGTATAATATATGTATAATTTATTTGAAAAATTGTACATATATTATATGTATAATATAAATATATGTATAATATATGTATATTATATGTATATTATATACATATAATATAAATATATACATATATTATACATATATACCTATAATATAAATAATATGTATAATATATTAATCATCCACACAAATACCATAACTTCGATATAAAACCACACATTCACTGGTAACACCATAAGTTTGATATGTATACATTCACTCGCAAAAACATATAATATACACAAAAAACAAACTAGCGTTTCACAATTTTTGAATTAACATCCTTCCGCACGGATGCAAACTTTGATTCGTCGAGGACACTCTCAATGCGTTTCATCCGCGTAGGAAGATCTGTGAATAACTCAATGGCGTCGTATTGATTATAATCGCGTGCGTCTTGAATGTTGTCGATACCAATGATGTGTTGGTTGCCCGATACAATAATGTCCATCTTTTCATTGGAAGGATCCTTCACATAAAAAACCTTTGCAACACGCTCAGCAAGGACCCATGGATCATCCTTATGTCCAATTTTACTCCGTTCAGCACACGTAAATCCAAATTTATCTATCATGCTGTCTTTCACCCATTGGCATCTGAGAACAGGGATCTGAATGTTTAAATCGTAGTCAAGTTCCCATATTTCTTGTATGATCCCATAGTAAGACTTGTTCTGCCCTGTTGCGTCCAACGCTTCGACACGAACCCCACTATTCTGCGCTGAGCTTTTCCTATCTTTGCTGTTTGTGTAAAAAGAATATCCGCCGATGTCATACCCTTGCCATGAGGTCACAAGGCTTGTTGGGCTAGCTGCAAGTCTTTCTATTGTTTTTTCCTCGATTGATTCTCCACACGGTAGCTTTTGATCCTTCAACCACTGGGAAAAGTGCGCTTCTGTTCTTTCGAAACCCAATCGTCGAATCACCCAGGATTGCATGCTCTGATCTCGGAAGTGTGTTGTTCAATGTAGGGCGCAACGATGGCAAGTTGTTGAAGAACACTGTTGTGTGCATCTGATACCGCTTTGTAATCGTTGTCGTAGAAGCATTTTCTACCCACAGTACCCTTCCCAGATAACCTTCCATCATGTCGAGGCACCGGTGTCCCAATGGGGTTAACATCTCTCATATAATCTAGGCAACACTCGACAACCTCCTCAGTTGTGTAACCCTCTATCATCGAGCCCTCCAGATGAGCACAATTACGGACATATCCTTTCAGAACGGCCATGTATCGCTCGTACGCCCACATTTGATGTAGGTATAGAGGACCAAGTTCAATAATTTGAGGGACAATGTGAACAATGAGATGTTCCATCATGTCCCAGTACGATGGAGGAAAAAACATCTCTAGCTGGCAAGCTGTCTCGACTGCGAATTTCTGAAGGGGTCCTAATTCTTCTGGATCAAAAACTTTCTGTGAAACTCGATTAAAAAAATAGCACAGCTTTGTTATCACTACCTTGGTGTGCACTGGTTTCACTGCCCTTATAGCGATAGGGAGGAATACCGTAAGCATCTTATGACAGTCGTGAGCGTTGTATCCAGAAATCGATAAATCTTTCATTGATACTAGTTTCCGGATATTCGATGAGAATCCAGTCGGCACTTTCAATCCACGAAGACATTTACAGAAACCTTTTTTCTCTTCTAGTGACATTGAGTAGCATGCCGGTGGAATCTCAATCTTACCATTCGTTAGCTCTATCGGGTGGAGATCTTTCCTTATGCCCAAATTGACCAGGTCGTTACGTGACTTCAACCCATCCTTTGTTTTACTTGGGATGTCAAGTAAAGTCTCGATGGTGCTGTCAAACACGTTTTTCTCGAGGTGCATGACATCGATGGCATGACGAATCTCCAGGTCTTTCCAGTATGTCAGGTACTTGAAAAAGATTGAATGTTTCTTGAAGGACAGCGTGTTTTGTACCACTTCTTTCTTCCTCTTGCCTAAAGCTTTCTTTCCCTTGCCGAACACGACCTTTATGTTCTTTGTCAGCTTGAACACTGTGGAACCATCCTTTGCTTCGGGGGCAGTACCTTCCTCAACAGTTTTGTCAAAAAAGGTAGCCATCGCACGATACCTATGCTTCTGTGGTAAGAAACGACGATGACGCATGTAAACTAACTTTTTTGACGAGGTCAGATATATGTACAATGTGTTGTCCAGACATATAAGACATCCGGTCTTTCCTTTAATCTGTCCTGAGAGGGAAAAATTTGCTGGTAGATCATTTATAGTAACGAATATGATAGCACGCAGAGTAAAATACTCTTGTCGGTACGCATCAAACAATCGTAGACCCTCTTCCCACATTTCTTGCATATCGTCCATCAAAGGTTCAATAAACACATCTAGATCGATGCCAGGCTATTTTGGCCCTTGTATAAGGATAGTCAACAAAATATACTTTCGCTTCTGACATAACCATGTCGGAAGATTATACATGGTGAGCAGAACAGGCCAAGTGCTGTGCGAGCTGCTTAGGTCACCAAACGGATTCATTCCATCCGTGCTCAACGCAAACCTTACATTTCTGGGATCATTTGCAAATTTTGGGTGCTTCGAATCAAAGTTTCTCCATTGTCGAGCATCGGCGGGGTGTCGAATCATACCATCTGTTTTCTGACCCTCTTAATGCCATCTCATCAACTCGGCGTCGGCGGGGTTCGAGAACAATCGTTTCATGCGATCTTTCACTAGCAAGTACCACATCACCATGGCCAGAATCCTTTTTCTTGGCTCGACCAATGCATTTGGTTCGGCAACATCACTATCGGTGGCACTGTTATCCTTTTTGTACCTACTCGCCCCACAAGTTGGACACTTGTCCAAGTCAGCGTATTCCTTGCGATAAAGTACACAGTGATTAATACATGCATGGATCTTTTCCACACCAAGTGATAATGGACATATCAGTTTCTTGGCTTGGTAGGTGTTAGCTGGCAACAAGTTAGGCTTAGGAAGCATAGCTCTCGGGAGACCCATCAAGTCGTTGAAACTACTATCAGACCATCCGTGCCTGGCCTTCAATGTAAGAAGTTCTAGCACCGACCGCAACACTGTATAATCCATGTCACATCCCTTTGATTGATCGTACAAAAGATCTTTCGCTGATTTCTGCAACGCCTCCCAACTGTTTAAATCCCTTGCTTTCTCTGTTAGGACCTCTAGTTCAGCGTGCCGCAACATATCCTCAAGGTCAAGATCAATATCAACCTCTGCGGCGTCAAAACCAGAGCCGCCAAAATCACCAGTCATTTGACGGGACATGTCCTCAATTATAAAATTCTCTCCCTGATCGAACCAAATATCACGAATCTCTACAGGAGGGGCGACTTCCCCGTGATAAGTCCAAACTGTGTATTTCTCCACAAATCCACGTTGAATTATGTGTCCCAGAATTACATTCGGATCTTTCCACATCTTCTGATTCTTGCAATCCACGCAAGGACAAAAAACATCCTTCCTATTCTCCCTCAAAGTGTGTGCCTTAGCCTTATCAATAAATGTTGATGCTTCTCTCATGAACACCGGATGAGTTCTCCGTGTCTCATACATCCATGTCCGATCCATCTAAAAAAATTCACAACATTAATTAATATTATATTGCCGGTGTTTTCTAAATAAACAAATTAAACTTAAATCCTACTTTTTAACTAAAACGTCATTCGCAGCAAATAATAATACTTACACAATATTAGTTACCAAAAAATGGTTCAATAAAAAAAACAAAATATTTGACCTACAAATTACAAAAATAGCACAAAATATACAATTCAAACAAGTTTACATATCTTCGCACTCAACCAATGAAATTTTACAAAAATGGAAGCAAATGAAGGAGATGATCAAGCACATTACCTTTTATATTGATTTCAATCGAAGATTTCAACTCTAAAACCTCCCACCAAAAGAAAATGCCTATTTTTGGAGAGAGAAACCGAGTTAAAAAATATTCAAATATCTTCACATTAAACCAATAAAAAATTTTAAAAATGGAAGCAAATGGAAGAGAAGATCAAGCATGGTACCTTTTGTATTGATTCCAATTGAAGAATTCAAGTTGAAAACCTTCCCCCCTATAATTGCCTTTTTTTGGAGAGAGAAACACCAGGTTCAAAGTGGCACTATCGAGGTTGGGAGGTGCTTTATGGTGTTTCATCGCGTGCGGTCCAGCTAACAGACCGCATGGGATAATGCATTATCCCGTGCAGTTCACTTAAGCGACCGCACGGGCTATTATCCCGTGCGGTCGCTTAAGAGGCCCGCACGGGAAGATGCATTATCCCGTGCGGGCCGCTTAAGAGACCGCACGGGATAATAGCCCGTGCGGTCGCTTAAGTGAACCGCACGGGATAATGCATCTTCCCGTGCGGTCCAACTACCGGCCCCCTCGGGGCCGGTTTTTCCAGGCGCGGCCACTTATGGCCCGCCTGGAAACTATCGGGGCCCTCGTCCAGAAAAATCGATTTTGTAGTAGTGCGCCACCCTTGTCGATGGCGTCTATGTCGCTGCCGACTAGACAAACAGGGTCCCTAGACCCCTAGAACCCACCCAAAACAGGTGCCTCCCCGCCGGGATCCGGCTTCAACTGTAACGCCCCAGGTAACCACATATCTAGCGTGCCATGTCAAAATACATTCAAAACCACTGACTTTCAAAATTATTAAAAGTTTCGAGTCTTTTCTACAGATACGGACATCTATGACAGGCAGTTATAAGTTAAATCAATAACGATATAATCCACACATTCCAAACCATCCTAGCTTCAGAAAAATCCATATGAAAATAATAACTAGAACTTTAAGTGACCTTTGAAAGTTCTAATCAAAACTCATGCTAAACATAATCATAAACTAAAACTAAATTTCAATAGTGTGCAATAAAGTGTGTAGTCCAAGTCGTTAATCCACATATTCCAAACCATCCTAGCTTCACAAGAATGCATATGAAAATAATAACCAGAATTTTAAATGACATTTACAAGTTCTAATCAAAACTCATGCTAAGCGTAATCATAAACTAAAACTGTGCAATAAAGTGTGTAGTCCAAGGATGTTACTCTCGTCCCATGCAGATCCATATCATTAGGTATCTAAAAATCAAATTAAATAATACACCAGAGAAGAGAGAGAAGAAGAGAAAAATCAGGATTTCCTTTTTCTAGTCTTATTAAGTTAACCACCCATTTAACTTCAAATCGCAAATCCACTTCTGGAATTATTCCAAATTTGTCCGTGCCAGTTTCGTTTCAATCCAAGCATCCGTTGACGTGACCCTAATTTTGGCCCTAGGGTCCACCCTTCCATAGTTCCTATTTTCACTCTCAATTGCACTTTCTTGAGTTTGGATATTTATTTGGTGTTATTTGCTTGGTTATTTTATTTTGTGTATTGATAGATTATGAAGTTGCCGATCCAGAAGAAGGCGAAGGATCGGAGTTCACCCCTGACTCCCACGCCGTTGCAACTATAGGAGGAGAAGCGTGGTATGACGACTACGCCGATCCTGAAGACAAGTCATGTGCCCTTTGATCATAACTGAACCTAATCTGGAGCTAGGTCATATTTTGGGTAGAGTACTTACCTTGAAGTACTATATAGCATGCATGTGTCTTTTACTAAAACCTTTTCAAAATAGCAATGACCCATTATTTATATTACTATATATATTGCCATGCCTTGCAATTAAACTTGTTATCCTATTGTTAACCCTAGTTCAAACTTGATGATTATTACTGTCAGTTATCATTTCATGTGAAACTTTGGAAACGTTATGGTTTATTTAATGTTAATAAGGACAAAACCTTTGTGCCAATATAAATGACAGTTTGCACCCATCCGCATGGTCGAGGTATTTGGACTTAGCATGTGATGCTCCAGTGAGTTGAACTTCTGTAGCCTTTCAGTGTATTGGAATTTCAGGCTACAACGTGTGTAATAGCCACAGAGTGGTGTGACATATGTTGATTATATGAGTGTGGGTACTACGGGACCCATTGTGGACTTAGAGGACTGTGTGTTCCTCTTGTTCGTACAATAGTAGGTGGATGGGGTGATGGGTTGGTGCACACCCCTGCGAAGGCCAAGTTGGGGCTAACAGACAACTCGTCCATTAACCTACTGGGCAGAAAAGAGATGAGCTTGGAGCAGTAGCATGCTATGTTATCTTCAGCCTGGCTAGCTGTGGGTAACGCTGGGCAGACGCTGCAAAGTTGATTGGTATATATTCGAATACGCCGTGCTCTCGGTTAATGGAGATATGTCTATGGGTGAATCCAGAATAATGGCATAATTAGATTTGTATAAATGTTTTTACTTGGTTATTGATTGACATGAAATAATGAACTCTTCAAATATGATGTTGTTTATAAATTGGGTTGCTTATGAACTACTAATAAGGTTTAGAGTTAAACCAATTCCTTACCTTTGTTATATCCTGCAATAGTATAAGTTTCCTTGCATGTCATGGGGAGTACGTGTATACTCAGGCTTGCATATTTTGGGCTCTAGACGTTCAGAAAGAAGCTGTAGGTGAAGTCGAGGAAGCCATCGATCCGCAGGAGTGGAAGGAAGACGAAGGCTACTTCTAGGTCGACTCTACGCTCAGGCCGTTCTGTTAATGCCAAAATTTGGTAAGCCTCGAAGTCATTATCGGCTTAGGAATCATATCAGCTTCAAAGTCCTGAGATTTGCTGATGGAAATATCAAGTTGTCATCAGTTGGATTCTTGATGGATTCGGTTAAGGAAATTAATCAATTAAAGAAACCTTATCCAGAAGAGACCGAGTTCGAGGAGGATGCAACATGGCAAGTTATCTATTAATTAGACAGAGTCAATTAGTTCCTTTTACTTTTAGGAAAGATTGTTTAGAGTCTGAATAGGACTTGTATCTTTTACTTTATCTTTAAAAGAGTTTGTGTCTTGTCCAATAAGGACTAGTATCTATCCATGGGTATAAATATATACACCCGAGGTCTTTGTAAGAGATCTCTCGATCAATACAACTTTCGGCGCATCGCCACCCTCTTTTTCGAGGTTTTACTTATCAACCGACGGAACTTGGCACCTGACGCGGGGCTGCATCGGCTTTCGATCTCCGGCGAAGGGGTAAGTCCTACGTTCCATCGGCCCTACCTATTTATCATACATCTTAGTTAATCTAGTTTGATAGCTCAATTTACTTGTATCGGCTGGGATCTGCTTTAAGGTTTTTGTCGATATCGGCTAAATTGTTTTGCCAGATTAGATTAGCTAAGGTATCAACCACCCTGAAAATCAGTCGAAGGCTTGATTGTCTAGATATTATGTTTCTTTTCATACTTTGCGCTGCATCAGCCTTAGTCATGCTTAGAACCATGATCTCTAGTCTGCTTTTTGATTGCCAATAAGGGTTTCATCGGGGTTTCAACCGATGAGTAATCTAGACGTTGCATCGGTTCACAAGGATTACATGCAAGTTGGCCGATGACAACAAAGACTTCATTGATTATTTAATCGTATGGATTTAATGACATCGGACCTCGAGCCGATGCATGCTTTAACCTTTGGATCAGCACTTATTCTATTATATGACTATTAGCCAATTGGATTCTATTGGATCATATTATTGTTTTATTGCATTGTCATCAGCCGTTTGCCTTTATATTGTTATTTACATTAAGTGTCAGAATCTACATTGAATATATAGCCGGTTGCTCAAAACTCTATCAACATCGGCTGGTATCGGCATCGGTTGGAATTACTCCATCGGCTGGAATTTCTCCATCGGCTTATCAGCGGATCGGCTATTTGATCTTCAACTTATATATATTGTCAGTTGCAGGATCAAACTGACTGGCACGCCCGTATCTCATCAATTTTTGGACCTGCACTGGAACTAAGCAGATCTCCCAGGCCTTCGTGTGTCACACGTCGTAGGATCTACGTCAACACATCTTTTGGCACACTCGACGGGACAAATTTTGCATCAACACGTTCCAGTGGTGCAGAGTTGCGTCTTTTGGTTGTAAGTGTATGGTCGTAGGCCCGTTGTGAGCGTGGGTTGAGTTTGGGTTGTATTAGAACGTTGTTGGTTTGTATAATTAAACAAGTTATTGTTTCTATATCATTCTACGTGTAACTGAACTTCTTGGGTGGTTACGTGTTCGTGGGATGTTTGGACCCCCATCTTAGCATTTCCCACAAAGCCGATCAAGTTTGTGTGGGGACATTAGCAGCAAAAGTCATTGGACAAAATCAAGGATTATTTGAGTCCTCCTCCAGTATTAGTGCCACCATAAGAAGGGATTTCGTTCAAATTATATTTATCGGCTGATGAGAAGTTTATCGGTTCAATTTTGATTAAGGAGTTTGAAGGCAAGGATAGGGTTATATTTTATTTTAGTAGAAGGCTTCTTGATACAAAAACAAGATATACTCTAGTAGAAAAGTTGTGCTTATGTTTATATTTTTCATGTATGAAATTAAGGCATTATTTATTATCAAATGAGTGCACAATAGTTTGTAAAGCTGATGTGGTATGATACATGTTATCAGCTCTAGTGTTCAAGGAAAGAGTTGGAAAATGAATTTTTGTCTTAACAGAATTTGATCTATAGTATGAATCGGCGTAAGCAATTAAGGGACATGCCATAGCTAATTTTATGGTGCAGCATCGACACAATTCTATTGGTTATGTGGAGCCAATGCCATGGACTTTGTTTTTTATGGATCAGTTTATACACATGGGTGTGGCATCGGATTGGTGATTATTTCTCCTCAAGGGGCAAGCTTCGAGTCTGCGTTTATGATCAAACCATATTATACTAACAACCAGGCATAATATGAAGCAATACTTAAAGGACTGCAGTTGTTAAAAAAAAGTTCAAGCCGATGTGATAGAGATTGTTGGGGATTCGTTGATGATAATTACTCAGTTAGCCGAGGAATATGGTTGCAAGGTTGAAGTTTTAAGGGTATATCACGAAAAGTGTCAGAGATTGATGGAGAATTTCAAGATTGTATCAATGAAGCATATTCCTAGAGAACAAAATATCAAAGCCAATGATCTTGCTTAGGGGGCATCGGGTTATAAGCCGATGTTGAAATATGTGGAGATAGAGATTGCTAATATTGAGGCCGATGATTGGAGGAGTAAAACTATTGGATAATTAAAGAATCCATGTCAATTGGCATCAAGAAAGTTAAGATATAAAGCTCTTAAGTATGTATTGCTCGATGAGGATTTATAATATCAGACGATTGATGATGTTTTGCTCAAATGTTTAAGTTTAGAGGAAGCCAAAGTGGTTATGTGCGAGGTTCATGATGCAATTTGTGAAACACATCAATCGGCTCATGAGATGAGATGGTTGTTTCAAAGAGTTGGATATTTTTGGCTGACAATGTTGGAAGATTGTTTTAAATATTATAAGGAATGTCAACATTGTCAAAAGTTTGGAGGAATTCAAAGAGCGTCAGCATCGGCTATGAATCCAATACTAAAGCCATGGTTGTTCAGAGGTTGGGGAATTGACATGATCGACCAGATCAATCCGCCACCAAGTAAAGGACATAAGTATATATTGGTGGCAACTAATTATTTTACGAAGTGGGTTGAAGCAATTCCATTGAAGAAGGTTGATGCCAAGGATGCTATTGAATTTATCAAGGAACACATGATTTATCGGTTTGGAATTCCTCAGACTATAACAATAGATCAAGGATCTATTTTTGTAGCCAATGAATTTTTAAGGTTTGATGACAGCATGGGGATTAAGTTATTGAATTCTTATCCTTATTATGCATAGGCTAATGGGCAGGCAGGGGCATCTAATAAGAGTTTGATCAAGTTGATTAAGCGAAAGATTGATGAGCAGCCAAGAAAGTGGCATACTACATTAGCCGATTCGTTATGGGCCTATCGGATGGCATGTCATGGGTCTACTCAAGTACCACTTAACACTTGGTTTATGGACATGAAGCTGTTTTGCCATGGGAGACTAATATCGGCTCAAGAAGGATTTCTTTACCAGATTAATTAATGACCGATGAATATTATAAATTGATGACTGATGAGTTAGAAGATTTAGCTTAGAATCGGCTGCGAACACTTGAGAAAATTAAAAGGGATAAAGAGAGAGTTGCGCGACATTATAACAAAAAAGTGGTGCCTAACTCTTTTGAAGAAGAGGAGTTGGTTTGGAAATTAATTTTATCGATAGGGACAAGAGATAACAAGTTTGGAAAATAGTCACCTAACTACGCCTTATCGGATACATCATTGTGTGCCACGTAATGCTTATATGCTTGAAGGCCTTGATGGTGAGGTATTTGGAAAAACGCTCAATGGAAAATATTTGAAGAAGTACTATCCTAGCATTTGGATCAATTCTTAATCGGTTAAGATAAAGCTGATTGAGTATACAGCCGATGTATAATGCATCACCTTTAGATGGCCGATATAAATATCACCCTTAGAACAAGCAAACAAAGTTATAAATTTAAACGAAGGAAGGCTTAGAGCCGATAAAATATTACAAAAAATATTGTTCATCATCCAAGTTGCTAGGTCAAAGTTTGCAAATGTTAATTATCACATCAACCTAGGTATTTCTAGATTGCCGATATCGGTCGCAGGCGAATTTGGTCAACTTCTTCAATAATACGAGCATCAGTTCTCGCGACTGGCTTGTTGGCCTTGTGCTGGTTGGCCACTTGGCAGATTGATGCTTTTAGTTTTGCCCTTTGGTCTTCGATCGCCTTGGGAAGATCGACCTGTTTTTGTTGCTCTAATGCCATGTCCTTGCAAGTTTGCTCAAGACGAGCCATTAGATCGGCTTCTTGTTTCTTCATCTCTTCGATGTGGTTCTTGGTGGTGTCTGGGCCGGCAGTAAGTTCATCAAGTTTGATTTTGTCAGCTTGAGCTATTTGTCGATCTATATGCAAGGCTACTTCTGATGATCGCAGATCAACATGATCGGCCATATGTTGATGAGCTTGCAGAACATGAAGCCGATGAGATTCCAAATATGTCGCTGGAGTTAAGACGTTAAGGAGTTCATCGGGTAGTTGATCTTGGATTTCATCGACTCTGCTCCTAATCGGTCCAACATTCTCCACCAAGGCATCAACTGAAGCGTTTAACCAATCGACAATCTCCAGCTATTGGGTCTTGAGGGCATCAGGGGGAGGAGAAGTTGCCTTCCTTATAATTTATTCTTCGTCATTATTGGCCAACATCAAGGGAGAACAAATCGGCTATATTCTGCATCTTGGAATTCAAAGTTAGAGATGGAATTGAATAACATAAAGCAATCAAAGTAAAGAGAAATACCAGAGGGATCGGCGTAGGAGTAGATTGGGATGGTTCATCATGATGACTACTGACGGCTGGAGAATGAATAGGATCATTGAGCGTATGTTCGCTGGATACATGATGAGATGAAGCGGCCGATCGAGAAGCTGATTAGGCTGATGGCTGGAAAAGAACATAAGTGTTAATGGAAGAAGATTTTGGATAAGATCATGGTTTGGGGAGTTTACCGATGCATGCGGAGGAGGAACTGGAGTTATCTACCTTGTTGCCTATTAGGATCGGTGTTTGTTTCACTCAGCTGATCGCTGACAGCATCAATATCAGCATTAGTATTATCATCAGCGCCAGCATGAGGATCAGCAGCATCGGCTCCAACATCTTCTATGCCATCGGCTACAGTGTCGACCGCTGCGTTAAGTCCTGGATTAAATTCAGTATCATCTTCAGCAGCGGTTGATGGGCTGACGACTTTCTTTTGCTTCTTGCAGCAAGGGTGTGTTGAAGTCTTTTTTTCTTTTTCCTGTCGGCTCGTGGATTTGGCCCTAAAGCAGAGATGACAGAGGAATAGTGCCAACGCCTAATGTTGGATTAGCTGATTTTGGCATATATTCAATCGGCCGACCACTTCTGCTGACAGTTGGGGGATCGAGATCGATAACCTGCAAGATGGTAAGATGGTTAATGTTAGTTTGGTTGTGTTGAGAGAAGTGTTAAATACAAGATTTTACCTCTATATCGGAATCAATAAAATTGGGATCAATAGCAGAGCAATAAGTGGTGACGGCTAAGTTAAAAAGATGCTCTTTTATGCATGATTGTCAAAATCTTCAAGACTGCCCAAGGGTGGTGTTTCCATTAGTCTTAGCTGATCAAATTCAAGAGCTCTTGAAACTGGCCCCTGATTTGGACTTTGCCGATGAAGAATAGATTGATCGGAAGTTGGCCAAAGCCTAGTTGGCGAGCAACAATCATCGGATGATAGAATTCATAGGATGTACAAGAGGTACGTCCAGTAGAGATTCCGATTGGCAGAATGCAAGGAGTAATAGCAGAGATGAAGATTTCCCTGCTAGTATCATCAATGTTGATCATGTTGAGCCTGAGATTAGCTGGGAGCTCGAATTCATCGACATCTTCATAAACATACCACATTAGTTTGTCATCATCAAAGCCATGGTAAAAGGCTTTAAACCAGAAATGGACATCAGTCGTTAGTAATTTGCCTCCCGGATAGGCCGATGCCGTCTCTTCATGAGACATACATCACCGGCAGGCAGGAGTTGCACCTTTAGCATAGTCCGATGGAGAGTTCAGTGATTGCAGGGATGGTCTTTGTGCTATTTTGATGATGTAGAGTTTAAGCCATAGCTGAAGAAACCACCATGGACCGCCAATGTGGCCGATGGGTTGATTAGCTAACAATTTGGTTGCAACTTGATGAAGTAGATAATAGACGGCTCCCAAGAAGTATTTGCCCAAGGGCATTTGGTTTTCCATCGGCGAGGGCTTCTGCTATATGCTGCATGTTGGCAATAGGACCAAGTGTTAATCTGCAGAATACAAATCTCTCCAACCACATGTTGAGAAAAGCCACATGCTCTCGGTTAGTTACCGTTCCGGATTCTTTGGAGTGCTTCGTGATATAATTTGCCCATCCACCAGTCGCTTTGGTGTCAAGGCGATGAATACACTTGACTATCATGCTGATGAGGGTGGCCGATGAGGTAATGTCAAGACCGGTGAACATGGCTACGTCCATCAAAGTTGGGGTCATCGGCTCGTGGCCAAAGAGGAGGCATTTAAGGCGTCAAACCAGAAGTAACAAGCCAATGAATTCATCAGGGGCTCATCTCTTTTCATATCGGCCAAGGACAGGTTGATACATTGGGCAATGCCTAAGTCATTCAAGAAATGATATTTGGCCGATAGCATTCACTGATACTAGTTGTGCCAACCGACTACTTCCAATGGCCAGGATCTAAAACTATTATGCCAGTGGGTGATGCTTAAAGTGGCATGCTTGAAGGGGATTATGTCGGTTGCGGCGTTGATGTCGATTGGATCTTTGTCGACCCAAGTAGTAGAAGGCGGGCCGATTGCGGAAAGGGATCACGATTTGGTTTTTCAAGTGCTACAGTGGAAAGTAAATAGTAAAGATGAAGAACACAAAGAACACGAAGAACATGGAGAAGGTAAAAAGAAAATGTATTCAATATGCAATAATGTGCTAAAGGAATAACAAGAAAAAAGGGGTAGATTGGTTCTTACTTCTGGGACAGAGCTTGAGGTAGCCATTGGTGATGAAGAAGAGGAAGAAATGTAGGTGGATAGCTGCGTTTCTAAGTCGCAGGAGAAGGAAGAGAGAGAAAACTGTGTTCTTGAGTTTGCCGGTGAGGAGGCAAGGAAATGACGATGTGATGATGAAGAATGGGACCCGAAGGGTTTATATCAGCGGTGTATGGAAGGCCATGGTAAGCAAATTGGGCGATTGGGCCTCTGGGCCGATAAACCTTAATGGGCCGTAAAGACAATTCCAAAGCATGTCTATCCATACTTCGGAATTAGGGAAAATGCATTAATGGCAAAATTTGGAAATTTTCATTAGTCAAGACTGAGTCAAAGATGGAATTCACGCCATGATTATAGTTGATTCGGTTGGCAAGATTATCTGGGTTTGTATCAAGCTTCCGTGATAAGGAAGGTGTATCTTAATTTCTATTTTTGTAGATAGAATCCTGAGCTGATAGAGTCGTATTAGGATCGGACTTAGTTAGTTTCCCTTTGCTGTCAGCTGGCCGATCTGGTCATAGTTGAGTGGGACTCGATCTAACCTATGGGTATAAATATGTACACCCAGGTTCCTTGCAATTTAACAACAGTTCAATATACAACTTTCGATGCATCACCAACCTAAGTTCTAGTCCCTTCGAGTTCTTGTTTTCAAGTTTGGGTTGCATCGGTTTCGAACTCTAGCGAGAAAGTATGTTTCGTCAACTTTGTTTGTATCGACAGAATTAGTACTTTCTTGGTTTAGTCTGATATACTAATTAAGCTTTTGCTCGCATTGCCTATCAGAAATATCAGTTCTTTCCTAGATTGTATTGCTACCTTAGTCAGATTCAATATATCAATCACTTTGGGTAGCATCAATTGGCTAGTCTAAATCTATCAAGCTTGTTATTGATTTTGAACTGTCTTGGTTAAGTCCAATCTTCTAGGTTATAATTTGCTAATTAGATTTGTTCTAGTCGATAGGTGTTAATCATCGTTTCATCAGAGTATGAGCTGATGAGGTATCTTATTGTCATATTTTAACCTGCTATATTGGTTGATTTACAAGATTTAGTATAATTGACTAGTTGTTGTTTTTATTATCTTCAATCTTATATTGTCTCAGTTTGGTCTGATCCTATCAAGATTGTGGTTAATAGTTATAGAATGTTAGTGATTATATTCTAACTTTCTATAATTGATGTTAGTTTATTTCTTTCCATATAGATCAATGAAAAGTTTCAATTAATGTTCAGCACATCGGCCCACATTCAAAAGATATATACATATACATACATACATACATATATATATATATATATATATATATATATATATATATATATATATATATATATATATA
Source organism: Oryza officinalis (assembly GCA_008326285.1). NCBI lineage: Eukaryota > Viridiplantae > Streptophyta > Magnoliopsida > Poales > Poaceae > Oryza > Oryza officinalis. Next base: position 33,773,489 of record BDMV01000007.1, on the reverse strand, counting down.
TATATATATATTTGTTCATATTCTACCTTATTACCCTCAATTTTGTACTGCCTCGATTAGGTCCGATCTATTAAAATTGATTGTAATAAAGTTAGGAAATTTACAAGTACTTCATATCAAAGTTTCGGCCGATGTTATTTTATTCTTTTATATCTAAACTTTGTCGGTTATAGCCGATCGATCTGAATAGGCACACGATACTATATCGGCCCTATGTCCGATTGGCCCCATGATCAAATTTTTCTATTTCTATCTTGTTAGTTGCAGGATCAAACTAATTGGCACGCCCTGAACCTGATTGATAGGACTTGCACTAGAGCTAAGCAAATCTCTCCAGCCTTTGTGTGTGTGACGAATTTCACGTCAACACGAGGCTCCGTTTGTCACACTGCACTGTCATCTTTGCATTTCTCAAAACTGCATTGACTCCTTTGGTCTCTATGATTTTAATCAGCTAATAAGCATAGTGGTATGCCGCCATGAACTTGGCCAATGCCATCCTTTCAAGAATAGAACTGTAGGCGGTGTTGAACTCGGGTATGTCAAAATTAATTTGCTCAGTCTAGAGGTTACCGGTTGTACCAAAGGTCACGGGCAAAGTAAACTTCCCCAATGGTTTTGAAGATGACTCTAGGGTGATTCCATGGAAGGGTTGTTTTAATAGTACAAGTTCAGTTCTAGGAATCCTTATTGCATCAAGAGTGCTAGCAAGGAGAAGGTTGACCGAGCTACCGCCGTCCATGAGGACACAAGTGAATATGATGTGACGGATAGTGGGCTTGACCACTATGGGATATCGTCTAGGGGCTGTCGCTAGAGTAGGGTGTTCAGACTCTAAGAACTCAACCTTTTGATCTGACCACCGCATTTTGAGGTTTGACCCTAGGTCGTGGAGCAGACTTTGCATTCTGTCTTGTTGTACTCTCTTTTGGAGGAATACAAGGTGGATCCTCTGAAGATATGCACCACGTAATGGTCGGAGTTAGGTTACGCGGGTCCGTCGTCGGACAGAGGATCACCATCGTCCTTCTTGACCAAGAGAACTCGTTTCTCTTGAGCAAGTGCCATCTGTTTGGCCATCGCCTTCTGAAACATGAAGCAAGTTTCGAAAGCGTGTGAGTTTGTCTCGTGGACCATGCACCAATGACATCCAGGGCCGTCACCTTGAGTTTTAGAACGTCTAGGCGCACTTGCTCCTTGTTCAGTGACAAGGACTTCGGATGACACCTTGCATTTCTTCTTCCCCTTGCGAGCTTGCTCAAGCTTCTGGCAGTCCCGGCTCTTCTTTCTTTGCAGGCTATTTTTCCTTGATTGCATTTCCCTTCCCACAGTTTCTCCGGACAACTTCGTCAGCGTGTGGACATCTATCAATTATCTCGAACAGCTTTATGGCAGATGTAATCTGTTGTGTTTTCAGTTCTTGGATGGTGAGCAATCTCTGACACCTGATTCGAATGCGCGGATGACAAAGTCGGTGATTTCAGGGATGGTGTTGTGGCACTTGTGGAATCGCCGAATAAAATCCCAAAGGGGTTCACCGTTTTTCTGTCTCAGGGCATGGGGGTCGTCCTCAACCATGTGTCTCTTGTATGTGCCTTGGAAATTCGCAACAAACTGCTTCCATAGATCTACCCAAGATGCGACCGAGGTAGGAGGAAGACGAACAAGCCATGACCGGGCAAAACCTTTCAACGCTGCTAGCAGGTAATTTGCTAATGCGTTGTTGTCTGTGTCGGCCACGTAGAGAATGGTTGAATATATATGTAGGAATTCATCGGGATCTGTTAGATTACGTCATGGTTTGATGTGATTTTTGATTGCTGATAGTTTGAATGCCTAGTAAGTAAAGGTTTGGTCATTTGACTGCTAGTCTGCTATTACTGTGTGTTAAATGGAAAGTTTGCTAGTTCTGTTTTTTTGCAGCATGCACATGTTTAATTGCTAATTACATATTGCCGTACAGAAAAAGTGGTAATCTTTTATTTCACATGGATATGATCCAGATATAAATTAATTATAGGAGATTAATACTATTGATTCCATCTTACTGTTAACATTTATATATTTCATATTTTCAGAAAGTAGATTGAAGTCCATCGAAGAACTCTTCTGGTTGTTTATCATTCATTGGATCCTTGTGATTTTCTCTTCACTGCTCAACAGATAAGCTCAGATCAATGTGATGCGGTAAGAAGCAGAATTGTACATATATATGCATGCGTCCCTCTATATTTCACTTCTGGCTGAAAGTTTACCATTCCATATATAGAAATTGTGAAAACTGCTTAACCATGTGTTTGGTTTGAGAATCAAGTGGGATGGGTTAGGTCCATCCTAATTTTTTTTGGATGGGATGGCTCCATCCATGTGTTTGGCACAAGGGTTAAAATGATCCTATTTTTTTGAGGGTTTGAAGGATATGGCCCATATATCAATAAGAGAGAGAGGAAGTGAGTTGGATTGGTCCGTCAGTTTTTTTAGAGATATAGCTGACCCGAATCTAGAGAGAATATTCTACTTCAGGGATCATCTCATCCCACCTATTCTCAAACCAAACACCATGTAAAACAAGTTCGCTTCAACCCAACCCATCATATCCCTCCAACCAAACACATCCTATAAATGATAGATAGAAACACTACATAATGCACGTCTCTTGTTCAACAAATCATGTCTTACGGCTATATGATACTAGTATACTGGTTTCTCATTCGGGTTGCATATCAGATGACAATTCATTGAGGTTGATTGGCGCAGACTGAACATGCTAGTAGTAGTATGTATTGATGCAATTCAGTTTCAACAGTCATGAGGTGTTGATGAATTATGAAGAGCTCAAGCAATGGCATCCAATGTTGTCTAGAGAATATTCATCAAGAACAGTTAAGCATTCATATTCAGGAGTTGAATAGTTATAAAAAAATGGTATAGAGGCGGCCACAGCATGGAGCAGCAGCGGCTAGAGTGGCGGGGGGGCGGGGGGGGGGGGGNCCGGAGGAGGCGGGATGACGGCAGAGCTTGGGTTTGCGGCGGGGAGCGTGATTTAGGGCGCCGCAAGCTCAGGAAGGTGGGGGAAAAGAGAGAGGGAGGTCCGACGATGCTCTTTATAGGCTCGGGAGGTGGGGATCATGGCCGTGGTGGGTGGAATCGGCTAGCGGAGTGGGAATGGCGACAAGGGCATGAGAGCTCAAGCCGGCGCCGGCTTTTGCAAGAGAAGTGGGGGAGATGGTGAAGGACGAGGGGGAGACCGTGTCCATCGCTTGGATGCACGGGCGCATGCAAGAGCGGCGTGAATTTCTTGAATGGCATGGGGAAGTGGCGGCCGGTTCTCCCGACCGGAGGTTGGGGGTGAAGTTGACAGGTGGAGCCGCCGGTCCTACCTGTTAGCGAGAGGAAGAGAGTAGGGAGGTGGGGTGGACTTCTCGGGAGAGAGGGCGAGCGGGCCGAGGGAGATGGAGGAGGCAAGCAGGCCGATGGGCCAGGAAGGTAAGAGGAGAGGAGGAAATGGCACGGGGACCAAAAACGGACTTGAGGGAGAGGCGAGTAGGCCGGCATGCCCAAAGCGGGGGCAAGGTGAGGGAGGAGGGGAAGAAAACTTGGGTCAAAAATTTCTTTAGGGTTAAATGAACTTTGTGCTTTTAAAATTATTTCTTGAGCTCCGAAAATTCACAGGAAATTCTAGAGAGTACTTTAGGGCATAGAGAATATTACAAAAATATTTTTAGCCATGATTTTTAAAGGAAATTTTACAAAAATCAAATGTTTGTCGCAAAAGCATTTTTTTCGGCAAGGACTTTACTCTAAACATTCCTTTCGGTGATAAGAGATCATCCAGTATAAATTGTGCTATCTCCTCTCTAATGATATCGAAGTTGTTTTCCGGAATCGTCGAAAGTTTTTCCTGCATGTGAGGCGCCAAGTTAGTCTACATACTTGGAAAGTTAGTATGAATCGTGCTATCTCCTCTCTAATGTATATAAACAATTAAAGCACACACCTCAAGGTCGAGCAATGTCACCTTGTCTGCGAGGCTCCTCATGTTATGGCAGACGTGGAACCCACACTGGTCGCCAACTTGTTGACGTATTAGAAAGTCCATTTTGTGACCGAGTGTGGGATGCCCTTCCTTATGCCTCCCGCCTTTTGCCACGTATCGGTCCAAGGCATCGTTCAAGGCAGCTTCGATCGCCGACCAATCGTATATTTCTTTTTTGATATTGGAGTTAAGGTAGTATACCAAACTCTACTTCGGCACTATGACCAGCAGAATCCAATGACGACTGCGACATTAATAAATTGCAAGTTAAATACTAAAGCTATACGCGTCGCACATTTGATTCTAAGTAGGGTACATGCTTACTGTTCAGAGTAGCACACATAATGAAGTCCTTGTCTTGACGGGACCATAAGCAGTCCTTGATATATTCTACCATGCTGGCTCGATCATAGTTCATAGTTGTCTCGTTGACGACAGTTGGATCAAGTAAGGCAACATGGGGAGCATTATGATGGACATGCTTCCAAGTTAACCTAGAAGCAAGACAAGAATCCGGGTAAGCATAATACAAGGAGTAGCACTTAAGGAGGTTGGTGTCGACCGCTCACACCCTGTAGAGATCCCATAGATCTTTAAAGTCTACGGCGATAAAGGCTTCAGGGCCAAGGAACGGCTGTCTATCGTGTTGGCCCGTCATGGTGGTCTCTCTATGCTTCCTCCTTGCATTGGACCTCTCCATGTAGTACCCGTGCAACTCCTTGCATGCAGGGCCCATCTTCGATAAGGCGTCGTCTCCAACCAATGGCATGCCTAATGTGAATTCTTTAGGAGGAGCTGATGGCGCCTTGCCAAGATCTAGCTTCTTTGGAGCCAGAAGCGGCCCTTCCACATTTCCTCTTCCTCTCCCCCTTCCAACAGCTCTTTTGCGTGATCCAAGCTTGGGTGGAGAAGATGTCGCCCTCTTTCTTTTTTTGGAGACTGGGGGGAGGTGCGCTCTGCTGCTGACCTCCATACCGTCATCCCCAAAATCAGTATCATACTGCAATTGGAGATCTTGATCTCCTTTTTCAACGGTAGGAGGGGCAGATACAAGAGCTGGAACGGGACGCGGCGGCGGCGGCGGACGAGCACTTGGTGTTGGCCTAGGAGTTATATTAATCTGAATGTTCTGCTTGGGCCATTGGATAAAGGTCCCACGTGCAGCTCCAAGGGTCAAAACCTTGTCATTTGGTGGGTGCGGGAGAGTGAAGCCAACCCAATCGGGCTTCACCATGTCCGCTTGAACTTTGGCATGGCCGGCTAGCAGCTGCCCCCCATGCACTCGGGTCTCTGGTGTGGGCTTGAACGCAAGACCCTCTGCGGCAGGAATTGCAAAGTCTTTTGTCACCCTAACGACTAGGGTGCATGATGTGGGCCCCTGCAATAGATTCATACGTGTCTTTATAATATGTTATAATGTACTGTGGTGCTAAGAGAACATATACGTTTTGTGTTGGTTTTACCATTATGTGGTCCACCGCAGTGGGGGCTGGTTGTTCTTGTGCCGCCGCCCCAGTAGATGCACAGCTGCTACGCCTCTACGTGGGGCTCGTTTCTACTATGGGAGCGGCAGCAGGCTCGCTTTCCCTGAGGCGTGCCTCCACTCGAGCCTCCACTTGTAACAACTTCTCGTCGAACTCTTCTCGGAGCTCGTTTCTAATCTCCTCCCGAAGTTGTTCCTTAAGACGTGCATCTTTCTGGGCCTTTGAAAGCTTGTGCTTCCTGTACTGCCACGTTGATTGAGGAAACCCAACCTTCCATGGAACATTGGAGCCAATGCCCCTTGTCCGTCCACAGTGTTCTTCGGTTCCCAACGCTTTCGTGAGGATGTCATCCTCGCAAAGTTGTGAGCAGATCTCTTGGGAGGCCTGTCTCTCAGTAGTCATGTCGACCTGCGATACCGTTAGGACAAATTTAATCAAGAGTACGATACAACCTAACGAAACATTGTCTACGTGTGGTACTTATGATTTTATGGTACACCGCTTGATCTTCGGGATTTGGGAACGTAAGTGTTCCGTCACTATTCTTCTTCACCCTCGCCCTTGCCCAGTTCCTTGCTCGGGTGGTCGGGATATCACCAAGAACTAGTGGCGTGTTAGATTCTGCAGCAGCTTCATCCTCCTTGACCCATTCGTGCTGTTTTTCGACGTAGCCTCCGGTGCCAAGCCGGTGCGGGTGAAGGTTTTTTTGCCTACAACCTCCTATAGGCCTCGCTTTTTGCCCGAGACTCAGGGGTTGATTTTGCGGCATAGAACTCTTCCCACATGACCCGGGAGATGAATGGGTACTTCCCGAATGGTTCTGGCTAGGCGGGGTTGAGGACGTATTCGGTGACCAGTGCGGTCTTGAAATTTTTTCACAAGTTGCCCATCTTGCGGATAGCCTGCCACTTGAGTCTTGCCTCGGCCTCTAGGGGGTATTCGAAGCTTTCCTTGAACTGCTTCCAGGCCTCATCTTTTTCTTCCTGTGGGACCAGATCGATGTGGTCCTTCAAAATGGTGAACTTCCACTTCCCTAGGACTCCGCATATCGTTGAGAACTTTTTGACGACTTTCGCAGAAGCCGTCGGATATCCCAGATCGTCCACCTCTGTTATGGTGTACACTTCCTTAGGGATCTTATTCTGGGTCCTAGGAGCCCGGCTCGATGTTGTCCCACTAGTAGTCGCTGACATGGATTCGCCTTGCTGCGACATTTTCTATATAACTGTTGTACGGCAAGAAAGTTAAAAAAAGGTGTACTACACATGTATACCTTGATTAATGCAACAAATATACCGTATATTACATCTCCGCCATTGTAGTATACAAATATATACGTACCATTGTAATATACGGTCAACATTGTATAAATTTAGTGTCAAATTAGTACTACAATGAATTAGTATAAATTGATACTTCATAGTATAAATTAATACAATGAATTACTATGAACAATTCTTAATTTAGTGTAATATACTATATATATTCATTGTAATAATTCATTGTATTAATACTAATATAGTAATTGTATAAATTAATAATTCATACAAATATACTATAGTATAGTATACTATAGTATTAATACTATAGTATATAATGTACTAATATACTATAGTATACTATAGTATTAATACTAATATACTATTATACTATAGTACTAATTCATACAATGTACTAATATACAATGTACTATAGTATAAATTAATAATTCATTGTATACTATATTAATACTAATATAGTAATTGTAATACATTATGAAATACTATGAATCTATTCGATGTTTGATATTTTAACAACGAGCGATGATGTCCCCATCCTTAACTTGCAGGAAGAATTCCCTTTCGATGAATGTAACTAAACAATCTTCAAATATTGTTGCCCCATCTTGCTTCCTACCAACTAAGCAATATATGGACTATGGCATACTAAGTTCTGTAAATTCCAGTTTCCTACCAACTAAGCAAGTGTGAATACTGAATAGTAGAACAAATCAAAATCAGTGAAATCGAACTTTACTAACCTCAAACCGTGGCCGGAAATGGGAAAGAAGAAGGACGACGGCGTTGAGGAGGCACCGACGGCGAGGAGAAGGACGACGTCGAGGAGGCGGCAGCGTCGAGTAGGAGGATGGCGTCGCGGAGGCGGACGGCGTCGCGGAGGCGGACGGCGGCGACGTCAAGGAGAGGATGGCGACGGCGAGGAGGAGGTGGACGGCGGCGACGAGGAGGAGGAGGCGGCGGTGGTCGGTGAGGAGGCGCTTGGAGGGAGGAGGCGGCGGCGTCAAGGAGTGATGGTGAGACTTAGAGTCAGATCTGGATCGGTAGAAAACCTAGTCGTAGGTCATCACCATCGGGCATAAGTACTAAGCCCGATACGGATGACAATCATCCGTGACGGGCACAAATAACAAGCCCGATACGGATGACACACATCCGTGACGGGCATAAGTAACAAGCCCGATACGGATGACACACATTTGTGACAGCCATAACTAACAAGCCCGATACGGATGACATACATCTGTGACGAGCAGAACTACTACGCCTGATAGAGATAACCTCATCTCTGACGGGCATTATTTATATGCCCGATAGAGATAAGCTCATCCCACTATAGAATTAAAATATTCCTTATTAATTGCATTTAATAATGATATTTAAGTTATAAAATCATTTATAATTAACTTATACCCAATTTAAAATTGCTATTACATTTTTAAATGATGTAAAATTTCTGTTAAATTAAAATATGCCTTATTAAATTAGTTTAAAATTGCTATTAAATTTTAAAAAATTATTATAATTAACCTATGCCTTATTTAAATAGTGTAAATTTGCTATTAAATTTTAAAAACCATATGAAATTAAAATATGCAGATCATAAGGCACCGGTACAAAATACTTCATTACTTATATCAATTTGCAAATTACAGTACTACGAAGACTCTATTTACAAGGATATGCCTTCCGAATGGTTAGAACGAGCGTATGCCACTTCGTCTTTGGGATCATCGTCAAGGTCGATCTGAGGTCTCACATGAAGATTCTGGTTATATTCTTCCTCATCGACGACGTTGTCAACCCCAACAATTCTTCGTTTGCCATCCCTAACGACGTGCAGCTTCTTGTTTGCGGGGTCTTGTATATAGAAAATCTGCTCGACCTGCTTCGCTAGGACGAATGGTTCGTCCGCATATCCAACCTTGGCCAGGTCCACTAAAGTGAATCCTTCCCTGTCGACTTTAACACCAGTGCGAATATTCACCCAGCAGCAATGAAACAAAGGGACTTTGAAGCTCCTGTAGTTCATCTCCCAGATCTGCTCTATGCGGCCATAGTATGTGTTCGATCCAGCTTGATCCTGATATTTGTGTGGATTTTGTTAGTAACATTGGACTATTTGATGTATAGATGGATTGGCAATGGATGTACACTACAGACAGACAGTCGAAAGAGTTTATTGAAGGCGTGCATTATTTTTTGAATGTGACCAATGCTAACAAGTACAAGGGTTTCATGCATTGTCCATGCAAAAAGTGCAGTAACCAGAAGGAGTATTCATCATCAAGAACTATTCATGCGCATTTGTTTTAGTCTGGATTCATGCCTGGATATAATTGTTGGACCTCGCACGGAGAGCTAGGGGTTACAATGGAAGAAGATGAAGTAGAAGACGAGAATATTCCGGACTGGGCTCATCAATACGGTGGATTTGAAGAAAATCCGAGAGGCAAGGCGAACGGAGCTGTTCAAGATAACGACGCTGTAGATGATCTTGGTCAAATGTTGCGGGACGTAAAGGACGGCTGCGAAAGTGAGAAGAAGGTCCAAAAATTAGACCGTATGTCAGCGGACCACAAAACTTCGTTGTACCCAGGTTGCGAACAGGGGCACAAAAAGTTGGGTACGACGCTAGAATTCTTGCAATGGAAGGCCAAAAATGGTGTGAGTGACAAGGCATTTGTCGAGTTATTGAAACTCGTCAAGAACATTCTTCCGGGGGAAACGAAATGCCCGAAACAACGTATGAAGCTAAGAAAGTGGTATGCCCTCTAGGACTAGAAGTACATAAGATACACGCATGTCTAAACGATTGTATCCTCTATCGCGGTGAGGAGTACGAGAATCTAGAAGCATGCCCGGTTTGTAAAGCACTACGATACAAGATTAGACGAGATGATCCAGGTGATGTGGACGGACAACCTTCGAAGAAGAGAGTTCCTGCTAAGGTGATGTGGTATTTCCCTATAATACCATGGCTCAGGCGTTTGTTCAGGAACAAAGAGCATGCTAGCATGATGCGCTGGCATGCAGAAAAACGTCAACAAGACGGGATGCTGAGACACCCCGCCGATGGGTCGCAGTGACGAAACATCAACAGAACATTTTCAGACTTTGGAGAGGATGCCCGAAACGTAAGGTTAGGTTTAAGTACAGATGGCATGAATCCATTTGGAGAGATGAGCAGCAGCCATAGCATTTGGCCTGTTACCATGTGTATCTACAACCTTCCCCCTTGGCTATGCATGAAGCGAAAGTACATCATGATGCCAATTATCATTCAAGGCCCAAAGCAACCTGGTAATGACATTTATGTGTACCTAAGACCATTGGTTGAGGATCTTCTTCTGCTGTGGAACAAAGAAGGTGTCCTCGTGTGGGACGAGGACAAACAGGAGCAATTTAACCTACGAGCGTTGTTGTTCGTGACCATTAACGATTGGCCTGCACTTAGCAACCTATCCGGACAGTCAAACAAGGGGTACAAGGCTTGTACCCATTGTATGGATGAAACTGAAAGTACGTATCTGAAACACTGCAGGAAGGTTGTTTACATGGGCCATCGTCGATTCCTTGTTGCAACTCATCCTGTACGGAAAAAAGGCAAGCATTTCGAACAGAAGGCAGACCACTATACTAAGCCTAAATATTGCAACGGAAAAGTCGTGTTTGCTATGGTGAAAGATCTAAAAATAGTATTTGGAAAGGGACCTGGCAGCCAACCTATAGATGGTCACGCGGCGATGTGGAAGAAGAAGTCTATTTTTAAGGAGTTACCCTATTGGGAGGTCTTAGACATCCGACACGCAATCGACGTGATGCACCTCAGTAAGAACCTTTGCGTCAACCTGTTAGGCTTCCTAGGTGTATATGGGAAGTCGAAAGATACACTTGAAGCATGTAATGATCTCAAGCATACGCAACAACGCGAGGACCTTCACCCGGAACCGAAGGATAAAGGAAGCCATTACTTGAGTCCTGCAAGCTACACCCTGAGCAAGGAAGAGAAGAAAAGTATGTTTGAATGCCTGGAGAGCATCAAGGTACCGTCTGGATACTCCTCGAATATAAAGAGAATAATAAGCATGAAGGAAAAGAAGTTCACTAACCTAAAGTCTCATGACTATCACGTGTTGATGACACAACTGCTTCCTGTTATAATTCGTGGTATCCTTCCTGATAATGTCCGGGGAACAATAACAAAGCTATGTGCTTTCATGAACGTAATTTCGCAAAAGATCATCGATCCAAACAGTTTAACAACCCTTCAAGATGACGTGCTCCAATGTCTTGTCGGCTTTGAGATGATCTTTCCACCGTCATTCTTCAATATAATGACGCTTCTTCTATGTCACCTTGTGAAAGAGATCAGTATTCTCAGTCCTGTGTACCTACACAACATGTTTCCTTTCGAGAGGTACATGGGCGTTCTAAAGAAATACGTTCGTAACCGTTCTCGTCCGGAAGCAAGCATCGCCAAGGGTTATGGAATAGAGGAGGTCATTGAGTTCTGCGAAGAATTTATTGAAGATTTTCGTCCAATCGGGGTACCCGAATCAAGCCATGAGTGGAGACTATGGGGAAAGGGGACTCTTGGAAGGAAAGCAATAATAACTGTGGACAACGATTTATTCCGTAAAGCACATTTCACGGTTTTGCAACAATCTTCGTTGGTGGCTCCTTACATCGAGGAGCACCTGGCAATTGTTCGGTCAAAAAACATCGGCAAGTCCGATGCATGGATTACACGCCATGACATCGATACTTTCCCCGCTTGGCTACGACAACATCTAATGGGTGCCGAAACCATTGACCGACAACTAGCCTTCTTGGCGAGGGGGCCTTCTTGCTCGATATCGACATTCCAAGGATATGAAATCAATGGGCATACATTTTACACAAGAGCCCAAGACAAAAAGAGCACAAACCAGAACTCTGCTATTCGTATCGACGCCATGAGATACGATGGTGCAACTAGCACGTATTACGGTGTCATTGAGGACATATGGAAACTAGCTACGGACCCCTGAAGGTACCTCTGTTTCGATGCCAATGAGTTAGGCTCACCGGTGGAGGTGTAACGATTGATGACAGTGGGATGACAACGATTGACCTAAGCAAGGTTGGATACTCAGACGAACCATTTGTCCTAGCCAATGATGTAACATAAGTTTTCTACGTGAAGGACATGTCTAGCAAACCAAAGAAGGGTAAAGGACCCGACGAGCCAAAGCGCCACATGGTTCTCCCAGGCAAAAGGAAAATTGTTGGAGTCGAGGATAAGACTGACGAAGATTACGATCAGTTTGATGGGCAACCTCCGTTTGCGGTGACGGTTGACCCGAGCATCCTCCTATCAAAGGAGGACACCCCTTACTCACGCAACGATCATAGCAAAGGAACATTAGTGAGGAGAAAATACATGAGAAAAACAGTGACATAAGTTGTTGTATGGACGATGCAAATTATTTATAATGTATTGAAGGCCATGCAATGTTTGTGCTTTTTACTAATACAATTATATAAGGAAAAGAGTGACATAAGTTGTTGTATGGACGATGCAAATTATTTATAATGTATTGAAGGCCATGCAATGATTGTGTTTTTTAGTAATACAATTATATATGTAATATTAATTTTAAACTATTTAATTAGGTCATATGTTATTAGATAGTTTAATACTATTTAAATAGTATTTAAATTGGTTATATTTTAATTATATATCATTATTGAAATGTAATATAAGATTTAAACTATCTAAATTGGTCATATGTTAATTATATATATATATTAAATGTAATAGCAATTTTAAACTATTTAAATAGGTCATATGTTATTAGATAGTTTAATACTATTTAAATGTATTTAAATTGGTTATATTTTAATTATATATCATTATTGAAATGTAATATCAATTTTAAAATATTTAAATAGGTCCTATGTTAATTATATGTGATTATTTATATTTACTAAAAATTTTAAACTATTTAAATAGGTCATATGTTATTAGATAGTTTAATACTATTTAAATAGTATTTAAATTGGTTATATTTTAATTATATGTCATTATTGAAATGTAATATCAATTTTAAACTATTTAAATAGGTCATATGTTAGTTATATGTGATTATTTATATTTAATAATAATTTTAAACTATTTAGATTGAGCATATGTTATTTCAATGTTTCAATCTTTAGTCCCAGTTATTAAACATAGCCGGAACAAAAAGATATTTTGGAAACAACGGGAAATTATATTTAGTCCCGGTTGGTGGCATCAACTGGGACTAAAGATATCTTTAGTCCCAGTTGGTGGAGTAAACCAAGACTAAAGATATTATCTTTAGTCTCGGTTGGCTTTAGTCTCGGTTGATGTCACTAACCGGGACTAAAGATCGAGACTATAAATAGCTGTGCGCATCGTCTTCTCCGGATCCACACTTAGTCGTTTCATTCTCTCAACGCACGTCCTCCGCCTTTGCTGCCGCTGTCGTCTTCATCGTCTCCGTCGCCGTACGTCGTCGCCGACCTCAACCGCGCCACCCGATCAAGGTTTGCGCCGATCTCTCCTCTGTCATTGTTTGTGTCATTTCTCTCGATCACATCCGCGCGCGCGCGGCCGCCGCCGCCATGCATGCCACCCCGCGCCACCACCGCCGCCACCTCGCGCCACCCGGCCGCCATCCCGCGCCACCGCCGCCACCCTGCTCCACGGCCGCCCCACTCCACCACACCACCACAGCCGCCGCCACCCCGCGCCACCACGGCCGCCGTCCCCTCGCCGCCGCCACCCTGCGCTACCACGGCGGCCACCCTGCGCCACCGCCGCCACACCAATGATATGTAGAACGATAGAACGAACATGAACGAACGAACAAACAAACAAACAAACAAACGAACGAACGATAGAACGAACGAATGAGGGAACGAACGACCGAGCTAACGATAGAACGATAGAACGAATGACCGAACGAACGAATGACCAAACGAACGATAGAACGAATGAACGAATGAACGAACAAATGAACGAACGAACAAACGAACGAACGATAGAACGAACGAACGAACGAGGGAACGAACGAACGATAGAACGAACGAACGAACGATAGAATATGGAGGCCGTGTGGGTACCCGGTACCCATATTCTCCACAACCATGTGTATATTTCTTCTGTCTTTATTGATTCATATGTATGTATGGAACAAATTGTATCAATGTGAGCCAACTAAAAGGAGGACTAACTAAATGGTTCAAGTAAAATACATTTATTGCAGTAATAGTTCTTTAGATCACCCATAGCACACATAGATCACTATAGATCACCCATATCACATGAAACCAATGTCTCTAGTCGAATATGACCAAACGACGAAACATGACCGAGATATGCAGATATGCATATATGTTTTCAATGCAGATATGCAAGCATGATGTGTAGATTAATCATAGATGTACCAAATTGTTTGCAATAGATTAATCATATATGTGTTTTCAATCATAGATGTACTAGATTAATCATAGCTATGTTTTCAATGTACATTGTTAATGGTATAATGTAACCTCCGTTTTGTTTGTAATAGTTTTCATGTTTTCACGTGGATACACTGAATATAATATTGCACATCTTTTTACATTTTCCAATAGTGATTTAATTTTTTTTATGATGTTTTTTTCTAATAGCTGCTGACCACCGTCGTCGCTCAAGCTTAAGTGGCCCCAATAACTCCAAGCAAAACTAAGGCAAGTTTCATTAATTCCCTGGTGTATATATATATGCACGTAGGTTGCATGTATAACAATTATTAACTTGTCATCGCAACAATGTCAATATATGTATAACAATATACTCTTAGTTGATGTGTACCTCATAATGTTACGAATAGATGGCAGATCGCGATGATGAACAGATCCTCATGGACGAGATCGCAGAGGGCAGCAGCCAATATTGGGCGGATGAGGAGCCAGAGGACCTCAACCAATACCTGAATGAGGAGGGAAACAAGGGCACAAACCAAGAGGAAAGTGAAAGGCAACCGGCCGTTGGAGAGAAGAGGGCACATGGACATCGAGGTGCCGCGAGAAAGCTAGAGGGCAGGCACATTATTAGTGAAGTAGCCTTAGACGGGGAACCAGTAGCCCCAGCCGGTATACTATGGAAGTTTGTAGGACACAGTGGTTGGGTCGTGAGGGATCACGTGCCCATTAGCACAGTGCACTAGCGTCAATCAAGGTCAGCAGAGGATGACGAAAGTTATCTTCCAGATACAGATAAAGCTATGCTGTGGACCACCATGCTCGAGACCTTCACAGTCCCTGAGGCAGATCAGCCAAGATTGAAAGAATGGACGATGAAGAAAATGGCTGAACAGTTCCAGAAGTACAAGTCAGCTCTGTACAAGAAATACGTCGTGAAGGGTCTGACACCTGATTTCGACAAATTGACCAAGCTGAGGGATCATTGGGATGCGTTTGTCGCATACAAGACTTCCGAGCACGGGCAAACGAAAATAGCAAAGAATAAAGCCAATGCCGCTAAGAAGCAATACCATTACCGGCTAGGGTCAGGTGGCTATAAGAAGGTAATCCCCAAGTGGGATAAACTGGAAGCCGAGTTGATAGGAAAGGGTATTGAGCCGGCCATAACGAATTGGCCTGAACGTTCCAGAAATTGGTACTATTGTCATGGTGGAACGCTCGATCCCACTGATGACTCCCTTGTATTCGGTGATGCGATCCGCGAAGCAGCTAGCCGACTTACGGAAGCAGTGGAGGCGTCTGCTCAGGGAACATTCCATCCTGACAGAGAGAAGGACGAGCTTACGCTCGCACTACAAAATCCCAAGCATCCAGGACGAACACGAGGAAAAGGCGTGGTTGCTTGGAAATATGGATTTCAAGAGAACAGCCACACTTACAAGAGTCGGATGAGGAGCAAGAGGGATACCGAGGCAAAATTAAGATATCTCGAGGAGAGGGTCGCCCTACAGGACATACGGATGCAAGAGGAGGTCGAACGACGGATGGACCAATGCCTAGAGGAACGACAGAGCCAGCAAACGGTGCAGCCGTATGCCCCTCCAATCATGGTTAGCCCCTCAGGCAATCGCAGCAACTATGCTTCTACAGGGCAAGCAGGAGAACAGGGCATAGAAGGTGCAGCAGGGCCAGCTCACGATGACCCATCGTACCCCGTGGATGAAATCACGCGGCGGACACCTTGTGAGCTGCACAGTCCCTTCAAGAACATATCACTCAAGGTATGCTCGTAGTTTTATGATATATGCCTTGTAAATTGCATAACTGGTGGTGCATGCATCTGTTAATTACTAAGTAACCTTGATTCTCGTGAAGGTGGCGTCGGGCATGGCCATACCAGTCGACCCTTCAGGGACATATCATTGCAGACCGATTTCACCTGGGTACTCAAAGGTCGAGGTTGAATTGGTGGAACGAGGGTTCGACGATCTCGAGCTGGACATCCCCAGAAGAGACGAGGAGACAAAACTAGGAGACACAGCCCACACCATTATACTATGGTGCAAGCGGTACATCGTGTTTCCCGGGTGAGCAGTGGCGTCTTCTCCTCCGTCTCCTCTACTTGCACCCTCTCCTCCGCCTGCACCCTCTCCTCCACCGCAGTCTCCTCCGCCTGCATCCTCTCCTTCGCCTGCACCGGCTCCTCCGCCTGCACCGTCATCGTTTGCTTCGCCTTCACGACCTAAAAAGTCGTGCCCACTTCGTCCTACGCCGTCAAAGTCCACACCACAAAGAAAAAAGCCAAGACTTGACGAGCCAAAACTCCCCGCTCTCAAGAAAAGGGCATACGACCGCACTCCCGAGGAGAATGAGGAGGTAGCACGAAAACCACCAAAGAAGATTCCTATAGATCCGGCTGCTAAGAAGTTCTTTCAGAAGATGAGCGAATTGGTCAAGAGGGCTTTACTTTCGGATTATGACCGGTCGGTGACGAAGTTATATAAGAAACAAAGAGGAAAGGCCAAAGAAGTACCTCAGCTCGGAAAGCAACCAAAACAATCGGTTGAGCCATTGCTACCACCCAGTGAAGAGGAGCTGAGGCAATGGATGAAAGAGACGGGTCTGAACAGGGCGCAACTGGTGGGAGACGCACTAATAACCATGGCGACAGAAGCCGATTTGAAATACAAATTTAAACTCGGTAAACAACTTGTCAAGCCTAGTCAGGTGAACACTCTCTCTACACAAATGCATCAATTCCATCAATGGTATATGGAACTTTCATCCAAAGGTAGAATGATGGTTGGAGCGAGGATAAGAAACACATATTACTATCAAGGAGATGATGTTTTGTGGATCAACTTCGAGAATGTATTTGATGTATACCAACTAGACGCTCTCGACGTCTCCATTCTCAGCTGCTAGGTTTTGTAAGTATTGTTTTAGCAAACTTTATTTTGTTCCTTAGCTCCTTCTATGTACCATTCAATGGTTACACTGTGCCGATAAGATTGATGCAAATTCCTTTATCTTTTGTAGAATGGAGATTCAATCGTGCCGTAGGTAGGGGATTTATAATATTGGATTCATGGACCCCCGCAAAGTCAATGACGTAATGATACAGGACTTTGAGAAAGATACAGAGGACAATATTGTTCATTTCCTGATGCAGCAGCATTATAAGACCTACATACTATTGCCCTACAACACAGAGTGAGTTTTAACTGTCTTTCGAATTTGTACCAACTTCCTCCTCATACTCATACTGTCACATATATATCGTCTGATACAATTTGCATATTTTACTGGGTCCTTTTCCTCTTCGACCTTGAACTATGCAAAGTCCATGTCTATGACTCAATGGATAAACCAGAGTCTACTTTTACCAAGATTTTTGAAGTGATAGACAGGTAATGTCATCTATTCAACTGTCATTAATTATGAACACTGCTATTGGTACTATGCAGATCTTCGATATTTAATCATAACTTCCAACTGTACATAGGGCATGGGCAAAGTTCCGTACATTGGTCCACGGGGTTTAGAAAGAAAAACTTGGTAGGAGGTTTAATTTTCCGGTGAGTACATGCTCCAAAACATATTGAATCATTAATTAGTTCTAGAAAAAATTAGTACATTAAATCTCTCGTCGTTTCTTCTTAAGTATGCAAAACAGGAGCAGGAAAATAACTTGTGCGGCTACTACGTCTGCAAATATACTCACGCACTTGTACACCAAATCAACAGTGACAAGGATTTGGAAGTACGTAAAAATTATTCATACATTATGTCCCGATTTCTTATTGACTTCATATACTTATATCTCAATTTTTTTTCAAATGATAGATTATTTACATGAGGGAAAAACTATCCAACGAAGAATTTATCAAGGCTGTTCAAGAACAACTGATGAGATTTATCAATAAACAAATAATTGATCCCGCGAGAGAATTCCACTACGATGGAAGATCTATTGATCATTATCCCATGGATAACATGTCTTAGGTTTCTTCGTAATATACAATAGAACATTATAATTAACAAAGGATTGTAATATATGTATATATTCAGATGTGCATTCATGTACTTATGTGTGTGAGTATATTTCGGTAATATAAGTATATATTTACTTGAGTGCATATACGTAGGAAATATATATATGTGTAAAACATGTATTTATACATATATATATATATATATATATATATACATATTGCATATATATATATGTGTGTATGTATGTATGTATAAATACATATATTACATATATACACATATTATATATACATATATATGTATTTATACATATATATATGTATAATATATAAACAAGCAGCTGGCAGAACCAGCAATTATTTTTTTAAAAAAATATCATTAGTCCCGGTTGGTAACACCAACCGGAATTAAAGATGACTCAGTCAGCAACATGGCGCAGCCATCTTTAGTCTCGTTTGGTGTTACCAACCAGGACTAAAGATGGCTCTTTAGTCCCGGTTATTTCACCCGGGACTAAAGATGTCCGATTCGTAATCTCGGTTGCATAACTGGGACTGAGGGTATTACGAACCTGGGTTAAAAACCCCTTCTCCACTAGTGAAGGGTTGTCATATAGACTACTCATAATCACTATCGTTGATGGTTTTGAACCTTGTATGGAAGACGTCATCGTATAAAGACTCTTTGATACTTCGTCTCGTTGGCCAAGGATTCGACAATAGAAGTGAAAAAAATTGCAATAAAAATTAACTATAGCTATTTTGTTCCTTAATATTCATGTCGCTTGTTATTTACTATCTTCAGCTAGGGCACATGCTACAAAATTAGAAACAAATACTTTCTCCCGTCCACAAGTTAGCAACCTAACTTTAGAAAATATAATAATACAATCACCATGAGTTGCATTGGATGGGTGCCAAAGAAAACCATCCAAAAATTACGGACTATGCGGGCTTGCATGCAATCGTCCGTACCCACCTAAACACCCTCTTGTCCTCTCATATCTTGCAACCTATGCTACAATATAAATCTGTAAGCCTTAGAATTAACGACTTAGTTATTTATGTCAATTGCCTGATTTTTTTCCATTACTGCAGTGACTTATGTGAGTCATTGGATCAAGATCAATATCCTTTCTGCTTCTTCGACCTCAAGAACTTCCTCTTCGATCTCGTCATCTCTAGCTGAAGAACTCGATCGTCGGCAACCATCAGCCAGCACCTATAATGGGCTGACCTTGTCCTTCACTTCGATTTTACAATGGCGGCATTGTCAGGTTAGGATTTCAGATTTGGGCGGATATAGGTTTAGAGGGAGGTTGGGAATTGAAGGTAATGGCCCGCTGCCATGACTGTGGGCAAAAAAAAAACGAGTGGTTAGGAGGCAGCTGACTAGCGAGCCGTTGGAGACAAGAATCGGAAGGCATGGTGGTGAGGGAGAAGCTCAAAATTAAGTAGAGTTTATTAGGAGAGAATGTACAAAGGAGCTAGCCGTAGAAGGTGACTAGCATCCACTGGATGCAAATCAAGGGTGCAGAGCAATTGACTGAGATTTTAAGAAATCCTAACAGACCTTTCAGCACGAAAAAATGAATATGCAGGGGATTATAAGTGATGCTGCATGCAAGGAATACATCTTGGACTTTCCCGACTGTTAATATAGTATGCGATTCAGACTTAGGACCTATTTGGGGAAGCTTAAAATTTTAAGAAGCAATTAGTTGGTAGCTAGCTTCTAAGAATCTGGAAAAGATGGGTTTCCCAGCTTCTGACTTCTAGTCCACTTTCTAGATTCTACAACTACAGTTTCTCATAATCTAGACGAAAAGTTGTACTGTTTAGGGGAGCTTCTGATTTCGGGAGAAGCTGCAGCTGCGAGCTCTCCCAAATAGGCCCAGTCTGAAACAATAACGAACAAATCCATGTAATGCGTAATCGTTCAAACTGCAAACAACATTCATAACCACCATTGCAGAGAAAAGGTTTGAACCCTGAATAATTAAAAGCTACTATCAGAGACAAAGTTGAACACTAGATCAAACTAGAACTAACGGCCATTATGATCACTCATGTACCGCAATACTAGAAACCTAACTTAAGAAAAGCAATACTCACAATGCATTGCATGGTTGCCAAAAATACCTTCCATGCAATACCATGCCATGGAAGTATGAAACACACATCTAAACACCCTCTCCTCCTCTCATCCTTAACCTATGCCACACTATAAATCAGTAAGCCTTGGAGCCAGTTCACCACACCGATTTTCGCAAACTAGAATCAATTAAGCAAGTTCTAGCTCTTGATTGACATGGAGATAGATAGGGCGAACTTGGCAATCCTGGGCCTATCCCTGGTCGCTCTCCTCGTCCTCACCGCCGTCCCGGAGGCTGCCGGTGGGCGACCCGGCGGCTACATCGACTACGGCGCCATTAACAAAGACCGCATCCCCGGAACTCCACAGCTCAACCACCAGGGCGGCTCCGCCAACCAGTACACGCGTGGCTGTGAGAAGCAATTGCATTGCAAGGGTAAAAGGCGAGGGTGATCTGATCGATGCTGCTTTCAGAGTTGCAGTTCATCACGCCCGTCGATCATGCCTTGCTATCGATCGACTACGTAGTTTAGGCTTTGTTTTGGTGCTACAATATATAAATTCTTAATAACTACAACAGCAGATTGTTCAGGTAGGTAATTTGGTGCTAGAATAGGTTTTCAATAACGCTCTAATTAGAACAGCAAATTCTTATTTGGATAGGTAATTGTTCCTTTATGTTGAAGTCTCTGTAGTAGTTGTTTGTCAGCTTTTTTTTAAAAAAAATGGTTGGTGCAGATGTGTTGAGTATGGATATATCCTGGCTGATGCAACCAAATGAAACAATCTTCTGTTTTGGGTTGAATTGGCTGGTATATAAAATTTTTCAATATATTAATTAATTAACTAGTCTATTCCAACCACAAATCCGATCGACCTTAATAATTTTGTTATAAGATTAATCATCATTTAATTCTCTTTTGGGTTGAGGCTCGCTAAATTAGGAGAAAAAGGATGGGTTTAGGGAAGATGGGAAAGATGACACCTCTTTTGCATATTGGCATGCTCATATAGTGGCTCGATATTACTGCTCTTGCCTCCCAGAAGTCACCGGCACTAGCATGCGCGACATGCTCAAAATGCTTGCAGCTACTATATGTTTTCTCCGTCCATTAATCGATCGATCCAAGAATTTTCTTTTTATATCCTGAGCGAAATCCACGACAACAAAATACAGTGTTCACAATTTCGGTTCGAAATTTTGGTCATTTCATCCCCCACCTGCAAGCTCATATCTTGCCCGAAATGTTTGGGTTTTTTTGCAAAATTTTATGAATTTGATTAAATTTTATTCAAATTCATTCTAAATCAGTCAAAATTTCAAAAAACTTCAGCCAACAAATTTCGAAATTTCCAAAATTTCGGTAATTTTGCCCCCCCCCTGGCAAAAAACCCAATTTCAAAATTGAAAACCCTGACAGAATACGGCCATCATCTACCGACTATGCAGCATTTCCACCTCTTAAGTAAGAGCAATTTTCTGACGGTAAAAGCAATATTTCTGACGGTTTCGTTCCTACATGTTAGGTCCTGAGTCTGGTAGGGTACTGCATGTTGACGAGCTCGAGAAGCTATGCCAAGCACTTGTACTCTACGAAATAGGTCATCCGTAACGGGTTGTAACTCTCATATGTGACGGATGAGTGCCTGGTTACAGATCAGTGGTCAATAATATGAAGAACTCATCTGTATTGGCTCCCTTTTCATCACCAATGACCTTTTATCTTTGAAGGTTATAATCGTGACCCATTATCACCAATGAGGATAATGACGAAAAATTACAGTTTATACAACACGACCCATCACTGATGCAAAATACCCGTGAAAAAAACCCAAAGCATCGATGGTCCCCTTCGAAGGTCATCGCCATCGTGGTTGTCCTCATCACCGTAGTCACCGTCATCGCCTTTTGCAAGAACTGTGGAACCGCCAAAGTCCTCGAGGTGGGGGTGACCAGATTAGGCCGCCATTAGCTTCGAGGCAGCCAGATCTTGTGGCCTCTGACCTCGGGGTAGCCAAATCTGGCACCCCTAAGATGGTGGTGACTGACCCCGACGTCGAGCGAGTGAAGACGACGCCGATGATGGAGATGGAGGCGCGTGGAGGAGATCTGACGAACGGGACAATCGCATAGGGGTGGAGGTGCAGGCGGTCTCTACGCCAACCCTAACTGTGACCACATGCCACGAATCTAGCCATCCCTACAATGGAGGTAAAGGATGGAGGAAGCAAGGCCAACACTCACGGTGAGGAGGCAGCAACGCCAACGCTTGGGAAGCGGAGCGGGAGAAGAGGAGACGACCGACGCTCGTAGATATGGAGGTGGAGGGGAGACGAGGAAGTGATCAATGCTCGGGGTCATAAAAGACAGCTGCGCTGATGTTTAGGAGACTGCCGGCACTGGATACACCGTCCCCGTGGTCAAGGCACCCAATTCTTTTTCACAAATTGACACCCAATTTGTAGTTAGGTCGAACTAATGGAGATTATGCACCCAAAAATTATGTGACAAAGGTAGGATACTATGGAGCCCACACAAAGAAGTAACTTCAATTGATTGCCAACTATCTTTTTTGATGATTTTCATTAAAAAAAACATAAGATAGATATCGTTAAACGAGACAACTACTTATACGTGAATTTAAATCATCACGGTGATAAATATAATATCAATATGGTAACATGATATATATGTGCCTTGCCCATTTTGGAGATGTAACGTAAAGGAGATTATATTAGGACTTGGAGGTAGTAATCATAGAGTGACCGAGTGTGGTTTGGTGTTAAAAGTGAAAGAAAGACAGAGACGGCCGCCCACCAGATCTTGATCTGACGGCCGCCCGTGGAATAGCAAAACCGGAAAAAAGCCGAAGAGGAAGCGCATCCTCGCTCTCAAGTATCACCTCACTCTCTCAGCCCCCCGCCGCCGCCGCCGCCGCTGCCGCCACCGACGTAGCGCTGGTCCCCCTCCCCGCAGCCGACGACCATGTCGAGTGGCCTGGACATGTCCCTGGATGACCTCATCAAGCAGTCCAAGACTAAGCCCAAGGGCGGGGCCCCCTCCTCGTCGGGNCCCCGCCGCGCGGCGCCGCCGCCGGCGCGCGCGGCGCCGTACCCACCGGCCGGCCCTAAGGTACGCCGCGCGCACCCTCCGACTCACCTGGCCTCGGGCTCTCCTCCCCTCCGCAAGAAACCCTAACTCCGCCGGCTGCTTGTCCAGGCCGCCGGCGCCGGCGCCGCTTCGCCGTACGGGGTCTACTCCGAGCACGTAGCCGCCATGGCAGGGGTCGTGCCGCGGCCGCGGCCGCCGCCAGCCACCGCGGCCGCGCGGTCTCTGGAGACCGGGACGAAGCTGCACATCTCCAACCTCGACCCTGGCGTCACCGTCGACGACGTCCAGGTGCTGTTTGTTCGTGTCCTGCTACTGGTTTCGCCATTTCTTCCCGTGGTTTGCTTGTCCATTCAAATCCATGGAGGTCAATCCCAGAATTGCCAAGGAAATTATCCACTCCCACTAGCGCGCATCTCTGTTTTCCTTTCTTGTGATGAAAAATTACCATGTGAAATGCTTCAATTACCCACCTGAATCCTCGACCTCTGTTTGTCGAGTCAAGCCAGATGCGCCGTCTAAATGAATCGGGGATAAGTTCTAGTCCTGCTCATGTTTCTCTACTAACACCTCTTATTGTTCTGCTTGTTGGGCCGCAAACATCTACAAGAAGAATATCATACAAAATAGGACAGATTAGATCTGCAACAAACAGTAAGACACCACACATATACATCCTTGAATCCCCTTGACACTCAGCTGCTTTAAGATCATCACTTGATGATATGAAGATGCAGCTAATCAGGATTGGCCCATTTCTTGATGTGGATGGTTACTTTATGAGAGAATCTACCCTATGCCACTGAGTTTGTCCAGCTCAACGATTTACCACTGACATTGTCTCTTTCTATAATATACCGGTGACTTTATCTATTGTTCTACAATATGCCATTGCGTTGGGCCTTTTTTAAAAAGTACCCAAAATATCCCTAGAGACATACGAGGTTAACAATTTATTTATCTCGTTAGAAGTTTTAAAAAAATATGAAAATTTTTATGTGGCCTCCTTACACAACATGAAAGTTTGTATATAATTTTCAAGTTTTTTCTGATATATTTATTTTTTAGAAAATTTTTGTTGTGTGGTATGTGAGAGAGAATTTGCTTACACAAAAGATAATAACATAAAAATATCTTATGTAGTGTATGGAAGATGATTTACATTAAAAACAACACAAAAAGTATTTTTAAAAAAGTAGAAATGCAAAAAACTTGAAATTTATATACAAACTTGTGTAAAGAGGCCATATAAAAATTTGCATATTTTTTTTAAACTTGTAATGAGATAAATCAATTGTTAACCTTATATGTACATAAGGTTATTTTGGGTATTTTTGAAAAGAAGGCCTAGCCCAATGGCGTATTATAGAACATTTGATAAAGTCACCAGCATATTATAGAAAGAGTCAATGTTAGTGGCAAATTGTTGAACTCGAACAAACTCGGTGGTATAGAATAGATTCTCTCTTAGTTTATAGTTCATGGTTGTGGGGAGGGAAGGATGGCATTACGGGGATGGGAGATGTGCATAGCAGGTAGTCACTCTGGGTGGTAGGGAGTGGTAGAGGCGACCTCTGAGGAGAGGCAGTGCTACATCTATGAGCAATGATGGTATCTGTGATCAACTGGTGCTCATTTAAGATTGGTAATAGATATGCTGAGGTATTAAATAGCGCCGGTGTGTATGTGTTGGGGGGGGGGGGGTATAACATAACATATTGGGAATGGAGTAAATTTTTGATGGTTTACATGTGTAGTAGGATGGATGAGTGATACGTAGCTGAACTGGATATCTCCTCTATAACCCAATTCTCCATGATTTGCATTATACTAGTTGTTGGTAAAACATGATTCCCAGTTATTACTTTACATAATATATTCCTTCTGTTTCATAATAACTGACATTGGGTGCTATTCACTTCCAAACTTTGACCACTCGTCTTTTTTGTTGAATATCTACAAACACTAGAAATGATGCCATGTTATTAAAGTGAGGTATGCCCTAAATATAAGCATAAAACTTTTGTTCGTTTGATCCAACAATTTAAGGGCAATTAATGGTCAAAGTTTAAATGGGAAAGTCAAAATTGTCAGTTATTAAGAAACAAACGGAGTAGTTTGCTATCTCCACATTCTAAGTGTTCAAGTAACAGTGCAGACTGTTCTTGATAACATGGAAATCAGGTTAATAAGCTCATCTTTACATACACTTTGAAGAAGCACAGTGTTGTCTTTCCTTGGCTATGTGATTGTAGCCTTTTGTGAAAGAGTTATATTCTCATCCCAAGGCAAGCATATGATGATGATACTTTTCTCTGTACTTTGACCAATGACATTTTAAAGGCATAGATTCGATGCACAGATGCTGCACAGAGAGATTCATCATAAATATGTTTCCAGTGTTAATTCTTAAGTTTTACAAAGTTATCATGAATTCATCATATTATTGTAAAAACTATTGGTTAAGCTTGTCATGGGGATTGTGTTAAAAGCACCAATACTTTGTGATTGAAGGGAACAATATGAAACTTTTAGTTTTTGTTTAAGAATATAAGCACAAAATCTCAATTATTCTGTGATTGTAGCTGATGGGCTATTATTTTCATTCCTCAGGAGCTCTTCTCGGAGATTGGTGAGCTCAAACGCTATTCTGTTAACTATGATAAGGATGGAAAATCACAGGTAGACCATGGAGTATTGTCTTGCCTTTTATTATTTTGCTCAGATCTACTTTCTGTATTCTCATTTTTCTTTGACATTTTTGTTAGGGAACGGCAGAAGTTGTGTTTGCAAAAAAAGTGGATGCTTTGGAGGCTATTAAGAGATATGATGGTGTAATACTTGATGGTAACCCAATGAAGATAGATCTCATCGGAAATAATTCTGAGACATCTCCAATGTCCCCAACAGCACCTTTGTTGTACAATCCACCTTTTCCGAACTACCCTAACAGGTCTGTTTCAACTGTTCCTTGAATTCATATATTTGTTTTAAAATACAAGATAAATACTATTGTGTGGAGCACCCTTTTCTCATTTTTCACTCATTTAGAGACATTATTTTACTAGCAATTAACTGCCACTAAGAATATTATAAGAAACAGACTTGAGGTGTTTTCTAATCTCATGGAGGATTTTGTCAATTTGATATCTCCTTTGGTTTTGATACTTCAAACTATAATTGTGTACTGAACCCAATTGGCAAGAATGACGAGCATAATCCTGCAGGGAAATTGTTTTCAAGTCTCACAAGTTGATGTTTTGAAATGCCACTTAAGTAGTTCACAAATCACATTTCAGACTAGTTTTCTCTGTACCATTAGACTCAATGAATTTGTGCCCCTTCTTTAAGTTCAGAGGCTGTTTGGGCTGTGCTGCTACTGCTGCAATCTAGCCTTGCACAGTGTAATGTTATCCACACGTATGTTATGATACTTGCACTGTTGTCATGTGGTCTCTATTGTGACCTGGAACTTGCATTTTGGTTCTCCAGTTAAGACAATTAAACATATTTCGTCCCTGTCCTGCTATGTGGTCCGTAGGTTCAACCATAAATTTGTCAGCATTTGTCCACTCTTCCTTGTGCATAGTTTTTGTGACTTCCTATATTTTTTTGTGCATAGTCGTGGACAACCATTAGTCGGCTCTTCCTTGTCAGCTGGGGTATTACAAACCAAAACATGCATCTAGCCATCCATGAAGTACCATAGTTTTTATTACTTCCTATAAGTTACAGGGTAAGATTGCTGCCACAGCCTTCATTCATTCCTTGTGCACAACATTGAAGAACAAAACAATGTATACCACTTTTTTGTTTGTTTCCTTTTTCACAATGTGGAATCCTGTGGGCAACCACTAAATCTAACAAGTCTGACTCTGGAATCCTGTGGGCAACCACTAAATGTCTAAATCTAAGAAACATATGTAATGAAAATTTGGTGTCCATGCTGCTTTAAGATATAATCCAACCACCTGTTGTCTCATTTATAATTAAAGGACGGCCAATAAAGGAAAATATTTTAATTGCACTTGATGCATCAATGGACTTACATTACGAAATGACTACATCCAAGGGCACCTTTGTGTGTAATAGAGATAGCAATCCAAGTGCACCTGTTGTCCATGGTTTGATTTTGAAGGGAGCTGATCACGCTACTGCAGCAGTTTGCTCTGTTTTGCACTGTTACAGAACCTTGGCCAGTCCTTATTAGACAACATTTTAGGATATACAAACTACATCATGTATTCCCACTCTTTTAGTTGCTAGTTTTTGAGATTCTAATGAGGTGGCTTTTCATTATTATAAGAGTAGGTCATCATTTGCAGACAAATACATCTACAGGTTTTATATTCACATGCACAGCCAATAGTGTATTACAGCACACCCTTGTTTGTGGGAGATGATAAACACATTCTGTAACCTCCTTCAAACTGGTAATTCTTCTGTCAGGAAGCATTTGAAATAGCGAATGTATCAAATCTTAGGTTCATCATGCCCCTTCTAAGGAAGTATCCTCTTGAATCTTAGGTTCATCATGCCCCTTCTAAGGAAGTATCCTCTTACCAAATAATCATAGCATTTTGGTTACTTTGTCTGTAGTGTACCCCGAAGAGGTGGCCAAAGAGGACCATTTCAAGGTAATGGTCGCCCTGGAAACGGTCAGGGCATTGGAGGTGGCCCAAGAGGATTTCAAGGTGGCGGTCGTCCTGGAAGCGGTAGTCAGGGCAGTGGTGGCCGCAGCCAGGGGAAAACCCGTGGAAATGAACGGAGTCACGTACAAAAATCAGCTGCAGATCTTGATGCTGAACTGGACCAGTACCACGCAGAAGCAGTGAAGGAGAAATGAGGTTCTCTTCTATTTTTACTAGTGGGATGACACTGAAACTACCTGGCATTGATTTAAAGATGTGAAATTATATTGCTAGTGTTTTGTGCTAGAATTTTTGTTGTTAGTGACAACCATTCAGGATAACATGTTTCTTAATCATGTGTTTGGACTTTGGAGCATTGAATGTGCAGTTAAATTTATTTTCTGTTTGATCAAATGCTTGTGAAAGAAAAAAACAGCACGCGTTTCGAAATCTGGCGATGATAATTGCAGACACCATTGACGGTCGTTACAGACCATTCAACATCTCTTTTGTTTTGTTTTGACTACCGATACTGCTGGATATGTTCTGTTTCATGACACCCTTCATTTACAAGTACAAGCCATATTTTGTTTTGCACATTAGCTAACACGAGTTGGAAAGGATGGCTATAAACCCTGTTTGTTCTCTCTAGCTATACTACTTCCAACGCATATATATGGACTGCACTTATTACGCACTTGTATATGAAGTATGTCATATATCTGAACAAACCCATTAAAGAAATGCCTTGTATTTGTGGACGAGTGAGTAATATCTTGTATTCTGCGTAACCTATTTTGTGCTATCGTCTATTCGCACGCTTAAATTATGCTCTAAGATACAAAAATTAACTTTTTTTAGAACAGGCTTTAAGCCTAAATAAACTAATCAGTGCTTAACGAGTTACAATCCTTGACTAAAAGAGAAGAACATAAACACTCCTCGCTCGTCAGGCACTTTTTTGCTAGCCTGTGTCACCTTGTTTGTAGACTGGCGAACCCAAGCTGGCAAATAACAGATTGTTGTGGGAATGTGGTTCTTCTAAGGACTGCAAAAGTTGATTTTAAGTAACCATTTTTTTCCTTTGAATAAGAAAAAAAATTAATTATATTTCTCGGGATAGTATGTATTCATTAGTACATTGTCGATTGGTTTATTACATGAGTTTTTTATCATTAGTGAAAAAGGTAAAATCTTTCTTTAGGATCTTACAATATAATTACTATATGAACATTATGACTGCTTGTGGCAGCAGCTAATACTGATCGATCGTGTATGTGGCTAAAAAGTTTAATCTCATTATCATCTGCGCATTTGTCATGATTTTAGTGTGTGTGGCAAAGGGATGGACATAATTAATCTCACTCAGTTTGCTCAGTGCACATAACACTGATGCAGCGGCCAGTTTACCTAACATCATCTATAAAGAAAGGACATAATTGACAGAATAAAAAACGGTCCTTTATTACGCCGAACTGTCTAACCGAGGTAGGGGCTAACAGGGAATCGGCATGAATGACATCGATCGAGAGAAGAAAAAAACTTTGTTCAATGGCATTTTTATGCAATATAATTTATATTAGTTACATTTAAAAAATTTTCAACCAAAAAACTTGGGGCAGTTTTTTGATAGTCGTAGAAAAATCAGGGTCCATCGATGACATATATAGATTGACATTCTCACCAATAATACACAACATTTTTCTTCTGTACATATCTTGCAAGTAAGCACCCATTGTCAGCCATGCAAGCATATGTAGGTACTACAAGTAAAGTCAGCTACCAAAACTCCACATTTACCCTAAAAAATAATATTTTCTTCGTCCTAAAATATAACAACTTTTAAAATATAGAATTTGTTCTAAAATATAACAACACCAATATTCTTTTCTCAATCAATTACAATCCTCCTTTAATTTCCTGATCTACCTTCACTTATCAATCAATCACAACCTTCCCTTTTTAATCTACCTGTTTTCTTAATAACCAGGTCAATCTTTAAAAAATCTTATATTCTGAAACAGAATACCCAAAATTAATTATTGGCTCTGGACAGAATCATGCATCCAATCCCATATATTGAAAATTAGTCTCAAATTTCCATCACTCGATACTTCTTCTTTAAGCAGAACGACACATCGGAGCGAAGAGGTTGCTCATCGATCATTATTATAATTATACCACATATCGAGTATTTCCAACTCCCTTAGTACACTTGCAAATTTTTCAGTTCAAAATACATATTCACAAGAAATGGTGCTACAAGGCACTACCACTCTTTTAGTTAGTGCTGCACAGCACCTGACAGATATTTACATTCTCCTCAGATTGTCCAGCCTCGCCTGCAAATCGGCGTCGATTCCACCGTCACCATTCCCACCAGCAGATTCAGCCTGCGCAACCTTTCCTGCTGCAGCGGGCTGCGCGACGGCAGCAGAAGGGGCCTTTACCAGCTGCAAAAATTACAGGAAACAGAATATGATTTTTTTTAGCATTTACACAACTCTACCATGCAAAGACCGTTTTACTAGAGGCAATTTCAGGCAGGGCAGCACACCAGGTCTCAGTGCACAAAATCATCCGGAAGTTATGTTAACCTATTACTTTCTCCGTCTCAAAGTATAAAGGATTTTGGTTAGATAGGATACATCCTAGAACTACGAATCTGAACATGAAGCATGTCTAAATTCATAGTACTAGGATATGTCCCATCCAACTAAAATTCCTTATATTTTGGGACGGAAGAAGTACTACAAATACAATCACCCTGATTTTTTTACATCATTCATAGTTTGAATCAAACTGGATGTTCTATTGTTTTCTATAATAATTGTGAAGAGATGAATTAGCGCTGGGTTCTATTCAGTAAGAACTAAAAGGTATGAACGGACAAAGTTGTCTATTGAATGGAAAAATATATTTTTGGAGGTGGACCTTGGCTTGATCAAATATACTCTGTTGGACCAGTCCAATTTACTACTGCCTCTGTCCCAAAATAATGTTTCTTATAATGGATGAGAGTATGAGACACATTCTAATACTATGAATTTAGACAAATTTAGACAGAAGGACGTCCCATCTTTTACTATATTGTTATATTTTAGGAGGAGCGAGTAATTTTTTTGACATAAGTAATCCAATATTTATTGGCATCTCCTTTGCCTAAGTTTTTTTTGAACCAAATCGATAATTACTGCTTTCATGATAATTCTAACCTCCACAATGATCTCACTAAAACATAACACAAAAGCGCAAGAAATACATACCTCTTGGTTAATATCAATGCCAATTTCATCAAGGACTTGATTCACAAGCTCCTCAGTTTCTTCCTCTTGATCCTCATCTCCCTCCAAAGCATCATCTATAGCATCCCCCATGACTTCACTCGTCATCTCCATCCTCTCATTTTGTCGCTCAAACTCCATCATAATCCTCTGTAATCCTGGCAGATTTAACTGCCTGTTCATCTGACCCATAGCCTTTGTAACACCTTTCATGGCATCACCCATAGCTTGTGTAGATTTCAGCGTCTGTAATGGTTGCAAATTGGAGATGCTTATGGATTATGGTGAAGGACAAAATGGATGCAGCACAAAGTTTCAGATAAACAGAAACATATTTTATATGAAATTTAAAATAAGTCTGGGTCTGAAGTAAAAAGGTTTAGCCCAACTTGACCACGTTAAATGGCATGTTGCTTCTACTGCTTAGTAGGAGTACAACTTAATAAAGTGGAGATGTAGCGATTCTAGATTATTAATGGCATGAAACTAAATCTACTAAGAGGCATTTCTCACAAAATATTTTTAGTTCTATGTTGTGATATAAGTCAATAATTCTCATGTATTTTTAAACAAAAAGGAATTCAGATGTTCACTTTTATTGCTTATAATGCACACTAGATCACATAAAACATCAACTTCAATAAAAGTTAATCAACCATCTCCAGTCACTGCTAGTTGACATGGCATACACATACTCTGAAGAAGAGCAAGAATTAGCAAGAAAATGACAGCAAATGCATGTTACCTGAACTCTTAGAGAAACTCCTTGAAGCTGAGATTTAAGTTGGTAAAACTTTGTGATCTGATGCCGTGTACGAATAAGATCTTTGGCCATTACTTTGACAGCACCCTGAGTGTGGCATGTGTAAAATCAGCATCTAGTTATAGGAGAACAGTCAATACATAACTATTGTTTGACAACACAAGAAGGAAACCACGTGAAGACATAAGTTCAATGTAGCTTTTGTGTTACATATTGCACTACAAGAAGGTAAGAAGTATTTCGAACCAAGGACTTTATGTTATGTTGATTTGAATAT
Source organism: Oryza officinalis (assembly GCA_008326285.1). Classification (NCBI taxonomy): domain Eukaryota; kingdom Viridiplantae; phylum Streptophyta; class Magnoliopsida; order Poales; family Poaceae; genus Oryza; species Oryza officinalis. Next base: position 33,741,059 of record BDMV01000007.1, on the reverse strand, counting down.
TGACAATAGTAGAACATTGAAATTTAACATGTTAGAACCCTGTGTTTGTTTGATCTACTTCAGGGTCAAGGAATACATCAAATTGCTGTGGCAGTAGGCTTTATGAGAAAAAGAGACAAATCTTGAAGCTCTCACACTTTGTGATCCATGACAGCTGGCAGTTAATTTTTCTGTTAATTGTTAAACACTATGGATTAGAATATGTGCAATTCATCGGTTGATGCGAAAAAGATCACATATCAATTTCTGGAGGTCATCAACAGGAATAGCCACTAGCCAATAAAGTATACATACATCTGTGTCAGAATATGCAGTGCATAGTTGGTTCATGCCTAAAAAAGAGTAAATCTGTAGGGGACTAAAAGGTGAAGGACTGATAGTTGCATCTTATGTGCTAACTCAGATGATGCTGATCATATTGTGTTTGCCTGCCCTATGGCTACTTTCCTGTGGTGTGTAGTGAGAGATGCTCTAGGTTGGAGAGAACCTCCTGCCTCATTTCAACAGTTCTTTGAAGAGTTTGTAGGGGCTCCAGGACATAAACCAAATGAGTTGCTTTTGATGTTGCTGGGGGCTGCAGCCTGGGTGCTGAGGCTCACCAGAAATGACATGATTTTCAAGAAAAAAAATTCCCTCCACGCCGCTTACGCTGATCTTTCGGGTGGTTTTCTTTTTGAGACAGTGGTGTAGGCTGAGAAGGAAGCAAGGAAGGCCAAGTGGAGCAGCTGGTGGAGAAGATCTTAGCAGCTGTGCAATCACTGAGGGCGCCAAGAGCCGGTGTGGGATTCAAATCTCTGCATCTACTTTTGTTGTTTCTGAATCTTTACTTTGTCTGTTGCTATGTCATTGTGGCCTGCGTGCCATCTTCCTCCAGCCCTTGCGCTGATGTTTACAAGACTCCCTGTTATGTTGTGCTGCTTTTGCACTGGGTTTCCCCCAGCTTTGTAAGACCTCTCTAGCTTTCAATATAAGCTGGGCCGTTGGCCTTCTGTCCAAAAAAAAACAAACTTTTCAAAGGAAACATTAGTGTTGGTTGTTTAGTAAATTCTAACATGTTCATTAATGATACAAAGGATGCTGCAGAAATCTACACATTGTGTCAGGGGCTCTTTTATGTCCAAGATCAGCAAGCGATATGGAGGCTGCAAGCTCAAAGCCTTAACCATCCTTCCATCACGTGAAAATAGTGTTTTGCAGGCAGAGATAAGCTACACATGACCCAAAACATACCTCTTATTTGAACAGTCTATTATTTCCACTTATCAGTTTAGAGTCATTTATTTCCAATACATGAAGAGTGACTGTTATTGCTGCCCTTGAGATATTCAATAATCAATTAGATCTTGTGTTTAAGAGCTCTTGGTTATAGTATCCCAAGGAGTATTTCGTACTACTGCTTGAGATATTCAATGCTCTTTCTGCTTCTCTTAGTCTTTAGAATGATATCTAGCAAAACATCCTGACAAATCCTTCAACATTAATCTGTCCATTTTTAGCAGCAAAGTGGAATTGTTCATCCACGACCTTCCACCACTTCATCAGTGTTAGTATATCAATGGTTACTCTCATTGAGAAGAGGATGGCACTCAAGATGGGGCAATTTTCTGGTTTTTTTCCATTCACAAACTCAAAGCCATACCTTCTAAGGCAAGTTGGGGTTACATATATAGGGGTGGCCAGCCAGCTGAATTATTGAATTATTGACTGTCCTAGCTAGTCCAAGATACCAAGGGAACAAAAGGACTAACCACCTAAAGGGCTGCAGCATCTTTGACTACTACTGCAGCCAACAAACTAAAGGAAAAGATACTACTGCAGCCAGCAGCACATGGACTAGTACAGAGACTTATCCAACAATTCTCCCCCTCAGTCTTGTACGTCATCTTGTGGGGAAGTTGGGCCATCCCGATCCTGGAGCAGAGCTCGAGGAACTTGATTCTCCCAAGAGGCTTGGTGAGCAAGTCCGCAAGCTGGTCCTTGGTGTTGATGTAGCTCGCCTTGATGCTCCCTTCTTCCAAGTAGCTTCGGATGAAGTGGTACCTCACCCGGATGTGCTTGCTCCGTTCGTGGAAAACGGGGTTCTTTGCCAGGGCCAGGGCGGACTTGCTATCCACCCTGAGCTCTACCGCTCCAGTATCTCTGCCGAGGAGATCACTAAGCAGTCGAGCAAGCCAGAGCGCCTAGGTCGAAGCGGCAGAGGCCGCCATGTACTCGGCCTCGCAGCTGGACAGGGCCACCACCTGCTGCTTGACCGACTGCCAGCTAACGAGACACTCGCCGAGGAAGAAGAGAATCCCGCTCGTGCTCTTGCTGGTGTCGATGTCGCCGGCGTGGTCGCTGTCGCTGTACTCGACGAAGTGTGCCTTGCCAGGACACCTCGGGTAGTAGAGACCGTGGTCGAGAGTCCCCGCAATGTAGCGGATGATCCTCTTCACAGCCTACTGGTGCTCCGTCGTCGGTCGCTGCATGAACCGACTAACGTAGCCGACGGAGAAGGCCAAGTCCGGCCGTGTGTGGGTGAGGTAGCGAAGGCTCCCCACAAGACGCCGGTACTGTGTAGCATCCACCTCCTCTGTCGTGCTGTCGCGGCTCAGCTTCAGTCTCTCCTACATCGGAGTGAGGGCTGGGTTGCAATCGGTGAGCCCAGCCAGCTCAACGACGCGCTTGGCGTAGGCGGTCTGTCGAAGCGTGATCTCGGAGTCGTCCTGGTGCACCTCGATCCCCAGGTAGAAGGAGAGAGGCCCCAGGTCACTCATCTGGAAGGTGGCCTTCATCTCTTCCTTGAACGCCGCCACCTTCGCATCCTTGGTGCCGATGATCACCAAGTCGTCGACGTAGACACCCACCAGCAGGGCATTTCCTCCATTGCCCCGCCGGTAGATGGCCGCCTCGTGCGGGCTTTACTCGAAGCCCATCCCCTTGAGCGTGGAGTCCAACTTGGCGTTCCACGCCCTCGGTGCCTGCCGCAAGCCGTAGAGGGCCTTGTGCAGGCGGAGCACCTTGTCCTCCTTGCCGGTGATCACAAATCCCGACGGCTGGTGCACGTAGACCTCCTCCTAGTCGCCGTTCAGAAACGCCGACTTGACGTCCATGTGATGGACGCCCCAACCTTCCTGAGCAGCCAACGCAAGGAGTCGCACAGACTCCATCCGTGCCACGGGAGCGAAGGCATCGTCGTAGTCGATCCCCTCCTGCTGCACGAAGCCGTGTACCACCAAGCGAGCCTTGTGCTTGACGATGGCTCCGGCTTCATCCCTCTTCAGCTTGAACACCCACTTAAGGGTGATCGCGCGGTGATCACGAGGGAGGTCAGCAAGCTCCCAGGTGCGGTTCTCCTGAACCGCGTCCATCTCCGACTGCATCGCGGCACGCCATGCCGCGTGTTTCTCGGCCTCTGCGAAAGACCGAGGCTCACCGTCGTCGCACGCAAGGTGCAACTGCGCCTCCAGGTCACGAGGCACCAGTCCCGGCACCGGCTGATCACCGAGAAGGTCCTCCATCGTACGGTACCGTAGCTGCTCGCCGTCGTGGTACGCGTCGATGCGCTCCCCGTCGTGGGAGAGCGAAGTAGAGAACTCCACCGGGCTGCGCTCAACACGAGCTGGTGTCGGAGTAGGCGTGCCCGGAGGAGTGGCTGTTGGTGTTGGAGCGCGTGGGGTCGCCGACTGTGGTGGTGTCGGCGAGGAGCTCGTCGCAGCCGAAGTCGTAGCTCGAGGGTGTGTCGCTGCCGGAGTCGGTGGAGGCTCGGGGATTGGGGTAGGCACGCTGGGTGAGGAGGAGCTGCCTACTCCCCAAGCTCCCTCGAAGTAGACGTACTCGACATTGAAGTCGTCGTACGTCGGGGTCGAGCCATCGTCCACCGCCTTGTCCCATACCCACCCTCGCCCTTCGTCGAACACTACGTCGCGCGCCGTGCGCACACGCTGTGTCTCCGGGTCGAGGATGCGGTAGGCCTTTGAGCCCTCCGCGTAGCCGATGAACACCCCTGGGGTACTCCTGTCATCGAGCTTGCCGATGTGGCCAAGCTCCTTGGCGAACGCGAGGCAGCCGAAGACCCGCAGGTGGGAGACCGCCGGCTTGCGCCCGTGCCAAGCCTCGTACGATGTCCTGCCATCGAGGGCCTTGGTAGGAGAGCGGTTGAGGATGTAGACGGCCGTCACCACCGCCTCTCCCCAGAAGATGGCCGGCATCCCCCTCTGCTTGAGGAGAGCCCGAGCCATCCCCACAACCGTCTGGTTGCGCCGCTTGACGACGCCGTTCTGCTGCGGGCTATATGGCGCGGTGTAGTGGCGCTGAATGCCCTCATCAGCGCAGTACGACGCGAATTCAGCCGCCGTGAATTCGCCGCCGTTGTCGGTGCGTAGCACGCGCAACTTGCGGCCGCACTCCGCCTCCGCAGCAGCCTGCGCGCGCCTGATGGCGTCCGCGGCCTCTCCCTTGCTGCCGAGGACCATCACCCACATGTAGCGGGAGAGGTCGTCGACAAGCAGCAGGAAGTAACGTCGTCCTCCTGGTGTGGCCAGTGTCACTGGGCCACACAAGTCCCCGTGCACGAGCTCGAGCCGCTCCTTGGCTCGAAAGCTCGTCTGCTGGGGAAAGGGGAGCCGCCTCTGCTTCGTTAGAACGCAGACATCGCAGAGCTGCTCCACGTGATCAAGGCATGGCAGGCCTCGCACCATCTCCTTGGCACTGAGCCGCTTCAGGGCCTCGAAGTGGAGGTGCCCGAAGCGCTCGTGCCACTGCCATGCCTCGTCGTCCCGACGAGCGGCGAGGCAAACTGGTTGTGCCACCTGCACGCTGAGGATGTAGAGTCGATTAGTGCCTCTGGTTACCTTGGCAAGGAGGCGGCGACGGCGATCCCAAATTCTCATGACTCCGTGCTCGATCAGCACGCGTGAGCCGTTTTCATCCAGTTGTCCTACGCTGATGATAGAGTTCCTCAACACGGGGATGTAGTAGACTCCGGTAAGCAGCCTGTGCTCACCGGACTTGGCGGAGAAGGTGACGAAGCCGACGCCCTTGATCTCCACGCCAGAGGCATCCCCAAACTATACGGAGCCTCGGATGCTGGAGTCAAGCTCGGTGAAGAACTCCCGTCGGCCAGTCATGTGATGGGTGGCGCCGGTGTCGAGGTACCACCCATCAGCCTTGTCGTTGCTGGAGTTGTTGCCGAGGAAGGCGTGTACCTTCGGCTCGTCGAGGTGGAGGAAAGTCGTTGCGGCCGGTGCCGCTGGAGATAGCTCGATGCTTGCGTGTGCCAGGAGCAGAGCCGACTCTTCCTCCTCCACCTGTGCGACGTGGGCCTGGCAGCGTCGTGGCTGTCGACAGTCTTTGGCCCAATGGCCAAGCTTGCCACAGTTGCGGCAGGTGTCGTCTCATGCCGTCTTGTGGTTGCCGGCGGCGCCGCCATGGGCGCCTCTGCGAGCGCCACCCTCGGCGTGTCTTCGCGCCCACCGCAGCTGGACACCTCCGCGCACCTTGCGCAGCTTGCGGCCGCCTGTCGAGGAAGAAGACTCCCCCTTCCTCCCGTCACCCTGAGAGGCCTCCCATTGCTCCCGAGTGAGATGGGGCTTCCCGCCAATGGTGATAGGCCCCGAGAGAGGCTGTGGCTCATCACCGTCGACGACCTTGAGGCGACCTAACGCCTCCTCGATCGACATCGTGGAGAGGTCCAGCAGAGACTCGATCGAGCGAGCGATCTGCCTGTACTTCTCTGGGACGCAGCGGAAGAGCTTCTCGACAGCTCTCTCCTCGTCGTAGGTGTCGTCGCCGTACTGCACCATCTTCTGCAAAAGAGTGTTGAGACGAAGGGCAAAGTCATCAACATCCTCACCTGGCTTGAAGGCCAGGTTCTCCCACTCCTTGCGGAGTGCCTGCAGTGTGGACTTGCGGACGCGGTCGCTGCCGATGCGTGCCGCAGCGACGGCGTCCCAGGCCTCCTTGGCAGTCCGCTTCTGGGAAAGTGAGAACTGCATCTCGGGCGGGACTGCAGCAATGAGGGCATCCAGCGCCCGCCGATCCTCGTCGTAGTCGACGTCGCCGTACCGGACTGCCTCCCATATGTGCCGCACCTGGAGCATCACCCTCATCACCGCAGCCCACTCGATGTAGTTGGTTTTGGAGAGGGTAGGCCACCCACCGCCGGGACCAAAGTCCCTGACCACAGTGGTGGCCATGGCGCCGGTCAGGGGAGGGAGAGCGGCGCTGTCTGCGAGGACTGCGCTCTCCGTCGAACCAGCCACCTCCACCGGGAGCGCCACCGCCGCGCGCGCGCTCCGGGCTGCCGCTGGCACGCCCGCGCCCGTCTGGGTTCCCGTCGGCGGACGCGCGGTCCCTCGGGCCGCCGCCGCCGCCGTGGGGGTGGGCTGCTGCCCACCACTCTACCCGCTCCCGCGCCCTTCTTCTTGCCAGCTCCTCAAGCTCCCTGTCGGCGGTGATGTCGCTGGCGATGGAGCCGTTGATGCTGCTGCGCAAGGTCTCAACCTCTACCTCCGCCGCACGTGCCGCATCTTCCGCCGCCTCTGCTTCCGCCTCCGCCCTGGCTGCTGCCAACTCCGCTGCCGCCAGTCTGGCCGCCCTCGCTGCTGCTGCAGCGGTCTGAGCCGTTGCTCGCCTGCGCTCTTCTGCTGTGGCGAGCTCGGCATCCTGCTAACGCCGAGTGCTCGAGGCGACCGAGCGCCGAGACGGAACGTCGGACATGGCGCACCTCCGGGAGGCTGCTGCGCGGAGAGGGGGAAAGAAAAGGGGAAGGAGGAGCAGCCGGTGCTGCTGCTGCAGCTGGCTGAGAGCTCAACCGAGCTTGGAAAGGGGTGGAACAGGAGATGTTTAGTCTACAGGAAAGTGTGGCTCTGATACCAGATGTTAGTATATCAATGGTTACTCTCATTGAGAAGAGGATGGCACTCAAGATGGGGCAATTTTCTGGTTTTCTTCCATTCACAAACTCAAAGCCATACCTTCTAAGGCAGGTTGGGGTTACATATATAGGGGTGGCCAGCCAGCTGAATTATTGAATTATTGACTGTCCTAGCTAGTCCAAGATACCAAGGGAACAAAAGGACTAACCACCTAAAGGGCTGCAGCATCTTTGACTACTACTGCAGCCAACAAACTAAAGGAAAAGATACTACTGCAGCCAGCAGCACATGGAATAGTACATAGACTTATCCAACAATCAGCAGGTTCTCCAATTTATATATCAAGTCATATTAAAACTAATGCAAGGGGGCCAAAGTATATCAATTAGTACCACCAACCAGTAAACTGTTATGTGGGGACCCACGTACAAACAACGCAGTCAGCACACAGCAGCGGGAACGCAAGAAGCAGGATGAGCATGCTGCAGCCCATGTGGAATCAGTTCAGCGGCTTAGGTTTCATTCAGTTAAGATAAAAAATGTTATCCCTTCCAATTAGCAGATTAGTTTCAATTTGTAAACCTTATATAGGCAGTTCATTCAATGAATAAGGCAAGCCAAGAATTATCTAGAAACCCTACTTCTCTCTCTCGGCATTATCACAGCTCCAGGGCAGCGAGGTGAACAGCCTCGCATTCCTGTAGAGCACAATTACACCTTGCGTAGTTTAGGGCCTCCTCCAATCCGTAACAAAACCATATCAATTAGCACCACCAACCAGTAAACCAGTATAGCCATCATGGTAAAGTAGGGCTATTTCCATATTAACGGTAAAGGCCTTATTTGGAATGCAGGAAATCCAAAGGATATCACATGAATAAAAAAAAATTCCCACGTCCCAATGGAGGCCTAAGAATCACAATAAGATGGCAGGCCACTAGACAAATATTTCATTCTCAAACCCAGCACTGAAAATTATTCCTCAGAAACATCTCTTCCTGTGATCTTGTCGTTGATAAATTTTCAGTGCTTTACTTCTACTGGTTCATATTAAATCTTTATCTATTTATAGCAATTATTTGCTTATCATACACAGCACTGAATTTGTAGCACAATTATGAAACACATTCATATTAAATCTCAAACAGGCAGAAATCAACTTGTTAAGAAAAACGATAAAACAAATAAACAAAGTGAACTGTGTCATGGAATACGAAAGAAGGCATTCAGCACAAGAAGAAGAAGAAAAGAAAACTTAAATTCACATTCTTAAATACCAGAGTTCATACCATCTGGCCTTCCTTTGCTGTTTTCTTTATCTCAGTGATGAGTTTTTTCTCCTGGGCTTGCAATCCCTGTCTTTCTCGCTCAATTTCCCTTATTGATCGATCCAGCATTCTCTTATTCTCTCTCAAGAGCTCTGAAAGAACCAATTGAGACAAAACCATAAGCCAGTTGATATACAGAAACTTGTTAATACTAGCACTTTTGGTATTTTGATCTAATACTGTAGCACCTACACTTCTGAAAGACTAAACTCACACATACCAGATTACAAACGCAAACACTATAGCACCTGCCTCGCCTGCCGGTTTCCGTCATTGTTACTTTAAAGATCATAATCCAGAACAACAATTTCTAGTGGCCATCAGACCCAATCAGTCCATTGTCTACGGATACAATCCTATCAAATCGAAAAACGATTTTATAGAATCAACTAGTATTGTAGCGATTCGAATCTATCACTGGCAGTCCAGTTCCCAAGTACACCGGCCTATCAATGCAAGCTGGGCAAAGCCCCAAGGCTAGAGCAGCCTGCTTGCAGGTTAAGACTAGTTATTACTACACACCAATGATGTTAATACCCTTTTCCTTTGTTATTATATCTAACAAGCAATCTTGCGATGCCGGTATGGTATGTTAATTTGCTCCTAGGATCCTAAGGCGAATACAATCCTAACAACTGAAAAACAACTCATGAATACCTAAAATTCCCGATTCCTATAAACCAAAGAGGCACCAAGAAGCCTAATCACCCTGGCTTCAGCCGCAGAACTGTCGGAGCAGCCAGCTACTACTAAATCTCTACCTCCACGCATCGAAAAACAAGAACACGCAAGAAATTCTTGCGCGCGCACGGGGCAGAACTAACCGAACCAATCCACGCAAACTCGAGGGGATCTTACCAGCAGGCGTCTTCCGCTTCCCGAACAAGAAACTCATCTTGGCTGGTGGAAGAAGGGGGATTATCCGAGGTCGGGGGCAGGTGGGGAGGAACCGAGACGAGGTGGATCGAATCGAATGAGCTCGGATCGAGTAAGATTTTTGCCTTTCTCCTCGCTCGCGGAGGCCGATGGCCTCTTCTCCCCTTTCCCTTCTCTGGAGATGGAGTAGTTCGCTCTGCCAGGCCAGCGAAAGATTCCCAGATAGATAATTAACGAAATAATTGTTGTTTTAAGAAGATGGGCCGGGCCAGGACGGCCCGACCGCAGATCATTAGGAAAGGGTAATTGGGCCAGTTCCATGAGGCCCAGACTGGCCTGGACCCTAACATAACAGTTTACTGGTTGGTGGTACTAAATGATTTAGTATATAGGTAGGAATTAACTCTTTACGAAAATAGAAGTACTTTTTTACGGTATTAAATGTAACCACTCTGCTAGAGAGAAGTAACTAAAAAATAATTCTTCATGGTGTTAGAGTTCAGAAAAATAGAAGTATCTCTTCACAGTCAGAGTATCAATATTAGAATTAAGTATAGTGCTCTTCACGGTATTAGAAGTAACTAAGCTAATAAAGGAAAGTAACTCTTTATGATATCTTTATGATATTATAACTCTGCTTCAGAGAAGGAACTCCAAAAAAAGTTTAACTGTAGACAGTGTTAGAGTAACTATAGTACTACTAGAGAGAAGTAACTATGAAAAATAGAAAAAAAATAGAGGTATTAGAATTAACTACAGATAGTGGTCTTCATGGTATTCAATATTAGACTCGTTTTTTTATATATTTTAAGTAGGATACGATGGCTCAAACGGATCTTAAAACTAATATATCATTTAAAAGATATAAGTCATCAAAAATTATATAAATAAATATACTAGTGCAACACAAAATACCCTTATGGACATACAAGTTTAAAAATTGATTTATCTCATTAAAGTTTCATAAAAAATGAAAATTTTTATTTTGTATCGTTACACAACATGAAAGTTTGTATATAAGTTTCAAATTTGTTGCATTTCTACTTTTTTTTAAATATAACTTATCTTTTATATGCTATATAAAATACCTTTTTATGTTGTTTTAGTGTAAATAATCTTTCATGCGCTACATAAGATATTTTTGTACTATTATCTTTTATGTAAGCAATTTCTCTCTCATATACCACCCAAAAATATTTTTTCCAAAAAATAAATATACCAAAAAACTTGAAACTTATATACAAACTTCCATGTTGTGTAAAGAGGCCACATAGAAATTTTCATATATTCTTTTGAAACTTGTATTGAGACAAATCAATTGTTAACTTTTATGTTTTATGTCTCTAAGGTATTTTGGGTATTTTTTTAAAATGACAGCGTAATAGCATATTATAGAACAATTAATAAAGTCATCGGTATATTTAAAAAATACAATGTCAATGACAAATCGTTTAACCAAGACAAACTCAAACTCAGTGGCATAAAGCAAATTTTTTTTATTATTTTTGTTAAACACTGTTGGCGCCGGTTAGTACTAACGAGGATGAGTGCGTGCGCATAGAGAAAAGCATGAATGGAAGGAGAGAGTGTTGCCTTTTTTCAGAAAAGCGCGTGGGCACACGTTAAGATTAATACGCTACCGCACGCTACCTAATTCGAGTCCTGTGTAAATATCTCATTTCTTGTGTGCACAAATTGTAATGTGGCCTAAAACGTAAATTAAGCTCTACAAAATAATGTTTGCAATCTTCAAAAATTGCACCATACAACCTACAGCACTATTACAATTTCCCTCTGCGACAAAAACTGATAACCAAATATCTGGCTCGATGTGTGCACCTTCGTTTTTCATGATCAATCAAAGATATGACATGAGTATGAAATGTGAACGAAGGTATGACTGCGTTTGAATTTTGTTTACATCAGTAACCTTGAATAAAAGCTGCAATCGCATACTTGTGCAGCACACTTTTTATCAGTGGGTCAGCAATAGAGTCCATCCAAGGGAAATTAACACTAGTGGACTTCATTCTAAAATAGCCCCACATTAGTTTGTTATTAATTTATTGATTGTTTGATTTTTACTCTCACCTCAGTTACCTGAACTTGAAGAAGAGATAACGACCCAAAAGTTGACCTATAAAAAACTGTGATGTAATTTTTTTTACCGTGAACTGCGATGTAATTTAGTGTAAATGTATTGTGACTTTTTGTCTTGATTTCTTGGATTAATTTAAATCCGTTTAATGCTATCACCTTCTTCTTTCAAATTGCGAAGGATCAGCACAAAAGTATAATTTCTAACATTCTTTGTTTTAGCACACAAGAAAAAATGCATATCAATGAGATATTGATAGATGAGAAAAAAATTCACCTGAAATATACATGACCCCATTAATTTTAAAATAGGTGTAAGTCAGCATTACCCCTCTCAACAATCATATACTTGTCTATAAAACATCCCACAACTATTAAACCGGAACACTTCACCCCTCAACTATCAAACTGGTCAAAATATCCCCTAATCAAGTGCAATACAACCCGGTTTCAATAGGGTTTTTCATGATTTTGACATTTGAATATATGTTTTTCACTTATATTTAATTAACTACTCTTTACTGTCTCGCTAACTAGGTATCATACAGGTAAAATAATTATAATTTTTGGATTTCAAAATCATGAAAACAGTCATTGAAATCGAGTTGCATTGCCCTTAAGAAAGAATTGTTGATGGTTTTAATGTATAGTTGAGGGGTATATTTACATAAACTCAATAGATTGAAGGGCGTAAGTAATATGCATGTATGGACTTGTCCCTTTAAAACATTACAAAAATGATATCCACACAAAATGAACTGGATATTTGTTCATCCCCGGACATGTAGGAAAGATGATTGAAGCATTCACTAGTTGTAGTGTGCAGATGTGCACCCTACAGGTTCATATCCTCTACCATAATGCCACTAGCTATCATTACAGGTGTGTGGGACAATAGGAAGATAGGATCCACATATCAATGATTGTAATGGTAGTGATAGTATGGTAGAGTATCTTCACCCGCACCCTACCCTAGCAGCGATGGTGTCCTCCGGCGACGGAAGCATCCGCAAACTAACCTTTCTTAATTATTTTGGGGATCTCCTGATTGGTCACGAGACCTATTGGGGTGAAAATGTTAGTGGACCACAAGTTGTCTCAAGGGAAAATGGTCAGTAAAGAAATCTCTAATTCTTTTATGGAAATTTCTACCCGGCCATGCCCAACAATTATATATTATAATAGGAAATGTCAAATACAATTTACAAGAAAAGTTATCCAAAATTACAAATGTTCTAACCAGTCCAAAACCAGCTGTCTAAGGGGATCTTTCACCCAACAAATATATTAGGAAAACCTCATGCTTGAAACCCTCGAACGAACCAAAAGTCTACCTTAGGCATGTTATTCTAGAAAAATCTGCTATTTGTCTACTTTCAAATATGCCAACAACCTCTAAACATGATCTCCAGGAAACCCTTCTATCGAAAATAAAGTCGTGCCAAAAGCAACACTCGGAAGAATTCCAAGTTTGTATTCACCTGATCGAAACCATAATCTCCTGCCAGCACTTCTTGCTAAAAGGGCATAGAAAAACAGATGCATAAGATGGCTTTCTCTTGCACCAGAGGAGAACACGACACATGAGAGATATGTATTATCTGGGGCACGTACAGTTAATTTTTCCTATGATGCATATATCTCTTGCGTTTAAACGATAGCATAAGAGGGAAATCACACTACAATTGACCACAAGTCCTATTACAGTGACACAATTTTATGGTGTTGTACATAAAAGATCTTGTTATCGTCTAGAGAAGATAAATAAATCCTGAAATTGACTTCACAGCGGATTAGCATGGACTAGAACTTTCGGTCTGAACCCAAAAGTTCGGGTCTTCACTCGGAGGTGTTAACACAGAGAGGAAAAAGGCAATGCGAGATAAACAACCTCAAACTCAAAAACTCTTAAGAACATTAAGATTCCATGCCAATAGGGGAAACTCATTGTAGTGATTTATTAGTTGATCATAGATTAACCCTTCGTGATCGAACGGCTAACTGGTACTTTGTGTGCCTTTTGGTGGGTTGATCTTTTAGCTTAGCTTGCATGCAGCATATGCAATTTAAATATGTACTTCCTCTATCACAAAATATAACAATATAGTACTACGAATATGAACAAACTACCGAATTTGTAATACTATACTGCTATTTCTTAAGATGAGAGAAGTAAAATAGTACTTGCCTTACATGACATTGGTCGGTGCTTTGCATGTGATGGCCGTACATTGCTACCAAAGCTAGCTGCTAGAATCTCTCCTTTGCTCTGAGAAAAAAGGAAAGCTTGCATATCTCATGCTACCTTTATCTTAAAATGTAACTATTTCTAACATACTATCAAATAAAGCTATTTTTTCACATACCTTATCCTCTCAACCAATTACAATTATTTTTCTTTACTTATTTTTTTTTTAACCAATCACAACATTTTTTCAATCATTTTCATCTATTTTTTTAATATTCATGTCAACCTAAAAATGTTTATATTTTGGGACCGAGGAAGTACTTACTTAGCTGTGTCTGCTAGGAGTATCTGGACATGGGGACGTGTACAGGCTTTTATGTTTCCTTCATGGATGCATGCTATCCTTACTATCCTATCCATCCTTTTCTGCTTTATTCAGCAACGTCGTTGTAGTCCCCCAATCACCATAGCAATGATATATATGTATGGTCCATCTGCAGCAATAACAGTGCAATGGAGAGAGATAGCTAGCTTGGGCGCTTATCTTAGCTCTCACTACTACGAAGAAACACGTTTTTGCAGGCGGCCAGGAGCCCCGCTAGAGCTAGCTAGCTGGATGAGTCGTCTTTGATGATGTGAAAAGAAGAATAGGACGCTTCATGAGTAGTGTGTTATTGCTCAGGTTGATCTATGTGGTTGGCTAGCAGTAGAAGAGACTAGCAGTGGGCTGAAAAGAAGCAGCAGAAAGGAGCAGCTTTTAATTGTTTCAGATGTTATTGTGTCGGAAATGGAAACGCATTCAAACGGTTTACACATAGCCCGTGTTTAGTTCCAAACCTTTTTTTTCAAAAAACGTCACATCAGATCACATCAGATATACGGACACACATTTGAAGTATTAAACATAGTCTAATAACAAAACAAATTACAGATTTCGCCTGTAAATTGCGAGACGAATCTTTTGAGCCTAATTAATCCGTCATTAGCAAATGTTTACTGTAGCACCACATTGTCAAATCATGGTGTAATTAGGCTCAAAAGATTCGTCTCGCAATTTACACGTAAACTGTGTAATTGGTTTTTTTTTTCGTTCACATTTAATACTTCATGTATGTGTCCAAACATTCGATGTGATTGGTTTGAAGTTTGAAGTTTGAAGTTTGAAGGTAACTAAACAAGGCCATAGTTATAATGTGTATGCGTATATGATTGTGTTTTGGAAAATGAAGGATCCATCAATGTCGATTTCAGAAATCGACAATGATAAAAGGGATAGCGCATGAGACCCAAAAGTGAATGGATGCGGATGTAAGGATTTAGACAATTCAGTTCCTCTTGATGAGAGGTAATACCCTACTTCTGTTTGGGAATTGTATTCGCTGAATGTATATTGATCTGATGATCTAATTATAGCTTATTTTGTTATGCCTGATTATGCCCCTGAAGAGCTTCCCACCCATCTTATATAGATTGGGGTGTAGGGTTATAAAGAGGAAACTTAGCTGGACACAATATCAGTTTCCTAATCATGTACATGGTAGTACTAAATTAGGACTCTAGACTTGTCATAGAATACAAGGCAACATTACGACCGAGTCTTACTCTATTACATAATACATGGATCTAGCCCATCTCCTATCTCTAGTCGAGTATGGAGATCGTGTGGGTACCCCTGAGATCTTCATTAATCAAGTTGCAGTATTTTTCGTAGTTCATGACCAATATCGAATGCTTCAATCTTCCATGTGAAGGTTTCCCGAGTGCTTACTTCTTGAATTCTCATTTTGATATCTTGCAAAGAGACTATGGAGGGCTCGTCAAATAGATTAAATAGATAAGTGCATCGAATAGCTGAATAAACAGGTGCATCGAATAGATGCACCTAACAGGTGTAGCCTCCGACTATATGCTTAGTTGGGAAGCAACTAAACATATAGTCAAGAACTATAATTTTAGCTAGCCAAGTGACTTAATATTAATTTACATTATATGCGGTGTAAATCCTCAAATAATATGACCCTAGTGATATACCGACTGCA
Source organism: Oryza officinalis (assembly GCA_008326285.1). Taxonomy (NCBI): domain Eukaryota; kingdom Viridiplantae; phylum Streptophyta; class Magnoliopsida; order Poales; family Poaceae; genus Oryza; species Oryza officinalis. Next base: position 33,725,674 of record BDMV01000007.1, on the reverse strand, counting down.
TAAAATATGATGCGTGTAGCTCTAGGCCAACCGTGGCTTAAGAATATAATGCATGTAGCCCTAGGGCAACCACGTCTTAAAAATATAATATGCATAACTCAAGGCCACTTGCGACTTAATAAAAAGGAATCACGTAGCACTAGGTCAACTGTGTATAAAATGCGCATAGCATTAGACCAACCGCATCTTTGAAAATGATATCAAATAGCTCCTGACTCTTATGAAGAAGAAGCCAGTTTATAAAAGCTATGAAAGCATGCTATTGGTCACCTTTAAAAATCGCATAGCAAATGACTCTAATAAAAAGCTTATGTGCAACAAGTAGAGGATTTTCAAGGTATTGAGTTCATATCATGCATATATCGCAAAAACAAATATGCTTAAGACACATGGCTTCACCACACCTAAAAATTTGTGGCATATGTGATGTAAAATCCAAGTTAATAAAACTTACAAATAATTTTACCAACCGCCTGTATAATGACAAAAAAAATATGATAATCAGCCTAAACCATAATATTGGTCTTTTATAAAAAAATGCATACATATATGGCCTAAAGCAATGATATAGTATCCAATCAACTGCTTTGTAAAACACCAAACAATGCTTAACTTTTATATATGAAAAAGTTAATGTCAGCTATATAAAGCTTTACTAGTTACCACCTTTTAAATTGCATTGTACCAACTTTTTATAAAAAAATCATGTAACAACAGGAAAAAAAGATTTTAAAGGTACTGGGCACTTAGTCACGCACATATTGCAAAAACAATTATACTTAAGCCCCTAAGGGCATGCAACAGGCCACACCTGAAAATATGGGCTGCGGACATATTGGACTTCGACCCAAAATATGCCCACTAATACCAAAGATGACGCGTGTTGCACGCCTCTTAATTTGTTCCGAGTGACAAAACTCCCGAGTGATGTAGACCGAGTGCATCTTATCCGAGTGGCTTCTGATCCGAGTGGTTATTTCTTATGGGATATATACCGAAGTAAAGGTCATATCTGAATCCCGACTGACGCAAGTAGTTAGCTAGTGGTCCTCGTGGGGCATAATGACTGATTCAGACCTTGAGTATAGGAGATAGGCTCATGGCCATATATTTCGCTTGTCCTTCTGTTGTAGTCGTAGTCGCCCGTTGGGGGAGGTTGATATGATCCGCATGGAGGCGAGATCACCAGTCGATGGCAACGAAGAAAATGATGCTAGCAAAGTGGAGGCAGTCAACGATGGAGACGACGTTGCCTATCAAGAGCGGTGGAGATGTTGGGGCCCGTGAAGCAGAGGCAACCAGCGATAGAGATAAGATCGCCCATCGGAGGTGACGAAGATGTTGGTGGTGGAGACGAAGTTGCCCATCAACAGCGACAGTGAAGTCCACCAACCGTGGAGGCGAAGAAACTAGTTAGCGATGCCAGACGCTACTGGCGGTGATGACCATTGGTAGTAGTAGAGGCGACTGGCTATAAAAATGAAGTTGCTCATCAATGGCGGCAGCAAAGTCCACCAACCGTGAAGGCGGAGAAACCAGTCGGTGATGCCAGACGTGACCAGTGGTGATGACGATCGGCGACAGTAGAGGTGACCGACTGTAAAGACGAAGTTGCTCATCAACGGCGGCAGCGAAGTCCACCAACTGTGGAGGTGAAGAAACTAGTCGATGATGACAGACGTGACCAGCGGTGATGATGATCGGTGGTAGCAGAGGCAGTCGGCTGTAAAGACAAAATTGCCTATCAACGATGGCGACGAAGTCCACCAACTATAGAGGCGAAGAAACTAGCCGACGACCGGCTGTGATGACGATCGGTGGCAACAGAGGAGGCCGGCTATGAAAACGAAGTTGTTCATTAATGGCGACAGAGTAGGCTATGCCAAAGAGGCATGCCAAAGGTGATCCAGTCAGATTTTAGTGTTGACGAGGCCCAAACTCCTGAAGCAAATGTAGGATCAAAGAACAAGAACTAAGCCAACCAGAGGGAGGGGTGAATGGTTGTAGTACCCAAAAACCAAAACTTTTAGCGGAATTAAAAGTTACCCTCAAATTCGATGTAGATCGGTCTGACCAAAGTAGATCGACCGGTCCGACTGCCCTGTCCTGAAGGTCTGACCTCCCTGACCTGAAAGTCTGACCGCCCTGTATTGCCGGTCTGACCGCCCTGTATCGCCGGTCTGACCGCCGCGTACCCTCCGGTCTGACCGTTGAGATGCGCTAGTCTGACCACCAGTGTCTTGCCGTTTAGACCGCTGAAAACCGTGCAAACACAAATTGAAGATCTCTCAAAGTAGATGACAACTTTATTACTTTTCTCTGTGTTTACAAAGTGCAACAACAGCACTCCTCACGAAAAACTCGGCTAAACTTGAAACCCTAACTAAACTTTCAACTCAAAGCTCTTAAAAACCGATTCCGGGAGGCCACACCCTCCCTCTCTATTTATACATGAGGTAGGCAGCCTAAAGCCACGAACCAAACTCATACAAGAAGTCCTAATCCACCTAGGAAACCTTCCCGTACAAGAAACCAACTTTACATATTCCAATTTCTCCAAATTTGGACTCCTTCCAAATTCGACTCCGTATCCCATACGCACACAATATCTCCATCGTATGCCATATGGAATCATCACCAACCACGTGCATTAATCTTTAGCCTAAGTATCCCACATGATCTCTGACCGTCCGGACATCACCTTATCTCCAAGTTAACTCCCGATCCATCACCGGCAATACTCTCCCGAGACGTAAAGATTACCTACACATGAATCAAACAAAGAAACCATATCTGAGCACAAGCTATCACAAACTTGACTCATTGTTAGTACACAACAGTATTACATACGCATAGTATCCATCTAGAAGTCATAAATATGAATTAATCATGGATATCCAATAAAACAACCCGAAACCGAAACCGACACAGAATCGGCCGGTCAGACTGCGGGCTGGCCGGTCTGACCACACACATACCTCCGGTCTGACCGGCCATGCCTGCCCGGTCTGACCGAACCCACTGTTCATCGTCTGAAAATTCAATCATCTCAAAAACCACTTCGCCAATAATCTCCAAATATCAAAACCAATATCCTCAAATGCCAATTGTTCATCACAATAGAAGAATCAAACACACCTTGATTTTACAGCAAAGAACCTGGTTGACAGTCGTTGGCCGGACATGAAGGTAATGTCGACGACGAAGGTGCCAGATTTGATGTCAATGATAATAAACTATTGAGAAGATCTCCAAGCTCGAGTAGTTGTCTTGACATTAGTGTGTGCGTGATGAAGATTGATGCAACGCCTCTTGATTTATAACGATGACAATAGAATTTGGTGTCATAGCTATTGGAGATGCTTCATGTGGAGAAGAATAGTTGTCGTCCAAGTAGTCGAATTGAAGTGATTGATTGATGACTCCTTACTTAAGAGGCTTGAAGCCATATCCGAGTTGAACTCCAAAGGGCAGAGCTGAATCTGACCATAACATGTAGATTAAATTTCAAACTTGACACTTGAGAAACTTGGAGTAGATCATCGCATCAACTGAGAGCCAAAGTTATCGGTGAGAATGTTGGAGTTGTTGAAGTAGAACGCCTGCTCTGAGTGTAAACGAAGATAATGACTCCCGAAGTTGACTCATTGACTGGTTAATTGATTTCTTCATCTTGACATAGTGCTTGTCGAATTTTAGTCTTGTGTTTGTGCAGCCCCGACTCTATGCTTAGTTGGGAAACAATTGAACATATAGTCAAGAACTGTAGCTTCTTGTCATCGAGTAGCCATCGCTTGAGTGAAGGTATGCGTTGAGGATGTCCGAGTAGAAATCTTGAGGATTGGAGCACCACTTGTTGTAGTAGATTTGCACAACATCGTATTTGGTGGTGCATGCCAAAGTGTCAAGGTTCTAGGGGATGTCAAGGTTGGTGAAGTAACAAAGCTATCAAAGTAGAGGCAGCGTAGGTTGCCGGTGATGAAGATTATGAAGTTGAAGTCGCCCAACAATGGTAGCAGAGCTGCACAACTGTGGAACACATGGACACCAGTTGACAGCAACAGAGGCAAACTGACGGTGAAGACGTGTAGCCATGAAGGCAAGAACATCAGTTAGTGGCGACGAAGGCAAGCCGATGGTGAAGACAAAGACGCCCATCAGTGATGACGTAGTAGGCCAACCATGAAGGCGAGACCACCAGTCGGCGACGACAAAGGTAGGCTGGTGGTGAAGACGATGTTGCCCATCAATGACCGCAGAGATGGCCAATCGTGGAGGCGATGATACAAGTCGACGGTGACGGAGACAAGCTAGTGGTGAAGACAATGTTGCCCATGAACGACGGCGGAGATGGCCAATCGTGGAGGCGATGATACCAGTCGGCGACGACGGAGGCAAACCGACGGTGAAGACGAAGACACCTATCAGCGGTGGCATAATTGGCTAGCCGTGTAGGGAATGATACCAGTCGGCAGTGACAAAGGCAAGCCGGCAATGAAGACAAAGATGCCCATCAGCAGCGACATAATAGGCCTGCCGTGAAGGCGAGGACATCAGTCGACGGCGACGAAGGCAAGCCGACGGTGTTATACTGACTGATCCATTCCTAGAGCGTAGGAGATAAGCTTATGGCCATGAATCCTTACTATGTGTATTTGGATTTGGATCCTGCAGTATAAACATGAAGGATGAATAGTATCTGATTTAAAACATAACGCATGAGGAAAAGTCAAGCATTTTGCAATATATATAAATATGTATTTATCCTCTCGTCGATTTTAATTTCGCCGAGTAGTTGACTCCTTATGTTTAAGCACTCTGCTCGACTAGTCATAGCCTCAAGCACTGGGTGTCGGCTCATGACACTTACCAGAGATGCAAATGAGTGACATGAGTTCATCTTTCATGGAGCAAAGCATCACAGATCAGAATTTGTGCTACTCGGGTACTTTTGCAATTGTTAAATGCAAAAAATAAATTATTTTATCTTTATGCTTTTGATTTTTTTGAGTAGTACTTAGGACCTTGCATTATACACTCTACCTGACAAGCCCCCGAGTGCTAGGAATCGGCTCATGGCAACCATCCGTCAACACACCAAACAGAAAACATCAGAAATAGAGCTTCACTACTTGGCACTTTTTTGTTCGGATTTATTTGCAAGCAATCAAGATAAACATTATGAAAATTGTTGCAAAAATATGATAACATTTGTAGCCCTTGACTGACTACTCAACAGAGAACTAGTTGATATAGTGAGGCAGAGAAAAATAAAAATATAATATAAAGAAAAAAAATAATGATGACTTAGCTTTTTTGGTATTCCCCTTAGTAATGGTAGAGGTGGCCGATGTGGGGACAAGGTCGTCCATCAATGGCGACGAAGACACCAACCATAGAAGCAGCTGAGGTGGCCGGTTGGTCAAGATAAAGACGCCCATAAACAGCAGCGTAATAGGTCAACCGTGAAGGCGAAACCACCAGTCAACGGTGGCGAAGAAACCGGTCGGTGGTGACGAAGGCAGCCGGCGGTGAAGACAATGCACCATCAACAACGGCAGCAAAGTCCACCAACATGGAGGCAAAGAAACCAACCGACAGCGATGGATGCTAGCCGATGGTGAAGACGAAGTTGCCTCATCAACGGCAGTGGAGTTGGCCAATTGTGGAGGCGAAAACACCAATCAATGGCAGTGGAGGCAAGCCGGTGGTGAAGACGATGTTGCCTCATCAACGGCGGTGGAGTTGTCCAACCATGGAGACAAAGAAACCAGCCGGCGATGAGGGAGGCGACCGACGGTGAAGACGATGTCGCCATCAACAACAACAGCGGAATCCACCAACCATAGAGGCGAAGAAATCAGCCAGCGATGACAAAGGTCGCTGACGATGAAGACGATGTCGCTATCAACAACGGTGGCGGAATCCACCAACGGTGGAGACGAAGAAACCAGTTGACGACGACGGAAGCAGCTGGCGGTGAAGACAATGCCGCCATCAATAATGGTGACAGAATCCACCAACCGTGGAGGTGAAGAAACTAGTCGATGATGACGGAGACGGTCGACGATCTAGACGATGTTGTCATCAACAAAGGTGACGGAATCCACCAACCGTGGAGGCGAAGAAATTAGTCGGCGATGATGGAGGCGACCGACGATGAAGATGATGTCACCATCTACAACGATGGCGGTGGATTAGGCTCATGGCTGATTGACCACATAGTGATGTCACGAGTCCATGATAGGCATCAGTCGTCTCAGCAGTGCCGCGTAATTATATGCAAACAACAACAAAAAACATCAAGAAATTAATCTGAGATTAGAAATCAATCTAATAAACAACGATAAGTTGGAAGGGAAAAAACCCAGTGATGTCGAAGATTAAATCGTCGAACGTGCCGAGATTGATCTCCTCGGCTAAACTGAATCCGAGACGGAGACTTGGTGCGAAAACAAATCCGGTGACATCGGAGATTGGTTCCATCGCACTCGTCGATGGTAAACTCGGCGTCATCCCTACCTGGTGCGCCAACTGTCGATTCTAGAAATCGGCAATGATAAAAGAGGGTAGCACACAAGACCTAAAAGTAGATGGATGTGGAGACAAGGATTTAGACAGGTTCAGGCCCTCTCAATGAGAGGTAATACCCTACTCCTGTTTGGGGATTGTATCCGTCGGATGTATATTGATCCGATGATTTGATTGTAGCTTATTTTGCTCTTTCTGGTTATGCCCTTAGAGGGCTTCCTATCCACCTTATATAGGTTGGGGGTGTTAGTGATATGCCCTAGAGGCAATATTGGGATGTTGTATATATCACAGACTATGTTTATGATTCAGTGCTTTGTTCTTTAAAATAGACATTATTATTCTTGATCAATGAGTATGTGACTTATTCATGAGACTCTTAATGTTACAATGATGCTATTTCTAAATGATCCCTGATCGTATATCATATGAGGAACAAATATGATTTAAAGATCAGCATATGTATTGATTGATGATCATGTCTTATGGATCATGGTATAGAGATACAAATCAATAATATGGACATATGTTGGTGAACATATGTTGGATAGACCCGCCATGAGACACTGCAGAGATTCTATGTGTCATCAGTTGGTCTCAAGTACTGTTTATGTAGAATCCTTAGACTTGAGATCATCACGGTTCCCAACATACGTAGTAGCTTATTTTGGGATTACTAAACACTACTCCGTAACTGGGTAGTTATAAAAGTAGTCTTCGGGTTTGCTATGAAATATGTAGTGGGATGTGGATGGTCAAGATAGAATTTGCCCCTCCTTATGTAAGAGATATCTCTGGGCCCCTCGATGTAATGGATTATGGAAATGCATGGCCATGCTAGGTGATTGAGGAGTCAATCACAAGTTTATAATCCATCACGGAATCGAGAGAACGATTGAGCTATTAAGAGGATGGCACAGGTCTCGCTTTGAGCTCAATCTATATCGTGAGGCAAAGGGATTTGTACATGAGAACATTACAGGTTCAGCCGATATGATCTTTACATATACTTTGGAGGTTAATATGCTTTGCTAGGGGCCGCTATTAACAGGTTGACCGGAAAAGCGTTTCCGGGTCGCGACCAAGTATATGTGAACCTACAGGGTCGCACACTTAACGGGTTGGAACACTCATTCGAATGTGATTCGGATGTGGGCTCAGTTCGGATAGGGATCCGAGTAGACTTCTATTGGGCTTTGGTCCACGAGGCCCAAGCAGAGAGGTCTATATATATGGAGGTAAGGGGCTGAGGGAGGTACTCATCTGTTCATCTCGATCATAACCCTAGCCGCCACCTACAGAGCCAAACCCTAGCCACTCCTGAGTGCTAGCACACTTGCGATCGGTGCTCTAGCCTCGTACGTGTGGATACCGGTGGAGGCGCTGCTCGTTGCGGTGTAGATTGGAGTCAACAACTAGCAGATTGGATCTGCTCCTGGTGCGGCTAATCGCATGGAGGAGACGATCTGTTCGTGGTGATCGACTACTTCCAGTACTATCTCGACGTGCATGGTTGGACCGGCTTCTCCAACTCTACTTCCGCTCCGCTGCGCGTCTAGTGGTAACGATCCATGATCCTATCTGCGCATGATGTCCTGGTGTGCGCGGTAGAAAAGTTTTGTTTTCTGCTATTGTAGCCTACGCGCTATCCTTCAGGGGGTTGGGGTACAGAGTTACAAAGAGAAAGCCTAGCCAGACACGGTATCGGATTCCTAATCTATTACATGATAGTACTCAATCGGGACTCTAGGCTCTGCTATAGAACGCAAGGTAATATTACGACCGAGTCCTACTCTATTACATAATACATGGATCTAGTTCACCTCCTATCTCTAGTCGAGTATGGAGGCCGTGTGGGTATCCGGTACTCATATTCTCCACAATCAACTTGATATATAGCTTGAGCTGAAAATGTTGCACTTCCTGTATCCTTATATCTACCTCACATTATAAAGATGCGTGGTACAAGTTTCCTTCTCTCTAGCTAGTGTATATGTATAGTATAAAAAGAGCATATTTCATCAATACCATAATTCCCACGTATGGATAAAAACCCCAAATCATCCCATGGCTTTTAAGAAATACCACGACACGGTTCCAATGCTTTCAAGAATACGATAAAACTAGAAGGAAAAGGTGGATGACGAAAATTGCCCCCGGGCTTTTCTTTGGTCCCACCACCCTGTTCCCTGTGCAAAATACTATAGGGTATCTTGTGCATGTCCCGCCGAATACAATCACCAAAAAACGAGTTGGCCTTGAGCTGGATTTGTTTCAGGTGGAACCTACTATGATGGCTCAATGTTCACTGGTGACGAGAACCGGTAAAATACAAATTGAGAAAGAGGAGAGAGTACAAGAAGAGAGTTAGCTATATGATTTGAAGTAGAAGAAATGGGGTCTCAAGAAGGATTCCAGCTAACAAATTCCTGATGTACGATGCGCTGCTACCTTGAATGGTTGACTATGTATAGAAAGAGGGAGAAGTGTCACACAGGAGTTAAAGAACAAAGAATATGGTGCAGGGGTATTATTTTCTCTATGAGTACTATAGTCCGTCCCATTATGTTACATCCCTATCCATTCATTCCACCCATCTCTCCCCCCTACCATCCATGGAAGCTTGAGGAGAGGGAGGTCCGGACCCAGGGGAGCACTTGGCAATGGAGCGGTGGCCAACATCAGGGAAGATGCTGTCGAGGAGGCGGCATGCGGTGACCTACATGGCGAGCTCATGGGTATAGGCAGAGACAGTGACAGAGTTAGAAATTTAACCCTATGCAATCAATTACTACTAGTTTGTATTTAAGTAGGATCAAGGTTTGTAGGGATGGGTTAGTCGATCTCACAGATTATGCATGGATCCGCCACTGGGCAGAGGCAGCCCTTCTTACTCTCTCTTGTTAAGGATGTCGGCATGGACGTCAAAGCCTCACCGCTGGCAGCGTGCAGGAGAGGAGTACGAGAATAGTGAATGGGTGCACGATGAATTTTTGATGTTTCAACCGATGTAACTTTATGTTTTTTTGTGTTAGATTGAAATGTTGTAGTGAGATTTTTTATGGTGTTTCATAATTTTTCGCTTGATTCGTATAGATTTGTTGATGTTTTAATACATAAAACTCGATGTTTCATATGTTACACCAAAATATTTCAATCATGATTCGAGGGATAGTTTGAAACATTTGAGATATAATGGTGAAACATTTTACGAATAGTGAAACAACGCTCAATAGTTGAGAAAAATAATAGCACGCCCGATTTGTAGCCATGGTGCAATACTTTAAAGAAATGAAAGAAAAGGCACTTTGTGTTGCAATCGCTATACATGAGTCTCTCTCGATACAACACGTATACACATGTGCTCCTTCTTAATTAACTAAGTAGTATGCTCGATGATGAGGAGAATCGTGTACGTGCTGTTAAAATAGATCACACGTGCTGAAAGGATTTTTTGCCGCCAGCCAACTCACCCAAAAGGTTAAGCTAATAAGGAAAGAGCAAGCTAGTCAAATCTCTATCGCTAGGACATTTTCATTTGTGGAAAAATACTGTAAACAGTGTAATATATAAATAATTATATAAAGTTATAATATTTACAAGATCAGATTTACAGATTTTCTATCCATCGTAAAATGACTGGAATTAAACTTTCTAGGACAATTTAAGCGTGGAAGGGGGTTATCCAAAATTTCAAAATCATCTAAAAACTTTAAACAGTATTTCAAATATTTAAAAATTAAATTTAATATTATTAATTTATGGTTGGTACTACAAAGGAATTCCATCATGCATGCCTCTCTGCCTGTTCCATATATATACGCTGGTTGGGCACACGTGCTATCAGAGGATGCCTCCTCGTGATTTTTTTAATTTTTTATATTTAGTTTTTTAAAGGTTTAAAAAATAAATTCCCGAATCAAAATTTTATAAAACTATACTTCGGCCGTCCTCTTATAGGATGGGGCATATAAATCGCCCTAGAAGAGAGCGGGGAAAGTGATGTGGTAGGCCGGGTGAGGAGCGCGCTGTGACATTTTTGTAGGTGACCTCTTCTCGCTTAAGTGTAGGGTGATTTATCACCGGGAGGGGCCGCCTGCAAACTTGCGCAGCGGCGCACCTCTGCCACGTTATATAAATCGTCCTTTCCTAGGGTGATTTATATTCCCTGCCCTCCCCTAGGACGATCTACTTCCTATAGTTGTTTTTTATTTGTTAAAATCTTTGAATTAATGAGGTATATGTATTTACAGATTCTTTATTATTTTTATTGGCATTGTTGGTTTCATGTCATTGCCACAATTTCTTTGCCCTCTTAAAACAACACCAGTTGACGTCGTCCTAGGGGATGCCAGAGAAAGAATGAAAGGAGAAGGAAGACATTGTTGCGGTAGTGGAAACCAATTTTATCAATGGAAAAGAAAATTAACCATTACTTTTCGATTTGTGATGCACAGACCAGTAGAACCCATTCGTGACGCATACACGGACATAAAAGAGTTAAGAAGTTGCATAGATGAGCTATAAGAAATTGCCGGTCCCGATGAATTGGGCTTAAGCTTGTCTACGAACCCCTTCTACGTCGTTCAACACGTACTATAAGTTCGTGCTCCTTATTCGCATGTACTCTGCTTGCGTTTCAGCTTCAGTTACTCTTCCGCCATCATACGTCGGGTTGACCATGTCGATTCACAAAGTGAATCTGCACATCCTTGGATTGTCCTAAGGAATAAATCTAATTAGTGAATGGGATAGGTATATTACGGAAACGCGAGCAAAAATAGAAATAGGTAATTAAGAATGTGACATACAACGAAGTTGTTGTCTATGTTGGGACAGATGAAATATCACCTTCCAAATGTCTCTTGTGCAAAGGATGTAGCCACCTAGTAGCGATCTCTACAACCGCATTTTGGACGCTTAGACCATTCAGGTAGACCTAATGGATTGTTTCTCCACTGTAAGCTAGCAGACTGTGCCCGACGCTCGTACTCCATCCATGCTTGAATGAATTGTGTGGTTGTCTTAGGTTGTGTTATCCTTGCATCGATGGAAGTTACTCTCGCCGTAGCGATCCACTTTACAAAGCCACATTTCCTTACGTCTTCTTGTTTTCACAAATTCATTACGATCGATGACATATGTAAGTATATGAAAGTAGTGATCGGTGGGAGTGAGAACTTAACGGTACTTACATTGAAATCGTTGTTGACAATATTAGGACACACGAAGCATCTTTGTCCTATAGTTCCTTGTCTTATGGACCTTATCACCTGGCAACGGTCTCCACAACCACACTCTAGACGCTCCCGCCATGTGGGGAGTCCCATGGGATTTACCTGCCATCCTAAGGATTCTGCAGCAATTCATCCTTCGTAGTCATCCTTCCTTCTTAGGTAGTCCGATATTGTTTCACTACTTGGATACATGCGTGTTCAGTCATGTTGTGGATTCGTCGTATCTACCCACTCAACGAAGTTGCACAAACTACGGTAAGTCTACAAAAGATTGTATGATGGTGCGCAAATAGTTAGCGATGTATGTATTCAGTATAGGTAATTGAAGTAGATAGAAATGATTCTTATCTGATAAATGTTTGATCATTGGAAGAACCTCCTACCACAGATTTCTGAAGGAAGGGATGTCATGAGTATACACCGATCACCGCACGCGTACAAAGGATCCCTTCGCCAATCAAGATGCTCGCAAAATGGAGCTTCCATTATCTCGAGATCTATGTGAATGAGAAAGGGAAAAGTAGAACCAAAAGAACTTGTGGAAGTGTTGTGCCAAGGTCTGTCTATACATAGTGGCATAATAAATGGAGGAACTATAGGCGTGAATAGTCAATTGTAACCATGATAGGGTAATCTGTGAATAGACATGACGAGCACGAGGAAGCACTCTTTACTTTACCTATCCATGCTGTGCCGAAAGGTGATCGAGACTAGGCGAGCTCACACAGTGTCGGTGTGATTACTCGTCCCATGCTAAAGTTGATCGTGATTACCTGTCCATCCATGTCATTCTTGATACGTCTTGTCTTGTGTCGACCTACTTTTACCCTAAGCGAGCCTCGAGTTGGGACATACAAGATCTGTGGTTGCATAGTTGTGAATGTCCCAATAATGCCGAAACCATAAATCTCATCGTTCCATGTGTGGTACACAACTTTCTTCATAAAGTATGGTGAAACATAACACTATGGATGAATCCCGCACTCACTGCAAGCTACGAGTACATGTGTGCATGGCTTATAAAGTAAAGCGGGCTTTCGGCATGAGCACGAACATGTTCCATCAGCTTTCAATACACACTCTTGCACTGCACTCTTACGATTGATACCATGCCTTAATTTGTCCCTGCATTGAACTTCATATCTATGCTCCGCCGTACCATGAGTCATTGCACGATGATTTCGGACCTTCTTTATACCCTCATGTTGGCGCAGAATTTCGACCCGCCAGATGTCAAAACGGGGTCCACGTTTCCACGGCGGCCTAGGAGATCTGCTTAACTCCAGTGCAGGTCCAATGGCTTGCCTAGGTGCATTTAGGGCGTGCCAGTTGATTTGATCTGCAATCAACAAGAATAAACAAGTAAACCATGTTAGAAACGATGGTCGATCGGCCGATGTCGTATCGTGAGAACCTAGCCGATAGGGTAAAGCTATATCGGCCTACTTGAGGTTATAAGGTAATAAAATTAATAAACAGATCTAATCTCATCGGCCTTCACCAACTTGTTGGTGTCAACTTAATGGCATCAGCCGATGAGGGATGTGTGAGGTAAATACACTAGCTAAAACTCTAGTGCAAACCGGTACGAGCCGATCGGCCGATATACATATACTGATCACAGAGAAATCCTGAGAATACTCTGTAATAAATATACTTATATCTTTCATTCTACTCGTACAAGTGGCAAATACATGCAAAAACATAAAGCAATCACACGTATTAGATAAGACTGGCCGAAACCCCGGCACTATCCTTAATTACGATCGAAAACAGACTTTGAGTTAGATCTCAAAACAGGACTAAGGTCGATAGCAACTCAAAGTGTGAATCGAGAACTAACACAAAGAAAATTAAGTCGTCGATCGCTTTTGGGGATGGTAAATGCCTTAGATGATCTAAATGAGCAAACTAATTCGACCACCGTCGGCAACAAACCCTAAAACGAGTTAATCGCTGGTGAGATAGAATTAGAATGCCGCACCAAGATCATCCAAAACATGATAATCGACGATCACATCGCCAGGGCTTAACGTGTCTAAAGCGACACGCTAGCCCCGACGATGTAGATCTTCGGGTACAAGTTCTTACCTCTGCTCTGGGGAAGCAAGAACTCGTCGGAAGTTAACCTCTTGCAAGGGTGGCGATTCGCCGAAAGTAGATTGAACTGAATTGTTGTTGAATTGATTGAGAGGGTTTCTATGTACAAACTACCGGCATATTTATACCCGTGATTACAACATTGTCCATATAGGACACGATCTTATCTCTAACTAACAAATAAGTCCTTATGGCGGTCTCTTGCCATAGATCAAATCGAATCTAACTTAACTTCCTAATTAAGAGATACAATTGCCTAAAACCGGGCCTTATCCCTATTTGGCAATCCCCTTGAAGCTTAACTCAAGCCCAAATCGAACCCACGCTGCCTCCATTAGCTTCCTGCTTCCATCGGCCGATGGCCGCATTGAACCCACATCGGCCGATACAGTCCCTCTGCTGGCGCTCCACCTGGTCCGATGCGCCGCTGAGTTCGATACGGAACTTGGTCTGACTCCGGCTTGGTTCGAAAACATAACTGATCCGACTCGAATCGCTTCTTCTTCTCTGCATCGGTTTTCTCTTTCTTCTCCGGGTAGATTACGAAAATCTGTTATTAACACATGCCCCCCAATTCCGCTTCATTATATAATGTGGTGGAATTAGCTCCGAGGAATCCATCGACTTCTTCGCTAGGGTTTGTCTAAAACCACGCAGATCCAGATTCGCAGCCCTCTGCCGCCGATTGCCACGCGCAGTTCCTCATTAGCCATTTATGCCTTCCGATTCCGGTGACTTCTCAGTGTCTCCCCGACCGTAACCCCCTTGACAGCGACCTCCGCAACAGCATCCATGGCAACTTTTCCATTCTACGTCTCCGAGGTCCCTGAGGTAAACCAATCTTTCTCCAAATTTGCATTTTTAGTTTCCCGCCGAAGCTTTTCAAAATCAGGGTTTATGCTCTTGCCCCCCCGTGTCTTATTCTCCAATCACTCTCCATATGCCGCAGGTCTTCAAGAACCAGATTTTGATCCCCACAGACGATAAATCGCACCGATTCCTTCTGGGTCCCATGGGCAACTCCGACCCCACTTGGCTGATAAACGCTGAATCGAACAGAGTCCCCTTCAGGCAAGCAAAACCCAGCATCCCTTCATGGAAGCACACCTTTAGGTCTTGGCCGTCGAAGCTCAATGGATATAGGAACTGGTATAAGAGAATTGCTGCAGCCAAACAAGTACATTGGGATGAAATAGGAATCGACCAGTGCCTTGCTCTGTCTTTAGCTGACACCAAGAAGAATAAGCCCCTTATGTCGGCCGCAACATATTTCTGGTCCAGCACCTTAAATGCTTTTCTGTTCCAGCAAGGTCCGATGACCCCTATTTGATAGATATTAAGATACTGACAGGTCTGGACATTCTCACCGACATCAACCCTTTCAATCTCCTCATTAACAGCACTCATAAATTGAAGACCAAGAAGATCGGGGGTTGGTCTGGATACATCTCTGAGCATATGGAGCAAGGGTCTGTCTCAGACAGAGAGCATGTAGCCTTTCTGACCCTATGGCTGGAGAGATACGTCTTCTGTGGGTCAACCTGCGGCCCAACTCTGAATTGCCAACATCTGGCCCAAGCCCTGGTTGAGAAGAAGAAATTCCCACTTGGCCGATACCTTCTTGGAGCTGTCTATTGGCTACTCCACTCTGCCACTCAAGACTTGATGTTGAATCGGACAGTAGCTCACGGAGGTCCATGGTGGTTCGTTCAACTATGGTTAACCATCCACACCAACACCATGATCGATCGGCCTCCGCTATCGGACTCTGTCTTCCCATTGGACTACAGCGACCATGAAGATCCCTCGTTTAGAAGATGCATGTCCTTTGGAGAAGCCGCCTCGGTTTATCCTGGGGCTGATCAATCGACCGACGAGATGTCTGAATGGTTCACCCAATTCTACTCCGGTCCACCATCGGCCAGAATGGATATGTTTGTCTATTCCTCAGATTCTGACTTTGAGCTCCCTGCCGATCTTAACTTGGGCCTGCTGAATGATGATATGGTCTCAAGGGAAGTTTTCATGTCCAGCGTTACTCCATGCCTGCTCCCAGTGGGCATATTCCAAGGCAGAAGCACCAGCTTGTCGTATGAATTCTACAATCCAATGGTGGCTACCAGACAATGTGGACTAGGACAACTCCCTATTAGCTTGCACTTCCATCGGCTATTGGAGAGCAGGGGTACGGTCTCATCAGCATTGATCATGAGCAAAGTCCTAGAGACCAGAATCCCAAACTTGGGCGACTGTGACCGATTGCATTTGAATGCCTTTATTCACATCAGCTTCCAAACATGGAGGCATGAGTGGGCCACTCACATCTTCTATCAATCGGCCAGATTTTACCTAACAGAGCTTATTGACAATGTCAGCCCTCAAGTCCCTGACGCCCCAGTTCCATCCGTCAGCAACAGCGGGTAAAGGATAACCTATGCTCTGGTCTTGGCTCCATCAGGAAAAACTGTTATGGAGTTAACTATCGGCCTCACTGCTCCAAAAATATCATCACTGCTCCAAAGGCCGATAGTCAAAGAAACTACCAAGAGGAAGGCACCGGCTAGGGACAAAGCCCAAAAACCTATCAATAAGTCTAAGACTGACGACTAGGCCGACCTCGACAAGCTGGACCCCTCCGTGGAAGAAATCCTTGATGACCAAGTAATGGAGGAGGAGGTCGATGCAGCAGCTGCTGATATACCCGAAGATCAACATCCATCGGCCAACCCTGCTGAAGAGACAATGGCCGATAAGCAAATTGAAGATCTATCGGCCATAACCACTGCAGATCTACCGCCCGATGATCAAGCTGATGCTGCTCAACCTAAGAGAACCAGACACGCAGTCCGCAAGGTTAGTATAGGCTTCCTCATGTAATTCTTCAATTTTAGTTCACTGGTCTATTCTAACTCAATTTCTTCAGGTCATTGCATCATCCTTGCTTAAGGAGAGAACTCAATCGGTCCCATTACCAAGGACAAAGAAAGCTACCTTGAAAAGACGCGAACAAGCCAAGGCCCGATTGAGAACTCTATCTCCTTCTCCACCACCTTCTCCAGCTGCTTCGGTAAGCGCCGATCCACCTGCCTCATCTTCTTAATAATGTGTATTTGATCGTCACGTTCCTGCTTTACTCTTTAGTCGCGAGCTCCATTGCCTTCACCACATCGGCCAACCCCTTCGCCTACCGTTTCAGAACAACAAAAGGAAGCCGATGCAACCACAGCCGATGTCCCATCACAGGTAGACCCAAACCACTTCGAACTCCTTGCCGATTTTACTTTAACTGGATTAACCATGTCTTATCTTGATGATTGTAGACCTTAGCCGATATGTTTGCTTTCGACATCGGCCAATTTCTTGATGATGAAGACAAGGAGCTACCCAGCGCAGCCAGGCCATCAATCTCTGAAGAACTAAAGGGCCAGCTGTCTGACATCGCTAACCGGCTGGAGGCATCCATAGAATCTCTGGTGGAGAACTGTAATCCAATCAGGAGCAGAGTCCAAGAAATCCAAGATCAGTTGCCTGAAGACTTGATGGAAACATTAACACTAGCCATCTTCCTGGAACAGTATCACTTCAAGCTTCAC
This sequence comes from Oryza officinalis, assembly GCA_008326285.1. Taxonomy (NCBI): domain Eukaryota; kingdom Viridiplantae; phylum Streptophyta; class Magnoliopsida; order Poales; family Poaceae; genus Oryza; species Oryza officinalis. Next base: position 33,708,213 of record BDMV01000007.1, on the reverse strand, counting down.
AAAGCCAAACAAAGACTTGCAGAGAGGCGGGAACGTAAAGGCTTGGAATCGGCCGTGTCTGCCAGCAAAGCTCAAATAAACTCTGATAAAACTAAATTGGACGAGCTGGTCACTGAGCCACTCGCCTTGAGCAAGAAACTTGAAGAACTCCATCGCCTTGAAGCAGATCTGTTGATGAAGCTAGAAGCCATTCGCGAAGAAATCCAGGAAGTCAAAGTGAAGATAGCTGCATCTCCAAAGGCGATTGAAGACCAAACAGCAAAGCTAAAAGCATCGGCCAAGCATCTTGCAACCCTGAATAAGGCATTGAAACCAATCCCAGGGTCATCGGCCGATGACGCTCAAGCAATAGACGATATTGATCAAATTCATCGCAAGGCCATTGCAGCTATCCAAAACTTTATAAACTGATGTAACATACTTTTAAAGTCCATAAATTCGCAATCCATCCGATGTCCATTTGAGGAATTGCGGAGTATATATATGCCCCCCAAATTTTGGAAGATGAGGGCTCATGTTGTAAAATTTGAACTAAGGGCGATAGTATGTATCAGCCATCTAAAGGCGATGTATTGAACATCGGCTATCATTAGTAATCGGCTAGCAAGCCGATCATGAGTCGATCCAAATGCTTGGGTAATATTTCTTTAAGTATTTGCCATTGAGCGCTCTGCCGAAGACTTCTCCATCCAATCCTTTCAATAAATATGCATTGTGAGGAACTCATCGATGAATCTGAAAAGGATCTTCCCAATTAGGTGACCACTTGCCGAATCTGTTGTCTCTGGAACCAATTGGCGATATCAGTTTCCAAACAAGATCTCCTTCCTCAAATGACTTGGCTACCACTTTTTTGTTATAATGACGAGCAACTCGATCTTTATCTCGCTTGATTTTCTCCAAGGCCCGCAATCGTACATGCGCCAAATCATCCAGCTCATCAACCATAAGATTGTAGTACTCATCGGCTGTCAAGTCGTCTTGCAAGACAATCCTTCTTGAGCCGATGTTGGTCTCCCACAGCAACACAGCTTCATGTCCATAAACCAACCATGACAACCCATCCGATACGCCCAAAGGGAATCGGCCAGCGTTGTATGCCATTGTCTCGGTTGTTCAGCAATCTTCCTCTTGATCAACTTGATTAAACTTTTATTAGAAGCTTCTGCCTGCCCATTAGCTTGCGCATAATATGGAGAAGAATTCAAAAGTTTGATACCCATGCTATCAGCAAACTCAACAAACTCATCGGACACAAAAATTGATCCTTGATCTGTAGTCAACGTATGTGGAAATCCAAATCTATATATAATATGCTCCTTAACAAACTGGATGGCATCCTTGGAGTCAACCTTCTTATAGGGAACGGCTTCAACCCACTTTGTGAAGTAACCCGTAGCTGCTAAAATGTACTTGTGTCCTTTGCTTGACGGTGGGTTAATCTGTCCGATCAAGTCTATACCCCATCCACGAAACGGCCACGGCTTTATGATTGGATGCATAGCCGATGCCGGTGCTCTCTGAATTGCTCCAAACTTTTGGCAGTCTTGACACCCCTTGTAGTACTGGAAACAATCCTCTAGCATTGTCGGCCAAAAATATCTAGCGTGCTTCAAAAGCCATCGCATTTTATGGGCCGATTGATGTGTTTCACAAATTCCTTTGTGAACCTCGCTCATAACGACTTTGGCTTCTTTGGAACTCAAGCATCACAGTAAGACACCATCAATCGTCTGATAGTATAGATCATCATCGAGCAAGACATAATGTAGAACTTTATACTTCATCTTTCGTGACGCCGATTGAGAAGGATTTCTCAAATACTCGATGATAGCAAACCTCCAATCATCGGCACCCACGGTAGTGATTTGAACCTCAACATCTTTCACCATCGGCCTGTATCCCGATGCTCCCTGAGCTAAATCATTGGCTTCAAAATTTTGCTTCCTGGGTATATGCCTTATTGTCACACTCTTGAAAGCTTTTAACAATTCCAGGCACTCTTCATTGTAGATCGTGAGAATATCATTCCTGCACTCATACTCCCCAGAGAGCTGATTAATCACCAACTGTGAATCATCAATAATTTCTACAGAATCGGCCTCGACTTCTTGCAATAACTGCAAACCCTTGAGAACAGCTTCATATTCTGCTTGATTGTTAGTATAATAAGGCTTGATAGTAAACGCAAACTCAAAGCTTACCCCCTGAGGGGATATGATGACTAGGCCGATACCGCATCCATGTCTGCAAACAGATTCATCAAAATACAGTGTCCATGGCACAATATCTGAATATGTGATTGAATCATCCCGATGTTGAACAATGAAATTGACCAGAGCTTGTCCTTTGATCGCTTTGGCCGATTCATACCTGAGGTCAAACTCTGACATGGCAAAAATCCACTTCCCAATTCTCCCTTTCAACACAGGGGCCGATAGCATATATTTCATCACATTGGCCTTACTTACCACAATGCACTCATTGGAAAGTAAATAATGCCTCAACTTAGTACATGAAAAATATAAGCATAAACATAACTTCTCCACTGGCGTGTACCTTGTTTCAGCATCCAACAATCTTCTGCTGAGATAGAAAATAGCTCTTTCTTTGCCGTCAATGTCTTGAACCAAAACTGAGCCGATAGACCTCTCATCGGCCGACAGGTACAATTTGAATGGAACTCCTTTCTGTGGAGGGATTAAAACTGGTGGGGAACTCAGGTATTCCTTGATATCGTCCAACGCCTTTTGCTGCTTATCACCCCATATGAATTCCTGATCGTCTTTCATTTTCAATAATGGAGTGAATGGCTCTATCCTGCCTGACAGGTTTGATATGAAATGCCGGACGAAGTTGATCTTCCAATCAGGGACTGTAACTTGGTCTTGTTTTCCGGAGGCTTGATCTTCTTTATGGCACAATGTTCTTCTGTGTGATCTCAATTCCTCTCTCGTGGACCAAGAAACCCAAAAACTGGCCGACTGATACGCCAAAAGCACACTTGTTAGGATTCATCTTTAAACCATATTTCCTTGCTCTTTCCAATACCATGCGTAAATCGGCCAAATGACCATTATACTCTTTTGACTTCACAACCACATCATCAATGTACACCTCGATCAAGGAACCGATAAGGTCGTGAAAGATATACTTCATCGCCCTCTGATAGGTGGCTCTAGCGTTTTAGACCAAATGTCATAACGACCCACTCATACAGGCCGATTGCCCTTGGGCACCTGAAAGCTGTCTTGTGAATATCTTCCTCAGCCATGAAAATTTGGTTATAGCCAGCGTTTCCATCCATGAAACTGATGATCTTGTGTTTAAATGCAGCATCAACTAGCAAATCGGCCAACGACATTGGGTATTCATCTTTTGGCGTTGCTTTGTTTAGATCTCTGAAATCGATGCACACCCTGAGCTTGCCGTTCTTTTCAACACTGGTACTATGTTGGAAACCCACTCCGCGTATCGGCAGGGTCTGATGAAGTTGGCGTCGTAGAGTCTTGTAATTTCTGCCTTGATAGCTTCATACATATCGGCCTTAAATCTCCTGGGAGCTTGTTTAAACAGCCGATAGCCTGGTTTTATGGGTAGCCGATGTTCTACGATCGATCGGCTTAATCCTGGCATCTCATGATATTCCCATGCAAAACAATCCATGAATTCTTTCAAAAGATGTACTAATTTACTCTTATATTCCTTTGGTAGGTTAGCACTTACATACGTCGGCCTAGGTCTATCACCTATCCCTATGTCAACTTCTTCAAGCTCATCGGTTGATGTAAAGCCTTGTCCCAATTTCCCATCTAATTCATCCACCGCATCATCTGTGTAGGGACTAACTCGTTCATCTTGGCTGGTGGATGTTACACCTTCGCTAAAGTAACTGCTTATCTCCATCTTCGATCAGCTCGATATCACAGTCAGTTACCTTCAGGAAATCGGCTTCCCACACTCGTCCGGACAGGCAATCGATTCCCTCCATCTCCCAAACTGCAAGATCGGTATTGGCCACATGTACTGATCTGTCGGCCTGTACGATCTCGACCTGGTCTCCTTGCCATTGAATAAGGCATTGATGCATTGTATCCAATCTCGTCCCAACAACAGGCTGTAGGAACCCTTTCCATCAAACACGAAGAAGGTTGTAGGGATTGTCTTGTTACCAACTGTAAGCTCCACGTTCAACACCCCCTTCGCTTCGGATGCGTTGCCGCCAAAATCTTTCAACACCATATTAGTCTTGATTAGGTCCTCCGGTACTTTTCCAAGCTTCCTGAAAGTTGTATATGGCATCAAATTTACTGCCGCGCCGCCATCGACTAGCATCTTCGTCATCGGCCGCCCATTGACGAATCCCTTGATGTACAACGGCCGAAGGTGCCTATAGCTGGTGTCGGCTGGCTTGTCGAACACGGCTTGCTCTGGTGACAACTGTAGCTTAGCCGAAGATTGCTCCATCTCGTCATCGGCTATGACTTCATCGGCCATCTGTATACTATACTCTGCTGGCAATACAAAGACCATGTTAACAGAAGCCGATGCTATGCTTTTACCTTTTGTAGACTGATGAGCTTGAGTTGACTTCGTATCGCCCTCATCGGCCTTTTCAACTGTAGACTTTAGCCTCCATTGTTTCCTTGTTATAACAGGCTGATGAGCGATTGCTGCCTGTTGCTCCTGGATCTTTTCTTTCTGCCTTAGCCTCTGAACCTGTCGCTTCTGAGTCTTGCTGAATAGATCACCTGGGCACCATTGAGGGTTTTGAACTTGTTCATCATCTTCTGCTCATTGATCATGGTGCATCGGCCCCAGCCTCTCATGTACGGGTCTCCTCTGCTTGGTTGGCCGATGCGACTGCCTGCTTGAGCTGCCCTGGTAAGATTCTTTCATGTCATTGCATGCAGGACACTCTTATATTGTTGGTAGCCTCATCCCTTCGTTCCAGCAAAATCGGAAGAATTTGCACTCCCAATGAGGATCAGAGGATTTGTCTTGGTCAGAATAGTCTTGTGCTTGCTCCTCACGCCTCCGCTAGTATTTCTTGATGAGGCCCTCCGAAGTCTGATGAGGTCTCTTATTGGTCCGATAGGCATCGCTATCGGCCCTGCCAGCCCGCACCACATTGACTGGGAATAGGTGTCCTTCGATCTTCATTGGCCTTTTGGCTTCATCAAACTTGATCCTGCCCTGTTCAATGGCCGATTGTATCTATTGTTGGAAGATTTTGCATTCATTCGTATGGTGAGAATATGTATTGTGCCACTTGCAATATCTTCTTTTCTTTATTTCCTCAGTCGATCGCAATACATGACCTACTGGCAACTGTATCTGCTTCTCTTGTAGCAGTAAGTCAAATATCTTGTCGGCCTTGTTGATGTCGAAGTCATATTTCTCTTCATTGTCGGCCTTCTTGATCCATTGGCACGTGGTTGGTTTCTTCATCCGGGCCCACTCGGCCAAATCGACCTCGACATTGTCATCTTCATCTTCGTCGGAGGCGTACTGATAAACACTGTTGATCTTCTTTGCGAACTTTTTCGCCTCCTGGAACCTTTGCTCATGAGCTGATACTCTCTGTGCTAGCTGAGCTAGACTTTCAAACTCTTGCGATGAGAATCTTTCTCGTATCGGCCCAAGTAACCCTTGGAATGCCAAATCGGCCAGCTGGGAATCGGTCAGATTGAGGCTATAGCACCTGTTTCTAATGTCTCTGAATCGTTGGATGTAGTCTAGGACCGATTCGTCAACTCTTTGCCTGATGGCGGTAAGATCGGACAGCTTCATCTCTTGTACACCATTGAAGAAATACCGATGAAACTATTTTTCCAGGTCAACCCATCCTCTGATGGAATTGCAGGGTAGAGAGGAAAACCACATGAATGCTGACCCTGACAAAGATAAGGGGAAAAATCTCACCCTTAACGCCTCCACAGCCGATGCCTCACCGCATTGAGCTAAAAATCGGCTAATATGCTCATACGTAGAGACATTGTCTTGCCCTGAAAACTTAGAGAAGTCCAGAATCTTGTATCGGCTTGGCAACGGTACTCTGTCGAACTCTTCTGGATACGGGTGCCGATACACTGTTGCATTCTCCTTGGGCTTCAAACCGAATTGATCACGCATCACTTCAGCTATCATATCGGCGCAATGCCCTTGAGTGAATCCTGTGGGTTGGTGTGGAAGCTCTTGGTGATAAAGCTGCTGGAAACCTTTCGGCCGATATTGCCTAGGGGAGTATGGCTGAAAGTGATGGTTCAAGTTTGGTACATCATACTGCCCCGTGGTGTACTGCTGATAGCCTTGTGGCGCATTGTAGACAGCTACTTGTGGAGGGTTGCTTGGCAGGGGGAATTGGGCTTGCCCAGCCGATGTTGGATTGGCAGAGGCCTGCTGTATCGGCTCAACCATCGGCTGTTGCAAAGCTATCGGAGCTTGTCTCCCCTTTGTCCATTGTGCGAATTGGTCCTCTGTGATGTGCTGAGGGCTTCCTCCCGCTTGTTTTCTCAAGACCAGTGGCATGGTTGACACTGGCTGGGCCGATGGAGGTGGGATCGGCACCGTCGGCTGTGGAGCCGTGCTCAGGTCAGTCCTCAAGGTCCGATATGGAGGGAATTTGTTGTCAGGTAGGAAGATCGGCCCTTGAGGCTTGTACTGGTGAATAGAACCATCTAGTATCGACTTAACTGTATTGGTCAACGTGTTCACCAGGACTTCGGATTGGTTGATCAGTGCTGAGTGAACCGCGGAGTCGATGCGGTCCTGTAGCGTCGGCGTAGCGCAGCAAGTATCGTCTTTAGTCTTGACTGCTTGGTCTTGGGCTGGCGCTGACGTGCTAGCTCCGTCCCCAGGGCTCAGCATTATCACCTTAGATTTCTGAATGATAGTGCCTTGCCGAGTCCTGGAGTACGTTTGCAAGTACATGTTATGGAATTGCTTGACCAGCTTCGCCATCTCAGCCTTTTGCTCCTCGTTGAGCTGGTCGGCGGTCACTAAGACGACATTTTCCTTTGAGATTTCACTCTGCTTGGACATCTTAACGTGAGCTTGTTGACGATGCGAAGCTTGTGTTCTTCTTAGTCCCACCAGGCGTGCCAAAAGCGTGTTGGCGCAGAATTTCGACCCGCCAGATGTCAAAACGGGTTCCACGTTTCCACGGCGGCCTAGGAGATCTGCTTAACTCTAGTGCAGGTCCAGTAGCTTGCCTAGGTGCGTTTAGGGCGTGCCAGTTAATTTGATCTGCAATCAACAAGTATAAACAAGTAAACCATGTTAGAAACGATGGTCGATCGGCCGATAGGCCGATGTCGCATCGTGAGAACCCAGCCGATAGGGCAAAGCTATATCGGCCTACTTGAGGTTATAAGGTAATAAAATTAATAAACAGATCTAATCTCATCGGCCTTCACCAACTTGTTGGTGTCAACTTAATGGCATCGGCTGATGAGGGATGTGTGAGGTAAATACACTAGCTAATACTCTAGTGCAAACCGGTACGAGCCGATCGGCCGATATACATATACTAATCATAGAGAAATCCTGAGAATACTCTGTAATAAATATACTTATATCTTTCATTCTACTCGTACAAGTGGCAAATACATGCAAAAACATAAAGCAATCACATGTATTAGATAAGACCGGCTGAAACCCCGGCACTATCCTTAATTACGATCAAAAACAGGCTTTGAGTTAGATCTCAAAACAGGACTAAGGTCGATAGCAACTCAAAGTGTGAATCGAGAACTAACACAAAGAAAATCAAGCCGTCGATCGCTTTTGGGGATGGTAAATGCCTTAGATGATCTAAATAAGCAAACTAATTCGACCACCGTCGGCAACAAACCCTAAAACGAGTTAATCGCTAGCGAGATAGAATTAGAAAGCCGTACCAAGATCATCCAAAACATGATAATCACGATCACATCGCCAGGGCTTAACGTGTCTAAAGCGACACGCTAGCCCCGACGATGTAGATCTTCGGGTACGAGTTCTTACCTTTGCTCTGGGGAAGCAAGAACTCGTCAGAAGTTAACCTCTTGCGAGGATGGCGATGCGCCGAAAGTAGATTGAACTGAATTGTTGTTGAATTGATTGAGAGAGTTTCTATGTACAAACTACCGGCATATTTATACCCGTGATTACAACATTGTCCATATAGGACACGATCTTATCTCTAACTAACAAACAAGTCCTTATGGCGGACTCTTGCCATAGATCAAATTGAATCTAACTTAACTTCCTAATTAAGAGATACAATTGCCTAAAACCGGGCCTTATCCCTATTTGGCAATCCCCTTGAAGCTTAACTCAAGCCCAAACCGAACCCACGTTGCCTCCATCAGCTTCATGCTTCCATCGGCCGATGGCCGCATTGAACCCGCATCGGCTGATACAGTCCCTCTGCTGGCGCTCCACCTGGTCCGATGCGCCGCTAAGTCCGATACGGAACTTGGTCCGACTCCGGCTTGGTCCAATAACATAACTGATCCGACTCGAATCGCTTCTCCTTCTCTGCATCGGTTTTCTCTTTCTTCTCCGGGTAGATTACGAAAATCTGCTGTTAACACCTCATCAATGTAATTCTTTACCTTGTCGGCATATATCAAACTATTGTTTGCTATGGATGGCCCAACTGTTATGAACAGATCCCTAAAGTACTTGCAAGTGTCATGCAAAATGAACTCAACGATGCCAATAAGTGGGAGAGCATGTGCGCCTTGCATGACCCAATTGTCTATCTCCGCCAAGTTTGTGGTCATTATACTGTAGCGCGAACCATCTTTATCAAATAATAAGGCCCACTTCTCCTTTGATTCCTTCTCAATCCACTAAGAAAATTTAGAAATTTTCGCTGCTTTCCTCCTCTTCATTCGTGGTGGATCACTTGTAAGATGACCAAGTGCTTCTGGAGCGTCATCACCTTCAGGCTACGGCTTTGATCTGTTCTTATTTGTTTGCTTAGCAGTCAACTTATCCAACCTGTCACACAACTGAATGAACTTCTTCTACTGGTTTTGTGAACATAACCTCTTGAAAAGGTCCATCAAACTGTTGTTCCTAAATTGTTTGTAGAAGTTAGCACCCATATGCCTCATACACCATTTGCTCCTAACACCAGGCTACTTGGCGGCACCGTACACAGAGCTACCATGATTCAAATCATCAATAGTCCACATCATGCCCGCGTGTCGATCATGTGTCAAGCAAACATCTGGTCTTCCCCTAACAACGTGTTCCTTCATTCATTTTAGGAACTAATATCAGCTGTCAATGTTCTTACTCTCAACGAAAGCAAAAGCAACCGGTAACAGTTGGTTGTTCCCATCAACACCTATGGCTGTCAAAATTTGGCTTCTATATTTACTGCTTAGGAATGTGCCATCAATGCATAGGATGGGCCGATAGTGCACAAATGCCTGGATGCAAGCTACAAAAGAGAATAATGCTCTCTGTAGAACGCTTGCATTGTGCTCGTCATTCTCAGGTGATGGATAGTACTGAAGGTCAAAAAAGGTGCATGGGTTCCTGAACTGGATGGTTGCTAACAATCTCGGCAAGTTATCATAAGATGCTTCAAACGTGTCAACCTTGTCTCTATAGCCTTTTGTTTCGCCCTCCATGCCTTTGCATAACTGATTGTGTACTTGTATTTTCTTCTATGTGCCCAATGATTGACTTTGGCTCAAAGTTTAGGTTCTTCATAACTTGGCCATACACCTCACCTGCTACAAATGCTGATGTAATATTATGGTGGTACTTCTCCACTCCTTGTAAGTGGCATTGATGCTCCGTAACAATTGAGACCTGCCAATAATCCTTCCATTTACCCTTGTATGTGTGAAGCCGCCATGGACATCCCTTCCTCTCCTTCACACACCTCACCTCATAAACAGTTTTGCAAGACTTCTCTACCCTGAACTCCTTCTGCAGAGAAATAGCAAAACGCTTCACCGCCTCCTTCAAATCATCCAATTCAACATAATGAGCACTCTACACGACCTCATTCTCCTTATACTCCCACGACACGTGGTGGCCCTCCGAGATAACAAGGCAAGAAAAATCCTCATTGCAAAAATCTGAAGGCATAGGACTATCCTTGTCAGACGATGCATATCCAACATCCTCCTCGTTCTCCTCATCCTCCCTATCCATTAGATCCACAATTCTACCAATCCTCTCTCCCTTGTCAGCCTCCCCGGTTTCTTACACCTCGTTTCTTCCAATTCAGGATTGTCTTGCTCTGTGACTTCTACTTTCATACTTCCCACATCACTAGGCATACTTAGTTCCTCATCTTCTCCCATACCCACATCCATCGTGTTCTCATTCTCGTACACCTGATCGAGAATGAAAAGTGGCCAACAACGTTCGCATGTCATCTCAACACATCTTCTCCATGTATCGGTACAATCCATAGGCATAAGTTTCCAAATATAACCTACGGGTTGACGGTTAATCAAAACATGAAGTGTAAGGCCATGGGTCTGTGGATTAATTTTAAAGCCTCTCATCAACTAGTTGCATACACCCCCAAAACTCCTTTCGACAGCTCTATCAATGCCCTTAGTCATACTCTTGAACTCAAACAGATCTACCCCATTCTGACCATATCTAATGTTGTTTTCACCGTAATACAAGTCAAATATCAGCTTACTTAATATATCTGTTCACGCATTAAAGTCTCGTTATAATACTAAAAAATTATACACAATTGCTAACTATGTTGCTAAATGTACAACTAACTACATATATCATAGGAGTTACTACAACATACATACGTGCTAGATCTACATCTCTATCATCGGATTTTACTACTAACATAGGATTTCTATACTATTTAATAAGTTGCTAAAATATTGTCCCTACTCATACTTACAATGTGTTCAAATGGTAATGGAAAAAAATTACCTCCAATCAAGTACGCAGTCCGGAAGGGCTTCACTGCTTCCTTTTTAACCCTTCCCTCACCCCTCTTTCTTTTTTTGGATTTTTAAGGAATAAAATGAGAATTTTCAAGAATAGGGGAGGGATTTATAGGCGGTGACGAAAAATCGCCCTCCCCTAGGGTGGGGAATGGCCTTTTGCAGGTGGCCCTAGCTCAAGAGGGGTGCGCTGAGCAAGTTTGTAGGCAGCCCCCTCCCCGGCAATAAATCGCCCTAGCGTAGGGCGAGATGGGGCCGCCTGCAAAAAATGCCACGGCGCATCTCTCTCCGCGGTCGCCACATCACTTTCCCCGCCCTTCCCTAGGGCGATTTATATGCCCTGCCCTATGGGAGGGCGGGCGGAGTATATTTTTGTAAAATTTTGAATTAGAAATTATTTTTATAAATCTTTTAAAAATAAATATAAAAATAAAAAAATTGCCTTCTCGCACCCTTGAGGGTTCAGCTTTCTAACCGCTGAATCGGTTTGTAAAAACCGAGGGGTTTTAGCTAGTTTTTTTTATACATATATAGTTGATTGAAGGTTGTGGTTTGATCGGTTTTTCTTGGTTTTGACAAAACCAAAAAGGACCAGTTTTCACCACCAAAACAAAAGGCAACCCTGCTCGCAGCCAAGGATGTATATATATAGCTAGGTCAGGCCAGTCACCATGCATGCATTTACCTACAAAATAGTTCCAATTATACATTGTACTAGCTTGTACCTGCGTGCAAGAGACAAAGAGATCGATCTATCATCTAGCTAAGTTACTCGTATCAACCTTATTGCTTTAGTTATAAAGCTACTAGTCGTTTCAAAGAAAAAGTTAATTAAATATAGTCAGATACCAACATACATGACTACATGATACAATATATCTTGTTCACTTTTATCGGAGAAAGCTGCAGGATCCACTACTTAAAAACGATTTTAGCGGACAACCCCTTTTTTCCGTAGGCGGACTTAAAACAATGTCCATATGCAAAAATATTTTGAAGGTGCCCAATAGAGACCCGCGTGTCAGTGTCAAGAATAAAATATAACTTCTATACATGGGTTAATAGAATAGGCAATACCATATATCTAATAATATACGAGAAGATATCTTTTAATTAAGAAAATACGACTAGTATAGAAGAAAATTATCTTTTTCGAATAGAATGTGTTAGAGTCCTAGTCGGGAAAGGTAGGGTGTCCTTAGGCTCGTATTCTGTTCTATCTCTTTGTGTTCTACTTAGAGAAAAAGAAAATCTCTGATATATAAATAAGGTCCATGTGTTCAGGGAAAGAGACCAAGTTACAAGCTATAGTCAAAGCCACGCCCACAAATAATTCGGAGGAATTCAGCGCCGTATTCATCGAATAGATTTCGTCGGGCCGTTCTCAGCAACTTCTAGTCGACGGATTCATCCAGTTATTCTATTCCCCATTGTACTCTTAGCAATATTCCAATTCATAATACATATAAACTGGAGTAGGGTTATTATTTGTCTTGAGGGCCCGAACCAGTATAAATCCTTGTTCCTTATTTGCTTGGTTGATTTTCGCGTATTCCCTGGTTCCAACGATCCCCATACTCTATAAATATCGTGGTTGGTATATAGCCCGTCGACACCACGTATGAAGACCCGTATACGAAAATAGGCTTATTTTTGCAAGTGGGCATGTTAAAAGGGGGGCTGCTAGAAGGCGCAGCTGCGCCAGCTAGTTAACCCGCGCACGATGTGTTAATCCTATGACATTAATCCTATGATTAGCGTTAATCATGTGATTAGTGTTTATCACAATTAGCACCATTGTAACTTCTTTTAATAGAATGTAAACAAATAGTCAATTCAAAAAATTTAGATTGAAAGTTTTGAATTTTTAAATTGAAAGATTTAGAATTGAATTTTTGAATTTGAAGTTGAAAGTTTTAAAATTTAATTGAAAGATTCCAAATATTGGGTTGAAAGATTTAAATTTTGGTGTTGAAAGTTTCAAATTTTGAGGTGAGTTTTAAATTTTGAGTTGAAGTTTCAAAATTAGGAGTTAAAACTTTTGAATTTCGGGTTGAAAGTTTCGAATTTTGCGTCGAAAGTTTTAAAAATTTAAGATGAAAGTTTTGAAATTTTGGTTGAATGTTTTGAAATTTGAGTTGAAATTTTAAAACTTGAGTTAGGAATTTGAGTTAAAAGTTTTATAATAGTAGAAAGTTTTCAAATATAAGTTGAATGTTTCAAGTTTTGAGTTGATAATTTGAAATTTGAGTTGAAAGTAGTAACACAAAATTGTAATTATAATAATAATTAGTAATACATGGTCTATTTATGAAAAAAAGCGAAAAAGAATGGTGTGACTTATGGCAGAAAATCGCGAATGGTACGGACGCCATCCCCACTCAACCCTTCATGTTTCCTGGGAGCGCCAGATATATTCCTAGAGCGTATGCGCTAATTAGGAATCTCGTGTTAAGAGGCCCACATGCGAAAATCCTTTCACAGCCTCACTTCCAGTCCTTTTTCTTTTATTAAGTCTTTCCTCCTCACCCTCTCCTTCTCTACTTCCCTCTCTTCCTTGGCTTCTCCTCCGTCTCCTCCCTTATCCCCTCTCTTATCCTCCCTTCTCCTCCTACGATGGAAGCAACCAGCAAGCGGCGCCGCGATGGGAGCAGCCTGCCGGCGGGGCGGAGCCATGACGGGGGATCCGCCGCCTCCGGCCTTGCGTCGTGTCACTTCTTGACTCCTTCTCCAACGCTGATGACGGATCCACGATGGCTAGATCCATCGGTGACTAGCCCGGAGGCACGGTGGCGGGCTTCAAGCGATGGCATCGAAGGTGCGATGGCCTTTGGGTGGCAGATTCGATGCTCGGGACCTCGAGAGCGGCTACGGCGACAGCGACGGTGGGAGCGAGCTCAATGATGGCGGACTCGGCGGTGCTGTCCTTGGGAGGGGTGAATCCACCACCCTGGGCCCCGAGAGGGACGACGACGAAGAGGTCAGCGATGGTAGAGTTCGAGGGCGGCAGGTCCATCAGCGTCGCCCTCGGCCTCGAGAGAGGAGACGGCGACGGCGGAGCTCAAGGACGGTGGATCCGGTGGCGCCGTGCTTGGGAAGGGTGCATCCGCCGTCCTCAGCCTCGGGTGGGGCAACAACGACGGTAGTGGCGAGCTCGAGGGGGATGGGAATGAAGCTAGGTTTTGGGGAGATAGGGTTTCGGGATTTTGGTTTTTCTTGGATTTTTTATTCTTTTAATGTTTTTTTTCTTTTCGCATGTGAGTGGCTTAACTAACCGCTCGCGAAAATCATTTTTCTCATGTGGGTGCGCTACCCGCTTGGAAAAATTCTGATTTTCGTAGACACTTAGGGGTAGGCGGACAAAGCACCCGTGCCTGCGAAAATACATTTTGACCGCATGGAAAAAGTGTTTCTCTAGTAGTGGTCTTAGAATATAGTAAGGCCAGATTAATTATATATTACAAGTGATTCTGGATATGACCATATATATAAATACATGGACTGCCCGGTAATGGTTAACCATATGCTTTTCTGCACGACAATATATTAAAGTTATATTATTATCTAAACATATGTATAAATTAAGTCTACTAAAATTACTTTTAGGTTTTCTCAAAAACTTAGGATTTGTTTGGTTGGTAACTAATGTCGCTGTACATTTGTTACTAAGGTGGCTAAGCATAGTATTGCCATACCTTTGTGACAAACAAAATGACAAACTAAGTGTCTAAGAGTTGGGCAAAGTAGAGTTATGAGAAAAACCAAACTTTATCTGCTAAAACCAAACAGGCCCTTACATTTTCTGTTGCTCCTTTTCTCATCTAGTTGACACCCCATAATCTTTTACTTATACGCAATATAATGTTGTGAAATCGAATTGTTTATTATTATTATATATCTTGTGATGAACCATTGGCATTGGCATATGAGATTATTGGTTTAGATATTTGGTGGATATTTGGCCAAGTGGTGCTGACTGTGTGGGACTGGTCAGACCAGGTGTCATAGGCCGGTCAAATCGTTGTGTGTTGTGTGGTCAGACCATGGTCTGACCGACTGGCTCCTGTTCGGAGTTAGTTTCGGATTGTTTCTTTGTATACTCGTGATTATCTCATGTTTATGACTTCTAAATGATTTCTATACGTATGTAACACTATTGTGTGCTAATGTTGAGTCAAGTTGTGAAAGAACTTGTGCTTGGATATGATTTCTTGTTGATTAATGTGTAGGTGTGTCTTGATGCCTTGGGAGAGTATTGCCAGTGATCGATCGGGAGTCAACTGGAGAGAAGATGACGTCTGGATGATCAGGATATCATGCGGGATGCTTAGGATAAAAAACAATACACATGGTTGAAAAGATTCCATGTGGCATACAAAAGGAGATTGTGTGCGAATGGGATGAGGAGTTGAATTTGAAAGGAGTCCAAATTTGATATGATTAGAGTTTGATGAGTTGGATAGTGAGGCCCCTAAGTTCTTAACCAAAAACTAACCGGCTCAACGAGCCAGCTTGAGTACTGTTAAAATCTCTCTCATTGAAGTCCAAACTAGCTTCCCAAATCATTTTGAAGTTAAAGCTTTCCTTAAACGTAGTTGATAGTACTAGTTTGGACTTCTTTTAAAAAAGGAAAAAAATATGAATTACCCCTCCCCCCAAACTATCGCGATCGATCGAATTACACCACTGAACTCGAAAACCAGACATTTTACACCCTCAGCTATTGAAACTGGACAAATAACACCCTAATTAATTCCGGGGTAGTTATGGCCTTGCGTGGCATATGCATGGCAGTCCAATCAGTAATTCTTTAGAAAAAAATTCAGTAGGGCCCACCGTTAGATCTATCCCATCCCACCTCTCTCTACCTCTCCCTATCTTCTCTCTCTACCTCTCGCTGTCATCGGCCACCGGAGGCCGCCGAGGTCAGGGAGAACGGGGAGAAGAGGCGGAGGTTGGGGGCGAGATGCTCAATGGCCGCCGATCTTGGGGGAGATGGAAGGGGCAGCGGCAGCGGTCGATAAAATGTCGCCTCCAACGCCCACACATGCTGGGCGTCTCCAGGACGGCTTTCTACTGGCGCTACAAGGACTTCGCCTCATCCTCCTCCATCGTCTCCCCTTCGTGCCCGCCCTGTAGCTGTGACTGCCCGCCGCCACTCATCGCTACCGTCCGGACCGCCGCCTAGATTCCTAGGGCTCCGCTTCCTCCCATGCCAGCATTGGCCCCATCGCCATCACCCTCCTCGATTCCCAGGGCTCCGCTTCCTCCCATGACAGCATTGTCCCCATTGCCATCACCCTCCTCCCACATCAGCACTCAACGCGACTCTTGATCTAAGGACCCATTGAGCTCCGCCTCAATTGCCGGCCAATGGAGCGAGCTCCGCCTCCACTACCCATCGCCTGGTCCGCCTCCGCCTCTGCCACCGGTCGCTCGGGTGTGCTCTGCCTTAGCAGCGCGCCACCCGGGCGAACTCCGCATCTGCCTCTGCCACCGGCCGTAGGCGAGCTCCGCCTCAGCTGCCCGCCGCTTGGTCCGCCTCTACCTCCGCCACTGACCGCCTCGGCGAGCTCTGCCTCCGCCGTTGGCTGGCCGGGTGAGCTCTACCTCTGTTGTTAGCCGCCCGAGCCCATGCGTGAGAGAGAGAGGGACTGGGGAGGGATTGGGTTGAGGGAGAGGTATGACATGTGGGCCTAGGGAGGTTTTTTATTTTTTTTCTGACTGGATTGCCACGCATATGTCACGTAGGACCAAAATCACTCTGGATTGAGTCGGGGGATTATTTGTCCGGTTTTAATAGTTGAGGGTGTAGAATATCTAGTTTTCGAGTTCAGGGGTGTAATTCGGTCGGGATAATTCATACATTTTCCTTTAAAAAAACTACGGATGAAGTATAAGAAAATAACTGGAAGTTCCTTCAGTTTAATACTTTAGTTTGAAGTGTTAGCTAGGGAGGAGAGAAGAGGCAGGAGTAGAACGGAGATATATGATGATTTACAATTCCAGCACCATGGGATGCAATATTTAGGCCTCTTTGGAACAAACAAACTTCGGAGGATTTCAAAATCCTGTAAAACCCCGGCGTACTGAAAAATCACTTAATTTGCCATAAAACAAACTTATTTCATATGAAGACATATATAGATTAATTGTACCAACCATCTTGAGATAATTTAGACAACTTGGATACTCCTATTTCCACTGCAGTAGTAAGAAGCTTTCATCTTAATTATTACTCCCTCTGATTTTAATAAATGACCCGTTAGACATTTTATATAACGTTTGACCATTCATCCTATTCATTATATTTGTATAAATGATATTGATATATATTATTGTGACATGTTTTACTATTAAATAAATTTTAAATATAACTTATAATTTAGCATATTTAAATTATTTTTTTAACAAACGAATGATCAAACATTAATTTAAAAGTGAACGACGACATCTATTAAAAACGGATGTAATACATTCCAAATTAACTAATTTCCTATGCTACAAGTCCATAATTTATTTAAACATTTTTCCAGCAATAGAGCATTCATATATCTGCAAAACTACACTATATATAATTCTGAAATGTATTATATATCAATGCTCGATGGTGATTTTTGTAGAAAAAATTGTGTACACAACAAATATTCAAAGCTAGTAAGATGACATTATTAAAAACAAACAATTAAATGAAACAAACCAAAATATACAAGGCCAAAAATAATTGGCACATAAGTGAATTCGCGGATTTACACACTTACACGTAGTGTAGTAATGGAACAGATTGTCCGACTGTGTGTAGTGTGTAGGCAATACATAGTAAAATGTGTGGAACTAAAAGTAACTGAGGAACTAGCTTAACCACATTTACATGGACTCGATTTTCTACTGTGTCTATCCCAAAATAAAAAATATAAGGCGTAATCAATTTTTCTATATGTCTCGTAATATACCTCTTCCTCCATTTAAATTTGCTTTGCTTTAACACCCCCCCCCCCCCCCCCCCCCCCGCCGTTTCTCCGTTGCAAACAGAGTACAGTAGAACAGAAGGTACATAAAAATACTACATATAATAATTAATTAAGAGCTAGCACTCATCTCGATCTAGATACAGTATTTCTAGAGCTTGCTTAATACTAACACACAGCTATAACCTAGCTAGGTTCATGACTTGATCTAGCAAGCTAGGCATATGCAAGAACAAGAAACAGATTAGTTACACCATAATGACTAACTAATTAGATTCATATCAGCTAGTAGCTCTTCTAGGCCTGATCAGATCATGCAAATTACCCTACCTAGTTGGGTTCCATGCATGATACACACAACATATATAACACTCTTCTAGTTCTATGATTGATCTAGATTGATTTTCTTCTTCCCCATGAAGCCATGCACCATCCATGCATTGACCCATTCTGCATGCCTCGTGACTTGAGTTATCACAGTATATTTCCAGACGTTGACAAGTCAAACGCCGGCAGGTCGGACCACCCGCCGCCGCCACCGGGAGCAGCACTGCCGCCGGTACCATCACCACCGCCACGGTGGCCGCCGCCGGCGTTGCCCCAGAACTGCAAGCTTCCACGGAGATCCAGGAACTCCCTCGGCGAGCTCGCTGTCGTCGCCGCAGACGGTGGTGGGTGGTCGATGTCGTCCATCTTCACCGAGGCCATCTGCGTGATGAGCCCGGCAGAGCCGGCGACGTTGGCGTTGGCCGGCATGTCGCCGCCAAGGCCGGCCGCCGCGACGTCGCCAAATGGATACGATATTCCGGCGGCGGCGGACATCAGCGGCGGTGACTGGACTGCGGCGTTGGGTCGGGCTAAGAACGGGAAGTGCTGCGCCGGCGGGAGGCGAGGCCGTTCGAGCCCGAGGCCGTCGCCGCCGCCGCCGAGCTGGTAGTCGACGGCGGCAGCCGCGTGCAGCGAGCTGAGCTCCGGAAACCCTAACCTCGACGCGCCACCACCACCACCGATGATACCATGGCCGCCGCCGCCGCCATCACACGTCATGGGGTGCAACGAACCGAAAGGGAGCTGCAGCTGCGCATGCGGCGCCGCCATGACGCCGCCGGCGGCGGCGGTGGAGGAGGGCTTCTTGGAGTTAGAGGGCTTGCTGCCGCGCTTGTTGCGGCGGCAGCCGCCGCCGACGGGGACGTTGCGGAGCGAGCCGCCGCGGGTCCAGTAGCGGCGGCACGCCTTGCAGAAGTGGCGGGGCNTGGCGCGGCTGGGTGAGGGAGTAGTTGTTGAAGTAGCAGAACTTGGTGTTGGTGGAGTCGCAGCGCGGGCACTTGAGCCCTGGCTCCGGCTGCGGGATCTTCGCCATCCTGGCGCGCTCCGCCATCGACGCCGGCCGCACCGAGGAGGCGCCACCACCGCTCACCGGAAGGATCCCAGCGGCGGCGACGGCGGCCATGTCTGGGCGAGGAGCAAGCAGCAAGCCCGAGGTCATCGACAGCTGATTTGCCTCCATACTTGGGTGAAGCTGATGATGACCATGGTGAGCTTGATGCTGCTAGCAACATGAATTAACAAAAAGTAATTAGGAAAACAAAAGGATGATAGTAGCTAATACTACAACCATACGAGCTAGGGTTTGTGCAAGAGTAGCATGAGAATATATTGGCTTGTAACTTTCTATCATAAATTGATAAGAACATATATTGTTTTGCATATTCTTTCCTTTTGCTTTACACATGAAAAGAAGTAGCTAGCTAGCTAATTTTTCACAAAGAAACAAACTTTAATTCGGGAGTAATAAGGAGAAGCACTCTCAAGAAGGGTAAAGTTCTTATGTACCTGATTCCACATGATGGATCAAGAGAGGTAGTGGAGTTGATCCCTTTTGATCTTTTTCTAACCCTGGATTCTCCTTTTATGATCTTCTTCTTTATTTTTCTCTTTTGGTCCTCCCTTGCTTCTTTGTGAGATATGTATGTCAGGGTGTATGATGAATGCTTTAAGGGTTCATGAATGCATGGGGGAGGTTCAAAGGAGTGGAGAATGACATCCACTATATGGTGAAGAAGGGGATGAGAACAGAGAGCTAGGGAAAGGGTAAGATTTGGACAAGGGAACTATTCTCTCTCTAGCTTTCTACCTCCTTTTTTCCCCTTAGTGCTGTGTGCTTGTGCATCTTTACATGTATCAGGTGAGAGAGATAGAGAGGGCAAGAAGAGTTCCTTAACTTGTAAGAATATGCACGGCTTCTGCTGCTGGCCGTCTGCAGAATGAAAGATGCATCGGCATCATAGGGTTCTGCTATCTTTGTGGATAAAGATGGAAACCCTAGAAGAATTGCGTGCATTATAGATGAATAATAGATGCCATGGTGCGTGTTTGTCAGGATTTGCACTTTCGATTTTGATGAAAATTTTGGTAATTTTAGTAGCACCGAAATTTACGAAATTTTGTGATTTTCAGCACTTCTCGGACCGAATGTTTTGAAAATTTTTACAAATTTTGAATCAATTTGAATAAACTTTGACCAAATTCAACAAAAAAATTAAGAAAATCCGACAATTTTGGTCGAGATGGTGACTTGTCCGGGGGGGGTCCAAAATTACCGAAACAATCACTGGTGTTTGTAAGGGACAATAATTAGGCATTTTTTTAGGAGAACGGAACTGCTATTCTACCGTCGCGAGAAAACCGAAGGGGAAACTTTCAAATTTTTGACCATCCGATCCATGTTGAGATTCGTGCATGTGATGAGAATAAAAAAATCAAGCACACATGCGGCCTGAAGGAGTCAATCTTTGTTCGTTTGCCTGCTTTCCCACACGTACAGTGCGCACGAAAAACGGAACAGTTCATTAGCACGTGATTAATTAAGTATTAGCTAAATTTTTTTTCAAAAATGGATTAATTTGATTTTTTTAAGCAACTTTTATATAGAATTTTTTTGCAAAATAACAAACCGCTTAGTAGTTTGAAAAGCGTGCGCACAGAAAAAGAGAGATGTGAGTTGGTAAAGGAGGAGAAGAACTCACCCAAAATCGTGAAAACTAGAGGAGAAACTTTCAAATTTTCGGCCGCCTGATCCGTGTTGAGATTCGTGCACACGATGAGAACAGAAAAAATCAAGTACACACGCGGCATGAGGGAGTCAAACTCACGACCCCATGGGAACGGGGGACGCTCTCCCCCCTTGCGCTACGGCGCATTTGCTAACTTCAGCCTGAGGCAGTTGAACTCGTGACCTCACAAGAAAGGAGGATACTCTCCCCCTGCGGCACCATATCGTGTTTGCTGAATTCACTACACTGGATAAGGTCACCTGTGACGGGCCCAAACCCGCACCTTTGACGGATTTGGGCTTGGTCAGTGATCAGTGGTCACTGGTGAGTCATGTCACCTTTGACGGGTGGCCGGCCATCAGAGGTGACACACATCTCTGACGGAAAAATAAATAGACGTCCGTCAGAGGTATTGGTCCCCGCTAGCTTAGGACCAGTTAGAACCCGTCACAGGTGTCTCATCTCTGACGGACACATAAACAAAAGGCCGTCAGAGGTATTAGTCTCCGGTAGTTAGAATCCGTCACAGCTGGGCTACCTGTGACGGGCAAGAAAGTAAAGGCCCGTCACAGGAGAGTCAGCTCTGACGGCCGCGGTTTACGAATCCGTCACAGGATGATTACATGTGACGTCTTTTTTTTATGACCCGTCACTGATGTGTTAAATCCCGAAAAAAATAAATACTAAATATTGGCTAGCCTCAGGATTTGCTAGCCATGCCCTCTGAAAAACAGAAAGATCACAGATACATGCCAGCCAGCGCCAATATCACATGCATTCATCAATTCATCAATTCATTCATCAATTCATTCATCATTTGCATCCCATTTCCCCCAAAATCACCCAAAAAGCATTAGATTTCAGATCCACTATGGCCTCAGTTCTGTTCTGTTCAAGCATTCTGCATCAATTAGTATCATTTGCATCAAGGACAAAAAAACAGAGGGAATCAGCTAAGACAGAAGGAGAAGCAAGTGTCCCAAAAAAACAAGTGCACATAATATGTTCTTATACATAAGACCAAGTGTAGATAGTCTGTTCTTAAGCATCCATTCATTCATCAATTCATTCATCATTTGCATCCCATTTCCCTCAAAATCACCCAAAAAGCATTAGATTTCAAATCCACTATGGCCTCAGTTCTGTTCTGTTCTGCATCAATTAGTATCATTTGCATCAAGGACAAAAAAACAGAGGGAATCAGCTAAGACAGAAGGAGAAGCAAGTGTCCCAAAAAAACAAGTGCACATAATATGTTCTTATACATAAGACCAAGTGTAGATAGTCTGTTCTT
This sequence comes from Oryza officinalis, assembly GCA_008326285.1. Classification (NCBI taxonomy): domain Eukaryota; kingdom Viridiplantae; phylum Streptophyta; class Magnoliopsida; order Poales; family Poaceae; genus Oryza; species Oryza officinalis. The sequence goes on along the minus strand of BDMV01000007.1, from coordinate 33,685,964 downwards.
AAGCATCCATTCATTCATCAATTCATTCATCATTTGCATCCCATTTCCCTCAAAATCACCCAAAAAGCATTAGATTTCAAATCCACTATGGCCTCAGTTCTGTTCTGTTCTGCATCAATTAGTATCATTTGCATCAAGGACAAAAAAACAGAGGGAATCAGCTAAGACAGAAGGAGAAGCAAGTGTCCCAAAAAAACAAGTGCACATAATATGTTCTTATGCATAAGACCAAGTGTAGATAGTCTGTTCTTAAGCATCGACAAAAAGGTTAAGTGTAGATAGTTTGTTCTTATGCATAAGACAACCAACAATAAAACCTAAAAATGGACAAGTGTAGATAATATGTTCTTATTCATCACTGGCCATTTAAGTCCATCCAAATGAACGACACAACAGGGCAACGCAAAATACGCATGTCATAAAAAACGACAAATAATTTGAAAATGGAGGGAGTAGTAAAGAGGTAATGTTCCAAATCAGTTTTAAATCTCTTTTCTAAGAAAATATACACAGGTGACCATATCCATCCAGTGAAAGTAAATTACATAGCATACCGTACCACAGAACCATAGAAACAACTATTTTTATATCACAGAAAATTGGATAACTGTTTTGTTCACGACATCACAAGTAGCCCAGTTCAATCGTCTATTACACGTGAAAACGTCCTTTCTTGTTCATTATTTGGGCGAGAATGAAGGCGCACAGTTCGCCTCTGATAGCAGGAGGGTTGATGGGTGAAACCTTCCAGCCAGCTCTACCTTTCTGTTCAATAATACATAAGTTAGCACGTTTATAAGATTAATATTTGGTATTGAAATGTTTGAATTTGCCATTAGCAACAACCTCAGGGTCGAAATTTTTGACCTCTCTTAGAAGTGTCGACATATTGTGGCACACGTGGAAACCGCACTGGTCCCCGATCTGTTGTGCGCATGCGAAATTGGTGTCATGATAAAGTTGGTCCTTGCCCTCCTTGTACCTACCACCCTTTTCCACATATGGTCCCCAAGCCATATTTAAGGCCTTGATGATTTCAGTGAAATTATACTCCTTTGCCTTACTTGAGTTAAGGTAGTAGACCCTACTCCATTTAGGTACAATGACTAGGAGAACCCAATGTCGCCTACGCGGTGGTTATGTAGCATTAGTAATAAGAAACTTAGCTTCAACAACAATATACACGAAATGATTATTGTCTTCTTACTCTTGATTGTGCGCGCACATGATGTACTCCTTGTCTTGGTGGGCCCATAAGCACCGGTTCACGTAGTCAACCAATTCATTGAAGTTATTTTGCAGATTGACCTCATTGACCATTGATGGATCAAGGAACCCAACTTGATTACCAAGGCGACGACCCTCGATCCAACACAACCTTAAAACAATTACGTATTAGCACTAATTTAGACGATAGTCCATTAATATCACAAGGAGGAAGGTTTGCACTTACAAGGAGTAGCATTTCAGAAGTCCTGTGTCTAACTTCCGAATCCTGAATAGGTCGAAGAGGTCATCAAAGCCTATAGTTACATAGGCAGGCGACGATAGGAAGGGCTGGTGGTCGTGATGTCCAACTATGCATGACTCCCTCATTTTCCGCTTGGCATTGCTTAGCTCCATGTACTGTTTGTGTAGCTCTCGGCAAGCAATACCCATCACGGCCAACACATTGTCCTCCACCAACGGCATGCCTAGTTCAAATTGTGCCGGGGCCTTCACGACCTTCCCCGTTTTGGTCAACGGCGCCGACGCTGCAGCCTTCCCCCTTTTTTTCACCGGCGCCGACTCCTCGACCTTCCCTTTTCCTGTAGCACCCCCGCGTTCACGTTTTTGTCCCTTGACAATGGGTGGCGAGCTATCAGCCTTCCTTGTGGTCTTTATTGGAGGCAGGTTCTGAGCTATGTGTGTCAAATCCATATCGGCTGCGGCAGGTGAATGGGGTTCTGACAACGCCGGTCCACGGGGAGCCTCAATTGATAGCTTAGACGTTGAAGGTGTTCGCTCCGTCGGTCGACTTGGGCGAGGAGTCATCTTCACAATTATGTCTTCTTTGGGCCATTGTATGTACGTCTTGCACGCATCGCCCAAAGTCGTGATTTCATCATTAGGGGGCACAGGCAGCGGAAAGGCTGACCAGTTGTCCTTGACTGAATCTATGGACACCTTGGCATACCCTTGACGTAGGTTTACGCCGTGCACCTTTTCTGTGTCCGAGGGATTGAAAGCCATGCCCTCAGCGACTTCGGCCGCGAAAGTTGGGTGGACCCTCACCACTAGGACACACTGCTCTACGTCCTGCATTTTTAAAGTATCAATTTAATATTGGAACATGTAAAGGTATTTGAGTAGATATGGATCGGATATAATCGATTACCTCTATGTTGTCCACCGCATCTAGTGGTGTGACAGGGAGATGAGGGGCCGGCACTTCTGTGGATGCACAGCTACTCTTGTGTTGTGACGGACTCGCTTCGTGCTGTGCAGGAGGAGTTGGTTGGACAACTTGTGTTGCGGGTCGACGTATATTCATCTCGGCGAGGACCTTCTGAACCCTTTCTTCGACCCTGGCGTCCATGTCTGCTTGGAGTTCTTGAATGACCTCCAACTTAAGCTCGGCCTTCAAACGAGCATCCCTCTCTTCCTTGGAGACTTTTCGTTTCCTATATTGGGAGCTGTACTCGGGCAGGCCATGCTTCCAGGGCACATCAACGCCAATTCCCCGAGTCCGGCCAGGATGTTCTTTGGTTCCGAGCGCCTTCGTGAGGATGTCATCTTCGCGTCTCTTCGGCGCGGACTCGACCTCGCTCTGCGAAGCTTGTTCGGCAACCAACCCTAACTATAAAAAACAGGATTCTTGTTACAAATCTTTTGCTTAATATGAACGGACATTAATGAGGTTAATTAGCGAACTCACCAGCTCCTGATAGACGTTGGCGTCACTTTGATTGTCAAATGTGATGGAGCCGTCAGGGTTGACCTTACCCCTAGCCCTCGCCCAGTTGCGAGCTCTTCGTTCAGGGATGTCAGCGAATGGGGCAGGGACATTCGCTGCAGCAGCGGCTGCATCCTCTTGGGCCCATATTTGCTCCTTGCCGATGTACCCAGCCGTGCCCAGTCGATGCGGGTGCTCATTCCGCTTTTGCAGTAGGCGATGTGCCTCGCTTGACTGCCTAAAATCTTCGCTTTTCTTCATCTCGCAAAATTGCTCCCACACCGTCTCCGTTATTTGAGGGTACTCAACGAACGGAGTACGATTGCCGGGTGGGATGACATACTCCGTGAAGAGTTTCCACTTCCAATTCTTCCATGCTTTGCCCATCTTATGGAATGCCTTCCGCTTAAGCCTTTCCTTTGCTTCATCCGGAAATGTGAACCATTTCTCCATAGCCGTCCAAGCTCGCTCCATCTCAGCTTCTGGGACCATTCCGATATTTTTGTGGAGGATGCCGAAATTCTCACGTGCTGCCAGCCCGCAGCAGTTAGACCATCTTCCTATGACAGTCCTCGGCGCCGTGGGCCTACCACTTGCGTCGACCTCTCTTATAACCTGCACTGTGGTCGGCCATCTATTTTGTGTCCGGGGATTTCTACTTGACCTAGATGCACTTGTCCCGGCTGAAGGCGACGGTTGTTGTTCTTGAGGCACTTCTGCAGCTAAGACAGAAGGAGCATTTGCTAAGGGGTGGTAGGTACAAATTTTGTTGTCATGTATTGAAAAGTTATCCTATAAATTACCACGAGGTTCGGGTTGTTCGGCTGCCATCGTCGACGGATGACCTGAGGAAACCATGGCTGGGTCTGCTTCTACCTGTATCCTCGCAGGCGTCGTTGAGGACGGGGATGCGCCGGGCGTTGTCATCGACTAAACAATTTGAATACGCTTACAAATTTCCTATCATTTCACTAATTTCACTAATTTGAATACGCTTCGAACTATTATATATATGAGGGATGTGAAATATATATGCGAACTACATGACAAAAAGATCATGCGAACTAAAAAATGTTTATTACTTTAAAAACTTTAATCATGTAATTAATTTAAGTTCTAGCGATTAACAGTAAATCCATAAAGACATTTACCGCTACAACTAATTTAAACAAATTGCCCTTTCGTAAAATTATAAAAAGGTCTTACTGGTCTTTCTTCTAGATACATTCTCTTAATATCTATCTAGTATGTAAAAAAATAAATTTATCATCAAAATATGTATCATACTCGCAGAACTTGAAGAGATCTATGTTGACAAGATTTCGGTAAATGAAAATTGTGGATGAGATATAACCCGGAGTATGTGCCTTGAAAATGTATTCTTTGGCTTATTAGCTCTATTTAGAGTGTAATTCTATAATGCAGTTCATCTACTACTTTGTAGTTTTATATTGATACACTAAAAATTAGATAGAGAAAACTGAAACTTAGTAAGCTTATTAGCAAGAACTCAAGATGCTGTGCTGCTAAACATCAAATGTTCGTAGAGGGAACCAACTGGCGTGTTTATATTTTGTTGGAATTTATTATCATGAAATGTCCTGCTAGAAGGCAAGTTTTATGGGAAGACATATCTGAATCTGCTGTTCTGCATCATATTCTAGGGCAGTTACATCCTTTTGGATATCAAGAACAATGTCTACACTCTACAGAATAATAATAATTAGTTAGGTCCAATGCCATTTTACTCAAAATCTTGTTTATGTGCAGTTTTTTGCGAGTCCTTTTCATGTAATTAGTGCCTTATAATCATATAGCGATGTACCAGAGTTTACTGAAAACTGTAGCTTACTAAGTTTGTTTCTCAAGAGCTCAAGATGTTGTGTTTCTAACTGTCAGGTCTCAGTGGAGGTCCTCTAAAAAAATATCAGTGGAGGAGGTCCAGTTGTGGAAATTTATATCTCATGGCACTACAGCATAAATATGAGCTACATATTTCATATTTCAAACTTATTTATAATATTACTACAAATAGCACATCTATAAAATCTATTAAAGAAAAAAAGTAACAAACATAATATTTAGGGCTAGATATCTCATAACAAATCGCTAGATTTTAGCGAAATATACAAGAACCCTAGAAAAAAATGGATGAAAGGGGAAGAAAAAACTCACTGTGTGCAACAAAGGGGAATAGGGTGGTGTAGCTTGGCGAGGAGGAGGGGGATACCCTCACGGCGGCGTTGGACCGACGCCGACGTCGAGCTGATGTGGGGGGGGGGTCGGCCGGCACTGGAGGAGGTCGACGGCGGTGGAGGAGGGCGAGGGGGTGGAGGTCGAGTTCGGCGGCGGCGGCGGTGGATGTCGAGTTTGGCGGCGAAGACGATGGAGGACGAGTTCGGCGGCGGCGGCGGTGGATGTCGAGTTCGGCGGCGAAGGCGGTGGATGTCGAGTTCGGCGGCGGCGGCGGTGGTGGAGGACGAGTTCGGCGGCGGCGGTGGTGGAGGTCGAGTTCGGCGGCGAAGGCGATGGAGGACGAGTTCGGCGGCGGAAGCGGTGGAGTACTTAGTAAAATGACAGCAATGTTACCCTAGTGGATCTGGATCGAGAAAAGGCAGCAATCTTACCCTAGTCAACCACACCTGTGACGGGCTCTAAGTTAAATGACCGTCAAAGGTTACGACACCTGTGACGAGCTCTAACTAAAATGGCCGTCACAGGTGACCATATCTGTGACGGACTCCAACTAAACGGCCGTCACAGATGACAAGACCTGTGACGGGCTCCAACTAAACGGCCGTCACAGGTGACAAGACCTGTGACGGGCTCCAACTAAACGGCCGTCACAGGTGAAAACACCTGTGACGGGCTCCAACTAAACGGCCGTCACAGGTGACAACACCTGTGACGGGCTCCAACTAAACGGCCGTCACAGGTGACTCATAAACACCTGTAGGTAACAACTATGTCCACTCCTCTCCTCAGAAGATATAACCCAATTTTTTTTTCTAGATTTGCTGCGATGGCTTACCTCATTATTTTATTTTACTTAATTATTTTATTTCACTTATAGTAGTTATTGTGCTTAATATTTCATTTGACTTACATGAACTATTTCGTAAGCAATGCACTAATGATCATTGCAAACATTTTAGAGTCATACATATACTAGACAAAATAGACATAAATTACAAAAATAATCCTTCCTCGTGGTCGACGCGTGCATGTTGAACCTCATCTTCTTCTTCCTCCAATTCTATAGGTATTTCCTGACCTATGCCGTGCACGTGCTGGTTGTAATCATCTTCGTCTGAAATGTTGTCCAATCCAACTATTCTCCTTTTCCCTTCTCGAACTACATGCAGTTTCTTGTTACACGGGTCAATTATGTAGAATACTTGAACAACTTGTTTGGCGAGAACGAACGGTTCATCCTTGTACGCGTTGTTAGCCAGATTGACAATGGTGAAACCTTCATTATCAACTTTTACATTACGAAGATCGACCCATCGACAACGAAACAATGGCACTTTGAACTTCAAGTAATCCAGCTCCAATATTTGCTCAACTCTGCCATAGTACTGATCACGCCGACCACCGTCGCTAGCGGCCTCAATGCGTAACCCACTGTTCTGAACTGTGCATTTGTTGTCTTGCTTGATCGTGTGAAAGGTGTACCCATTTATGTCATATCCTTGCCAGGTGGTAGCACTCCATTCAGGACCCTGTGACAACCACTGCAGTGTTTCACTTGACAAGTTCGGCATGTTGGCAATTCGGTTCTTGAACCACTCGTTGAAAGAAGACATGTGCTTTTTTCTAACCCAACTCTCTGATCGCCCTGGGTTGTCCTGTCGGAGAAATCGTAGGTGTTCATCAAAGTACGGCACTACCTCGGTCATATGCTGGAGTACCGTGAAATGAGCTTTATCATACACCTTACGATCCATCCTTACAATTTTCCTTCCAACAGTGCCCACACCATCAAGCCTTCCTTCGTGATGAGATCGTGGTAATCCAACTGAAGAGGTTTCTGACATATAGTCAACACAAAACTCGATGACCTCTTCGGTGGTGTAACTCTCAATGATGCTCCCCTCGGGGTGGGATCGGTTCCGTACGAAACCCTTCAGGATCCCCATGTACCTTTCGCAAGGATACATCTGCGTCATGAAAGCAGGACCACAGCACTTTGTTTGTCTAACAAGGTGCACGGGAAGATGTTCCATTATATCAAAGAAAGTAGGAGGAAAGTACATCTCAAGATGACATATGGTTCTGACAATTTCTGCCTGTAGTTCATCTAGTCCCTCGGGATCAATGATCTTCTGGCCAATTGCATGGAAGAAGGAGCACAATCGCATTATCGTGTGTCGCACCTTAGGAGGCAAAATATTCCTTATTGCAACAGGCAACAGCTGTGTGATAAGGACGTGGCAATCGTGCGACTTCATCCCTATCAATTTAAGGTCTTCCACTGAAACGAACTTACTAATTCTTGATGAGTACCCAGATGGAACCTTTATACCACTCAGACATGTTAGCAAATCCATCTTCTCATCTTTCGAGAGAGTGTAGCAGGCTGGAGGAAGGTACACACTGCCCGACTCCGTGGTTATGGGATGTAGCTCTGAACGAACACCCATGTCTTCCAGATCTCGCCGGGCGTTGAGACCATCCTTTGTACTACCAGGGTTAAGCAGTAATCCCATTAAACTCTCGCATACATTCTTCTCAATATGCATCAAATCTATGCAGTGACGAACCTCAAGATCCTTCCAGTATGGTAGTCTCCAAAATATTGACTTCTTCTTCCACATGCTTTTCTCTTTTGTCTTTCCATCTTTCCTCATTTTTCCAAACTCGTTGGTTATTCCCATCACTAAGTTGTGCACCTCTGTCCCTGTTAGCTCTGTCGGGGGGCTAGCTGTATCTCTGTGTCCATTGAAATTCTTTGTCATATTCCTATAAGGGTGATACCTTGGGAGAAATCTCCTGTGACCCATGTAGACCATCTTGCGTGAATGCTTCAACCATTTGCTCCTTGTTTCCTCCATACACTTCGAACATGCCCATCTCCCTTTGACAGTTTGGCCAGAAAGGTTGCCAAGGGCCGGATAATCGTTGATGGTACAAAACAACATCGCACGGAGGTTGAAATACTCTCGTGCATATGCATCCCATGTTCGTGTGCCCTCATTCCACAGCCTCTCAAAGTCATCGATTATCGGTTCAAGGAACACATCGATATCATTGCCAGGTTGTCTCGGTCCTTGAATTAGCATGGCAAGCATAATGTACTTTCTTTTGAAGCACAACCAGGGAGGAAGGTTATAGTTCACAAGAAGAACTGGCCATGTACTATGACGACTGCTCAAATCACCAAATGGATTAATGCCGTCCGTACACATGGCAAAACGCATGTTTCTTGGGTCATTTGAGAATTCACGGTAAATCCTATCGATTGTCCGCCACTGTACTGAATCTGCCGGGTGCCTAAGCTTACTATCGACTTTCCGTTCTTCGGCATGCCAACGCACTAGCTTAGCTTGTTCTGGATTCGCAAAAATTCTTTTCATGCGTTCCGCAATTGGGAGATACCACACCACCTTTGCGGGGCCTCCCCTCTTTGACTTACTTCCTTCACCTTCACTTATTGTTCGTTTGTATCTAGAAGCCCCACAGACAGGGCAAACATCTAAGTCAGCGTATTGCTTGTAATACAAAATGCAGTCGTTTCGACAAGCATGAATTCTTCTCACCTCCAGGCCCAACGGACATAAGACTTGCTTTGCTTCATATGTCGTATGCGGTAATTTGTTTCCCTCTGGCAACAGGTCCTTTAACAGCTCAAGAAGTTCTGTAAAACTCTTGTCGGACCAACCATTACTTGCCTTAAGCTTCATGAGTTCCAACACGCATGACAATTTGCTGTGCTTCGACTTACATCCATCATACAAAGGCATATGACATTCTTCCACCAACTTACTAAACTTCTCAAAATCTCTGTCGTTGTCATCTGCGTCTTCAACGTCATGCAACATTTCAGACAAACTTTGAGTATCCAAATCTATGGTCTCTCCGCCTAACGGAGAAGGTACAAACATGCCTTCTCGAGTTGCAGCGGCGTTCACTACATCCTGATCCGGGCCTTCTTCAACTGCGACATCAGGTGCCTCTTGCTCTCCATGCTTGCTCCAACATGTATATTTTTCCATGAAACATCTCCTTATCAAATGAGAATGCACATCTGAACTATCATGGAACATCTGTTCATTCTTACAGTCGTTACATGGACACAATATGTGCATGGCCATCCTGCTTTTTCAGTCATTGTCCGCAAATGTGACGAATTCAGTGACCCCCTCCCTATACTCTTTAGACGAACGATGAACATGGTACATCCAACTACGATTCATCTGCAATCAACGACATAGGAAAAAACTATATGATGATCAATTGGGAATGAAGGGAGAATAATGTATTTTTTACCTTCAATTTCAGCACAAATTCGCCCCCCTTACCCTCCCAACCGAATTGTGAACAGTGCACTGGTCGGGATGGAAAGCAGTTGGCAGTTAGATGGTATTTATAGAGATCCAACTCACCTCAAACGGGTTAAATAAATATAGCCCGTCAAAGATGTCGGCCAATTACCTTTGACGGGTTTTAACTCTCTGGCCGTCACAGGTGAGGTGATACCTGTGACGGCCAGGTAGTTAGAAGCCGTCACTGGTATTTCAGTGACGGCTTACCGTTCCAAGCCGTCACAGGTGAGGTCATACCTGTGACGGGCCGCAGCCGGATGTCTCACCGATGACGGCAAACATAAGGACCCGTCAAAGGTGACGGTCATCTGTGACCAATCCGTAGGCCCGTCACTGGTATGCCATCACAGATGTAGGGTTCTGGTGTAGTGATTACAGAGCATGCAATTACATTTGACTAATACTATAGTTACCATATAGTTATATTTTAATTACATTATAATTATAATATAGTTATATTTCAAACTTTTTAGAGAGGCTATCTTCTAGTCCCTTAGTCCCTTAAGAGAATACCACAATAACATCTCACCATCTTCAAGTAGGTTCAATAAGCCAAAACAACTAGAGGACAAAACAAGTAGGTTTCTGCAAGAACTTGTACAAAACAGTAAAAATAAAAATATTTTAAAAACAAATCAGCAAGAATAGTTAGCAATAACTACATTTGGTAGACAGTAAATAAGCTAGATTGTAGACTTATAGAAATTATAAGGGGATAATAATTGCGCACAACACATTACCTATTACGGTTGAGCATGCGAGAGATCTAATCGCTCTAATTGTGGCTCACACATGTTGATCATTTGGTTGTATCTATATAGAGAAAACGATTGTGAAGTTCTATTTTTAGCCCTTTAACTTCCGAAAAGGCGTAGTAAACAATTATCTATGTATGTTTACTACGAAAAATTACCCACACAAGAATATTAATAAATTAAGGTAGGCAAATAGGAGTCATGCGGCTAGAACGTACAACAATCAACAGTACAGGTGGGGGGAAATTAAGATATATATAGTAGCCCCATGACAAATAGTCTACTACCTCTGACCCAAAATATATACAAGTCATTTCAGTATTTGTGTTGGCAAAACTATTTATTTTTGATTGCCAATATGTAAAGAATTACATGTACAGGTATATGATTGATATTACTAAATTCACGATGAAAAATACTTTTGTAACATGTATCTTCTTTCAAATAATAACATAATTTTCATAGAAATCAATGTGTTATCTTGGAGATCATGATAATGCTTGAAACGATTTATATTTTAGATCAGAGCGAGTAGGATGTCAAACCTAGATTGAAAAAAAAATCGGTGATTGCAGCATTGGTTTAGGGCAATGTTGTGTACCAGGCATATGAGGCATTAGGATCAAACACCAAGAACTAAGCCTAGCAGAGGGGTTGAATGTTAGAAAGACAAAAATCAAAACTGTTAGCGGAACTAAAAATTACTCTTGAAATATGATTGAGATCGGTTTGACCGGTGTGTTTGCTCCAGTCTGACCATATCGGAACCTCCGGTTTGACATGTGTAGATCCTCTGGTCCAACCGCCTAGCTTCTGTCACCGTCGCCTGCCACCGCCAGTCACACTGACGAGTAGCCGCTGGCCTGACCACCACACTCTCGCCCGTTTGACCGCCGAACCCGAGCAAAAGCACAAATCTCACAACTCTTGAAAGTAGATCAATTTTATTGCTTCTAATTGTGTTCAAAAAGTGCAACAACAACACTCCTCTCAAAATTTGACTAAACTCGAAGCCCTAACAAAAATCAAAGTGTTATCTCTCTCAACTCAATTCTAACAAAAATCAATACCGAGAGGTCTCAACCCCTTTTCTATTTTATACCCTAAGGTGGCTACACAAAAACCACGAAACAACTCGTACAAGTAGTCCTAATCTACTAGAAAACCTTCTCAGCTAAGTCCTAAGGCTCAATGGTAGAGATGCAAGTGGAACAGATAACTGTTTTTTTTCCCGCTTAATTATCTCACTTCTAGCTCTTTTTTTAAAAGAAAATGGAGTACTATGTAGATGAAGATGAACTAGTAGGTGAGTTTTTATGCGGGTGGCTAGCGGGATTGGCCCCTTACATCCTTGTCGATCGGCCTAACCAACTTTTTCATGAATAAATCATAGGCGTGCATATGAACACACTCACACAACCACGAACGTTGTCTCCTAACACATCTTAGGCTGTGCTTTGGAGGAAGGTTGGAAACCCTACTTTCTGACACGTAAAACGATATATGCATTAACGCATTACTAATTAAGTTTGAGCTAAAATTTTTTTGAAAAATGGATTAATATGATTTTTTTAAAACAACTTTCGTATAAATTTTTTTTTTCAGAGAACATATTGTTTAACAGTTTTAAAAGCGTGTGCGTGAAAAATGAGAGAGATGAGTTGGGAAAGTAAACAAAATAACTCAGCCTTATAGGAGATGGAAGCCAGCAGAAAAAATACTTAACCATATATTATTTTTTCGTATGGTACTTTTCTTTTACATAATACAGTAGGAGAGGATCCTACCACGCTATATTAATATTAGCGTAATTTACAGTACACCTGGTGGTATGTACAAGGGAAAAAAGGGAAAAAAAGGAAAAAAGTAAAAAAAAGAAAAAAAAGATTAGATAAGAGAATCAACCCATAATTGTCAAAGTGGTCCTTCATAAATCAGAAGAATGCAATGTCAAATTTATTTTTTTAGGGTAACAGTGTCACTCAAATTTCAGTAATGTACAACTAAGAACATAGATAAAAATGAAAAAATACAACTAAGAAATATTATTTATTTATTTTTTATATAGCTATTGAAAAACGTGGGGCATATATACATTTGCCTGCCAAAGCTAGTGAACACGTTACAGTTAGCCCAAATAAATTACAGGTAAAGCCTGCAGGTAGAATTAGGCCATTCGAGCCGATTATAATGGTGGGCTGAAATGAAAATAGAATACTCGGGGGAATAAGTCCACTTTGATTCCCTTAACTAGTGACCAAATCTGATTCGTATCCTTCAACCGTAATATTAGATATCTCGACCTTTCAACTATTAAAACCGGTGCAATTTGACTTCCTTGGTGGTTTTGAAGGGCGGTTTCGCTGACGTGGCGTTTACGCGGCAGTGTTGACCTAGTCTGTGGCGTTGACATGGCTCTTAGGTGTCATTAGAATTAAAAACATATATGTGGGACCCATTTGTCATTCACACACACAAAAATTGTGGGGCCCACATGTCATCTCTCTCCTTCCTACTCTCTCTCTCCCTTCTCTCTCTTTCTTCTCTTCAGCCGTTTGCAGGGGACGGGAGCTAGAGCGGTGGCGGCGGTGGGCAAGCGAGGGCCGGAGCGGCGGCAGTGGGCGGGAGGATGGGCATTGGAACGACGGTGGTGGCAGGCAGGCGAGAGCTGGATCGGCGACGGGTGAGCAAGGGCGGTGGCGGTGGGTGGGCGGCCCCGGCGTCTCTGGTCCTCTCTCTTTGCTCTCCCACCGCGGCGGCCGCCACTACGCACAGCAACCAAAGGCAACCGCAACCCAAGCCCTACTACCACCAGCGCCACCCGCACCGCCATGGCTTTCCCAATGGAGCACCGTGAGGAGGAAGCCACGGCGGCGAGCGAGGACGAGGACATCGACGCCTAGGTCGTGCCTATCGTCAGGCTCGAGGAGGTCACCATCACCACCGGCGAGAAGACTGGGGAAGTCCTCCAAGACATGTAAACAACCTCCCCTTGTCTCGATCCAGCCTCGATCCGATCTCCCCATACTTTGATCTGACGACTCGTTTGGATTTCCACAGGAAATCGAAGCGGTACCGCTTCGACAATGAGGGGAACCAATGGAAGGAGTGAGGGACTGGTACCGTCAAGCGGCACAGCGGCGACGACGACGGAGGAAGAGAACGACGAGAGAACGCAACCACGAATCCCGGGCTTGGGATCTCCGTCCTCGTTTCGTCAGAAGCAACCATCAAGGTCGGCAATCAATCGAAGCTTTCCCCATCTGCGTCTCCTTCGCTGAGCGCCCTTGCTCTGTAGGCTGCGTGGATGTTGGAGCACCAACGTCGCTGCTCCAGCACCCGTCCTTCTGTCTACCGCCATCGCCGCTCCAGCTCACGCTCTTCGCGGACGACCGAAGAGGAAGATGAAGGGAAAGAAAGAGAGAAAGAGATAAGGGAGAGGGAGTAGGGCTGGACAAAAAGCTCATGGCTCGTTAGCTCGCTCGACTCGTGCCTAGCTCGGCTCAGCTCGACTCGACTCGTTTGAATTTGCTAATGAGTCGAGCCAGGGTTTTAGCTCGTTAGCTATACGAGCTAGCTCGTGAGCCAAAACGAGCCAAGATATCAGGCATTCAGACTTGTAGTCCAGGACACTAGCCCTCCAGCCCAACTAGGCCCAACTAAACCACAGCAAACAGTGAATATCGTTAAGATAAGGAGTCAACGATGGATGAGTCTTGGAAAAGAAAAAAAAGGGAAAAAAAACTGTTGTTTGCTACCGTTCCCCGCGGAGAGGAGCCTCGCGATGTCGCAGTCCTACCGCTCACCGGACCCACTGTTTGCTGCTATTCCCCACGGTCGGAGCCATGGGATCCAGTGGCCATGAGCTCGAGGCTTCCAGATTTGGCGGTGTTGAGCTCGTGGCCGCCGGATTCGGTGGTCCATTTGGTGACGACCGTGAGGGGAATTGGCCAAGGAGGAAGACGGCGACCGGTGATGATACTGTAAAAAATATAAGAACATATTAATGTAATTTATTCCATAAATAAATTATGACGTTGAATACGTAAACTAACGTAATCACATCATATGATCTATACATATAAAATAGAGAGTAAAACATGAATATATCTAACATGCGAGATATAGTAAACGCGTACCGAGGGTTCTATACGTTCAATTGCACAGCAGAAAAAACTTGTCATACCGAGCGTTGACGACGGCACAGAGCAAACGAGCGACAAGGAAGTCGAGCCATGGTGGACAACCAGCAAGCAGTCGCATGTAGCGCTTTTCAAAAACCTTATTGTCGCCTTCTCCCGGTGCAGGACGTCGAAGGCGAAAGATTCCGGAGACCTGCTCTCCCGATCCCCGGTGCACGCCGGCGAGCGAGACGGAGTAGGCACCAGCGATGGCGCAGTATATAGGAGGAGGCAAACCCTATATTGATTTCACGTATGTTGCAAGGAGGCGGCGGGTCGGTTTATATAGAGAGAGATATCAAGACGCGTGATCAGGACACCTGGACAATCTCCACTCCGCGTAACTGAATCGAATAAGTTGCGCGTAACTTATCCGGACTATACGCCACTCCACGCACCGGATTATTCGGAGTATTTCCAAAAATAAAACCTGCACCGACGAGTGGGACGGAGTAGACCACTAGCGACAACGTAGTATAAAGGAGGAGGCAAACCCTAGATTGATTTGCGGTGGCTTGGTTTATATAGAGAGATATCAGGACACATGATCAAGACGTCTACACAATCTTCACTCCATGTAACTGAACTGGATAAGTCGTGTGTAACTTATCCGGGCTCTACACCGCTCCACGCACTAGATTATTTGAAGTGTTTTCAAAAACAAAACCAAATTTTGTAGTAAAACAAAACTACAAAGGAAGCGCATCTGCACAAGGATGAGGAACCAATTTTTTCGGACCATTCACGCGTATGCGGCGTGCGCGCTTCTGGCTAGGACAGGCGAGCGAGCACGAGCGTGTGTTCCTCTTGTTCTCTCCACCACATATGCCTCAAGTGGCTAGGAGAGCATCCTCCCTTATAAGGAGGTCTCCCTCTCCTAGAATAAGTAAGATAGTACTAAACATCACATGCATGCCATCCCATGAGGTGGGCTTTTGTGATTTTCCAAAGAATTAATCTCCATATGAGCTAAGGCCAATATATCAATTCCAACAATCCCCCACCATATCTCAAAATCCCATAGAGATTTGCCTTTTTCAATGTACTGTTTATATACCGCAGTTCGATAGAGACCGGTTAAGGTTGAACATCCACCTAGAACTACAAGTTACACTTACTCACAACTTGAACAATGGATTACGCTTGTATTGCAAGTCTTGTGCAAACAAGTTTCACTTAGAGTCTTATCTAGTACTAGGCTGTCAGTAGACTACCCCTTGGGTGAAGCGTATAAGTCATACTCCTTGGTCTCTTAGTCAGCTTCTTAAAAGATTTACCCAAAATCTCCATAGACTGTGACCAACAGTCAAGCTCACATAGGTGCGTTTTTTCAAGAATACTCTGCAGGATAGCATCTTCACTAATTAAAGCCAACAGAACGCATTAAGGCATCGCCAACCTGACTTGCAGCTCATGAGAGTACATACATCTTCACTTAGAGAGGGTTTTAAAAAGGTACTCTCCTCAAGTTAACTAATGGTTTGTTCTTCCGTGATCCTAATTCACAGGATCTTCAATCACATAGGTTGGGTTACCACCATAGTATAACTCACATGGGTCTCATACCCATCTCCTTCGATGCACTGTTTATCACATTTCATGATAGTCCCTTCGTGAAGGGATCTGCCAGGTTTCTAGCTATTTGGATGTAAATTAATGTTAAAAACCTAGAGTTTCTCAATTTCCTTACAGACTTCAATCGTCTTTTCACATGTCTAAACGATTTCATGTTATCCTTAGAACTGTTCACTCTGACAATTACAGTTTCATTGTCACAATTCATAAGAATAGCTGGCTCTGGTTTTTCAACCTCAAGCAGATCCATGAGTAAATCACGCAGCCATTCTGCCTCAACAGTAGCAGTATCTAGTGCTATAAGCTCTGTTTCCATGGTTGATCTCGTCAGAATGGTCTGTTTGCAAGACCTCCATGAAACAGCACCACCACCTAGTGTGAAGACATATCCACTAGTGTCTTTGATCTCATCAACATCAGAAATCCAATTAAAATCACTATATCCCTCCAGTACCGCAGGATACCCGGTGTAGTAAAGCTCCAAGTCCATAGTATCTTTAAATAGCGCATCACTCGCTCAAGCGCACGCCAGTGATCATCTCTCGAGTTAGAGGTAAACCGGCTCAACTTACTCACAACAAAGAATATGTCAGGCCTTATTGCGCTAGCTAGGTACATAAGTGAGCCAATGGCACTACTCTAATTGATTCTTAGGAATTTTTTTGTTCTTGCGAAACAACAAGCTAGGATCATAAGGTGTTGGAGAGGGCTTGCTATCAAGGTAGCCGAAACGACTCAAGGTCTTCCCCATATAATGGGACTGTAAGAGTGTAATCTCATTCTCATCTCTAATTAGCTTAATGTTCAAGATAACATCTGCTACTCCTAAATCCTTCATATCGAAATTTTGAGACAAAAATGATTTAACCTCATTAATCACCTCAAGATTTGTTCCAAATATAAGTATGTCATCAACATACAAGCACAAAATAACTCCCTCACCCTCACCATGATGATAGTATACACATTTATTTGTCTCATTAACTTCAAAGCCTACAGATGTTAATGTTCTATCAAATTTCTCATGCTATTGCTTAGGAGCTTGTTTCAAACCATACAAACACTTCAACAATTTGCACACCTTGCCCACTACAAACCTATCAGGCTAATCCATATAGACCTCCTCATCTAGCTCTCCATTAAAAAAAGTCATCTTAACGTCCATTTAATGAACAAAAAGACCATGTGAGGCTGCCAGGGAAAGTAGCACTCAGATTGTGGTCAATCTAGCAACAGGTGAGTAAGTGTCAAAGAAGTCTTTGCCTTGTTTTTGAGTATAGCCCTATGCAACTAGCCGAGCCTTGTACTTTTCAATAGTGTCGTCAGGCCTAAGCTTTTTCTTGAACACCCACTTACACCCCACAGGTTTGCACCCATAGGGTCTCTCTGTCACCTCCCAAGTCCTATTAGTGATTATGGAGTCCATTTAACTACGGATAGCCTCCTTCTAGTAGTATGCATCAGGAGATCCATATGGTTTTGAAATTGACTTAGAAGTGTCATCCACAAGATACACAATGAAATCAGCACAAACATGTACATTGGCCCCTGTATCAACCCACCAGTTAGTAGACTGATTAACTGAAAAAATAGTAGGTACATTGTCACATTGGCAGACTTAGAATTCTGCACTGCAGATGCCTTCATCCCCTTGTGTTGTGCACACTTCTTGGCCAGATGACCAGGCAAGCCACACACAAAGCAAGTTCTCTCATCCTGGTTCGGATTATTGTTGTTGTGCTTCTTCTTCTTTAAGTTGGTGGTCTGCTGGGCTTTGAATTTCTCTTTGTTCTTGTTTGGGGCCTTATGCACAACATTGGCACTAGACTGTCCACCATCGCCTTTAGACACGCATCTTTTTCCCGAGCTTTCTCGTCAACATCAAAAGACGCTATCAACCCCTCAACGGAGTACTCTTGTCTCTTGTGTTTGAGTGCAATACCAAAACTTCTCCATGAGAAAGGTAGTTGCGCAATAATGCACCCAGCCACGAATATATCGAGTGAGACACACTTAAGGAGTTCGAGTTCTTAGCCATGGTCTGTATCTCATGAGCCTGCTCCACTACAAAATGGTTGTCAACCATCCTGTAGTCATGAAACTGCTCCATGATGTACAGATCATTGCTAACATCAGTTGCACCGAATTTGGTTTTCAACGCATCCCACAACTCCTTAGCGTCAGTCATGTGCAAGTACACCTCGACCAAATGATCACCAAGAATGCTAAGAATGCATCCCACAAAGAGAGTAGTGGCATCCTCGAATTCTTTTTGCTTTTCAGCATCAAGAACTCTTTCAGGTTTACCATTACTAACCCAGAAGCATTTCATAGCCGTCAGCCACAGAGTGACCCTGATCTCGCATCTCTTGAAGTGCACACCAGTGATTTTATCCGACCTCATTACATCGGCAAAACTAGCCATAGTAAAATCACAGTGCCTATAATACGGTTTTTGGATTGTTAAAAATATAAGCACATATTAATTTAATTTATTCCATAAATAAATCATGACTTTGAACACATAAACAAGCATAATCACATCATATGATCTACACAAGTAAACTAGACAGCAAAACATGAATATATTTAATATGCGAGACATAGTAAATGCGTACCGAGGGTTCTGTACATTCAACTACACAGCAGGAAGAACTCGTGTCCGAGCGTTGACAACGGCGCATAGCACCTTGTTGGTATTTCTTATGTTTACAGATCAAATCTGCAAGCGCACGGAGATACTGCTATAGTACTTCACCAAGAAGTATTCCAAGGTATCGAATTTTCACAGGAAATGTGTGTGCTTAGCTCTTCTTCAGGTTCATCCAGGGACACAAGACAAACGTAGGCCAAGGGATAGAGTGGATTTTCTAATGTGGTATAGGGTTGTTTAGAAAGCTTAACTTTAATCCTATATCTATACTTCAGGTACTGGCTTGCTCGTTGCTACTAGAACGCGCTCTACTCCATACTCGGACAGGGAGGACTACGGTGATCTCGAGGGCTGTCATCACCTCTACACCAACCTCTAACGTACTGTGGGATATGCAACAAACACTGAAAATTAACAACCTAGACACCACGTCTAAGATACTAATTACTACTTTAGTGTCATCACCTCTACACCAACCTCTAACGTACTGTGGGATACGCAACCAACACTGAAAATTAACAACCTAGACACCATGTCTAAGATATTAATTACTACTTTAGTGTTTATAACTCACCAAAGCAATCACTATCTCTTAATGAGCAATAGTGAAAAATGATCCAGCAAGCTAAATAGGAACTAACTAAGAAGTATACCATACAAGATAAATCTCAATTACTCAACTAAAGTAAAGTAATTGTTAAGGTACAAAAGAATAAATAGAGATACCAAAGACTCCAGAACTCCTCTAACTCTTTCTTCCTCACTCTCTCCCTTATTCTAAGTATAAAAGAATACAGAGAGCCTCTTATAATTCAGCTCAAATCTTGGTGTGTTGTCAATGAGAGAGGAGGGGGTATTTATAGGAGGAGATGTGAGGTTTATCCAAAGTATCCTAAGAGTATCTTCCTTCTCCTCTTGCCAAGTGTCCTCCTGAAGTCGATTGCACAAGAAACTGTCACAACTGTCTTAAAATGTCGGTAACTCTGCGCATGTGAAAGTTGTGGCTGACCTGGGTCGGCCGAACCCAGGGGTCGGTCGACCCCTGGTTGGCCCATCTGGCCCTGGGTCTCCTCCTGGGCCCTGGCAGATAGGTCCTTGCAGTGTTTCTTCGGGAATTGGCCCATCTGGATATGATTTTATCGGGTTTGTGGGCCAAGACTCCATGGCCTTGGATAGGAATGTAATCTTACCCCTCTTTCATGTGTATTTCTTTCCAACTTTGATAGTTTGTCACCTGCATCCAAATATACACCAACCCTTGTGAAATTTGTTAGAAATAAACCCTACCACTATGTTGGATGTTGTCTTTGTATAGCTTTCTGCAGGTATTAACGACCTAAAAATGGTCTTTAGTGGCTGTCAACACACCCAAGCAACGAGGAAAACGAGCCGTGGTGGACAACCAGCAAGCAGTCGTGTGAAGCGCTTCCCAAAAACCTTATTG
Organism: Oryza officinalis; assembly: GCA_008326285.1. Classification (NCBI taxonomy): domain Eukaryota; kingdom Viridiplantae; phylum Streptophyta; class Magnoliopsida; order Poales; family Poaceae; genus Oryza; species Oryza officinalis. Next base: position 33,665,873 of record BDMV01000007.1, on the reverse strand, counting down.
CTGCCTTCTCACGGTGTAGGACGTCGAAGGCGAAAGGTTTCAGAGACCTGCTCTCCCGATCGTTGGTGCATGCCAGTGAGCGGGACAGAGTAGACTACGAGCGATGATGCAGTACAAAGGAAGAGGCAAACCCTAGATTGATTTCACGTATGTTGCGAGGAGGTGGCGGCTCGGTTTATATATAGAGAGAGAGATATCAGGAAGCGTGATCAGGACGCCTGCACGATCTCCACTCCACGTAACTAAACCGAATAAGTCGCATGTAACTTATCCGGACTCTACACCACTCCATGCACCGGATTATTTGGAGTGTTTTCAAAAACAAAACCGAAGGAAGCCGCATCTGCGCAAGGATAAGCGAATTTTTTCGGACCATTCATGCGGATGACGCATGCGCGCGCCACCTGGCAGGCCAGGCGAGACGAGGCGAGCGAACGCACGCGAGTGTTCCTCTCGTTCTTTCCACCACACATGCCTCAAGTGGCTAGAAGAGTATCCTCCCTTATAAGGTGGTCTCCCTCTCCTAGAATAAGCAAGGTGGTACTAAACATCACATGCATGCCATTCCATGAAGTGGGCTTTTATGATATTCCAAAGAATTAATCTCCATATGGGCTAAAGCCCATATATCAATACCAACAGATGCAGGCGGTGGCGCGGCAGGAGGCGGTCCTTGCGACCTTCCTCAAGCTCCATCCAACCTCTCTTCTCCATCCCCAGTCCCCATCGCAACTGTCGGTGTCGGCCTACCTCTCTCCTCGCCACCTCTCCTCCCCACCAGCCATGTGCGCCGACAACCCACTTGCCCTACTTGTCGTCCCTTTCATTCCTGTCGTGCCGATGCGCATGTGCTTGGTTGCTAGCGTCCACAACTTGGCGTGGCGGTGTCCCTCATTCCTATCTTGGCGTCCAAGGTGGCGAGGTGCGGACTGTGGAGGAAGACAAGCTCTGGTGCCATCTAGCTCGTAAGCTAAACAAGTTGGCTCGAGCTGGCAAACAAGCCAAGCCGAGCCAGGACTTTAGCTCGTTAGGATAACGAGTCGAGCCGAGCTAGCTCGTTATCCTAACGAGCTAGACCGAGTCGAGCCAGCTCGATCTCCACCCCTAAGAGGGAGGGAGGAGGAAGAAGGAAAGGAGAGAGAATGACATGTGGGTCTCACATATCAGTGGGTCCTAAAATATTTTTTGTGTGAATGACAAATGGGTCTCACATATAGTTTTTTAATTCTAATGCTACATAAGTGCCACATCAACGCCACGTGGTACAAAGACAAGGTCAACACTGTCACGTAAACACCACATCAGCGAAACCGTCCTCCAAAACCATCAAAGGAGTCAAATTGCACCAATTTTAATAGTTGAGGGGTTGAGATATTTGGTATTGCTGTTAAAGAATACCAATCAGATTAGGTCACTATTAAGGGAGTCCAAGTGGACTTATGCCATACCTAGGCGTGTGCCCGTGTAGTAAGGCCTACGAAATAAAATGCCTACTGCTGCTCATAGACTTGTCTAGGTAAAGTGTCCACACATAGGCCCACTAGCCAGACTTTCAGGCTATGCACGGTAGTACACACCGTTTTGAATAGATCAACCAGATTCGGTCCTCGATTAAGCTGTGTTCTTTGAACACTTTCCCAACTTTACTTTCTCGTTTTTTCTCGTTTTTTCGCATGCTCATTTCCCAAGTGTTTCTTAAAAGCTTCTATGAAAAAATTATTTAAAAAATCATATTAATCTATTATTTTAAGTATTTTAAGCTAATACTTAATTAATTATACGCTAATGGATTGTTCCGTTTACGTGCTAAAAGGAAAAGTTCTCAACCATAACTAACGAACACAACATTGGAATCGTCCTGGTCCCCGGAGGACTTCATACAGTAGGTGTGTTCGACAGCCATGCCAGCTGCAGCAGCTCAAAATGGTTGCAAGCTGCAACCGCTCTCAGTTGCCGCAGCCGCAGCGGCTGCAACAGCCACCACTACTGATCAAGACATAGCGTAACTCTCCAACAATGGCGAACACGGCAGGGGGCAAAGGGGGCTCGAGCACCCCCTATGGGCGCATGGCCAAAAGGCACCCTTGCTGCATCTCCAGCCATAAGCCCATAAATCTATAATGTGTGATTAGTGCTATCTGTGTGATTCTGATAATCGTGATAGTCCTATTTACGTTTAATAGTCTGGTGGATTCTGGTAGCCAGACTACTAGCAGATTGTGCTCTTCGGTTTCTTTTTGTTTATCCAAAATTATCCCATAGGCATGGCCCTCAGAATCACACCATTGGATCTTGACGGGAGGAAGAGAATCTTCTGTTGACTTAATACGAAGGATTTCTTCGTCTTCTCCGATTATCGGTTCTGTAAGTGAGGTTGCAAATATTCAAGACAAAAGATGAGTCCAAGGGATTAAGTTATAAAGAACTCACCAGTGATTTTGACGGGGAGCTTGCGTGGAGGTCCTTGGACTCCATCGTTCGTGCCAAGAGCAATTTCGTCTTGCTCTCCTTGGGCAATAGAGTCTCCAGCTGGTTGTTCTTCGCTCATATTTTCTTCATTGCCTTTGGAGTGGTCTTCAGTTGATGGTTCTTGGTTGCTGACAGTTGGTTCTTCTTGACCCGACTGGATTCTAGTCGAGGGCTCTTGCTCGGCATTCGGACCTACGGTGCCCGACTGAAAGCTCTTGTTAAGTAGATGGATTTCCTGAGCTTGATTGGTTCCCAGCTACGTCTTTGATGTTAGGGTTTGCTGTTTCTTGATTAATGGCCTCTGATTCAGGAGGTGGCATATCGGATTGACCAGTTGGATCAATATCTTGGGGTTTTCTGGAGATGCATTATTTATATTCGGGGTCAGCAAATGGTTAAAGATATTCCTCTTTTCTAAACTAAGACTCAGGATATACAACTAAATGGAGTAAGGGTTACTTGGTTAATTTTTTGATTTTTGGGATCGACCTGACTAGTGCTGTCCTTGTTGAAAGTATCTCCACTCGGGGCTTGGATGTCTTCATCTTCGTCATCCGAGGAATCGAGGATTAGTTTTCTTTGTTTGCTGGCTTGTGAACTTTTCTCGCCTGTGGCTGTTCTCTTGTTCTTTGACTGAGGTTTGATAGTTGGTCCTTCAGTCGGTTGATTGCTGCAGGTTGAAGTTTTGCGGGCAGATCGGCGCATGGCTGCTAGTGGCTTCGAGATAAGAAGAGCATTATCCTGCGAGGACAATTTTTTAGAGATATATTACTGCTATTTTAAGAGAAGCAAGTGAGGAATAAATTTAAGTGATTTATGAGTTAAGTTACTAGAGGTGAAGGCCGATGCAGTCTAAAAGGCGCTACTGGCAATTAGTGGCCGTAGTCGACTACAATCCCAGAGGAGAATATCTTGTACATGCATGAGCACATGATTTGATAGTCTAAGGATTCAGGGTCCTCGCGGTTTGGGTCGTTTTAGCCCTCATAGTCGAAAGTCGGTTTGGACCACTCCTTTATAGGAGCCAGTCGGCATTTGATGAAGTGTCGAGTGACTTGTTCTCCTAACAGCCATTTGTTCTTTATTTCAAGGATTTTAGACAACAAGACATTGGCTTCAATCCAGTCTTGGCCCTCGGCCTAAGAGTTCCAATGAGCCTGATGGACAGGTGGGAGACCGACAAAGTCGGGAAGATTGGGGACTAGATTAGAGATGTAAAAATAGTTTGAATGCCAGCCTTTGTTTGAAGATTTCAAGGGAAGAGAGAAGTAGTCTTTGCGAAGGGTTCGGTGGAGTTCAAATCTAGAACCACTAACAACACAAGGATTTTATTTGGTTGGGTGGGCTTTGAGATAGAACATACGCCAAAAAAAATTAAAGTGAGGATGGATTCCAAGGAACGCTTCGCAAAGGTGAATGAAAATGGCAATGTGAAGAATAGAATTGGGGTTCAGATGGTAAATCCTAATCACGTAATAATCTAGAAGTCCACAGAAGAATTTAGAAGTAGGAAGAGTGAAGCCGGAGTAGAAGAAAGGAGTAAAAACTACAATTTCTGTAGTGTTAGGGGTTGGAAATTCCTCACCGAATGTCGGGCGCCAACCAATGATTTCCTTTGCTAGGAGCACGCCTTCCTTCACCATCTCCTTTAAAGTTGTTTCCTTCACGTCGAAGATTGCCCACTGGTTGAAGGAGATTTCTCTCTCTTCCGCCATGGGTGAGATTTGGGACTACGTGGATTAGGGATTTTTGAGCTCTGGTTTTTGGGAGAGGAGTGTATTGGAGGATGCCCGCGGTAGATTTCGGTGGAGATTGAGGTGCTTTGGTGGATGGATTTGCTGGGATTTGGAACACTAGCTCTGGCAGCGGCAGCTGTGAAAGGGGATTTTTGGAATATGAAGCGGCGAAGAAGATGAAGAAGTGGTTAGCCGATTTTTTTTAAGTGTATCAGTGAAGACTTTGTTTTGGGCCTTGGCCCACGAAGTGATTCATAGCCCATGTTCAAGGTGTGGCTAGTCACATGTCTCTAGGGACATAAGCATATTTGCTTTTGGCAACATGCACGTGTGTTCAAGTGCCTAGAACCTTAAAATCTTTTTATATAGCTGTTACATAACTTTTTAAGAGTTGGTACAGTTCAATTTAAAAGGTGGCAAACAGTGAAGCTTTATATATAGTTGCTCTGTCAACTTTTTTATATAAGTTAAGATACTGTTTGGATTTTATAAAGCAATTGATTGGATACTATATCATTGCTTTTGATCACATATGTGTGCATTCTTTAACAAAGACCAGTATTATGACTTAGGCTGATTATATTATTTTATTGTCATTATACATGTGGTTGGTAAATCTATTTATAAGTATTATTTAACTCGAATTTTATACCACAAATACTATATATTTTTAGGAATGGTGAAATTGTGTCTCATCGGGACTTAGGCATATCTATTTTGGCAGTATGCGCACAATAAAAAACCATGACTTACATTCATTATGCAATAGGTTTCGTTATTAAAGTTATTTGCTATGCAATATTTTCAAGACGCACTTGGCTTAGGCTGTGCGTATTATATATACTTAAAAACCACTCGGATGATTGAACTATTGAATCCTTGACTTAGATTGTTGTACTAAACATATAGTCAGGGGCTACACCTAATTATGTGTATCTAGTCGATGCAACTAGATATATTTTTTATTATTTTTTGAAAAAATTTTCAGCCCTTCATAGCCTTTGAGTTTGGTAAAATCACTCGAAAGACTATGGCCAAAATGATTAAAGCACTCGGCTTTGAATTAATTTAGTTCGAGAGGAGATTATCTTTTCAACTGTAAAGGTCTCAGGGGCTACTGTGGAGATTATGGGTACCGTATACCCACACGGCTGGACTATCCGACTGGTTATAGGAGATAGATTGTATATATTGAATATGTAACAGATCAGGACTTGGGTATTACGTTTCCTTGTGTATTAAGAAACGGCCTATAGTCCTGGTTTGGTAATATTGTCGAGTGGATTTAGAAAGCTTATATCATATTCAGTTAGGCTTCTATCTTGTAATCCTGTCCTCTTAGCCTATGTAAGAAGGACAGGACGCCTCCTGAGGATATAATCACAATTCGATCGTCAGATTAATTCATCACTCGGCGAATACAATCTCCGAAACAATAGTAGGGTATTACTTCTCGTCGAAAAGGTTTGAACTGTATAAACCTTTGTCTCATCATCATTTTAGATCTTGTGCACTATCCATTTTTATATTGCCGAATTCTAGTTTCGACAATGTGGTTTGACTTTTATACATTTCAGATATTGTTCTTAACTTAGACTATTACTAGAAAATCGACGCGCCAGCTGGTGCGTTCGGAAATTTGTAGCCCGTATGCATACAATTTAATTAATACATGCTTCTAGTTTTAAGCTTATGGCTTATGAGAAAAATTGCTAGGTGCAAAATACCAATTTGATTAGCACGAGTGCTATACATGTGAGTTTCTTTTAAGACTGCAAATATGAACGCCAATTGGTTGTTGACCTTGGCTTTTAATTTTTACATTTGTACAGAACTTAGGTAACAAGATACAATAACAAAAGTAAAGTATTGGTGGTGTGGTGATGGAATTGTGAGTGCGTGACACCATATACCAGAGTTCAAATATAATATCCATAAATATTGCGCACATGTAATAAATATTACGCACATGTAGGTGCGCTATGCTATCAATAGAATTTTAGTCTGGTTATGGATTTGCTGCTAGTCTAATTTGTTTGTGAATTTATTTTGTTATTACGTGGTGTGTCTTAGTTGTGCAACTTATAAACAACTCACTGGATACAAAACCCGTAATTGATTAATAGATGTCAATCCGGGTATTTTTTTAAAAAAAGTAAATATTTGTATGGCTCTAATATTTAGTGATTGCCAATTTTGAACCAGTAGAGCTAGCAGATATCTCTATATTTCTACTTTTTAACTTTTCTCCCTGGTACTATTCTTTAGAGGAGTCTAGAGGGGTGTAAATTTATCTGGATTCCTTCGTAACACATGGATGATTCTGATGTGCTGCAGCACGAGTGCTAGGCTAGACTCCCTGTTATTGCAAAGTCGCTAAAAAAGGATTTGGGAAAGCCTATGGGAGCGGAGCAGCCCAAACCTGCCGATGGCCCAGCTTGTGCACACGGCTGGTCGATCGGCTGGATGACTGGTATGCGAGGCGTCTGCGACCGCTGGAAGGACCAAATGGCAGGTACACCGGACGGCGACACATGTGTATTATCGTCAGCTTGAGATTAACCGATGATTGCTGCACTATTTTTTATTAATATCTGTAGTTAGTAGTTTTGCAAAAGAAAAGGGCGACATACTACTACTACATGTTTTCTTTACGTGATACAAAAGGGCAACATACTACATGTTCTATACAAATGACAATACGAATAGGTTGATAACGCTAATCAATAAAAGCTCAAGAGAAACTATTCACTTTTGGACTTTTATACGGACTAAGGTTCAAAGTTTGATGAGAGCATGAGTCAGAAAGGAATGAGAAAGCCGAAAATTTACATTCATGATATCAGGATGATCCTTATTGCTATAATATGGTTTTCAAAGAATGAGTATATCAAAGTGTTGGCGTAGAATTTCGACCCGTCCAGCAACCAAACGGGTTTCGCGTTACCACGGCGGCCTGGGAGATCTGCTTAGCTCCAGTGCAGGTCCAAATGGCTTGCCTAGTCGTAAGTAGAGCGTGCCAGTTGATTTGATCTGCAATCAACAAGAAACAAGCGAACCAAGTCAGAAAACAATGGCCGATCGGTCAACAGACCGATGACACATTGTCATAGCCCAGCCGATAGGGCAAAGCTGTATCGGCTCACTTAGAAAATATGTAAAACATGAATCTAATCTTATCGGCCTTCATTGACATGTAGGCTTCAACTAATAATATCGGCCGATAAGAATGACTAATATAACTACACCAGCTAGTACTCTAGTGCAACCTTATATAAGCCAATCGGCCAGTATAAATACATCAACCAAAAAGAGATCTTAAGATTACTTCATGATCAACACATTTATACTCATCGATCCGCACATATAAGTGGCAAACATATGCAAGTAATATAAAGCAATTACATATGCTAGGTAAGACCGGCTAAAATCCCGGTACTATCCTTAATTACAACCGAAAACAGGCTTTGTGTTAGATCTCAAAACAGGACTAAGGTCGATAGCAACTCAGAGTGTGAATTGAGACTTAACACAAAGAAAATCAGGCCGTCGATTGCTTTTGGGGATGACAGATGCATTGAATAATCTAGCCAAGCATGAGAATTAAACCATCGTCGGCAATAAACCCTAAAACGAGTAAACCGCTGGCAAGGCTTAATCGAGACACTCGTCAAAATTATCCAAGACATGATAATCGACGATCACATCATCGAGGCTTAACGTGTCTAAAGCGACACGCTAGCCCCGACGATGCAGATCGTCGGGAACGAGTTCTAACCTCTGCTCGGAGGAAGCAAGAACTCGCTGAAGAAGACCTCTTGCGAGGGTTGGCGATGCGCCGAAAGTAGATTGAACTGGTTTTTTGTGATTGATTCGAGAGAGCTTTTTCTGTACAAACTATCGGGATATTTATACCCGAGGTTACAACAGAACCCTTGTAGGGCACGATCTTATCTACAACTAACAAACAAGTCTTTGCGGCAGACTCTAGCCACAGATTAGATCTAAACTACCTAATTTACAAGATACAATTGCCCAAAACCGAGCTTTATCTCTATTCGGCAACTTCCTTGAAGCTTACTTCGAGCCCAGACCAAGCCCACGTTGACACTGTCAACTCACAACCCGTATCGGCCCGTGACCAAACCAAATCCGTATCGGCCGATATGCCCTTTATAGCAACACTCCCCAAGTCCGATACAGTTACCGAGTCCGATACAAAGCTTGGTCCGATTCCAACTCAATCCTTCTTCTCTGCTTCGGTTTCCTCTTTCCTTCCAAGTCGATTACCAAAATCCGTCGTCAACACAAAGTGTCTGAAAGGACAATTCTTTTCGCACTACTCGTAAGTCAAATTGCCAATGTTAGCATGGCCAAGATATTCAACAATGAGGAAACAAAAGAGGTGTTGATTTAGAAGAAGAATTAATAGGAGGAAGTGAATTTTCAAATCTTTAATGATAATAAATGGAAAGTGGAGCTTGCTTTGTTTTTGAAAAGAGGAACACATTAAGTACACCCCTTATTTTGCTTACTATGATGAAGATATGTCAAGTGAAGGCTCTGTTTATAAAATATTTGCTTCTCGGTTAAAGGAATGGATCAGGTAATAATGATTGCCAGCTCAATTCAATAATAGTCAGGAATCATGAAGGATGGCCGAAGTTTTAGCAGATCATTTGACAGTTTCGTGTTGATGGCAGTAATCACAACATTATTTCTGTCAGTAGTAACAAGATAATACCGTCAGATATGATCAACGGAAGTATCATCACGACATTATTTTAGTCTGAGCAAGAAGATTGCTAATTAAGAGGAATGCACCCCATACCTGTTGGAGATTGGTATGTGTTAATTGTTTTGAAGGCAAGACATTATGGTAGAGACTACACTAATTCTAGTTAAGAATGAACGGTTCCAGTAAAAAAATATTGAGAAAGACATGTTTTGACCGGTCTATACAATGTGAGATAGTTCTAAAGAGAAGGTCGATAGCTAAAGTTTCAACATCAGTAGACATTAAAGTACTATGGATATTAGCAGTAGATGGTTGCACATATGATTCTACCCTCGATGTCTACAGTCAATGCCATGAGAATTGGATAATTTGAAGAGCAATATTAATAGATGCAAAATCTCAGCCACAACAATATTTACTATGGCATCTCGGTCAGATTATAACTAAAAGGACTAATTAACTACGTTGCTGTTACCCGAATGAATGAAAGGCCAACCAATGTCTATATTGCAAAGGATCAACAACAGCTCAAGAGATTCAAATGATTTGTGTTTTCCCCTAAAGCTACAAGTTATGTGGTAGTTATGGAATGAGATAGAGATTACAAATAAAGAAATGGCTTCGGCAAGTCCACTAATGATTAGTCAGAGGATAATATGTGGATCCAAGCAATCAGTTTATTCACGTATTCCAGTTTATCAAGGATACACGAGATTGAAAGTTCTTTTAAGGAATGCCAATCTATTAAAAGATTATGGATTCAGTTAAAAAGAACCATCGTTGTGTTGAACAGATATAACACAGGGGTGTGAGACTGGATTTTACGATGTTGTATTGGAATAGTATAGTTGATACATGGACTTCAATATTCATCAAAGGTCAGTATAATGCCCAAGTCAGACTGATGTTTATGGCAACTCAAGAAAACAAGAATAAAGATAAAGCGATGATTAAGCAAGGATATGTAAAGTCATAATGAAAGTTTCCTACTCCAGAAGTTACTTGAAGGTATTAAGCAAGTTTGTTACTTTAGTTATGAGGCACAAGGTCAGGAATGGTTTGTTTGTTGACACGTCATTGCGGAAGTCTTATCGAATCACTACAAAGTTTTGGTGAGATAGCAAATGAGTTGTTCTACCAATTACAAGTACACCCATCGTACAAAGATGAGCATGGATATCGCTACTACCTTAATCTGAAGTATGAAGGTTGACTATGAACATCACTACTACGTTAGTCTGAAGTATGAAGATGACAAGTCAGGAAAAGGATAGGTAGAAAGGTGATTGATAAACAGTCATTTCAAGTGGATCATTATTCACCAGATTAGTTTGAGAAACAATAAGGATCAAGTCAAGTACGTGATTTTCTGTCTCAAGATGTCTTGAAATTGTAAAGGTTGTAATAGAGGGAATACAATTGCTAAGTGGTTTACATCTATGTTGGAAGCAAGGGCTTGGCAGTCTGTCTAGACGACTGATGGTTGAGTGGTGCATGAAGTTAGAGAGCCTGAACATTTAAGGAGTCGCCGTTACAGGAAACAACATAAGAGCATTTGAGATACTAACAGTATTTGTGGTCCTTTGGGGAAAAAAAGTAAAGTTTAGATCAAACAAGATAATTCGGGTTCAAATATCAATTGGAGAAATATGAAGTAGAGATTGACAAAACTTCAGTATCTGGTTAAATTTAATCAAGGGATAGCAGTTCTTGTTTTTATGAATTAAGAGGAAATCATCAACCACAAAAAGTTGGATTGCATAGAATGTTCGATATCATTTTCTTAGAAAAAGTGACAACAAGGGAAATAATTCAACTCTAGTGTTAAGCGAGATTTCTATGGACTTGATAGAGTCAAGGGAACTCAGAGAATGAGCTAGAGCAAACACTATGGTATTCAATCAAATGACTTGATAGATTGTTCATTGGAGAGTTAAGATGGAAGCCACAATATTTGGAGATCTTGTAGTCAACATTTTCAAAAAGGCAAACCCGACAATATCTATAAGATTATTAAGTTAGGTGTTAGTTCCATTAGAAGAAGCATTGAAAAAAAAAGTCCGACAAAGGTGTGTCAGATTGGCGAGGCAGTTTTGAGGAAGTGGTCAGTGAAGGATTGCTGTATCCAATTTCTTGCTAGTGTTCCAAATCTCGAAACAAGATTTCTGTAAGGGGATGGATTTTTCACACCCTAAAAATCGATAAAATATAAATTGTTGTGAAAAAGGAATTTTTAGAAATTATTTAATAATTAAAGTCAGTGTTTGAATAAAATTTATTTAAATTTTGAACATAAAATTGAGCTAGATAAAATTTTTCTTAAATACTTTGAGTGCCCAAGTATTTTTTGGATTTTTCCCAGAATTATTTGAGCATTGGAAGTATTTTTAATAAATGAAAGATCATTTCAACAATTATTTAATTAGAAAAATGAATCAAAATCCTCCCTTCCAGGTTTGGGCCAAATCTGTAAAAAGTCCACTTTCCATCCCTTTTGTCTCTTCTCCATTTCTGGCCTGTTTCCTTTCTCCGTTGAAGGCCCTTTCTCCTTCCCCACAAGCCAGCCCAAAAACATAAGAAAACAAAAGTCTACTTTACGTCCCTGTTGCTACAAGACCTTCTCCTACCTCCAGCCGATCTCCCTGTTACGCTCGACGCCGTTGACCGAGTTGTTTTCTCCGTCCTATTCGGGCGCCCTTTCCCTCTTCCTCTTCCTTTCCCTCAAGAAACAAATCAAATCCCGTGGTTTATCTCCTCGAATCGGAGCGGTTTTGATCTTCCATTTTTTCAGTGAACCCTAACTTATCCACCTCCAATCCATGCCGTATCCAGGCCGGTCTCTTCCTCCTCCGCCTGTAAATTGAAACCCCATGAACACCTTGTCCAGTTCCACCTTTTTCCCGAGTTTTTCCCGTGCCCTACCCGCCTCCCTCAAGCTCGCCTTCTCTCTCCGTCGTCGCCGCCAACTTCGGCCACGCTGTGTCGTCGCCTCGCTCGCCGCCAGTCTGCGCCGCCACCTCCGTCGGCACCGCAGCGGCCATGTGAAGCCCGGCCACACCGCCTATTTCCCTGGAACCGGCCACAATGTCCTCGTCACCACAAATCCGAGTGCCGCCACCATCGGCAAGCCTTCGATGGAGCTTCGCCGCCATCTTCACCACTAGCTTTGCCATCTCAAGCTGAAGCCCATTCACCCCTCCTCTCCTGCCAAAGATCATCGGAGCGTCATAGCTGTCGTTGTCCTAAACTTCACTTCCACGCGAAGCTCGTCGTCGGCTTCTCCCTTCGCCGTCCATCATCGTGTAAGTAGTGGTAAGAATCGCCTCAATCTCCTCTACCTCCTCGTGTCCTCGGTGTACACCGGAGCGCCGCCATTCACCGTTGTCGTCACCGTCCCGTGCCGGTCGCCGGTGATCCCACGTGGCACGTCCACATCTTTGCTACGTCAGCAACCACATCGTTGCCCTGTCAATCGCCACCTCAGCGCCATGTCACCCCTTTGGCCATGTGGTGTCTACCTCCAAACCCTAGATCAGATCCAATCCTAGCCTTCCGATCTTGGTCAACTCGGGTCAACTCGATCTGGGTCGTTGTTCCTCGTGGACCTGTGGATATTCTCAGTGTACTTGGTCATGGTAGACCCGGTCCACCATTTGTCCCTATGACAAGTGGTCACTCCTATCAGTCACGGCCCTTTCTCTCCTCTATCCTTGGGCTGACGTCATATTCCTCCTTTTCAGTTATAAAATAATTGATTTTGACACAATAAATCATTTATTTGTTTTCTTGATAGGTTTTAAATGATTAAAACTTCATTCATTCATAAGTAATTCATAGTGACTCGGATTAATGTGGTTCAAGTTGCTAAATTTATCTAAAATCAAGATATATCTATTAAAAATATTCATAAATTGTGTCATAAACCTAATTAATTCTTTTTAATAGGTTTACTTGGATTAAATCTTGTAAAATCATAACTAATTCATATGAACTCATAATGAGGTCGTTCGAGTCTCTAAATTCAAGCTCTACCTCTTTATGAACTTTATTTGTATTGTTTATTTGGTTTTTATTAGTATTTTTACTTGTTTTGCACTCTAGGGTTTAGTTTTTCATCGTTTCGAAGGATCGTTCGTTTGTTGGAGAAGTTCCCAAAGACGAATTGAAGACGTTTGATTGCAAGGCAAATCATACAGATCCCAAAACACCCTCTGATCATGTTGGTCCTATATTTGAATTCTCTATTTCATGCAAATATGTGTTTATTTTCGAATGTCATTAGGTGATGTGAGCCTTTTCCCTATGTTATGGCCAAAGATGACTTGAGTATCCTATAGGTTATAATTTGACTAGCTTGGGCCTTATATATTGGTTCAACTATATATTAGATATAATTACTTAGCCATGCTTAGAAACATTAGCACACTATTAGGATAACTAATGTTTTACTATTCCTTAATGATGGATATTTAATGGTAGCTCACGATGGCTAATCGTGATTGGTTAATTAATTGGTCCAACTAAAACCTGATTAATGGTGGGTTGTGAGCACATGGTTTTGATGGTCAAGCTCATAACAATTAAGGACCGGTTCGCGAGCAACTGATTGTTAAGCATTAACCATACTAACCACAAGCCAGCGTGGGCAATGGCTGGATGCTTAGTGTAGCATGATTCAATGTAGAGTGCCAGACTATGAAGTGGTGGAAATAAGCCCACGGGGGATCGCTGGGGAGTCCATACCTTGGTTTAAAGGGGGTGACTATGATTCGGGAGCAGTACAATATATTGAGTTGTGTTATGCTAAGTGTCTTGTCACATCCCTTTTCCGTGGTATCGTGGTGGTATTAAGGCGCATGGTAACATGTTGTGAGGCTGTGTCTTGTCGGTACATTGGTACACCTCTGGCCAGAGTAAAACTATTCGAATAGTCGTGCCCGTGGTTATGGGTGGGCCTAGCAATGTTTTTCGTGATTAGTTCCACACTACTCGTTAATAATAATAATGTGATAAATGGTGATAATTGGTTTAGCTCCTGGTATGGAATGGCTAATTTCTGGTTTGGAGGTTGGGTCTGTGCAACCGAGTATGGTTGTTCATGGATGGTTTGGGCCTGAACCACACAAGGGTGGCGTTCAGTGTTGATTAATATTGTTTAATTAATTACTCTACTACTTTACTTCTCTCAAATATTTGCTAAATGCTGCCTTTGCAAATAAACCCTCTTATTACCATTCTTTGGTATCCCTTGCACTTGCATACTTGTTGTGTGGCTTGTTGAGTATTACATATACTCACCTTGTAATAATCATTAACCTTAGTTAAAGAAAAAGGATCCAGAAGGAGAAGACCTTTGGCTTAGATCCAAGTTGAGCTGCCTGTGGGAGTGGAGTCGAAGCTTAGCTAGAATTTCTTTTCCGCTGCAATTTTCTTCGTGGTGAGGACTAAGTGCCTCTTCTGTATGTATTTATCGCATTAGTGTATTTAGTGTTGTATATTCAAATTGTCGATTTGTGTACCTCGGTTGACTCCTAGACGAGGGTTTAATGCACAAATTAGTTTGGAAATTACTTATGAATTTCCGAGCGTGATAGTTTCTTGATTGAAGCATGTGTAGGTGAGTCTTGATGGATCGGCAGTCAACTTGGGAGAAGATGACGTCCAGACGATCAGGATATCATGCGGATGCTTAGGCTAAAGATTAATGCACGTGGTTGGTGAAGATTCCATATGACATACGATGGAGATATTGTGTGCGTATGGGATGAGAAGTCAAATTTGGAAGGAGTCCAAATTTGGTATGATTGGTTTGGTAAAGTTTGTTTCTTGTACGGGAAGGTTTCCTAGGGAATTAGAACTTCTTGTATGAGTTGGATTCGTGGCTTTAGGCTGTGGATCTATGGGTATAAATAGAGAGGGAGGTTGATACCTCTCGGTATCAATTTTGTGAAAGTTGAGTTTAGAGAAAAGTTAGGGTTTTGAGTTTAGTCGAGATTTTCGAGAGGAGTGTTGTTGTTGCACTTTGTAACCACATATAGTAGCAATAAAGTTTAATTTACTTTCGAGAAATCTTCTATTTGTGTTTGCTCGGGTGTGGCGGTCCAACCAGCGAGACACCGGCAATCAAACCGGCGGCAACGCACCGGTCAAACCGGCAAGGCTACAACGGTTAGACCAGTGGCGCCGACTGGCATTGGCGGTGAATCGGGCAGTCAGACCGGGACATCAAAGGTGGTCAAACTGGAGGTCTTCACACGGTCAGACCGGCAGATCAACTCCGGTCAGACCAATCTACATCGACAAAGAGGGTAACTTTTTATTCCGCAAAAGTTTTGGGTTTTTGGATACTCTAACCATTCACCTCTTTCTGGTTAGCTTAGGTTTTACTGTTCGATCCTACAAATCTAACAGTGGCCAAGCATTATTAAGGATTATGACTCTTGCCAGATAGAGCAGCTTGAGATGGTGCTCCCTTCGATCAAATTCATTTGACATTAGGAGTAGTTTTTCCAATGTCAAATATTTTTTACAAGAGGGAGCACTTATTTATTTGTTTTGTGACTCCTCCCCAAGAAAACATAAAACACACGAACATTGCTTTACCAAGAAGAACATGTAAAATTCGAAAATACGCTTTCGTTGAACTCAGCTACCAAGTACCAACCGTGAGGATGAGGATGGGCCTAAGGGTTGGTGCTAACCAACAGAATGGAACAAGTGGAACGGGGCATGCATGCTGCATTCACGAGGTACTTTTTCCTATGGTGCAGCATACCATCGAGGTCCTACAGCAACTACGTGTCGACACCCAGGAATGCAATTTCCTAATACCCAAAGCATATACTGTACTAGTTACCATTGTTGGAGAAATGGGAACGGGCCCCCCTTCCTCCGTGTTCTCAGAATAACGCTTACCGCTTCGTTATTTGTTATGTCAGGTGAGCTGGTTGCCAGGTTGCCGTCTTGGCTTGTAGTTGGCCAGATGTGGGCTTGAGGTCCGTGACGAGCTGAGGCCCCGGGGCCACCTTGCCATGTAAGGGTACACGCTTCTCTCATTTAGAGGAGTGTGGAGACATACAAAATCTATGTCTATGAGCAGACGGGACGGGGAGCCTAGGGCCTGCTCCAAGCTGGGACCTAGGGCAACCTCACCCCTGACGGCCACACGCCCTCGTGGAAAGAGGAGTGTGGGGACATACAAGATCTACATTTATAAAAGAAGGGGGCGAGGAGCCCAAGGCCTTCTCCAGGCGAGGGCCTGGGGCTCCCTCACCCCTGACGGTCACACGCCCTCGCGGAGACAGGAGTGTGGAGACATGCGAGATGTACGTATATAAAAGGACGGGGTGAGTAGTCCGGGGCCTGCCCTAGGCTGGGACCCAGTGCTCCTTCAACCCTCATGGTCACACACACCTCACGGTTTGAGGAGTGTCGAGACCTACAAGATTTGCATCTATAAAAGGTCAGGATGAGGAGCCCGGGACCTGCCCTAGGCTGGGACTGGGGGCTCCTTCACCCCTCATGGCTACACGCCCTCATGGAGAAAGGAGTGCGGAAACATACAAGATTTACATCTGCAAAGTAACTAGGCGTGGACCCGCCATCTTGGGACCCGAGGTGCCCATATGAACACATGCACCCTTAGCAGCAAGGCGAGGTCTTGACCTTGGCGTTGTCCTCGAAGCACAGCGATGTGGGCTTGGCTGGCAATCAATATGGAGTGGAGGGCCCGGCGGTCTGATCAAGTCCACACCCCCGTGACTGTCGGGCAGTGCCTAGGAAATCATCAGCCAAAGCCACCACATAGTGGCATGCAACCAGGAGATGTCAAGGCATGATGGAAACAGCAACGGTGAGTCACTTGGAGCAACAGGGGCAGAGCCATGTGTTAGATATGCTCAGCAACACCCAGCTATGTCTCTCGACCAAAAAGGTGGAGTGGTGACGCCTTCCTAACCTGGCATGGGCCCACTAACCCAAAGGACCAACACATGGCCAAAAAGGCTAGGCCCAGCTATCCCGGCCGCTCTTGTCAACGCGCCCAGGGCAGTTCAAGAGCAATAACTCTGTACACCTCTCCTTGAACTATAAAAGGAAGGGGACTTGTCTCTTAAAAAGGATCTTCCCGACTTTCTCCGACAATCAGCCTAGAGTATCGATCCAGGTGTATGTGGGCTAGAGGTCTCCATAGGTCTAGATCAAGTAATCCTAGTTGTACCCTTACATTCGAGTCATTAAAACCACAGGAGTAGGGTATTACATCTCGGGGTGGCTCGAACCTGTATACTTCTTGGTGTTCATCTGTGCTTGATTTCAGTCTTGACTCCCCACGAAAATGAACTCTGCCTCGTCTAGCCACTTGGTCGAATCTTCACTGAGGGGATTTTCTCTCCCCCGTTGTCGGAGGACCGCGCCTTCGACAATTGGCACGCCAAGCAGGGGGGCATGATCGTAGGTGAGTCAGTCGCAGTCATCTTTGACATTTTCTTTGACACTCTTTCCCGCCATTTGCCATGGCAGGGGGACATCAACGTGTGAATTTGGACGACAAGGACGTCGATCCTCATGTGGAGAGGATACATGCGGTGGACGAAATGCCCACGGCCCTAGTGCCGGTGGACAAGATCCCCGTTGACCTAGCACCGGTGGCGACCGCCGACGGCTCGCTTCCCCTGCCTACCACAACGCCCATGTGTGGATTGGATGTGTCGCCTCGGTCAAGAGGCCTTCACCCCGAACCCTCAGCGGGACGTAGGTAGAGGCCCCATCGAAATGTCGGGCTCGGTATCATCGTGACAAGAAACAGCACGTCACGCCCTAGCGTGGCGTCACTCGAACTTCTCTCGCATGTCTCCCACCAGGGCTCTAGCAACTACTGAGACGCTTTTGTGTTATCCCCTAACTTGGCGGAAGGCGGCGACCACCAGCAACGCTGGTTAGATGAGGTGGCTGAACTTGTTGGTATAGATCACCAACGAGTCACCGCTACCTAAGCCCCCTAGGGCTCACGGGTATCTAGTGCCGCACGAACGCCGGACCAAGCTCATCTACCACCCAGGGTTAGAGCACTGCACAATGCGGCCCCGGCTCAGGTGGCTAACGAGAATCTCCGCACTCGTTTGACAATGCTGCAGATAGGTGAAGATGCTCGGGAGGTGCTTGAGTGCCGCCGAGAGCGGCGCAGGGACGTGGAAGGCGGCTCGGGTGCCCAGGCGTAGTCCAATGCCACGCAGCTTAGGTTACCCCATGAAAAACACATCCCATCGCCTTCTACGGAGGTGTCATACGGCTCAGGCTACTTGGCACTGTCCGCAAGCCTCCGACAAGTAGGTTGGCCATCGAAATTCCGGCCCCAGCCTGCCGAAGAAGTACAATGGGTCCATCGAACCTACCGAGTACTTGCAGATATATACCACGACCATCCAAGCCCTGTTGCCCTCATTGCCCAGGCTCGGTCCTATATGACGAACCTCCCAGATCGATTCGTGCACTCTTGGGAGGACTTGTGTTGCCAATTCGTGGCAAATTTCCAGGCCACATTTCTGCGCCCCTACGACTGAGGTGGACCTGCATGTAGTGCGATAGCGTAAGGACGAGACCTTATGCCAGTTGCTGCAGCGATTCAGCCAGGTCCGAAACACCATACCCCACATCGCCCATCATGCGATGATCCATGCATTCCGCTCTGGAGTGCAGGATAAGCGCATGCTAGAGAAAATGGGGACGCAGGCAATCCATACCATGGCCAAGCTCTTCAGCCTCACAGATCGTTGTGTGCAGAAGGTGGAGGCCTAGGCTTGGAACAAGCCGCGCCCTGAACTGACCCAACATCGTCCCTGCCGCGCCCATGGCCAAGTTCTAGCAGGAATGGTAGTAGACCAAGGCCGCTGCCCCCGAACAGGAGGACGACGATGATCTCGGGTTCCAAGGACCTGAGAATGTCATCATCACTCTCAATGGTGGTGCCTACACCCACGCCTCACGCCGTAGCTTCAAGGCTATGAGGCGCGCGAGCTACTGGCGGTGGTCTCGAGCCCCGAGGCCTCCTGGAAGCTAAAGTGGTCCAGGGTCCCTATCACATTCAACACCAAGGACCACACAACCCGGGTTCACGAGGATGGCCAGTTAGCACTGGTAGTGTGCCCAACCGTCTGCAATGTCAAGGTGGGTCGCATCCTTGTCGATGGGGGTGCAGCCCTTAACATGATATCCCCCGAGGCCTTTGACAAGATCAAGGCCCTAGGGATGAAGCTAACCCCTTCGCTCCCATCATTGGGATTATGGAGGGATTCCCCTATCCACTAGGTCAGGTGGAATTGCTCATGACCTTCGGGGATCGGGCAATTTTCGCACTGAGCCCATTGTCTTCAATGTGTGCAAGTGCAATCTCCCCTACAAAACCGTCTTGGGGCGCTGAACGCTCGTCAAGTTCATGGCATCTACACATTATGCGTATTTGTCCATGAAGATCCCAAGGCCCGATCACAGTGGTCGGGGATCTCAAGACCGCCATGGCCTATGCGGAGCAACGGGCGGTGACCATGGTTCCGGTGAGCCACGGGGCCATGGACGCTGTTGGCCCTTTGACCCCCTCCATTACCAAGCTATGCATCACCGCGAGCAACACTGACACAATCAAGGAGGTGCCACTCGATGATGACATGTCCAAGACCGTCAAGATTGGTGGTTCCCTAGACCCCAAATAGGAAAGCGAGCTCATCGCCTACCTCCGGG
This sequence comes from Oryza officinalis, assembly GCA_008326285.1. NCBI lineage: Eukaryota > Viridiplantae > Streptophyta > Magnoliopsida > Poales > Poaceae > Oryza > Oryza officinalis. The sequence continues at coordinate 33,646,196 of BDMV01000007.1, read as the reverse complement.
CGAACTCCGACTTGTTTGCATGGCAACCGTCGGATATGCCTGGGGTCCCTAGGGAGGTGATTGAGCACTGCTTGTCCATATGCCTAGGCTCGTGACCTATGTGCCAAAACATACGATGAGAAGCCCCGAAGTAGTAGGCCTTCATCTGGGTGGAGGTGACAAGATGCTCACAGCGGGCTTCGTTCGTGAAGTCATACACCCGAAGTGGCTTGCCAACCCCGTCATCATCCCCAAGTCGAATGGGAAGCTTCGTATGTGCATAGACTACACCGACCTAAACAAGGCATGTCCCAAAGACCCGTTCCCTTTGCCACGCATAGATCAGATAGTCGATTCCACTGCTGGGTGCGACCTTTTGTGTTTTTTGGATGCATACTCAGGTTTTCACCAGATATGCAAGGCAAAGGAGGATGAAGACAAAACATCTTTTATCACCTTTATGGGGGCTTATTGTTATATATGCATGCCTTTTGGGTTGAAAAACATTGGTCCAACTTTTTAGCGTATTGTGCACATAACTTTTAAACCAAAGCTTGGGTGAAACATCGAGGCTTATGTTGACGACATGGTGGTCTAGTCAAGGGACAAGTTCACCTTGCTCAACAACTAGGCCAAAACGTTCAGCAATCTTCGAACAAAAATAATTTAGCACTCAAGTTCATAAGAGGAATCAAGGTTGGTTCGGGATTCCTAATCGCATCATAACCGATAAGGGCATGCAGTTCTCGAGCGATCTTTTTGGGGACTACTGCGAGGACATCGGAACCAAACTGGGTTTTGTCTCACCCGCCCACCACGAGAGCAATGGGCAGATTGAAAGGGCAAACGCAGAAATCTTGAGGGGTCTCAAGACAAGATCATACAACAAACTCAAGAAACATGGCTCGGGGTGGATTGAGGAGCTCCCAGCGGTCCTATAGGCTAATTGAACCACTCCAAGCAAAGCAACTGGGGAGACATCATTCTTCCTTGTCTATAGGGCCGAAGTCGTCCTCCCGTCTAAACTAACACATGGCTCTCCTCAGGTAGCGTGATATGGACGCGACCCCAACAACGAACAGCTTTTCCAGGACAATGTCGATTATCTGGAAGAATGCAGAAGACGAGCTTCATTGCGGGCAGCAAGGTACCAGCATATTCAAAAACGCTACTTTCAGCGTAGGGTTCACACTCGAACCCTCCAGGTCGGGGACTTGTCCTCCGCCACGTCCTTACGCGTGCTGGAAAGAACAAGCTATCCCCACCGTGGGAAGGCCCCTTCCTGGTGGTTGGTGTCCCACGACCAAGCTCACTAAGACTGGCTACCAAAGATGGAACCCCTCTTCCGAACCCGTGGAACATAGAACATCTATGCAAGTTTTACCCGTAACTAAAAATTGAAAGTGTGTTGTCCTTGGGCCAAGGGTTGATTCTTCGAAAATCAAAACCTTGGCCAGTGGCTACCATCATGTACTTTGATCAATAAAATTTTCAAGTCAAGTGCTAAATTTTTACATTCTTTGGGTTTAATGCCGACTCAATTCTTTTTATCGTCCTTTCCTCGTGTCTTTGTTCTTCTCTGTGTGTTGCGATCTCTCTCATTCCCACAATAGCGAATATGGCCTTGGTTCTAGTTATTCTAAGTAGGGTGCTAATGAACATGGGGGCCGAGTCCCTGAGTCAAGCCCTAGCTAAGGATTAAGCCCTATTAGTTGCTGAAGCTCTGAGGCCCGGGTCCTGCCCTTCCAAGGGCGACCGCGGCCCCAGAGCAAACTATAGTGGACAGTCGGCTTAACTATCGGCGCGAGGCTCTTTTTTGGGGATCTGATGCTTGTCGCTTTTTATGTGCACTGCTTGGAGTAATGGGAATAGAGGTCATAGGAGGCTATTGGAAGGATAGAGTGGCAAGGATTAGTAGCATGAAAAGACGGAACCGTGGGAGTTTAATCGTGTTTATTAATGAAGTTGCAAGAACTAAGGGATTAATGTGCCAGATACCCCCAGGGCATGCTGGGGGCTGGCCAAGTCCCTAGCGGCTACATCCCGGGGGTGGGGCCCTAGAAGCACAGGAGCAGAAAGGCCGAACCCGAAGCCCGAGGTTGTGGTAGCCCCATGCTATCCACTCAAGGGCCCGGGGACAACATGCTTCAATGGAACCTAGGCCCAGGGCAGAACATTGCCAGCCAAGGGCCCGAGGATAGGATGCTTCGACATAACACAGGCTCGGAGCAGTGACTTGTTATCTGCTGAAGGGCCCAAGGACGGTCGCCTCTCAATTGTTGTAATATATATATATATATATATATATATATATATATATATATATATATATATATATATATATATATATAATATATATATATATATATTATAGTACAAAGCAAAGGAGGGAAATTTTAGACTGTATACATCAAAAATAAAACAATGTTCATTTACAAGCCTAGAAGTAAGTAGTGAGGTGGGAGCTGAATCAAACATCAGGAGAAGGAACCCTCCGACGACGTGTAGCTGGCCTCCGGCTCCACGTATTCCCCACGGTTGAAGAAAGTGGCCACGGCGGCGTCAGCCACAGCCTTCCATGCTTCGGCTTCGGTACCTGAGGGGAAGACTTGAAGTGCTGGGGCTAGGGAAAAGTCAGGATCGCCGGCCCGAAAGCTGGAAACGACATGCTCCGCCACAACGGTTGCCAGCGCACGGCCCTCCTGTGATGCCTGCTCATGCGCGCGCCAAGGAAGCTGCTCCAGCATGTTGGTAATGCAGCAGACCTTCCCCACGCCCCGTGTCACGGCATCGCCCATTAGGTCCCTGACGTCCGAGGCTGGGAGACGACAGCGGAAGAGAATCCAACGAAGGTGGGCAACAGCGCCCTCAAGCTCTACACCCAACATTTCACTGGCGTGTCGACAATAGTTGAGGGACTGGTGTAGGAGTTTCGCCCGCGCCTTTAACCAAGCTAGGTCGGTGGCGAGAGGGTCGCCGAAGCTTGTAGCACATGGGCTCGCGGCCGTGTCTATGGCCTAGGCCCCGAGGCCGCGAAGGACCAAAGCGGAGCCCCGAGACCCAGCCTCGAGATCCACGGCCCTCTTCTGGGAGGCCGCGGCTTTTTCCTCCATTGCAGAGAGGGCCTGCTCCTGGGTTGTGGCCGCAACCTCCCGCTCCTCCACAAGGTTCTCCTGCATAAGGACCCCCTCCTCCTTGATCTCTAGCTCTGACCACCACAATTGCAACTGCTCCATGCGGGAACAGTAGTCTTCCTCCTTCTCGGTGAGGTCCGCCTCCAAGCATGCAAGGGACTGCTTAGTGCGGATAGTCCCATACATCCGCTCCCAAGCAAGGGTTACCATCCTCAAGGTGGCCTCCTCCCTCATGACGACCACTTGCGCCCGCGTGTTTAATGCTTCCTCAAGATTGGCGAGGTCAGCCTCCCAGATCTCAGCTTGTAGTTCCTAGGCTTGCAGTTCCTGCTCTCATGCCGAGATCTAAGCTTCGCACACATCCAACGCCTCGGAGCGAGCTAGCGACGTGGAGAGGCGCTCCTCGATTGCCATCTTTTCCTGCTCCTGGGCCGCAGTCAACTCTATCGCAAAGGCTTGGGAGGCAGCCATCTCCGCGTCAACTCACTGTCGTTCGGTGGCGAGGCGTCCCTCTTCAGTAGCTAGTTGTTCTTCTCACTCCTGGGCTTGGACAGCAGAGCTAACCGCCGACGCTACTGCCCCAACTATGAGTTGGGTTATAGCACTCTCCACTGCCCTCTCTCACGTTGAAAGGGAGGTGTAGCGGTCGTGGAGATTGGCCCAGTCCTCTCGTCCCGCACGGCGCAGCTTTTTGGCAATGGCCTTCGCTTCTTTTAGGAGGCCGAAGTATTCGGCCCCTTCTTAGGTGAAGGTATGGTGAAGGGGCCCGGGCATTGAGAGCCAGAGCCCGGGGCATCTCGGGCCCCGAGGCCTCGTGGCACAGGAACACTTGGGCCGTGAGTGAGGCCTCAGGGGTGGGGACACCCCCTGGGACCCGGCTTGGCTCCTCAGACACGAGGGCTAGGGGCTCTACATCAGGCCCGGTTGCCGGGCTGACTTCGGTAAAGGTTGGGGGCTCCGTTACCGAAACTCGACATTGTGTTTCCAAGGCGGCCAGGCCCGGGTCCGCTACCGCGATAACCTCAGTGGCATCTCTAGTTGCGACCGCTGCATCTTCCACCGATGAGGTTGACCCAGTGTCGGGTTCAGTGGCCGCTGCGGCATCTTCTCGCCCTACCCCCAGCACCGGTTCACCCTCGGTGATGGGGAAAGCAGAGATCACCATCACCGGAGTCTCCACCATTTGTTGCGTTGGTTCTCCCTACGCCTCGGGGATGGGAGTGGGCTCAACAATGGTGAAAGGGGCGTCACCCGTTGATTGGGCCATCGAGGCGGCTGTGGGAGTTGGTTAGTCTCTGTGGTTGAGCAAGAAATCCAAAGGAAGACTACAATCAAAACAAATGCGAGCAAGTCTTATGCAAAGGGGACGGGAGTGCAGAATTTACGACTTACGTGGCTGAGGGCACGAAATATGCCCACTTGACCGGGGCATAGGGGTTGTTGCCCAGGCCCGAAGCTAAGCCTCTGTTCCCAAGGGATTGCCTTTTGGCGGGCCCGTCTCCCCGAGGCTAGGCTGCCTGGCGGCACCCTCCTCTTCCTCGGTGTAGCAGTACAGCTCAGGGCATCATTGCCCGGGGCCCTATCATGCTTGGGGCAAGCCACCTCGAGGTCTCTTTCTCGGGGCACTGGTGGCTTCAAGGACAGTGGTAGGCGGCGACATAAAGCCCACCGACAGTGTGTCGTGGGCAGCAGCGAAGATGTGCAACTCGAAGGGGCCCGCTATCAAGGCATCAACCCCCAAATCATCGTCGTCGTCGCTGTTGAGGGAGAGAATCAACGTCCACGTCCTCCTCTTGGAGCTTGGGGTCATGAACGACGCCAAGGGCCTTTTCCCTTCCTACTGAGTTAGAGGTCTCACGGGAGCAGGAGGGGAGCCCGGGTCCGATTCCTCCTCCTCCAAGGCAGCATCAATGTCGGCATCGATAGCGGCGGCCACGGTATCGAGTACCTTGGGGCCGCCCCGCTTCACCGTAATGCCCATCGCGTCAAACTCAGGGAGGAGCTCGTTGGGTTCCTCATAGAGTGGAAGGACCCCCTGAGGAAGGTCGATGATGGCTCCTACCCCGTCCTTCAATGATGATGACACAAGAACCTCGATTCCGCCCGCTGGCATATCGATAGGCTGAATTCTGGTGGCATCTCCATGGCTGGTGTAGTGCCAGTAGGCACGACTCCACTGGTTAAGAGGAGCCAACCTACTCTTATGACAATCGGCTACTACCATCTACGCTGTCACGCTGGCCTTAAACAACTGGGAGATCCTGGCGAAGACGGGTGCCAAGCAGGGGTCCGAGGACGGCATTCGTGTCTAGGACGTCTGCTTTTGGGCAGCCTGCTATATTGCAAACAGCGGCCAACATTTCAAGTGTAACCTAGAGATGCATAATTTGTGAAATGAATTACTTAATTTTAAATTATGGGCTCAATTGATCAAAGGTGATGTGCCTTGCTCGAGATCTAAAGCTTCTTCCTCGTACTCCATGCACTGTGACTCCTCGAGCTCTGAAACTACACACGAAATGAGGCAACTCAACAAATGGTCAAAAGAAAGCATTATTAATGACCTCTAAGAGTGCCATTAGGTAGATCTCGATTTTTGAGAGGTTATGGAAATTGAACGGAGTCAATCGGACGAACGGTTGAGGAGATATGAATTTCCTAAGATTAATTGATTTTCTTTCTAAAGGAAAAAGGATTAAAGAAATCCCTTGGGAGAGAAAAAGGAAGGAGGGACGCAATTTGGACTTTTTGGCCGAGCGCAAGGCGTGGCCCAGAGCAAAGCTTGGGTGCGGCCGAGAGAAGCGGGCTGGTGCACGTGAAGGCAGCTCAAGGCTGAACAGAGCGTGCGCGTGGGGCGACTGGGCCGGCGGTGAGGCGCGGGCCACGCGGCGATGCGGTTGTAGGAGGAGAGGCCGAATGGGCCGATGCGCAGGGCGTGAGGAGAGGGGGCTGAGTGGGCCGAACGTGATGTGACCATGGCTACCATTGATTCAACCATTGCTCACATCAAGATCAAGTTCCCCAAGTGCTGGATTTCAATTCGGCCACCTACTAAAGTGCTGACTTCAAACGGCAACCAAATATCCATACGAGCTCTGTTTTGGGCCCATGAGTACTTGGTGGAAAGCTCTCGGAGTCCTCTTTCCAACGGATCTAGCCTCATCTTCAAATTCCTTCTCAGTCATCCGTAATCACAAAAACAAGGTGCTGCAACACCTGTAATGGGCCTATGGGCTTGTAACTTCATCTGGGACCCTGGCCCAAGTGTGGCCCATGTGGGGGGCGCCCCAATCTGGTGGAGCATGACCCTAGGGACCCCTTGGTCATCCTCCCACCTCTTTAAATAGCTAGGTATCCCTTTAGGGTTTTTTGGGTTTTGTTAGATTAAAGTTTTAGCTATTGTTACTTTATCTTGTAGTTACGTGTATTGGCTAGACACCTAATTACTTGTCTTCGAAACCCCTCTTATATCATATCATGAGCTTTATTTCCTATTTGTAATTCAGATTGCTTTCATCTTGTTCTTACTTGTTTCTTCAATTTTCTTACAGGAATAAGGTTGATCTGCACCGGCAAGATCAACAACCCACGGAGAGATGTATCGATCGCTAAGGCGCAACACAACAACGTCTTGTACGGTTGTAGTCGGGTCGTTAACGTTTCTCCCAAATCGTAGTTATTATCAACTCACCAAAAGATCGAGACAACCAGATCCCTAAGCGTATCAAGTGGAGATCAGGGTTTATCAAGTGGTATCAGAGCAGCTCAGGGTTTATCAAGTGGTATCAGAGCTTTCATTGCTCGGTGAGTTGTTTATCTACCTATAACCAGAAAATAGCCATAAAAAAATTATATCCATTACCTAGCCATCTTTGTGCCATTGCATTGTTCTTTTTAGTTTTTGTATTGTTGAGTTTTGCGTTGCATCGTTGTGTCGTGTTGTTGGTCTTAGCGTCTAGTACATTTAGAGTTTCGAGTTCTTGTCACGTCTAGTACCACCGTCGTCGCCGCCGCCATGTCCGTGTTGTTGCCGTGAGAAAGATGGAAGAAGGAGATTAAATTACATTGGTTTTTCTTGGTAAAAAAAATTTTAGTATCGGATTCGAGTTTCGTTTGCAAAAACGGAATCCATAAAAAGAGAGCATTCCATTTTCTTTAATAAATCAAATTTTAGGGTTTGAACTTTTACATTTGAGTCCCTGTGGTTTTTATATTTACATTTGAGTCCCTGTGGTTTTTATATTTACATTTGAGTCCCTGTAATCTTGCATTTAGTTCCTTGAGTCGTTTTTGCTAAAAAATCAAAAAAAAAGGCAGAAAGGTGCTTAAAAAAAGAAAAACAAAAGCCGCACCAAAAAAAGAAAGAAAGAAAAGAAAGAAGAAGAAAGAAAGAAAGAAAATAAGAAAGAAAAAGAAAATCAGTTGTTATCTTTGAGTTTGCTTTGGTATATCAGAGTTGTGCTTGAGTTGGAGTTGTTCATAGTGCTATCTTATGGTATCGTTTGTGTCTAGGCTCGCGTCTTTAGTACGTTCTAGCCTAGGACCAGCACGGTACTGACTTTGAACAGTTATTCAACTTTGCAGACCTGAAACGATATTTGCGAGATGTTTATGTTCCCATATATTATGCTGATATTTTGCTCAACAAACTACAATGTTTAAAACAAGATACTAGAACTGTTACTTCATACTATCATGATATATATGCTTGTTTATTATATTGTGGTTTAGATGAATGCGAAAAAGCTATAGATTGAGGTTTTTACGTGGACTTAATAAAGAAATTCAGGACATGCTTGCTTGTCAAAGTTATAGCTCTTTTTCTAATTTGTTACAACTTGCTTGCAATACGGAAAAACAAATTAAGGATGTAAAGAAGCAACAAGTTGTACATGTGCCTCCCATTGCTAATAATTTGCAGGAAGTAACCAATTGTCAAAAGGAGGCGAAAGACCTACTTGAGAAGAATGAGGAGAAGTTTGAAGCACCGGCAATGTCTCAAGAAAGTTTTCAAGGTAAATTAAATGGTGCTGAGATAAATAAAGGTGAGTATTCTCAAGATGAGCTACACTTATCCACTTTTCATGCTATAGTAGAGCAACCATTGGTGGAAACAATTGTTGAGATTCCTTTGTCACAAGTTGATTTATTTGCTGTTCCTTGTGATAAAGAAGAGTTGTGTGATAGTGCTTCACTTATATCCATGTCACAACTAGTGAATGAACATGCTACTTCTAGTGTTAGCTCTTTATGTGTTGATTTTAAGCATGTTGTTCACATTGCTAATGGAGTAGAGGAACAAGAATTCATATATTCTTTAAATACTTTGGGCTATGTTCGGTTTGATATTTTTGTGAGCTCGATAATTTGAAGGAGAAATTATTTGCTCAGTCTGAGTTGCCATGTCCAAGTAATGCTATTTTTCATATCTTTGGCAAATATAAAGATAGAGAAATATATTTGGTGCATAGAGTTTACATCTGTTCGGATTTAGAACCTCCTACATGCAATCTAGAGAGACATGTTATTGCTAATCATATTATATCGAGTTTCTCTTGTTCTGATTGAAAAAAACAGGTTGTTTTAAATGGACTACGTGAAGAGCACCATATGAAAAAATCAAGGACGGTTTTCCGTGAAGAACGGGGTTTATCAAGTGGTATCAGAGCAACTCAGGGTTTATCAGAACGGGACGTTGCCCTAGAGGCGCGTACGCGAGGTATGCCGGTGGACGGCAGTCCACCACGCGGGGTCCCGAGCAGGGCCCACCTGTTGGCGAGATGGTTCACGAGGGATAGGTGCACGGAAGGGATGGCGCTAGGGTTTGGTGGACCGGGTGCAGGATTGGTGCGCTGGGTAGACGCGTGCGTGGCGGGTCCATGTGCAGCCTCACAGCTCTTCGTGGACCGCGCGCACGGAAGGGACACAACGACGGTGATGCGGCGCCTACGTGGCGGCCACGTCGGACGGCGGGACAAGGAAGAAGACAGTGACGGCATCCGATGGCGAGTAGCGACGACGGGCTCCGGGACGGCGCGAGGTGAGTTATAACGAGGGGGACGGCACATGTCACACCCCAAAACTAGCCCCGACGGAGGCTAGATTAAGGTGATCCAAATTAACCTGTATGCCTGTACCAGTCCCAAGAAATAGCGTTGGTACAACAGGAAGAGTGAATATCACAACAACAGCAGTCTCTTTATTAAGAGTAGAATTACAACCAGGGTTGGAACTGCGGACAGAACCCGAGTTCGCAACGACATTACAAAAAGGCGGAAGCGAAAAAAGGTGGAGACTGGCCCTAAGCCACAAGCAAAGCCTTGGGGAAAGGCCGAAACCCTACTACTGCTCGTAACTTGCTTGATCCTAGAAGAACTCCTCTTCAGCAGGGTCCACTTCTTCGTCTTCGAGAACTGGGGGGTTTAATTATATAGAGCAAGGGTAAGTGCGGGAGTACTCAGCAAGTCAAGGGAATTAAGTGTTTGATGCAAGCTTCATAGGAGAGCCAGTTATTTTTTACATTCAATTTTAGTTTAAGAAGTTCAGAAACATCTAAGTGAGTGCTTCTCAACGGCACGGACGAGAAAGTGCGTCTCATTCGACCGGAGCAGTGAAAATGCATCGATTAATTCTTGTCGGCACGAGAGGCTCCCTGCCAATCGTTCACCGACCCCGGCTGTTCCAACAGCCATAATTTGAACACATCAGCACGAGAGGCTCCCTGCCAATCGTTCACCGACGCAAGCTGCACCACAGCCACAAGTCAAGCACGTCGGAACGAGAGGCTCCCTGCCAATCGTTCACTGACACAGGCTGCACCACAGCCACACTTCAAGCACGAAAGGGTTTCTCACCCAACAGCAGTTCACAAGGTAGCCATTAAAACTACGCTAAGGAATCACCTCACATCCGCCCATAACTGTGGGCACGGCTGTTCGAACAGTTATTAACCTCTGCAGAGGGGGTACACTTCACCCACACGACGTTACTAACCTCGAGCCACCCAGCCCGTGACTCTCAGCCACGTCTGGTGACCTTGAGGCTTTCACGACAAGGCATTTCGAAAGCCGACTCAGGGTCATCTTATGCCAACGGGAGGGGTCCCACGGACCAACACCAGATTAGGTCCCAGACCATACTGTGCCAGGAAGCCCAAGGGTCCTCCCCGACACCACCCCGGCGAATCCATTTGTCCCTTGGCATCAAGATTTCCCTGGCCTAGCTAGTTACTCAGCCAGGGGTGTCCCATATCACCCATGTGGTCGTACTTGACATATGCTCGGATGTAATTCCCAAGGAATCGGTCCTTAGGGCGAGAACGGGCAGACCGTACCTCCAGTACGTCTCCCGCACCGCGAGTTTTAGAAACTCAAATTTATTTTCAAGGCACCGACCCAAGCGTCAGGTTTTCCAAGCATTTTGTAAACTCAAGTTTTACCCAGGTGATCATTTTAAATTTTGAGGGGAGTCTCGATATTCGTACGCGAGGTGCGAATACCGTGACCTCACCTGAGGGGCGACAAAGGTGTCAGGGGTATTCAACATTCATGGAAGGTAAATGCAACAAGTAGGTAGGGCCTGTCGGTTGCATTGCAAACCGAGGCCAAGTGTCATGTGTAACCTAAAGAATGCATGGTTTGCGGAATCAAAATACTTAATTTTAAAGTATAGGTTCAATTGATCAAAGGTGACTTGCCTTACTCGAGATCTTGAGCTTCTTCCTCGAAATCCGCGCACTGCAGGTCTTCTGGCTCCAAAACTACACGCGAAACAAGGCGACTCAACACAACGGTAAAAAGAAGCCCTATTAATGACCACTAATCGTGCCATTGGATAGATCTCGATTTTTGAGGAATTTTGGAAGTTTGAACGGAGTCAATCGGACGAACGGTTGAGGAGATATGAATTTTCGAAGATTAAATGATTTTCTATCTAAAGGAAAAGGAATTATTAATTCCCTGGAAAAAAAAGACAGGAGGGATGTAAGTTGGACTTTATTGCGAGGGAATCGGCCCAAGGCCGAACAAGGGAAGCCGATGGACCGAGGAGGCCGATGGGCCGGAGAGGAAAGGGGGGGCCGAATGGATGGGCCGATGGCACGAAAGAATCGGCCCACAGCCGATCGGCGTGCGAGGGGAGGCCGATGGGCCGAGGCCGATGGGCGCGGCGGAACGGCCCAAGGCCGAGTGGCGCGGCCTGGTCTGGCCTCCCGAGTGACTCGGGGCCGACGGGCCGGACCGAGTGACGGTGGGCCGATGGGCCAAGGGGAGAGGAGGCCGAGTGGCCGAGTGGCCGAGTGGAAGGCGCCGAAAACGGTGGACCGTGGTCCACCACGCGTCGCTAGGGCGGGACCCACCCGTCAACGGCGCGGTGCGCGTGAACCAGGCGCACGGAGTGAGGAGGGGAAGGCGTCGGCTGGCGCTCGCGTGGGCGCCGACGTGGCTGCCACGGAGGCCGGCCGGGCGGAAAGGAGAAGGGGATGGCCGAGACCGACGGCGGCGACAGCGGGGGACTCGGGCAGCGCGGCGCGAGCCCGGCGGAGGGGAGTACACCGGTGCGGAGAGGGAAGAGAGGGAAAAAGAGCCATCGGCTCAAATTTAAGCGGGAGGGCTCGGCGGCGGCTAGCGACGGTGCTAGGCGGCGGCGGCACAACAGCGCGGGGAGAGAGCGGAGGAGAAGGGCGGCGGCCACGGCGACGCCCGGAGGGAGTTCTACAGGAAGCTAGCTAGCGGCCTAGGTCGCGAGAGAGAGAGGAGGCCGACGGGGAGGAGTTCGCCGGGGAAGGAGGCCGACGGCGCGGGGCGGCAGTGCGGCGCGGCTCCGGGCCGAGGGAGAGGAAGAGGGGGCGCCGGGGTCCTCCTCGGCGTCCTCAGCGGCGGTCGACGAGGGCGGCGGCGGCAGTGGGGAGGAGAGGGGAAGAGCTCGGGGGAGGCGGCAATGGCAGCCGGCGGAGAGGGATTTAAAAGGAGGGGCGAGGTCGGTTTGGCGAAGGCGGTTCGCGGAGGGGGGAAAAGGCGGTGGAGCGCTGGGAGGGGACCGCGCTGGCGCTCTCCACGCTAGCGGCCAAACGGCGGCAGGCGGGCGACGTCGGCGGTGGTCGGCAGCCGAGGAAAAAGCAAAAGGGGGAAAGGGAAAAGGGGAAACGGTCCCTTGCCGAAACGGGAAAGGACACGGGGAAGAGGGAGAGGGCGCGGCTCTCCATGGCGGCACGGGCGCAGAGGCGGGGTTGGGAGCGGCGGTCGACGGTGACGGAACGGAGGGAAAGAGAGAGGAGAACGGCGAGGGAGAGAGAAGAGAGCGGGGCGCTCTCTCGCGCGGGCGTGCGGCGCACGTGCGCGGTGCGCCCGGCGCGACAGGCCGGGCAGACCGGGCCGGACAAGCGCGGCCCAGCGGGAGAAGGAAGGGGAAACGGGCCGAGCGGCGACCCGAGAAGGGAGGAAAAGAGGAGGGAGAAGGCCGAGAGGGAAGCAGGGGGAGGACTGGGCCAGGGGCGGCCCGAGGAGGAGGGGAGAAAAAGGGGAGTAGGCCGAGAGGGAAACGGCCCGAGGGGAAGGGAGGTAAAGTAGACTTTTTTGGGAGAGAGAGAAGGAGGAGTTTTAGGGTTCGGATTTGGATTTCGATTTCGCGGTTTTCTCCGGGATTGAGGCGAGAGGGGAAAAACAAGACCTTGGCACACAACAAGACTCAACCAAAGGGCAAACTTTCGCAAATAGAGTTTTTAGCAATTAGGTTTTCCTGCTAACGCCGCAACAAAATGGGCGTTACAGCACAGGAGCGAAGGGCGACACGAGAGGAGACGAGCCAATGGCTCGGATTCACCGAAGAGGGGCCAGAGACAGCGGATTGTGACGGCGGCCATTGCCGACGAGCAAAGAGGGGCTCCTCGTCGGAGCGACGAGGGCCCGATTCACCAGAGTGGGAGCATCTACACAGGCTAGGGAGCTCATTCGGTCCGAAAAGAGGGCACAAGCGGCGTTAGGAAGAGACAGCGACAGCGAGCAAGCTCAGCACCGAGCGAGTGACGCATGGCGAGCTACGGCGAGCGACGGAGAAGCTGGGGACGACGTCTACGCGCAAGGGGGACGATGGCAAGCTAGCTAGCACCACAAGAGGGGGTTAGGAGTGGGAGAGAGACGAGAAGTTACCGTAACGGGAAGGGGCGCCGTGAAAAAGAGTCCGACGGCACGAAACATGATCGTTTCGGCCTCGACCGAGGAAGGGGAAGAAGACGATGTCTGAAGTCCTCTTCGCGCATCCTTGAACACGCCAGCGGCGAACGACGACGGCGACGGCAATGGCATGGTGGCAGAGCAAGGCGCTTATGGTGGTGGAGGTGGAGGAGGCCGAGCAAGGAGAGGTGATGGTAATTTAAGGGCGTTGGCTTGGCTTCGAGGGGAAGGAAGCACGGGCGTGGTCGAGCGAGCGAGCTCGCGGTCTTCGGTGCTAGGCCCGAGTGGCGGCAAAGGAGCATCGGTCCGGCAGAGGAAAAAGGAGAGAAAAGGGAAGAAAGAGGGGCGTGGACCTTGCCATCTTGGGAGAAATGGGAGAGAGGGGCGAGCTCTACCTCTCTGGCTTAGACGCTAGCGGTGTGGAGTGGCTCGGTCATAGGTGGCGCGCGGAGTCCAACGGCGACAGCGGTGCCAGGGAGAGAGAAAGAAATGAAGTGAGAGAGAGGAGAGAGACGACGCTCTCTCTCACTGTGCGCGTGCAGCGCACGTGCCCGGAGCACGGGCCAAGCGCGAATGGGCCGGGATGGTGCGGCCCAGGAGAGGAGGCGGGAGAGCGTGAGGCGAGATGGGCCGACCGAGGGGAAACGGCCTAAGAAAACATAGGGAGGCAAAATAGACTTTTCTAAGGAATTTGATTTGGAGGGATTTGGAGTTTGGATTTAAATTTTGAGTTGGGACTTTTCTCCAGGATTTGATTTGACACAGGGAGGGAACACGAGATCTTGGCACACACGAGCACACTCAACAGAAGAAACTCTTTCGCAATTAGGGTTTTTATTAAATAGGTTTTTCCACTAACGTCACGACGAAAAATGGGCACTACATTTACCTAATAAGGGGTCACACTTTAGCAACAAGCATTGCTGATGTCCTAATCGAATACTAGATTGTTATATTTTTTAACCGAGGAAGTAACAACTACACATACCAAGCAAAAATCTCTCAACAATCATTAGGGAAATAATGCACATTTGCCTATACTGCCCTTAGCAAAACACGCATGGGGAAACCAAAGAAACAGTATCCTGTCGTACCAATGCCGGCATGTCGCCACAGCTGCAACCCCCCTCTCCTTCACTCACATGAATACTGTACGGTAGGATAGTACCACCTCTCTCTCTGAGTCTGAGACTATGAGTCTGAGTCTGAGACAGTCTGACTCTGCCTCTTCTCCCTGAAAAAAAAAAGAGAAAGGAAACCCAAACCCCTGCAGAGCAAGGCGTACGGCGTCCTAGTCACTGCTCAGCCGATGCGACGCTAGATAGGGGGTAGGTCTTAGAGTGATGAAAGCCGGTATCGCCATTCATAGGCACCTACCCACTGTTCTCCAAAAGGAGCCGAGCTACACACACTGGCAGAGACGACTGTGATCTATCGAGAGAGAGACTGACAGGGGTGGGTTCTTTTTGTGGTGTTTGAAAGTCTCAAAAATAAAGATAAAAATTAAGATAAAGTGTTTCATGTAAAATGAGATGACATTAACATGTGATTAATTAAGTTTTAAATATTACAAACTTAAAAAATAGATTTATCTGATATTTTAGCACAACTTTCATATAGAAAATTTTGGCACAAAACGCACCGTTTAGCAGTTTGAAAAACGTGTCACGAATATCTGAAACTTTATCTACTCTCTATAGCAGATTCGAACAGGGTAAGTCTGTGATCCGGAGGCGAAGTTAGCAATTTCACCTTCTCGCACAAAAATTGTGTTGCCTATTAGCATATGATTAATTAAGCATATCTAAAAAAATTTAAAAAATAGATTAATATGATTTTTTTAAAATAACTTTTCTATAAAAAAATTTTATAAAAAATATATTGTTTATTAGTTTGAAAAATATGAGTACGAAAAACGAGAAAGATAAGTTGGAAAAGAAAAAAAAACACAGCCTTATTTCCGGCCGTTCCGGGGACCCAAAGTGCCCCAACCTAAGCCAGATACAAGTACAAATTGCATTCTTTTCTTTTCTTTTCTCTATCTTCTCTCCGTTTTCCTTTCTATCTGTGCTCTCTATATGTATCCACTTTGAACTTTGGAGAGCAACTAAACCAATAGCTTTGGCTCTTGTTTGCCTCTAACTATGATTAGCGGAGAAAAGGAGATGGGGGCATGAACAACGTGATGAGGTGGCGAGTCACCTCATCGTCCCGGGCAGATCCTCTGCAGATGTCATCGCCTCGAGCAGATCTATCGTTTAGGCCACTGCTCTGAGTAGATTTGCCCTAACAAAGAGCTTGACTACACGCCTTGATCGATCGACTGCTGCGAGCTTGTCCTCATCTGACCTGTCCTGCTGCGAGCTCATCCTTAGCCTGAGAAAGGAAGAGGTGGCGACGACAAAGGGGGCAGCGCTGGTGCCAGGGAGAGGGAGAGTGAGTGTTACTTTATATCACTAGCACTTAGAAAACGATTTTTTCACGACACTTAGCATTTATTTTTATTGGCGGACCTAAAAAACATCGTTTGTAAAAATAACATAAGACCCTGAAAACCTAGCCTCACCAATAAAAATCGATTTTTACTAGCGGGGTCTTAAGAAAACCGCTTCCAAAAATATGTTTGTTTTTGCAAGCGGTGCTCTTAAGATGTCATCAGTGGAAATCGAATTTTTACTAACAGGGTCTTAAGAGTCCTGCTTGTAAAAATCGTGGGAGAGAATAAAATCGACCAACCAAGCCGCAGAAGTCATTTTTATCCCTCCCTCTTTTTATTCCTCGGCTATCTCTCCCTCTCTCTCCTAGATCCAACCCTTCCCTCGCTTATCTCTCTCTCGATTCGGCGGGCAACGGCGAAGGGGCACATGAAGGCAGCAGTGCTCGGCAGCGGCTACGACGGCACAGTGGAGGGAGTGGATCAGCGTGGACAGGCTTGGCAGCGGCTCGAAGAGCCATGGCGAAGCTCGGTAGCAGCACAGGGAAGACGGCGGCTCGGTCTAGATCCAGCGTTCGGCCTCGCCGACGGGACGGCCACGTAGGAGAGGGAGCGGCGGCGGCGACCCTGCCCTACCCTCCCCTCCCTCTCCCAGATTTGGTCGGAGGGAAAGGGGCGGCTCAGTCCAGATCCAACAACAGCAGGTCATGGGGGGCGCAGATCCGGCGGCGATGACTTCGTCTCAGTTATGGCTTTTCCTCGACAGATCCTCCTCCACAGCGGTGAAGGAGATGGGCGGCGACGGTGGAGGGGATGGATCCGACGGCGGTGGTGCTCGAGACCACTGGATATGCCTCCATGATGGCGAGGGAGAGGGGTGGTGGCGGTAGAGAAGGTGGGTCCGGTGGTGGCGGTATTCGGGACCGTCGGGTTCACTTCCACGGCATTGAAGATGTGGGGCAGCGGCGGTAAAGGAGGTAGATCCGGCGGCGGTGGTGCTCGAGACCACCGGGTCCGCTTCCACAGTGTGGAAGGGAGGGATGGCGATGGATCTAGCGAGGCAATGAGGGTTGCGAAAAGGACTCGGCGATGGCCATGGTAGGAAGCTCATGTACGATGTCAAGGACGTCGTCGACGCGTTTGTGCCTTCTGGAGAAGGCCACTGACCTATCCAAGTCTTGCCTAACCACGGTCGTTGACCCTCGCTGGCTAACCGCTGCCATCAACCCTACCCTCCCCCTCTCCTGATTTTCAATTTTTTCTCCAAAAAAATATTTTTGTTGGCGGTCATGCCGGCTGCTAGTGAAAATGTGTTGTTTTCACTAGCCTTAGTTCGCTAGCGATAGCGTGGCCGTCAACGAAAACCTATTTTAGTTGTCAACAAATTTTTTTTAGTAGTGTATTTGAATTCTTATACTACTTCAAAAGACTCCAGTGGTGGTGGTCGTGGTGAGTCTGTCACGAACACCATCACTGACGTGGGGCTATGAGTTAAACTATATTAGGTCAGTGTACCAACCTGCTGGCTTACATTTTTCTTTGTAAGATGAAGAATCTTGTTTAAACCAAGTAAAGATAAATATTCTTTTTTTAATCAAGAGAACTGTTTTTTTTCTATTTTGGATAATCGGTTGCACGCATGGGTATTTGGTATTTGGCTAGTAGTGTAAAATTTTAGACTTCCACATAAATTTAAAAAATATGTGGGCTTAAATAGATAGTGTCACATGTTGTCTTGAAAATTTGAAGCCACCCCTACGGTCACTTTGCATTGTGAGAAAAGGCCCATCCTAAGGTTGTGTTTTATATAGAGAGTTCCCAACTCACCTCAACCATTTTTCGCGTGCATGCTTTTCAAACTGTTAAATGGTAAAATTTTTTTCGCGTGCACGTTTTTCTAATTGCTAAATGGTGAATTTTTTTAAAAAAAGTTTTTATACAAAAGTTGCTTTAAAAAATCATATTAATCTATTTTTCAAAAAAAATAGCAAATAATTAATTAATTATACACTAATAAGTCACTTCATTTTATGTGGATAGAAGATGAGTTCTCGACCTCACCAAACTAGCACAGCCTGTATGGCCTTAGTCTACGTGGCCATCACTCTAGAAGTGGCATGCATTTTTTATGCTCTAAGCAACTAAAGATGATTGGAGAGGTTCATCCGTCATCTGGGAGGGAAGTAAAAGTGGCGCCTTGCTGTCCTTGGCAATAGGCAATGGCTCCAAAAACATCCTCCTAAACATGAGTTGTTCCTATGCCCTTAAGGGAAAGAGAGAGGACATATTCATCATTAGGGTTCTTTAGGGTTTAAGGGAAAGAGAGAGGATGATGATTGACTATGTATGCCTAATCTATTATATACTAGAAATTTATTAAACTTTTTTAAAATAAATACTCTCAAGCTATCATTTGACGTTCTAAAAACACTCTCAAACTGTCACATGACAATCTAGAAAATCTATAAAAAAAATCTAACCGTTGATTTTCACTTAAATAAATAGACCCATTATTTTAAACAATTAGATTATATCTATTAAAATAACTTCTCGTTACAAACCGGATAATATCCCTCTACTTACAGGAATAGGAGGGGTAGTAAGTACGTACGCAACAGATGCAAAAAGAAAAAAAATGCGTACGTACGATCCGCCATGTATGCATGTATTTTTCACACGGATCTTTACTCTTCATTTTTTTCCTCCGTTCTGTTTTTTTTTCTTGAATGTTTTTTTACTAAAAATATGTAAAAGGCAAACGCCATAAATTTCCAGATTAATGTAGATCAAAATGTTGTTATGCTCAAACATAGCTGGCTACGGTAATAGATTCATTTATGAACCTTGATCACTCATCTTTTGTATAGAAAATTTATAAATATGTTCACTTGATCACTCATCTTTTTTATAGAAAATTTATAAATATGTTCACTATATTTTGATTAAAAAATATCACATGGAACCACATTCTTCATATTGTATCTCTTTTTATGTCATTCTCATCAAATAGTCTTAGTAATTAACACAAATAATTTTGACAATATAAATTATTCCATCGTATTTTACCCTACAAACATGCATAGGTGAATTAGATTTTTTTTATTAACACCCATATTAATGCATATGTTTCCGAATGATTACTGCTCGAGCAATATTTTTCCACGAGCAATATTTTTCCACATGGTTCTCACCACTGAAGATATTAGTTTTCTTAAGTAATGTTGAATGATTAACCCAACTCATTTTTAAAAGAGAAAATTATATATGTACCACTAAATTTAATTTAGTAGTACCAATTAACATGGTAAACAAATTGTGTATACTCTATGAAACAAATCGACTCAAAACTTTAAAAAGAATTTATCACCTTCATCTTTCTCCCTGTCACCGTCAAGCTGTCAAGCATGGACAACGGAGTTTGGTACGCTACATTAAGAATGACAGGGCATGTATATTGTTGAGTTGAGGTGGCCCAATGAGAAGCCACTATTGGTAATGAAACTCGATTGCCTTAATAATCGATGCAAATCCTTATGAGTGTGTTGATAGCGAGTCAGGAGTTAAAATTATGCTCCACTTTTTTCTTGAGAGGTATAACTACATCGATTTAGGACCCATATTTCAAGGCATAAGAGAAATAGCCTTGGTGGCTATGATCAGGTTCATCATTATCATTTAGAGTAGCATTTATATCTAATTTTAATGGTTTTATCCTATTGATTTATAGAAGCAATAGTTTTAAATATTTACACATAGATTTGGATACAAGTGAGATATCGGCGCACTTCGGTATGAAATGAAGATAGACTTTTCTTGTATTAATGATTTATTAGGTTAATTTTTTTGGTAAAAGGCAATTCTATCTATTAAAAAGATATCTAGATTTTAAGACAATGACAATTATGTGAATTTACATATAACCGGGACAACTTTTTGTCTGACTACGGTGGACACTATAATTTAGCGTATCAAAATGTGCGGTTATAGATTTTTCTTTCTTTTATGATTATAGGTATTCTACACTGTCCTCATAGTGAATATGGTAACACAAGACTTTTTTAATATTATTTTTTATATATAATAAATAAGTTTTAATTAGATCCATGCCATTGCAAATTTGCCTATTCAGAAAAATATCATTACAATTCGTCTATTCATAGTAGTGCCACTAAAATTTTACAAAATTAACATCGTACCACTGCCGTCACGTTTTCCATCCATCTCCTTCCTTTTCCGTCTTCTTCCCATTCGTCCACTCCGATGCGCCGCCAGAGCAGGTGCGACGCAGGCTGGGCGGTTCGGCACAACGCATGGCCTGAAGGCGGCGACAGGGGTAGTCACAGCACCGGGTGGTAGGTCGCCACCCCCTTCCCCTCGTGGGCCACCACATGGCCTGGAGGCGACGAGAGGGAAGGATGGCATGTAAGCAGCGATGGGGGTAGTCGCGGCGCTAGGGGGCGAGCGACAGAGGGGAGGATGGCCTAGAGATGGCGGTGGCAGTGGCCGCTGCGTCAGGGAACGGGCAACGGGGATAGCTGCGGCGTCGAGGAGCGAGCGGCAAAGGGGAGGATAGAGGACCTCGTCGGAGAGCGCACTAAATCCTTGTCGGGGGTGGTCGCCCTCGCCCTATCGACGAAGCACTCGGGGTCGAAGACGATACTCTGGCATATCGATTGGATGAGCACGTCAGCGTGGTCGCAGGTGACGAGGAAAAGCTCCCGAAGCTGCTCGAACACCTCGTGCGCCGTGTCCATGGCCGTCGTGTTCTCTTCGATCGAGTACCACCGCGCCTCCTAGATGGCCTTCGCTGCCGCAACCAGCTACTGGTACGCCTTGCTCATCTCATCCACCGTCGCGTCCCACCTCCCAGCATGAGCGCTTCCACACCGAGAACCACCTGGCCATGCACCACTGCCACGCCATCGCCGCCGATGACCACCCGTCGCGCCTCAGTGGCACCATGCTGATCCACCCCTGGTTCTGGGGCTCGGAGGCCATCGGTGAGGAGTCTCCCGACCTTGAGGGCACCACGACCTGCGCCTGCGATGGGAGAAAGAAGAAAGAAGACGGAAAAAGATAGAAAATGGATGAAAAACATGATGGCAGTGACACGGTCCTAATTTTATAAAATTTCATTGGCACGGCTACGAATAAACGAATTATAATGATATTTTTTTAAATAGGCAAATTGCAATGGTATGGATCCAATTAATCTTATATGAAATGCTAGTAACATACCCCTATGTTATAATGAATCAGCCTGTATAAGTAAGGATAAGCTTTTAAGTGTGATTGCGGAGTAAAACATTAGATCCAGTCGTTGCTTATATGCTGCATGTGGGCGCGCGCATGGTGAGAGGAGGGGTTGGAAAGGGGATGACTCTGCTTTTTTTAAGATAGTAGAGATATACTCTTTGCAATTTTAAATTTATGCACAAGTAAACAGCTCAAGTGATTTTGTTTTCGTTTGTTTATACTAAATTAATGGCTCCTTTGAACAGTAGGGTTTTCATAGAAAGCATGGATTACAATCCCTAAGAAGTTTTCCTATACATGCCCCTGTGGGTTGAGTTCCTATGCCCCACTTCCATAGGAAACTTGAACGATGAGCTCAATGGTTCAAACCTCATTCCTTCACTTTTTGAAAGGTCCAATGCAACTCTTATCTATCTACTCTCAATTGAATCTACCAAATTTCTATGTCATTTCTATGTATTTTTCATTTGAAGCATCCAAACAAAACATCTCATATTCATGTGTTTTAGATTCCTGCGAGATTCAGTGGCACAGCATTCTAATCCCAATCCTGTGTTTTTTTCATGTTCCCGTATTTTTATCTTTAGAATCCTGAGTTCCCAAGGAACCACAAAGCTTCTTTCTACTCCACTGACCTGAAAATAGACCGTGTGATCTCTTCTTTGCACCCGTGGATGCTTTTGTAAGAAGCCCAGGATAAAGAGTCGATATTGCTGAGGTGCAAGAACTCTAGGCTGTGGCCGATGGTTTGCAACTCTCGTGTGGGCATTGGATAGTCCTGGATGCTTAAGGTGGTGTTTAAATCTTCTAAACATGATAAAGATGAACATTAAATATTTTACGTAAAACGAGATAACATTAACGTGTGATTGATTGAGTTTTAATTATTACAAACTTGAAAAATGAATTTATTTGATATTTTAGAACAATTTTCATATAGAAAATTTTCGTACGAAATGCATTGTTTAGCAGTTTAAAAAGCGTGCCACGATAATTTAGAACTTCCAAAACCCAAGGGTGAACAGCGAAGACAAGATTAAAAAGTATCTAGAACTTCCAAAACAATTTCCATTTAAGAAAAAGTAGACCATGATTAAAAAAAACCTACATTTGAAACCATAGGGAGTATGTACCAAACAAATCAAACATTGCCTTGTGAAGGTGAAAAACAAAACATATAACACATGAAGTAGTAGTATTCAACATGTAACCTATTATTGCACAAATAAGCATACCGTAATTTTATTGAGAATCGGAGCAGATGTTTTTAAGAAAAAGAGCAATTATGAAAAGTTCATGCAGGAAACTCCCAGTTTGCCTTCTAAAAACAAAAACAGGCTCATTAATCTTAATGCAAAATGTTTAAATGGGTGCAAATCTGTATTAATTAATTAGACTGCAGAAGTCAAATCAACCCCCACCCAAACTCTCCCACAAAAAAAAGGATATCTCAAATCCCTACCTAACATCCTAATTGTACTTTTATTATGTTTGATAGATTTGGTCCATCTAATATTAATTAAGATCTACATACTCTTCTAAGAAAGTGTACCAAAGAAAGGATGCATAGTCTATTGATCAAAAGCCTTGCCACCATAGACAAGGCCTTTCGTTCTAACCGAAAAAAAGTAAGGGCAGGCAAATATGATTCTGTTATTCACAGTCCAAACCCATGCATTGAAACACAGAAACAGAGAACTGCTGCAAAACTAAAATCTGTTGATATCATTGTAAAGAGCATTTGCCATAAAGTTGTCAGGTTCTCAGATCAACTCTAACCTCAACAGCATATGTATGCAACTTTTGTAGTACTAACAGGCAAGCAAGATGCCAAAGCAAATGGACCATCACCAGCGGATGGAAAGGCAAGCATCAGATTGGCTCACAGGCAAATGGACCACCAGTATTTCACCCAATACACTGCTAGTACTATCAGCCTACCACTATCACAGTCCCAGCAAAGAAAATTGGCAGCCGTTTCACTGGAAATAGCTGTTGGCACATCAGTGCCTGGCCAGCCAGCCAGCCTGCTCTGCCCTGCCTGCCCCTACTCATGATACTAGTTCCCCCAATTCATACGAACAAACAAACATCCAACCAACCAGGCAAAAGAAGCAGCAGAGGAGCAAACCAATAAAGAAAGAAACGGCAGCTGGGAAGGCATTGAAGAGGGCCCCTGGGCAGCAGTTGGGGTAGCTTTAAGACCCCCCCTTTTAACAACCTTATTTCAGAAGAGAAAGGCTGCTGGTGATAGCTAAGCTACTCCTTAGATAGAAAAAGCAGCAGAGGACATTACATATCTCATCTCACCTATTGCCAGTACATGCACCAGTCCCAAAACGACATTGAGCCAAAAGATGGCACACAGAAATCACCAAAAGGCCAACCCCCATCTCCACTCTGGAAGTGGCAGCCATGCATGGCAACAGTGCAGGGCGCCACTCTAGTGGCCAGAGGCAGCACAAGTGAGGGAGGAGGTGAAAGAGACAAGGCACAATAGGGGTGATAAGAAACTATGACAGAGTACAGTGGAACAGTGACCACTGGGAAGCTATCTCCACTGTCAGCAATGGAGGCAGGCGGAGGAATAGTTGCTGGATAGCAAGAAAAGGGCAAAGCTTCGCTCCACTAGACACTGGTGCGAGTGGGCCCCAGCTTTAGTGCCCACTGTTCAAATTATAACTCTGTAAAAATACAGTAGGGAGGGCCAATCACTTTTAGCCAGAATATCTTACATTAATTTTATTGTAGAGTCAAATAGGTACAAGGGTGTTTACCTGGTAGCACGGTCACGATTCGTGGTTTCGCACTCAAAAATGAAGACAAAAGAATCATGAGCGTGAGAATTCTGATCATAACCGGGTGGAACACAGAGAGGGAGATCATATGGAGAATCCCTCTCTGAACAAACAGCTAGTGTTATCGGCAAGCGGCGGTGGATGCACGGTGAGGCACGGCCTCCACCTGAATAGGTGGCAGTTAGGCGGTCGGGGGGAAGTAGAACTGGTGGTGGCCGGGAAACGGATGGGGGCGGGAGGAAGACACGCGGGCGGCGTCGGCGACGGTGCCCGTAGAGAATCCTGATGATGCTGCAGTAGGGAGTAATGGCAAAGGGGAGCCCTGAATTTGCCATGACCAAGTGGGGAACGACTGGGGACCCAACTCAGGTCTTTTCTCCATAGGTACTTCCTGCAGTGACCATAGCACAAGCATCAGAGTTGACCACAGTAATGGTTAATGCAGCACAGCGTTGTTAATCACTTTTCCTAAACATGAATCGATGATTCTAAACAATGGACCTAAGTTACGACTATCTACACATCATGCAGCTCTCTGAGGTATCAAGATTGGACTTTAGCAACGGCAGAAATAAAAGGTGGAACGATGAATAAGTGAGCATGTTGTGGAGTGAAAGTTCGAAATTTCAGAGCTAAGGTGAGCATTCATGGAAATATAGAGCATCTTCAGAGCTAAAGCTGAAGGAGTGCAACAAGAAAGTACTAGGATGTATCAAATGCTAAGTCATCATCCACTGTATAAAGTTGGACAGCTGTGGTTCATGGAAAGTAGCAAACTGACAGATCTACTTCCTGATATATCTGACAGTTCACAAGGCAAACAGTATCTACGGCTACCATTATGTAATTAAAGGAACAAATATATGGTTAGTCATCCCAAGAAATAGGAGCGTGGAAGTAGTACACTAATCATTATTTTTTTTAAAAAAAGGTGCATGGAAGTAGTAGCTACATAGCAATCGAATGTTAACTTGAAACAAGTTCAACTGTATTACAAATTGCATATAAGTTTTGATGATAGATATACCCTGAGGTTCACAAAGACGCCCGGACAAGGAGATGCATATAAATGTGGATGCTGGGACGCAATCGATGTGCCCTGGGGAAGCACAGGCCACTGAGGACTTATTGGCTACAGAAAACAATCACAAAATGAAAGATCTGGTGAGTTCAATGCAATACCTATCCATAATACCTCAGTTAACGTTATGAGAATCAAGGTAAAAGAGCTTTATGGCTTTGGAACTGTTACAGGATATACAAATAATCAAATGTACAAAATATCTAGCCAGTCTCTTCAGGTAGTAGGTGTTAAACAAAAAGATTGACCTTTCTTGATTTGGGCAATACATCAACAGTGAGTTGTCATTTGTCAATAAGCTGCATAACAGGGTTGCCAGATGGTTTCATACAACAATTCTCATGACACATACAATTATTGTACATATTATTTTGAAAGTGATAGTATAATGTTATGAAAAAGGGCTAAACACCTAGTGAAAAGAATCTGAAGACATCATTAGGTCAAATGGAATAGCGGTTACAAACACCTAATATTGTAGCATATTTACCTGAGTAACAACAGAACTTGAACCTTCAGGAGAATCACAATTCAACTGGAACCCAGTTAGGGTACCATCACTTTTCAGCTCATGAACATTAGGCTGTGAAATTCTCAGATTTAAGTCAATGATGTCTCCATCAACCACTGCTAAAACATTCCCCAATGTGCTTTTGTTAATATAAAATTTGGATTTGTCGTTCTAGTGGATAAAGCACGATATATATAGTACAAAAGAAATACCTTCATTGTCGGTTTCAGGTAGAACATCTCCATCATAAGAACTAGGATCAAAATTAGTAACAGCTTCCCTTCCATTGAAGCGGATAGCTGCCCTGTCATATGCTCTACAAGTTGAAGAGTAGATGAAAGTGAGAGAAGTATAGGAATAGCAAAAACATATCAAACTGAGAAGTGCAGAGTACTACTAACTGAACCTTGCAGCCTCAATTTCACTGTCAAACAATCCAAGATAAATGTACCTGCACAAAAGATCACTTATCAGTGGGGAATTGGCAGAATGATTGTGATAACAGAACAATTCCACAGGGAGAGCTCATGCCAGACTTATCTAAAGTACACAACGATTGTAAATTGTAATATATAGGAAATGCACAACTACGATACGAACAGTCAATAAAAATTTCAACGTAAATAAGCAGAACATTCTTAGTGGCAAAAACCACCAAGAGCATTGAAATGAAGTGTTTCACCTATCACTGACTTAGGACGCAAAACACAATCCCCAAGGAAACAAAAACATTTCCCCTCAATTAATTTCGCTGACCCATTCCGATTCAGTTAGTTCTTTCCTAAAGAAGCTAGCAAGCTACAATCATTGAACACCTGTGGTGTTCCAACAGTAAATGGCTAGTGCGTGAAGAGTCAACATCAAGGTGCCAAATCTTCAGGTCAATGTGGACTCTAGGAGTAGCCTACCGTACTCCAGCTTGGTACTGACACGTTTTTTTTTCTTTTTGAAAAGCAAACTTGACATAGTTTTCGTTGTTCATGGCATGAAAAGAAATGGTCCTGAACTAATATCTAAAAAATATATGTAAGTTGCTAAACAAGAACAATCGATGTTTCAGGGATCCTTACTTCTTGCCGAGCAGCTGACCCATCCGAGCTTCCCACCGGCCACACTTGTGCAGTGTCACGCCCCGGTACTTTGAGCTCCCTCTTGCAAATCCTGTGCTCTGGCGTCGAAGTATGTGCACAAACTCCTCCTTGGTCCAATTGCGCATCTAACAATAAAGCACGAACCAATCCATCATAAACCATCATAGGCCGGTGAATCTCCCCTTCTGAACCTAAAGAATCATACATGACAATTGAACAATAGAGTCCAAACTACCTGCTTCAAGTCGTCCTCATAGTCATTCAGATTAAAGTTGATATCCGCGTCGAGGCCTCTGAACTTGATCGCCGCACGATCATAGGCCCTGCACAAGGGATTCTACAATCTCAGCACACCGACAAACCCGAACAAACTACTCGCACAAATACAATCGGTGACCATCTATAACCTCGCTGCGGCATGAGCTGTATCGAAACCACCTGAAAACAAAAAAGGCAGGGCCAAACAAATCGAAATCAAGCTAAGTACACCCAAATTTAGCACTCAGGTGAGCAAATTTAGCTTGGAGACTAGAAATAGGAGCTCACCCAGGTAGACCTGCTTCCCGCAGTCCCTGCCAAAATTGGACGAGACAAACAACAGATTACTACTCCAATCAAGCAGTCAAGCAGGAAGTCAGCGCGAGAAAAAAGCTAACCAGATGTGCGACTCCCATCGGCCGGTCCTCCTGTAGAAGGTGACGCCCCTGTACTGGGAGCTCCGCGACCTCGGGCCCCGGCGGCTCTTCTTCCCGCCGGCGGGGGACCTCTGGCTCTGAGCCACCCCGAGATCCGCCGCGCGGCGCGGCCACGACCCCTCCCCAGCCGCCGCCGGCGCCGGCGTCGTCGTCGGCGACCCGTCCCCCGACGCCAGCGCGAACGCCGCAGACGGCGAAGGGAAGAGCTGGCGCGTCATGACCGGCGGCGAGCACCCGTCCTCGTCGGGGCTCCCGCCGAGCAGGTCGAACCGGAACCCGCCACCGTCGGGCGGCGGCGTGGACGAGCTCGACGTCGCCGCCGACCCACCTGGCGACTCCACATTGAGATCCAGCACCATACTAACGCCTCTCCCCCCCGCACCCCGCCGGCAGCCAAGCCGGGGGCGAGAGAGCGGGCCGCCTCTCCCCCTCCCGATCCGACCGCTCCCCGTCGCCTCCCTAGCGGTGGTAACCGGTGGCGGCGACCACGCGGGAGAGAGCGGCGGCGGCGGCAGCCATGGCAGTGGAGGTGGAGGCGGAGGCGAGGAGGGAAAGGGAGAGGGGGAGCGATGGATGGGACGTGAGGGAGACGAAGGGTATCGCAGGTAAAACCATTTTTGTGCAGCGTCTCCGGCGGAAAGGTTACGCGTACACACGCGGGGGGGGGGGGGGGGGGGGGGGGGGGGGGGGGGGTGACGTGGCGTGGCGGCACTGGGCGGGAGATGGAGGGGGTTTTTTGTTTTTTTTTTTCAGAACAGTGGAGACCCTCCTACTGGTACGGTTTTGTGTATGTAGGGTGATTATTAAGGAGGAGTGTGCTATGCTTTGTTTGACTTGACTCCGGTCAAATAGTTGCAATGTGTTGTTTGCCGACTAGTAGTATATAAAGGTATAGGATTGCATCACAGTGGTAAAAGTTGTATTTTTCATTCGACATTGCTTTTCTTTTTTTGAATTATATACTCTCTCCGTTTCATATTATAAAAAATATAACAATATTTTTTACATAAAACAAACATATTATCAAAATATATTAAATGTTAGTTTTAATGAAACTAATTTTGTTTTCTTGATGTTGCTAATTTTTTCATTAAATTTGATCAAACTTAATAAGTTTAGTTAAAAAATAATCAAAATGACTTATAATATGAAACGGATAAAATAGTTTTTTTCGTAATTCGGACCAGCGTGCTTGGATTTTGGTTACATGGTTGGAATACTTCTTTTGATTATCTGAAGTCAGATAAGCATAGATAGATTAAGGTTGTATTTACTTGTAATAATAATTAACGACTCTAGCATTGTTGGCTGGTTTTATTGCGGAGTAAGGCTATCTATAGGGCTACTTAAATTGATCCGTGATAAGTGAAAACAATATTTGTAGAGCACACGATATAAATTATCTTCATCGTTTGCTCTACCGCTAAGTCGTAGAAAATGAATGAAGCAACAAAAATTGATTTATTGATAAATTTTTATATATATGCTCTTGTCGATTTTAAAAATAAACTATACCTCAAAATCAACTCTAGAATTAAGTCCTATAAATTCGAATTTTGCTTTGACGATAAGCCAACGAGCAAACGATGAAAAATACAACGTGATGTTTTTAAAGGTATGTATATGAAATATAGAAACAATGTGCTCCTTTAAGAGGAGATAAATATATTCCACCATTCCATAATATTCCTCACAAAAAATAATATAACATACAAGTTTTTATATGCACAAGACAAGCACTTTCTAGGTGGTGGTTAAATTAATGTACAATCTTAAAAAAAATATGATCAGTATAACTCAGCTTCTGGACGAGAGAGACACCCAAGCATGGCACTGCATATTTTACAGAATACAATAAACTTGATTTCATAATCAAGTATAAATATCAAAGGACCAAATAATAATAATAATACTTCACAGTTAAGAAAAACTTTTCTGACATGATGTATCTGCAGGGACCACATGATGCGAGTAATAAAAAATTAAAAAAAACTTTGTGAGCAACATTGGTTAGTGCGTGCAGCATTTCCTGTCGGCAAAATATCCACCGGTGTAGTTTCCCATTGGCCGCCCCCATCCCTTGGCTGTCTTCTCCTGTGCTGCTACTGCCCACCAGCGTGCAGTAATGGGCAGGAAGGACCAAACACTTGTTATACAAACAAGGAAACGGATTTGTGACCCCGGAATATGTTGCGCCCGTTGCAGGTAGATGATTGAAGTATGTACTACTCTCTTCATCGTTACTATATATTATAGAATAGAGTAAATTGCATGGAGGCTTATTAAACTTATTTAGATGTGTCGTATATGTTACTTTACTTTTTAAAATATATATTTAGATCACTAATATAAGTTAAGTGAGTCATGGGTTTATCTAACTATCCACACACATACATGAGCATATCTTGTTACCTAGGATTAAAAAATACTTCTATAAATATGCAGACGTAGCAATGTAATCGAGTGAAACAAAAACATGTAGAAAATAAAAGATGCTAGGGTTTGATGACAAATGAGAGAGGACCAAAAACTAGAACTCGTCAAAATAGGGACAAGTGAAATGATTTGGTTTCACTAATTTCATGTATTGCCATTGATAGTGTTGTGAGAAAGCGAAAAAAATACACAGGCGGTTTTCTGCATATTTATAGATGTAATTTTTTCAATCTTACATGGCATACCATATGTACAACGTATGCTCGTGCAGATAATTAAATAGGTAAATGTGCATTTTCAACTATATAACATATTTAAACAAGTTCAATGATTCTCCATGCATATATAGATAAAGTTCTTTTCCTCTAAATAGAGATTAAGTCCAACGGTGTGCGTGCAACCGAATCACAAAAATTTTATTCGTTATTACATACAAAAATTAGTAAGATTTATTGTAGAAAAAATAAGACATGGATTTATCATGAAAAGCATGGTATATATTTATATTTTAAAATTGTTTTATAAATCGGCTTGTTAGATAATAGAGATAAAAATGCATTACAGATTGTGCTGATGTCTAAACAAGCTTGTTAATTCCATGCCGGTTTACCTCTTGGAATGGAACGTCCCGATACCGATAGATATCGGTGTATTAAAAAACAATATAAATTTTTCAATATATATTTTTAGGGATAATTATGTTTTTGATTCTTTTTTAAAATTTTGTTTATTCGACCCTGTTTTTAAAAATAAAGCTATTGTCTGACTTTAAACATAGGGACAAAATATCCTTTATGCCCTACTTTCTCAAAGGTCTTGTTTATTTCGCCTAATTTTGTGCACTTATAAAAATGTGTGATAAAATTTTGACAGATCTGTGAAATATTTGACTTAATTTGACATATTGTGACAAATTTGTTAAAGTTCAATTACAATTTTCTTAAATCTAAGTTAAATTTGTCACATATTTGTCAAAGCTGTCACAAATCTTTCAAAGCCGTCACAAATCTTTCAAAATTTCCATCACACAGTTATGTGTATATCACAAAACTGAAAAAACAAAACAAACCTCTTAGAAAGCAAGGTCAAATAAGCATGGGCATAAACGATATTTTGGTGCTAAGTTTAACAACTTTAACTTTTCCAGGGGTCAGACGTCCGCTTCATATTTGAAAAGCAAGGTCAAATTAATAATTAGACGATCAAAAGAACAATAGTCCGTATTTTTAATTATATATACAATATTATAATCAATCTAAGTTTGAGAATATGTATCTCTCATAATTTAAAAGCAAATTTAGGTGACAGGATTATTGGATTGTGCATTTAAAGCCCAACTCAAACAAATGGTTACTCAAATTTTAGGCCATCACAAAAAAATGGGCAGAATGGCTAGGGTTGTGCTTGGATTGGCTTGCAAATAAGTAAATAAAATGAAATTTAGTTCATTTGGTTAAATTGTAATAGGCCAAAGATCACTCACGTGCTGTGTCTTGCCTATCATATCCCTAGGAATGGCTAGACTGGACGAACACGGTCGGTCTTTACTGGAATTACTCTTGCTTATATTATGGGTCGAATTAGACATGGCTTAATGTATATTTTTTGAGGGATGGAATAGTACATACTATCTTCATATTTTAATAAATAATATCATTGACTTTTAGATTAATGTTTGATCATTTGTTTTATTTAAAAATTTAGTGTAAATTAATATCCTAAAGTATAAGTCATACTTAAAATTTCTTTAATAAAAAAATATATCACAACAAAATAAATAACAATTATTTAAATTCTTTGAATAAGACAAACCTTCAAACGGCATACCAAAAACCAACCAATTATGTCATCTGTTTAAAAACGGATGGAGTCTATTTAAAATGGTGTCACTTCGTTTGGTACCGGAACAGAATTGTAAGCTTGGTCCAAAACACAAGAAAATAAAAAAGAACGAGGTATAGCTATAGATATACGTTAATAAAGAGGGGCAAAAACTTACATGGATTTGGGATTTCAGAGAGGCTGAAAACAGAAGAAACGATGGGGATCAGATGGAAATGTTACTGTAACTAGAAGTCATCATGTACGTTGCTAGCCGAAGAAAATTGATGCGTATACGGTGCAGTTGCGACGTACATTGAGCAAAAGTCATAAATCTCGTTATGAAGTGTCTATTCCAAAAACCTGTAGCATCAAAATACCATCCAACCGAAAAAATATTATTAAATATATTTTAAGCATGAATTGTATATTTTAAAACAGAGAAATAGTAGATGATAGCACGAATTGTATATTTTAAAGCATGAATTGTATATTTTAAAACAGTTAGATGATAGCACGATAGTGATGTAACTTCGTGCGGTGGCTTATAGCATGGCCATTCATTTGATGAGAGGTTAGATAATTTGATTTTTTTAAAGTGGGTTTCGATTATTTGCCATTCTGATTCATTTTCATTCACTCGGATGATACAATATATTATTTTTATAAATATCAATTAAAGCAAATTGACAACGAAAAAAAATGCTGAATTATCAAATTTCTCTACGTTTGACCCTATCTGTATATATATTGTGTGGCTTCCGTGCGGCACGTTGAGAGCTCCATATATTTGACTATTCATGTCTCCCTTCCCTAATTAGCTAGGCTTAAGCTGAAAGCAACATTAATTAACACATCGATTCATCATCGCACATGATGTAGTATGAAACAAACTATAATTAATTAACCCGTGAAGTCCAAGTAAAACTATAGTAGTACAAGCTTAATATTACCCCATGTGGGAAAGATCCATTATGTGTTAGTACTACGTGATTGTCTCATCCTCTGATCCAACCATCACATCGATTATTACGAGAGTAATTAACAACAAGGGGAAGAAAACATGGTAAGCTTAGCTACCTGGAGGGAAGCTAATTAAGGTTTTGAGCCAATAATTGCTAGCTGTTGGAGAATGCAAAGGTCGCCTAAGAATATACAAATGTGAGCTAGGACTGTGACATGCATCACATTAGCCTTTTTTTTGCTGCTAATTAATTGTATGTTTTTTAATTTGGATGTGACCTGATTGACATGGACTGCACTTGGCTGGTAGGAGTAGGTCATAAAGGTAATATTGCCGGCTAAGTTCTTTTTTACACTCCTAACCTGAAAATATATGTGACAAAATAAAAAAATGATTTCAAAATATAATATAAGGGTTTATGTCTCTGAACCAACACAAACACTTGTTTAGATTTAGAGCGTCAGAAATACTTGTATTTTCGATGGAGATAGTAACTTTCACATTCTTATTTTTAATGGTCTACAAGCCAAAGTTGAGTAAGAAGATAGGGAGAAAACCCTTCAATTAATTTTAAAATTCAGCACTGGCCGCAGCTTATAAGCCAAAGCTCAAACAAGCAGGGAACAATATTCATGTCCATATGACCAGCGGCAAGGAAGAAATGAGGTAAATTCACTATAGAAACCTACATAGAGACCGGTCACATAAGTGTCGGTTCAAAAAAAACCGATACCTATTATACGTTTTTCGCCTACCAAATTAAAAACCGATACCTATTAAATCAAATAGGTGTCTATTCTATGAGAGAAAAGTATTGGTGCCGGTTTTACCTAAAAACCGGTACCAAAGATCCCCCACCAAACGATCCTTCGGACTCTTATTATGAACCGGCACCTATGTGACACATAGGTGCCGGTTCATAACAACAACCGACACCTATGTGACAAATAGATGTCGGTTCTCTTTCTACCGGCTTTTCATATAACTTTTAAATATAAAGTCGGATGAATAAAAACTTTATATCAAATTTGTAGAGCTCGATGAGATCTACAAGACTGTAGTTGATGACTTTTCGATTTAAGGTCGTTTGGATATCCGAAAATGTGTTATAATGTCTCAGATCTATTTGTATAAGTAAATATTTAAAATTTCTAACCGATTTCGGATGAAAACAAAACATATATAAAAACTATAGATCTAGATGAGATCTATAATTTTGTAGTTGAAAAAAATTTCATTTGAGCTCATCTAGTCTCAAAAAATAATATTTGTTTTCAAGACAACAAGTATTTGTAGGTGAGATGGTAATGATGTTTTGGATGGAGAGAAAGGTTTTGAGTTTGAATCTTGTGTGACCCATATTTATGAGTTGAAAAAATCATCGGACTTGAGAGTAGTGAATTTTGACTGCATAGGTGCCAAATAAAATACGAAATATATTTTTTGAGCCTTTTTAGAACCTACAAAAATTAAAAACGGGTACACCCTAATAGGTGACGGTTCTAACCTAAAGTGTCACAAATTAAAACCGGCACCTATAGTGTGACATAGGTGCCGGTTCTCGAACTGACACTAATGACTTCCGTCATTAGTGCCGATCAATTGGTGCTGGCTTCGAAACCAGTACCTATGTGGTCTTTCGTACCGGCATTTATGAGACTTTCTGTATTAATGATTGAATTATTAGTTACTTTAAATATAATTGAATCTTTTTTATTGCTATATACTGTGTGCAACTGTGTTGTGAAAGTTTTCAGGGAAGGAACACGACTCGTCATACATTGTCACTTATGGGAAGCATGGCTGTTGGCCTGTTGATGCCACAGTTGGATAGACCTTTTGTGTCCCATTGTTATCGTATCTCTCGGTACGATGGTTTTTGGTTGGTATATGTGGCCCTAATTAAATTGCCAAAA
This sequence comes from Oryza officinalis, assembly GCA_008326285.1. NCBI lineage: Eukaryota > Viridiplantae > Streptophyta > Magnoliopsida > Poales > Poaceae > Oryza > Oryza officinalis. Next base: position 33,611,911 of record BDMV01000007.1, on the reverse strand, counting down.
ATCATAGCTAATTTAACGACGGGTATAAAGTTGACACTATGATGGTCCAGGAAATGAGCTTGACACATTGGGTCCCATAGATCGTCAAAAATTAATGATCATGTAGTATGTTCGCTCGGTCTAATTAAGAACGAAGCGTTCTTGCTACTTGCTAGTTTGATCAATTTGTTAATTGGACTCATCTAGCTACAACATTATGTGCTTTATCATTTACACTTTTTAAGCACAAACAACTAGTTTGTCTGTTGAATCAAAGGTTGTTTTGATTATTTGATGATGAACAATTGGCATCGAATTTCATTGGTTATTGGTTTTGATATTTAAAGATAATAGGATTTATGATTTGAGAGATGATTGAAATTATCGGACGGTGAACAGTATTCTGCTGACAAGCTTTGCCGGTCAGACCGGCGCTTGTGTGCGGTCAGACCGACCAGCCCGCGGTCTGACCGGCCGACTCCCTGTCGGTTTCGGATTTGGGTTGTTTCGTTGGTTTTCTGTGATTATTCAATGTCTACAACTTCTATTCGGTTTCTATACGTATGTGATGCTGTTGTGTGCTAACAATGAGTCAAGTTTGTGAGAACTTGTACTCGGATATGGATTTTGTGTTCGATTCATGTGTAGGTAATCTTGAAGCCTCGAGAGAGTATTACCGGTGATGGATCGGGAGTCAACTTGGGAGAAGATGACGTCCGGACGATCAAGATGTCATGCGGGATAATTAGGTTCAAGATTGATGCACGTGGTTGAGATGATTCCATATGGCATGCGATGGAGTTATTGTATGCGTATGGAAATTGGAGTCAAATTTGGATAGAGTCCAAGTTTGGTAATTTTGATTATGTAAAGTTTGTTGCTGATATGAGGAGGTTTTCCTAGGGGATTAGGACTCCTTGTATGAGTAGAATTCGTGGCTAGGGACAACTGCGATGAGGGTATAAATAGAGGGGCAGGGTGTTGCCTCTAGTGATCGGTTTTTAGAGATTAGACTTGAAGAGAAAGCTAGGGTTTCGAGATTGTTCGAGATTTTGGAGAGGAGTGCTGTTGTTGCACTTTGTAAACACAAAGAGAATCAATAAAGTTTCAATTTACTTTAAGAGTTCTTCGATTTGTGTTTTCTCGAGTCTCGGCGGTCCAACCGGCGAATCTACACCGGTCAGACCGGCGGCGACTGGGAGGTCAGACCGGAGGTGTCTGTGCGGTCAGACCGGCGCACAGGGGTGGTCAGACCGGACTACAGGGGCGGTCAGACTGACAGAGCCAGCTACAGGAGATCGCATCTACATCGAAAGAGGGTAACTTTAATATTCTGCTTTAAGTTTTGGTTTTTGGGTACACCAACCATTCACCCTCCCTCTTGTTGGCTTGGTTAGTGGGATTCGATCTTACAAGTGGTATCAGAGCCTTGTTTTTCTTCTTTGGATTTTTACCAATCTAAAGTTTTTAAGCCATGGCTGACAAGTTTTCAACCAAGCCACATGTTTTAAATGGTGTCGATTTTCCTTATTGGTGTGACAAGTTGCAATCTTATATTATGGCTCAAGATTATGACATTTGGCTTAAGGTTGCTCAATCTTATGAAATTCCAGATCAAATTAACACTACTGCTTTGAAAACTGAGTTTGAAAATAATTGCAAAGCTAAAAATATTTTATTGAGTGGAATTTCTCGCTCGTATTTTGATCGAGTGTCACATCTAAAAACTGGCAATGAAATTTGGAATGCTTTACGTAATTTTCGTCAAGGTACTTCCAACATTAAAGAATTACGTAAAGATCTTTTCAAAAAGGATTACATAAAATTTAAGATGAAACCTGGAGAAGCTTTAGATGATTATCTTGCTAGATTCAATAAGATTTTGAGTAATCTTCGATCTGTGGATTCTTCTTATGATGTTAATTACTCTCAATCTGAAGTTTCTCGCCACTTTTTGAATGGTCTTGATATGTCAATTTGAGAGATGAAAGTAACTTCGATTCAAGAATCAGTTGATATGTCTTGCTTGACTTTGGATTCTCTTTACACAAAACTCAAAACCCATGAGATGAATATTCTTTCTCGAAAGGTTGATTCTAAGTGAAGTGCTTTGGTTTCTTCATTGGATCTTGGTGCTTCTTCATCAAACTATGTTTCTCTTTCTTCCATTAATGCCTTGTCTGATGATCAACTCGAATCATTCGAGGAGGAGGATTTGGCTTTGGCTATTAACAAGTTGTCTCGAGCTATGAACAATGTTAGGTTGAAGAAAAGAGGAGGTCGAATTCGATGCTTTGAATGTGGGGAGCTTGATCACATTCGCTCACATTGTCCCAAGCTAGGGAGAGACAAGAAAGATGACAATGGAGCCAAGACCAAGGACAACAAGCCCGTTACAACATTCAAGGGAAGAAGATCCAAGAAGGCTCTCAAGAAGGTGCTAAATCAAGTCTATGCCGCCTTTGAACCGGCAAGTGATGTTGATAATGAGAGCGATGAAGAAGACAAAAACAAGAACATCTCTGGACTTTGCCTCATGGCTCGTGGAGATTCTGAGTCGGAATTTGAAGACAATGAGGTAAGCTCATCTATTGAAGTTATTGATGAGATAGTTTCTACCTTTACTCTCAAAAATAAAAAATGTGAGAAAAGGATCAAAAAGCAAGAATTTATAATTGAATCTCTAAATTCTGAAATTGCTAGATTAAAATCTCTTATTCCTGATGACAATGACTGCAAAAATTGTGAGATTTTAATGCATGAAATTTCAAAAGTTAGAGATATTAATTTTGATCACAATTTGAGATTTAAGTCTTCCTTTGCTCTTAGTTTTGCCATGCACACACGCACTTTGGATGAGTTGTTTTTAACCAAAAATTTGTTGAAAAAATATCAAGTTGCTTTTCATGCAAGTATGATGTTTAACATAATTTGTGATAAAAGGTTAAAACAACAACATAGTATTTTTAATTGCTCAACATGTACTCTAAACAAGATGAAACTAAAAGATACATTAGGTCGTGTTGAGTACATGGAAAACATTATAAAAGCTGATGAAGTTCTTTCTTGCCCCAAGTATAGAAAAAGTAAAGGTGTCATGATAGATTGTGAAAATTGTTCTAAATTAGAAAAAGAAGTTTCTTATTTGAAAAGCTCTTTGAAAAAGTTTTCTGAAGGAGAAAAGAAACTAAACATGATTCTGGATCAATCTAAAGTGACTACCTACAATAGGAGAATTGGCTTTAATTCATATGACTATTTCATCAAAAATAAACCTGATATTTTGGATAAAAGTGAAAAAGGTGAAATTTTGATTAAGCCAAGTGAGGATAAAACAGTTTTTAAATCTGCTGGAATTTTGCCATCTCTTTCTTCAACTTTAAAGGAAACAAAAAATAATTTTTCTAAACCATCCATTACTAAGAAAAAGTACACTTGCTCTTTTTCAGTAAAGATGGTCATCTTGTTGATTTTTGTTTCAGATTGGCTCATAAACAAAAGAAAGAAAGAGAAAATAATTTTGCAAAATTAAAATGGTAAGAATCTGGTTTTCCTTCGAGGAGAATGGTCAAACCGTAGTGGATACCGCGGTCAGACCGGCGACCGGTCAGACCGGCTGCACACCTTCGGTCAGACTGGCCCCCGGTCAGACCGACGGTACAGCAGTGGTCAGACCGGACCCCGATCAGACCGGCAGTACCACTTCGGTTAGACCGGCCTCTGAGGAATTTTTCTAAAAATTCTCAAACTGTTTTTGTACGTGGATATATGCCTATTGGATCTACCGGTCGTGTGTCTCAGTACTGGATACCTAAATTTCTTTTATCTAACCCCAGTACTGAGCCCTCGACGTCTTCTTGTGTGTAGGCTTTGATAGTGAGGAAGGAGAACGTGTGGATCGTGGATTCCGGTTGTTCGCGGCACATGACTGGTGATAAAAATTGGTTCTCCTCCCTCAAACAAGCATCCAAGATGGAATTAATTATCTTTGGTGATACTTCTACTAGTGCCGTTCTCGCTACAGGATCTGTTAAGATGTTATCAGCAGATTTTTGCAATCTACTTGGAGAGGAAAGAGAAAACTGACGCGGAGAAGGAGGGTTAAGTTGGAGTCGGACCAGGTCTCGTATCGAACTGGAAGAAGCGTTGGTAAGAAGAGCATATCGGCCGATACGGATTCAATATGACCATTGATTGGTAGAGCCAGGAAGTTGATAGAGTTAACATGGGCTTGGTCTGGGCTCGAGATAAGCTTCAAGGAAGTTGCCAAATAGAGATAAGGCTCGGTTTTAGGCAACTGTATCTTGTAAATCAAGTAGGTTTAGATCTAATCTATGGCAAGAGTCTGCCGCAAAGACATATTTGTTAAGTTGTAGATAAGATCGTGTCCTATCTGGATAATGTTGTAATCTCGGGTATAAATATCCTAGTAGTATGTACATAGAAACTCTCTCTCACACAATACAATACACAAATCAATCTACTTTCGGTGCATCGCCAACCCTCGCAAGAGGTTAACCTCAACGAGTTCTTGCTTCCCCAGAGCAGAGGTAAGAACTCGTGCCCGACGATCTACATCGTCGGGGCTAGCATGTCGCTTTAGGCACGTTAAGCCTCGATGATGTGATCGTCGTTTATCATGCTTTGGACGATTTTCGTAAGTGTATTAATTATGCTTCGCCAGCGATCTACTCGTTTTAGGGTTTATTGCCGACGGTGGTTTAATTATTATGCTTAGTTAAATCTTTCAATGCATCTACCATCCCCAAAAGCGATCGACGACTTGATTTTCTTTGTGTTAAGTCTCAATTCACACTTTGAGTTGCCATCGACCTTAGTCCTGTTTTGAGATCTAACCCAAAGCCTGTTTTTGATCGTAATTAAGGATAACGCCGGGGTTTCAGCCGGTCTTATCTAATACATGTAATCACCATAATGTTTTTATATGTATTTGCCATTTGTATGGGTAGATTGACTAATATAAATATGTTTGTTATAGGTTATTCTCTAGGGTTTGCCTGTGATCGATATATTTATATAAGTCGATTGGTTCATACAAGTCTGCATTAGAGTATTAGCTAGTGCACTTATCTCTTTTATCCCTCATCGGCCGATGCTGCTAATTGACATTAACGTGTCGATGAAGGCCGATGAGATTAGATCTATATTCTGATCTTACTTTATTACAGTTACAAGTGAGCCGATATAGCTTTGCCCTATCGGCTAGGTAATGACAATGCGACATCGGCCTATTGGCCGATCGGCCATTGTTTACTTACATGATTTGCTTGTTTATCTTGTTGATTGCAGATCAAATCAACTGGCACGCGCTACACACACATAGGCAAGCCTTTGGACCTGCACTGGAGCTAAGCAGATCTCCCAGGCCGCCGTGGAAACGTGGAACCCGTTTGGTCGTGAGGCGGGTCTAAATTCTACGCCAACACACTTTTGGCACGCCCGGTGGGACCTCAAGAACGCAAGCTTCGCGACAACAAGAAGACCACTACAGGATGTCAAAGCAGAGTGAGATCTTCGAGGAGAACGTCGTCTCTGTGACCGTCGACCAGCTCAACGAAGAGCAGAAAGCTGATATGGACAAGCTGGTCAAGCAATTCCAAAATATGTACCGGCAGACGTACTCTAGGACTCGGCAAGGCACCCTCATTCAGAAATCTAAAGTAGTAATGCCGAGCCCTGGAGATGGAGCCAGCACGTCGGCGGCGGCATACGACCACACCGTCAAGAACGAAGAAAACGCTGTAAGACCGCATCGACTCCGCAGTTCATTCTGCGCTAGTCAACCAGTCTGGGATCTTGGTGAACACATTGACCAATACGGTCAAATCAATCTTAGATGGTTCCATTCATCAGTACAAGCCTCAAGGGCCAATTTTCTTGCCAGAAAACAAGTTCCCTGCTTATCGGACTTTGAGGACCGATCTGAGCACGACTCCACAGCCGACGGCGCCGATCCCACCTCCATCGGCCCAACCAGCATCAACCTTGCCGCTGGTCCTCACCAGGCAAATGGGAGGAAGCCCCCAGCACATCACGGAGGAACAATATGCACAGTGGACGAAGGGAAAACAACCGGTGGTCGAGCCGATGCAGCAAGTTCCAGTCAACCCGCCATCGGCCGAACAACCTCAATTCCCCATGTCTTGTAACCCTCCGCAACCAACTGCTTACAACGCGCCGCAATGCTACCAGCAGTACACCGCAGGGTAGTACGATGCACAAAACTCAAATCATCACTTCCAACCGTACTCCCCCGGGCAATATCGGGCAGAGGGCCTACAGCAGTCTTATCACCAGGACCTCCCACATCAGCCCGCAGGATACTGGGCCGACATGATAGCCGAGGTGATGCGGGATCAGTTCGGCTTGAAGCCCAAGGAGAGTTCTACAGTGTATCGGCACCCATATCCAGAGGAGTTCGACAGAGTGCCACTGCCGAGCCGATACAAGATCCCGAACTTCTCCAAATTTTCGGGGCAAGATAACGTCTCTACATACGAGCACGTAAGCCGATTCCTAGCAAAGTGTGGGGAGGCATCGGCCATAGAGGCATTGAGGGTGAGATTTTTCCCTCTGTCTTTGTCAGGGTCAGCATTTACTTGGTTTTCCTCTTTACCCTACAATTCCATCGGAGGATGGATAGATCTAGAGAAGCAGTTTCACAGATACTTTTACAATGGCGTACAAGAAATGAAACTGTCTGATCTCACTGCCATCAGGCAATGGGTTGATGAATCGGTCCCAGAATACATTCAGAGATTCAGGGACATAAGGAATAGGTGTTACAGTCTCAGTTTGACCGATTCTCAACTGGCCGATTTGGCGTTCCAAGGATTATTGGGGCCGATACGAGAGAGGTTCTCATCTCAGGAATTCGACAACCTAGCTCAGCTAGCACAACGAGTATCGGCCCATGAACAAAGATTCCAGGAGGCGAAGAAGTTCGCAAAGAAGATCAATACAATCTATCAGTACGCCCCCGATGAAGATGATGAAGAAGATGCCGATGTCGATCTGGCCGAGTGGGCCCAGATGAAGAAGCCGACAACATGCCAGTGGGCCAAGAAGGGCGACAAGGACGATAAGTACGACTTCGACATCAACAAGGCCGACAAGATATTTGACTTACTCCTGCAAGAAAAGCAGATTCAGCTGTCAGTAGGTCATATACTGCCATCGGCTGAGGAAATCAAGAAGAGAAGATATTGCAAGTGGCACAACACATATTCCCATCACACTAATGAATGCAAAATCTTCCGACAACAGATTCAATCGGCCATCGGGCAAGGCAGGATCAAGATTGATGAAGCCAAGCGGCCGATGAAAATAGAAGGACACCCGTTCCCAGTCAACATGGTGCGGGCAGACAGGACCGACGGCGATAGCCATCGGACTGGCAAGCGACCTCATCAGACCTCAGAGGGCCTGATTAGAAAATACCAGCGACGGCGGGAAGAACAAGCACAAGACTACGCCGATCAAGACGACTCTTATGTCCCTCATTGGGAGTGTGAGTTTTTTCGGTTCTGCTGGAACGAAGGGATGAGGTTGCCATCAATCCAAGAGTGCCCTGCATGTAATGATGTAGAAGATTCCCACCAGGGCAGCTCGAGCAAACAAGTGCATCAGCCGTACAAGCAGAGAAAGTCTGTACATGAAAGACTAGGGCCGATGCACCATGATCGTCGAACTGAGCACGACGAGCAAATCCAGAACCCCCAATGGTGCCCAAGCGACGTGTTTTGCAAGACACAAAAATGGCGGGTTCAGAGATTGAGAAGGAAGGAGCAGATCCAGGATCAGCAAGCGACAATAGCCCATCGGCCCTCCAAGACCAAGAAGGAGTGGAGAATAAAATCTGCAGTCATCAAGGCCGATGAGGGCACCTCCAAATCAACTCGAGCTCCTGCGTCTGCAAAAGGTAAAGGTGTAGCATCGGCTTCTGTTAATATGGTTTTCATATTGCCAGCAGAATACAGCGTGCAGACGGCCGATGAAGCGGTAGCCGACGATGAGCAGTCCTCGGCTAAGCTACAGTTGTCGCCAGATCAAGCCGTGTTCGACAAGCCAGTCGACACCAGCCACAGGCACCTCCGGCCGTTATACATCAAGGGATTCGTCAATGGGCGGCCAATGACGAAGATGCTGGTCGATGGCGGCGCGGCAGTGAACTTAATGTCGTATACAACCTTCAGGAAGCTTGGAAAAGTACCTGAGGACCTCATCAAGACCAACATGGTGCTCAAAGACTTTGGCGGCAATGCATCCGAGGCGAAGAGGGTGCTAAACGTGGAGCTCACCGTGGGCAACAAGACGATACCCACCACCTTTTTTGTCTTTGATGGAAAGGGTTCCTACAGCCTACTGTTGGGACGTGATTGGATCCACGCAAATTGTTGCGTCCCGTCAACAATGCATCAGTGCCTCATACAGTGGCAAGGGGACCAAGTCGAGATCGTGCAGGCTGATCGGTCCGTCCACGTGGCCAATGCCGATCTCGCAGTTTGGGAGATGGAGAGAATCGATTACCTATCTGGACGAGTTTGGGAGGCCGATTTCCTCAAAGTAACTGATTGCGACATCGAGACGATAGACGATCAAGACAAGCAGTTGCTTTAACAAAGATGTGCCATCCACTGCCCAAGATGAGCAAGCTAGTCCCTACACAAATGATGCGGTGGATGAATTAGATGGAAAATTGGGACAAGGCTTTACGTCGGCCGATCAACTCGAGGAGGTTGATATAGGATCAGGTGATAGACCTAGGCCAACGTATGTAAGTGCTAACCTGTCAAGGGAATATAAGAATAATTTGATAAATCTTTTGAAAGAGTTCATAGACTGTTTTGCATGGGAATATCATGAGATGCCCGGATTTAGCCGATCGATTGTAGAACATCGGTTACATATCAAACCAGGCTATCGGCCGTTTAAACAAGCTCCTAGGAGGTTTAAGGCCGATATGCACGAAGCTATCAAAGTAGAGATTACAAGACTTTACGACGCCAATTTCATCAGACCCTGCCGGTACGCGGAGTGGGTGTCTAATATAGTTCCAGTGTTAAAGAAAAACGGCAAACTAAGGGTGTGTATCGACTTCAGAGACTTGAACAAAGCGACACCAAAAGATGAGTACCCTATGCCGTTGGCCGATTTGTTGGTTGATGCCGCGTCTGGACACAAGATCATCAGCTTTATGGATGGGAACGCAGGCTACAACCAGATTTTCGTGGCCGAAAAAGACATCCACAAGACAGCCTTCAGATGCCCGAGGGCAATCGGCCTATACGAGTGGGTTGTTATGACTTTCGGTTTGAAAAATGCTGGAGCTACCTATCAGAGAGCTATGAATTACATTTTTCATGATCTTATTGGCTCGCTGATTGAGGTTTACATCGATGACGTCGTCGTGAAGTCCAAAGAGTATGACATACACTTGGCTGATTTATGCAAAGTACTGGAAAGGGCAAGGAAATATGGTTTAAAGATGAACCCTAACAAATGTGCTTTTGGCGTATCGGCCGGTCGGTTTTTAGGTTTCTTGGTCCATGAAAGAGGAATTGAGATTACACAGAAGAACATTGATGCTATAAAAAATATCAAGCCTCCAACTAACAAGACCAAGTTACAATCTCTGCTCGGCAAGATCAACTTTGTCCGACGTTTTATATCAAACCTGTCGGGCAGAATAGAGCCGTTCACTCCATTGTTAAAGATAAAGGACGATCAAGAGTTCGTATGGGGTGATAAGCAACAAAAAGCGTTGGACGACATCAAGGAATATTTAAGTTCCCCTCTAGTTCTAATCCCTCCGCGAAAAAGGGTTCCATTCAGGCTGTACCTGTCGGCCGATGAGAAGTCCATCGGCTCAGTTTTAGTTCAAGACATTGATGGCAAAGAAAGAACTATTTTTTACCTCAGTAGGAGGTTGTTAGATGCTGAAACAAGGTACACGCCAGTGGAGAAATTATGTCTATGCTTATATTTTTCATGTACTAAATTAAGGCATTATTTACTTTCCAATGAGTGCATTGTGGTAAGTAAGGCCGATGTGATGAAATACATGTTATCGGCCCCTGTTTTAAAAGGGAGAATTGGGAAGTGGATTTTTGCCTTAACAGAGTTTGACCTCAGATATGAATCGGCCAAAGCAATTAAAGGACAAGCCCTGACCGATTTCATTGTTCAACACAGAGACGATTCAATTGCATATGCAAACATTGTGCCATGGACACCGTATTTTGATGGATCTGTTTGCAGACATGGATGCGGTATCGGCCTGGTCATAATATCCCCTCGGGGGGCAAGCTTTGAGTTTGCCTTTACTATCAAGCCCTATTATACTAACAATCAAGCAGAGTATGAAGCGGTTCTTAAAGGTTTGCAGTTATTACAAGAGGTCGAAGCCGATTCCGTAAAGATCATTGGTGATTCACAGCTGGTAATCAATCAACTTTTTGGGGGGTATGAATGCAAGAATGATATTCTTAGAGTTTACAATGAGGAGTGCAAGGAGTTGCTACAAGGTTTCAAGATTGTGACGATGAGGCATATACCCAGAAAGCAGAACTTCGAGGCCAATGATTTAGCTCAGGGGGCATCAGGATACAGGCCGATGGCCAAAGATGTTCCGATTCAGATTGCTGCCGTGGATGCCAATGACTGGAGGTTTTCTATCATTGATTATTTGAAAAACCCTTCCCAGTCGGTGTCGCGACAGATGAAATACAAAGTCTTATATTACGTCTTGTTAGAAGATGATCTATACTATCGGACGATTGATGGTGTCTTACTTAAGTGCCTAGGTCTAGAGGAGGCCAAAGTTGTTATGAGCGAGGTACATGAAGGGATTTGTGGAACCCATCAATCGGCCCATAAAATGAGATGGCTTTTAAAACGCGTTGGGTATTTTTGGCCAACCATGCTTGAGGATTGTTTCAAATATTACAAAGGATGTCAAGATTGCTAAAAGTTTGGAGCAATTCAGAGAGCACCGGCATCGGCTATGCATCCAATCATAAAGCCGTGGCCGTTTCGAGGATGGGGTATAGACATGATCGGACAAATCAATCTACCATCAAGTAAAGGACACAAGTATATCCTAGTGGCTACAGACTACTTCACCAAGTGGGTCGAGGCCATCCCTCTTAAGAAGGTTGATTCCAAGGATGCAATTCAGTTTGTCAAAGAGCATATTATATATCGGTTTGGATTACCACAAACATTGACTACAGATCAGGGATCAATTTTCGTGTCCGATGAGTTTGTGCAGTTTGCCGATAGCATGGGCATCAAGCTGCTAAATTCTTCTCCATATTATGCACAAGCTAATGGGCAGGCTGAAGCTTCTAATAAGACTTTAATCAAGTTGATCAAGAGAAAAATCGACGAATAGCCGAGGCAGTGGCATACCACGCTGGCCGATTCCCTTTGGGCGTATCGGATGACTTGTCATGGTGCAATTCAAGTGCCGCCGTATCAGCTGGTTTATGGACATGAAGCTGTGCTACCATGGGAAACCAACATCGGCTCAAGAAGGATTGCTTTGCAAGACGACTTGACAGCCGATGAGTACCACAATCTTATGGTCGATGAGTTAGATGATTTGGCACATGTCCGATTGCGGGCCTTAGAGAAAATCAAGCGAGATAAAGATAGAGTTGCTCGTCATTATAACAAAAAAGTTGTTGCCAAGTCATTTAAAGAGGGGGATCTTGTTTGGAAATTGATACTGCCGATTGGTTCCAGAGAACATAAATTCGCCAAGTGGTCACCTAATTGGGAAGGTCATTTTTAGATTCATCAATGTGTTCCTCGCAATGCTTATCTGCTCAAAGGATTAAATAGAGAAATTTATGGAAGAGCCCTTAATGGCAAATACTTAAAGAAATATTATCCTAGCGTCTGGATCGATTCATGATCGGCTTGCCAGCCGATTTATGATAATAGCCGATGTGGTACACGTCGTATTTAGATGGCTGATATGCATTATCACCCTTAGTTCAAATTTTACAACATGAGCCCTCATCTTCTAAAATTTGGGGGGCATATATGTATACACAAGCAAGGTTATCTTTCAAGATTCCTCAAGTTTACTAGATAAAAATTTTATGGACTTCAAAAATTTTTCAGACTTGAACTTTTTCAGTATTGTTCAGATCAAATTCGGCTGGTTGGCCGATGAGATTTATATTAGTCGAAACAGGAAGTTATTTTCTTACAAGAAGGACATAAAATATATTACATCAACCTATAAATTTTTCGATAGCTGCAATGGCCTTACGACGAATCTGATCAATGTCCTCATTTACTTGGGCGTCATCGGCCGTCGACCCTGGGATCGGCTTCAAAGACTTACTCAGGGCCACGGTATTTGGCCGATGCCTTCTGTTTTGCCGTCTGATCTTCTGTGGCCTTCGGTGATGCAGCTATCCCAGCCTCGACTTCTTGGATCTCCTTACGAGTTGCTTCTAGCCTTAACTCTAGGTCTGCTTTGAGGCGGCGAAGTTCTTCGAGTCTGTTCTTTAAGACAATCGGCTCAACAGCTTGCTCATCCAACCTGGTTTTGTCAGAATTGACTTGAGCTTTGCTGGCGGTCAAGGCCGATTCCAAGCTTTCACGCTCCCGCCTCTCTGTGATCCTTTCTTTGGCTCTATGAAGCTTGAAGTTGTATTGTTCCAAGAAGATGGCTGGCGTCAAGACTTTCATCAGATCTTCAGGGAGTTGGTCCTGGATTTCTTGAACCCTGCTCCTGACAGGATTGCAGTTCTCCACCAGCGACTCCAATGATGCTTCCAGCCGATTAGCGATATCGGACAGCTGGTTCTTCAATTCGTCAGAGATTGACACCTTGGCTGCGATGGGTGGTTCTTTGTCCTCATCATCAAGAAACTAACCGATATCAAAAGAAAACATATCGGCTAGGTTCTGCAAACGTCAACATAGGACAAGGTTAGCTCAGTCAAACGAGAATCGGCAAAGGGAGCAAAGTGATCTGGTTTACGTGTGATGGGGCATCGGCTGTGCTTGCATTGGCCTCCTTTTGTTGTCTAGAGATAGTGAGCGAGGGGGTTGGCCGATGTGGTGCGGGTGATGGAGCTCGCGGCTGAAGAAAGGCAAGAGAATGGTGATCAGATCTATGTTACCAGAAGGGCAATATAAAAATTAATTCTTATCGAAGCAATCGGAGAGGGTGGTGGAGAAGGAGATGGTGTCCTCAATCGGGCCTTGGCTTGTTCTCGCCTTTGCAAGGTTGCCTTCTTAGTTCTTGCCGAAGGGGCCGATTGAGTTCTCTCTTTTAGCAAAGACGATGCAACGACCTAAGAAGAATATCAAGTTATAGCATACCAGCAGAAGGAGATAACATAAATTCAGAGAAGGGATTGTACTAACCTTGCGGATTGCATGTCTGGTTCTCCTTGGTTGAGTAACATCGGCTTGGTCATCGGTTGGTGGAATCTTTGTGGTTGCAGCCGATGGGTTCTTCATGGACTTGGCTAATGGCTCTTTAGCAATTTGGGCTGATGGGACTTGTTCTTCGGGAAGGTCGGTGGCTGCTGCGTCAACTTCTTCCTCCATAACTTGGTCATCGAGGAATGCTTCCATGGAGGGGTCTAGCTCGTCTAGATCGGCCTGATCATCAGTCCTAGGTTTTTTGCCAGTTTTGTGGATCTTTTCTTTTGCCGGCGCCTTCCTTTTAGGAGTTTCTTTGGTTATCAGCCCTTGGAGTAGTGATGATACCTTTGAGACAGTAAGGCCGATAATCGATTCCAGAATAGTACTCCCTGATGGAGCTAGGACTTGAGCATAAGATATTTTCCGCCCACTATTGCTGACTGTTGGTAGTGGGGCATCAGGGACCTAGGGACTGATGTCGTCAATAAGTTCTGTCAAATAATACCTGGCCGATTGATGGAAGAGATGAGTAGTCCACTCCTGCCACCATGATTGAAAGTTGATATGGATGAAGGGACTCAACCATAATCGGTCACAGTCGCCCAAGTTTGGTGCTTTGATTTCCAGGGCTTTACTCATTATCAGGGCCGATGGGACTGTACCCCTGCTCTCTAGGAGCCGATGAAAGTGTAGGCCGATTGGGAGTTGTCCCAACCCACATTGCCTGGCAGCCACCATAGGGTTGTAGAATTCGTATGATAAACTGGTGCTTCTGCCCTAAAATATGCCTACTGGGAGTAGGTAGGGAGTGATGCCGATCATGAAGATCTCCGTAGAAACCATGTCATCGTTCAGCAGGCTTAGGGTCAGATCGGCAGGGAGCTCGAATTCGGCATCCGAAGGATAGACAAACATGTCCATCTTGGCTGATGGAGGGCCAGTATAGAGCCGGATAAACCAAGTGGATATGTCTTCGGCCGATTGTTCTGTTCCAGGGTAAACTGAAGCTGCTTCTCCAAAGGACATGCATCTCCTTGTCGAGGGATCCTCGTTGTCAGTATAGTCCGATGGGAAGGCAGAGTCTGATAATGGAGGCCGATTGATCATGGTGTTGGTGTAGATTGTTTGTTTCAGCATCAGATCTTGAGTGGCAATCTGTAGTAGCCGATAGGTAGCTCCAAGAAGATATCGGCCTAGGGGAATCTGTTTCTTTTCAACAAGGGCTTGAGCTAAATGTTGACAGTTGGAAGTAGGGCCACAGGTTGATCCGCAGAAGACGAATCTTTCTAACCAAAGAGTTAGGAAAGCCACATGCTCTCTCTCTGAGACAGATCCCTGTTCCATGTGTTCGGTTATGTATCTAGACCAACCTCCAATTTTCTTGGTTTTCAGCCTGTGTTTGCTATTGATGAGGAGGTTGAAGGGGTTTATCTCAGAGTGTATATCCAGTCCTGTCAGCATCTTGACATCAATCAGCGTTGGGGTCATCGGACCTTGCCAAAACAGAAAAGCATTCAGGGTGCTCGACCATAAGTAGGTGGCTGCTGACATGAGAGGCTCGTTCTTCTTGGAATCGGCCAAAGATAGAGCAATGCACTGGCCGATTCCTATCTCATCCCAATGGACTTGCTTGGCTGCAGCAATCCTCTTGTACCAGGTCCTGTAGCCATTGAGCTTGGACGGCCAGGATCTAAAGGTATGCTTCCATGAAGCAACATTGGGATTTACCTCCTTAAAGGGGATTCTGTTTGTTTCTGCGTCTATTAACCAGGTTGGGTCACAATTGCCCATGGGGCCTAGCAGGAACCGGTGTGATTTGTCGTTGGTGGGAATCAAGATTTGATTTTTGAAGACCTATGATATGAGAACAACGATGAAAAATAAGGTCCGGGGGGCAAAAACAGAAACCCTAGTTTGAAGAACTCGGCGGGAAAACAAAAATATGAACTCAGAAAGGATTGACTTACCATGGGGATCTCAGAAGCGTAGAACGGCAAGGAGGCCATTGATGAGTTTGAGGAGATCACCAATAAGGGGGTCGATGCCGATGGAACATCGAGGTGTCGCCGAGGTTGAAAAGCGCAAAGTGGCTAACGAAGAAGTGCGCGAGGAAATCGGCGGCGGAGGGCTGCGAATCTAGATCTGTGCGGTTTTCAGACAAACCAGAGCGAAAAAGTCGATGGGTTCCTCAGAGCTAATTCCGCCACATTATATAATGAAGCGGAATTGGGTGGCATGTGTTAACAGCAGATTTTTGCAATCTACTCGGAGAGGAAAGAGAAAACCGACGCAGAGAAGGAGGGTTAAGTTGGAGTCGGACTAGGTCTCGTATCGGACTCAGTAAGCATATCGGACTGGAAGAAGCACTGGTAGGAAGAGCATATCGGCCGATATGGATTCAATAAGACCATTGATTGGTAGAGCCAGGAAGTTTATAGAGTTAACATGGGCTTGGTTTGGGCTCGAGATAAGCTTCAAGGAAGTTGCCAAATAGAGATAAGACTCAGTTTTAGGCAACTGTATCTTGTAAATCAAGTAGGTTTAGATCTAATCTGTGGCAAGAGTCTGCCGCAAAGACATATTTGTTAAGTTGTAGATAAGATCGTGTCCTATCTGGACAATGTTGTAATCTCGGGTATAAATATCCCGGTAGTATGTACATAGAAACTCTCTCTCACACAATACAATACACAAATCAATCTACTTTCGGCACATCGCCAACCCTCGCAAGAGGTTAACCTCGACGAGTTCTTGCTTCCCCAGAGCAGAGGTAAGAACTCGTGCCCGACGATGCGTGTCGCTTTAGGCACGTTAAGCCTCGATGATGTGATCGTCGTTTATCATGCTTTGGACGATTTTCGTAAGTGTATTAATTATGCTTCACCAACGATCTACTCGTTTTAGGGTTTATTGCTGACGGCGGTTTAATTATTATGCTTAGTTAAATCTTTCAATGCATCTACCATCCCCAAAAGCGATCGACGACTTGATTTTCTTTGTGTTAAGTCTCAATTCACACTTTGAGTTGCCATCGACCTTAGTCCTGTTTTGAGATCTAACCCAAAGCCTGTTTTTGATCGTAATTAAGGATAACGCCGGGGTTTCAGCCGGTCTTATCTAATACATGTAATCACCATAATGTTTTTATATGTATTTGCCATTTGTATGGGTAGATTGACTAATATAAATATGTTTGTTATAGGTTATTCTCTAGGGTTTGCCTGTGATCGATATATTTATATAAGTCGATTGGTTCATACAAGTCTGCATTAGAGTATTAGCTAGTGCACTTATCTCTTTTATCCCTCATCGGCCGATGCTGCTAATTGACATTAACATGTCGATGAAGGCCGATGAGATTAGATCTATATTCTAATCTTACTTTATTACAGTTACAAGTGAGCCGATATAGCTTTGCCCTATCGGCTAGGTCATGACAATGCGACATCGGCCTATTGGTCGATCGGCCATTGTTTACTTACATGATTTGCTTGTTTATCTTGTTGATTGCAGATCAAATCAACTGGCACGCCCTACACACACATAGGCAAGCCTTTGGACCTGCACTGGAGCTAAGCAGATCTCCCAGGCCGCCGTGGAAACGTGGAACCCGTTTGGTCGTGAGGCGGGTCTAACATAAGGTAAGTAACAAATTTGAATTGAAAGATGTAGCTTTAGTTGAGGATTTAAAATATAATTTGCTTTCAGTTTCACAAATTGTCGATGAAAACTTTGAAGTTCATTTTAAGAAAACTGAAAGTAAAATATTTGATTCTTCTGGAGACTCTGTGTTGAATATCTCTCGTTATGGAAAGGTTTTTAAAGCTGATTTTAAAAATCCTGTTTCACCTGTCATAACATGTCTAGTTGCTAAATTTTCTAAAGATTTGATGTTTTGGCATCGTCGACTTGGACATGTTGGTTTTGATCATCTCACAAGGTCAAGTAATTTGAATCTTTTTCATGGTTTGCCTAAACTTGAGAAAGATTTTGATTTGGTTTGTAGACCATGTTGTCATGCAAAATTTTCTTCGTGGCGAATTGGGAATAATTCATCCTTTTGGCATAATTTGAGGGGGGAGTTTTTGTGCTCTTTGTTTTATCAAGAAAAATTTTAATAATAACAGAAAAAAATTGAGAAAAGAGAGCTTTGTCTTATGCATATTGTTTATTCTTGTGCATGCTAGCAATTATATGAAAATTAATTTGTCTCTAGTATAGCTTATATGTATTTTAGTATCTTTATGAGACTTAGATTTTGCATTTAAGGAAGATGATGCATGACACATAAATATTATACTTGAATTAAGAAAATATGCAATATTGATGCTAGCATATTGTTTGAATCATAAATGCTTATATATATGCTTTATTGTTTTATTATTCCTCAAATAGTTTTAAATATTCATTGTACAAGAGAACAAAAATTTCTATGGGAGAAAAAAATGAATACCGAATCCTTGGAAACAGTCTTGACGACAAGGACGTATTCGATGTGAGCAAAAATAATGGGTGCCGAATCCTTGGAAACAGTCTTGACGACAAGGACGTACTCGGAATAATTGAGAGAAAAAATATAAGCAAAAAGAGGCTCAAATAAAAGTAAACATTCTTTTGGTTGTTTTGTGCTAAAAGCTAATTTGAGAAAGAGTGATAAAAGCAATAGATATATATGTATAGATGTTTATTTTTCAACCTATATGCTTGTTAAGATGTTGGATTATAAATTGTTGGAAATCATGAATTTTGATTGTTAATTTGAACTTATTTGTACAATCTTTGGTTCATAATTATACTCTAATACATGCTTGTTATCTAGTAGATGAGTTATTTTTCTTATTATTGCAACTCATGACATGAATTACTCTATGTATGACACTAAGCTCTTGATCTCATGAATATAATAAATTTTAAATCCAATGCTTGATGAAGTCATTGTCAAAAAGGGGGAGAAGAAAAGAAAAAGGAGGATAGATATTTTTATAGATTTTTTTAAAAATTTTTTTGAGATTTTTGAATTTTTGAGCTTTTGGTCAAGGGTTCTTGATTTTTGGTCAAGAAGTGATTCTTGATTTTTGAGCTTAATGCTTTTTGTTTTTTCAAACACCAAAACACAAAACATTTTTCTTGGTTTTGTCAATGTGTTCATCAAGGGGGAGATTGTTGAATCAAAGGTTGTTTTGATTATTTGATGATGAACAATTGGCATCGGATTTCATTGGTTATTGGTTTTGATATTTGGAGATAATAGGATTTATGATTTGAGAGATGATTGAAATTATCGGACGGTGAACAGTATTCTGCTGACAGGCTTTGCCGGTCAGACCGGGCGTTTGTGGCCGGTCAGACCGGTGCTTGTGTGCGGTCAGACCGGCCAGCCCGCGGTCTGACCGGCCGACTCCCTGTCGGTTTCAGATTTGGGTTGTTTCGTTGGTTTTCTGTGATTATTCAATGTCTACGACTTCTATTCGGTTTCTATACGTATGTGATGCTGTTGTGTGCTAACAATGAGTCAAGTTTGTGAGAACTTGTACTCGGATATGGATTTTGTGTTCGATTCATGTGTAGGTAATCTTGAAGCCTCGGGAGAGTATTGCCGGTGATGGATCGGGAGTCAACTTGGGAGAAGATGACGTCCGGACGATCAAGATGTCATGCGGGATAATTAGGTTCAAGATTGATGCACGTGGTTGAGATGATTCCATATGGCATGCGATGGAGTTATTGTATGCGTATGGAAATTGGAGTCAAATTTGGATAGAGTCCAAGTTTGGTAATTTTGATTATGTAAAGTTTGTTGCTGATATGAGGAGGTTTTCCTAGGGGATTAGGACTCCTTGTATGAGTAGAATTCGTGGCTAGGGACAGCTGCAATGAGGGTATAAATAGAGGGGCAGGGTGTTGCCTCTAGTGATCGGTTTTTAGAGATTAGACTTGAAGAGAAAGCTAGGGTTTCGAGATTGTTCGAGATTTTGGAGAGGAGTGCTGTTGTTGCACTTTGTAAACACAGAGAGAATCAATAAAGTTTCAATTTACTTTAAGAGTTCTTCGATTTGTGTTTTCTCGAGTCTCGGCAGTCCAACCGGCGAATCTACACCGGTCAGACCGGCGGCGACTGGGAGGTCAGACCGGAGGTGTCTGTGCGGTCAGACCAGCGCACAGGGGCGGTCAGACCGGACTACAGGGGCGGTCAGACTGACAGAGCCAGCTACAGGAGATCGCATCTACATCGGAAGATGGTAACTTTAATATTCTGCTTTAAGTTTTGGTTTTTGGGTACACCAACCATTCACCTCCCTCTTGTTGGCTTGGTTAGTGGGATTCGATCTTACAAGTGGTATCAGAGCCTTATTTTTCTTCTTTGGATTTTTACCAATCTAAAGTTTTTAAGCCATGGCTGACAAGTTTTCAACCAAGCCATGGCTGACAAATTAAGTTTTGGTTTTTGGGTACACCAACCATTCACCCCCCTCTGGTTGGCTTGGTTAGTGGGATTCGATCTTACAGTGTCATGATAAATGCATGATCTTGTTTATTTGAAAAATGAGATGGTCGATTGGCCATCAGGTCCAATAATAAATCTCCACTAATTTGAGAGTTAAAACCATCATTACCTCAACCCTCGAGGTCATCTATTGTCGAAACTTAGTTTCGGCAATAAGAAACTGGGGGTAGCAGTCAAGCGCCAAACACGATGGGTTAGTATGCAAAGAGATTTAGACAAGTTCAGGCCCTCTCTAACGAGAGGTAATACCCTACTCCTGTTTCGGGGATTCGATCCGCGGAGTGATTTATTGATCTCTTGATCTCTTTCAATATATGCTCTCGTGAGTTCTCTCTCTGATTCTCTATATTCGTCTCATATCCCTCAAGGGACGCCCTACCCTCCTTATATAGTCTTGCAGGGTAGGGTCACAAGTCGGAGACCCAATCACACTCTATGTCGGACTCCTCAATCTTACCAACTTTGAACTATAGGCCGTTACCTTATCACAATGGTAACGTAATACCCAAGTCCTAAGCCGGTTTACATAATTATGAGTCACAACCTATCCCCTATGGTAAGTGGGATAAGCTAGTCGTAAGGGTATCCGGTATCCATAATTTTCACAGTAGCCCCCGAGACCTTCACAGTCGACGAGATAACTTTGCCTCGAAGCAGAATAACATATAGCCGAGTACTCCTTAGCCGAGTGCTTCTATCGTCGAGTGCTTCCATCATCTCTGCCTGAGTCTCCCGAGTACTTTATCATCCAATAGAAAGGCTGTGAAGGGCTGAAAACATCTCAAAAATTTCTTAAGAATAGATATTTAGGTGCATCGACTGATGCACCTAATTAGGTGTAGCCCCCGACTATGTGTTTAGTTAAACAAACTAAGCATATAGTCAAGAACTATAATAATCATACTCTCCTGAGTTAAATAAATGCCTAGCCTAAGGCAAAAGCAATCATAAAAAATCATATAACACATAACCTCATAATCAAGGCATAGTGTATAATGAATTCCGAGTACTCGGCAAGCTATCCGAGTCGTTTTGTCCGAGTCATCTCAGAACAAACAACTCAGCCAACCCTCATGGGTAGAAAATCTGAGTTAATAATTCATCAGTCATCTGAAAAATATGACCAAAATATTAAATAGCTCCAGCCATAATATCGGTCTTAATCAAAAAGAGCACACCAAGGTGACAGAAAAGCATTGATATAATATAAAACCAAATGCTTTGTAAAGACCAAACAGCTCCTGTAACCCATAAAAAAGTTACCAGGACAGTTATAAAAAACTTTACTGTTTGTCACCTTCCAAGTTGCATCGTACCAACCTTCAACAAGTTGTGTAACTGCTGTATGAAAGGATTTTAAAGGTATTGGGCAGTGAGACACGCGCATATTGCCAGAGCAAATCTGCTTAAGTCCCTAGAGACACGTGTCAAGCCACACCTGTAATATGGGCCGTAAGCTTCTCATGGGTTTCGGCCCAATCACAAGAAAACCTAGCGATACCCTAAAATCTCTGAAGCATCAGCGTCTTCCCCGCCGCTTCATCTTCTGATCCGAATGGTTATCCCTCATGGGATGCACCAAAATAGATTTGATAATTGAATCCCAATTGGCACAAGAACTCATCTTGTGACCCTTGTGAAAAATAATGATTGATCCAGACCATGAGTATAGGAGATAAGCTCGCGGTCATGAATTCATGTTACATATATCCAGAATAAGTCCAAATTGAAGGTATGATCCTCGTGCTAGAGCTATTAAGCCCCTGAGCATGTTGCTTGTCCTTCTGTCGCAGTCGAGGTTATCCATTGGTGGCAACTGATGCAATCGGCATGGAAGCGAGACCACCAATGTGAAGATAAAATTGCCCATCAAAGGTAACGAAGATATCGGTGGTGGAGACATAGTTGCCCATCAATAGTGATGACGAAATCCACCAACCATGAAGACGAAGAAAATAGTCGGCGGTGATAAACGTGACCAGTAGTAATGACGACAGTCATTGGCGACCAAGACAAGTCGATGTTGAAGATGAAGACGAACATCCGCAGCGACGACGTAGACCAGCAATGACGATGAGACCACCAGTCAGCAACGACGGAGATAGCCGGACGATGAAGACGAAAATACTAATCAGTTGCGGTGTAATAGGCCAACCAACTATGACAGACGCAACCACTGGTGATGACGATCCATAGCAGAAAAAAAAACCAGTTGTAGAGACAAAGTTGTCCGTCAATAGTAGCAGAATAGGTAATGCCCAAGAGACATGGCAAGATGTTGATGAACATGGCGGCGTTGGTGCCCCAGTCAAATTTTAGCGTAGACGAAGCCCAAACTCCTGAAGCAAAGAACTTGGTTGACAGTAGTTGACTAAAGATGAAGATAATGTCGATGACGAAGGTGCCGATGATAACATCAATGATAATAATCCATCAAACTGTTGAAAAGATATCAAAGCTCAAGTAGTTTCCTTGACGCTAGCATGTGTGTGGCGAAGATTGATGCAATTGCCTCTTGATTTATGATAACGGTAGTAGAACTTGATTTCGTAGTTGTTGAAGATACTTCACTTAGAGCAAAGTAGATATTGTTATCCAACTCGTCGAATCTGAGTTGATTGGTTGATAACTCCAAACTCCCAAACATATAGATTAAATATTGAACTTAACTCTTGAAAAACTTGGAATTGACTGTAGCATCAAATGAGAGCCAAAGTTGTCGACGAAAATATTAGAGTTGCTGAAATAGAAAGTCTGCTCTGGAGCGAAGACGAAGCTGATTTCTCCAAAGTTGATTTGTTGGCTGATTAATTGATTGCTTTATCTTGACATAATGCATGTCGAATTTTGAGTCTTGTATTTGTGTAGCCCTCGACTCTATGCTTAGTTGGGAAACAACTAAACATAGAGTCAAGAACTATAGCTTGTCATTGAATAGCCATTGTCTGAGTGAAGATACGCATTGAAGATGTCTTGTTGAGGCTCCAGGAGACGTCGTGGTTGGTGAAGTATTGAAGCTTGCGAAGTAGAGGCAATAGAATTTGCCGGTACCGAAGACAGTGAGGATGAAGTTGCTCCACAATGATGACGAAATTGCACAACAGTCAACGGCGGCGAAGGCGAGCCGGCGGTGAAGACGTACACGCCCAACAACGGTGGTGTGAACCAACCGTGTAGGCGAACACACCAGTCAGCGGCGGCGCAGACAGGCCGACGATGAAGACGTAGACGCCCAACAACGGTGGTGTGAAAACCAACCGTGTAGGCGGAGACACCAGTCGGCGGCGCAGGCAGACCGACGATGAAGTCGTAAACGCCCAACAACAGTGATGTCACCAATCAACCGTGTAAGCAGAAACACCAGTCGGCGGAGGCGAAGGCAGGCCGACGATGAAGTCGAAGACGCCCAACAACGGTGATGTCACCAATCAACCGTGTAGGCGAAAACACCAGTCGGCGGTGGTGATGTCTCCAATCAACCGTGAAGGCGGAAACACCAGTCGGCGACGACGAAGGCAGGCCGACGATGAAGTCGAAGACGCCCAACAACGGTGATGTCACCAATCAACCGTGTAGGCGAAAACACCAGTCGGCGGCGGCGAAGGCAGGCCGACGATGAAGTCGTAGACGCCCAACAACGGTGATGTCACCATTCAACCGTGTAGGCGAAAACACAAGTCGGCGGCGGCGAAAGCCGGCCGACGATGAAGTCGTAGAGGCCCAACAACGGTGATGTCTCCAATCAACCGTGAAGGCAAAAACTCCAGTCGGCGGCGGCGAAGGCAGGCCGACGATGAAGTCGAAGACGCCCAACAATGGTGATGTCACCAATCAACCGTGTAGGCGAAAACACTAGTCGGCGGCGACGAAGGCTGGCCGACGATGAAGTCGTAGACGCCCAATAACGGTGATGTCACCATTCAACCGTGTAGGCGGAAACACTAGTCGGCGGCGGCGAAGGCAGGCCGACGATGAAGTCATAGACGCTCAACAACGGTGATGTCACCATCAATCAACCATGTAGGCGAAAACACCAGTTGGCGGCGGCGAAGGCAGGCCGACGATGAAGTTGTAGACGCCCAGCAACGGTGATGTCACCAATCAACCGTGTAGGCAAAAACACCAGTCGGTGGCGGCGAAGGCTAACCGACGATGAAGTCGTAGATGCCCAATAACGGTGATGTCACCATTCAACCGTGTAGGCGAAAACACTAGTCGACGGCGGTGAAGGCAGGCCGACGATGAAGTCGTAGACGCCCAACAACGGTGATGTCACCAATCAACCGTGAAGGCGGAAACACCAGTCGGCGGCGGCGAAGGCAGGCCGACGATGAAGTCGTAGACGCCCAGCAATGGTGATGTCACCATTTAACAGTGTAGGCGAAAACACCAGTCGGCGGCGACGAAGGCAGGCCGACGATGATGTATAATTGATCGATCCTGCAGTATAAACACGTAGGATGAGTAGTATCTGATGCAAACATAGTACTTGAGAAAAATTCAAGCATTTTAAAATATTTATAAGTATGTACTTCTTCTCTTGTTGGTTTTGATTTCCCTAAGTAGATGACTCCTCACATTTAAATACTCTGCCCGACTAGTCATTAATATGAGTTCATCATTAATGGAATAAAGTTTCACATATCAGAATTTACTACTCGGGTACTTTCGTAATTGTTTAGAGCAGAAAAAAAATTATTTTATCTTTATCCTTTTGATTTCTTCCAAGTAATACTTAGCACCTTGTGTCATACACTCCATCCAACGAGCTCCCGGGTGCTAGGATTCGGCCCAAAGGCAACTATCCATCGACAAACCAAACGGAAAGCATAGGGAAAATAGAGTTGCGCAACTCGATCAGCACTTACTCGGATTATGTCGCAAGCAATCAAGATAAATATTATGAAAATTGATATAACATCTGTAGCCCCCGACTCACTACTCAACGAAGGACCAGTTGATGAAGTGAGGCAGAGGAAAAAGAAGATATCATATAAAGAAGGAAAATTAATGATGACTTAGCTTTTTGGTATTTCCACCGGTGTCGACAGAGGTGGCTGATCTAAGGATAATGTCATCCATCAATGACGACGAAGACCCCAACCGTGGAGGCAAAGATTCCAGTCGGCAATAACGAAGGCGACCGACGGTGAAGACGATGTTGCCATCAACAGCGACGGCGGAGCACACCAACCGTGGAGGCAAAGAAACTAGTCGGTGATAAAGTCGAGGCTGTCGAAGCGGAATGCCTGCCCAGGGGCGAAGGCGAAGTCGTCGATGCCTGATGAAGATCCCATCGCGCTTGTCGGCGAGATGAAGAAGAAAACTTGACGCAGAGCCCCTACCTGGCGCGCCAACTGTCGAAACTTGGTTTCGGCAATAAGAAACTGGGGGTAGCAGTCAAACGTCAAACACGATGGGTTAGTATGCAAAGAGATTTAGACAGGTTCAGGCCCTCTCTAACGAGAGGTAATACCCTACTCCTGTTTCGGGGATTCGATCCGCCGAGTGATTTATTGATCTCTTGATCTCTTTCAATATATGCTCTCGTGAGTTCTCTCTCTGATTCTCTATATTCGTCTCATATCCCTCAAGGGACGCCCTACCCTTCTTATATAGTCTTGGAGAGTAGGATCACAAGTCGGAGACCCAATCACACTCTATGTTGGACTCCTCAATCTTACCAACTTTGGACCATAGGCCGTTATCTTATCACAATGATAACGTAATACCCAAGTCCTAAGCCGGTTTACATAATTATGAGTCATAACCTATCCCCTATGATAAGTCGAATAAGATAGTCGTGAGGGTATCCGGTACCCATAATCTCCACATCTATCTCAATGGTAAAAATGAGAACTGAGTAATACCATCAAACATTTCATACAATAGATTACGCTGTAGAGTAAAAAAAAACTTTTAGACGTGTCAAAAATATTAAAATATGGCCAATCTCAATTATTTATGTGTTACGGTGAGGAAAACTTAGAAATCAATCTAAAAAGCGAAGAGTTCCTCGAAAAAAAAAGTGACAAGCCATAAGATGTCGTAAAGCGAAAAAGGGAACTACAATAATAAGTCCACAACAACGTAGTACCACGCGAACTAAGCAGGTATGTATACACCAAACTCATAGCGTTCAATGTTCACAGTATTACCTCTCTATATTGTTGTGATTTTAATAGAAATTCAGTGAAGTTAAATTTTTTATTGGTCTCTGTAAACCTCTTTAAACATGTATCGCTGTAAATCAGTTCACTTCAATGCAAGACAAAAAAAGATGCCATTGATTAACCTTACATGACATCTTTTTTCTATTATAATACAAGCGAGTTGGTTGTCCCCCGCTTCCATCCTGGCGTTTCTATCTTCAGCTCGGTGCGAACACTTATCTCTTGAGATGAGTGAATGTCATAGCTCCTGCTTTTCTTATAATTTTTTTAAAAAAAATATTACGGTCTTCATAAAGAGATATGGTAGGGTTACCTTCTTTTTTTCTTGAGAGAGATAGATGGCAGGCTACACAAATTCTTTCTTCACTTTCACTAGTTGTCAGTCACCTAATTTTCTTTTCTTACTTGTCAGTCACTTAAGCTTGCACAAATATCACTAAGGTGCATAATTTAGAAAATTACAACTTTAGCATGATCATGACTCGAAGAGGGAATCCAATGTATAAATTCAGGAATTTTACAGCGTAAGTTTCAAAAATTACACTGTAAGCTCTTCAAAAAATCATACTGTAAAATTCTAGGCAATCGTGTAAATTTAAAACTTCCAATTTGAGCAACATAAATGCTCTAATTGTGGGTAAATGTACCAATATACAACATTAAATAATAATAATAATAATAATAATAATAATAATAATAATAATAATAATAATAATATAGTAGCGCTCTAAAAGATTGGCAAGGTCAATTACGCCCATCCAGGCCAGCCTTGCCGCCTGCCAACGATAAAGCCCAAGCCCAACTGGACCCATGAATGGACAGATTTGTCACGGCGGAGATGAGGTCCGCTTGTTCACAGGCCGGTCGGACACATAGGCGGCCTGCGAATTTTTTTTGTTTTTAGATTTTATTTTTTTAATATTTACAGAAATATTATAGCGCCGGAAAAAATTACAAAAATAGATCCTGCCGCCCTTTGAAAAGGCGGTAAGCTGACGTGGCACACGGCGCCGTGTGCGTCTTGACGGCGCGCACGGGCCGCGGTGTGCCGAGGGCTTGCCGCCCTCTGCAAGGGCGGCAACATCCCTGCCCTTTCAGTTAGCTCATGTGGCAACAGACTGTGCATCATCAGTACGGTATGTGTGTGTACGTGTACGTGCATATCTTCTAGATGGATCAACGTTGAGTTCGAAAGAAAGAAAGAAGAAACTTCCTGAAAAAATACGTGTCCCATGACCAAACCAAAGCTAGCTAGAAGCAACTGATCATCGAGCAAGATCAGATTAAGATGAGAAGTAAATAAGGACATGTAAAAAAATATTAGTATATGATAATTAGGTTTTATTTATTTTAAATTTGCACTGCAACTTCCCGAGTTTACACGCGTTTTTCAAAAATTCCAAAAGAGAACTACTCCGAAAAATTTCATAAACTTAATGACTACACTATCATTTTCGAAAGTTTCGAAAAATATTTTCGGACAACTCCAAAAATATACAGAATCTTATTTTGCTTCCCGAATTCCGAAAATCTTTCGGATAGCTCCGAAAATTTGCAGAAACCTAAATTTGTAGTGTATCTATACCATATTAAAAAGAAAGGAACCGTGGTGTCCGTTCTCACTAAAGCCGCTCCAAATAAAAACGCTCCACTCTCCCGCGCGCCGGCCATCCCCCGCCGCCGCTGCCACGCTGGCCATCCCGCGCCGCTGCTGCCGCGCCTGCCCTCCCGCGCCAGTCCTCCCCCGCCGTCGACTCCTCCGAAAATTTCCAGAACGCACAACTTGGTTCTTTAATTTTTCGGAAGTTCCGAAAATGATTTTCGGACAACTCCGAAAATTTCCAGAACGCACAACTTGGTTCTGTAATTTTTCGGAAGATCCGAAAATGATTTTCGGACAACTCCGAAAATTTCCAGAACCACAACTTGGTTCTGTAATTTTTCGGAAGTTTCGAAAATGATTTTCGGACAACTCCGAAAATTTCCAGAACGCACAACTTGGTTTTACTAATCCCATCCAAACGGGGCCTTAAAGTTGCCCTAATTTTTTTCCCATTGCAACGCATGGGCATCCAACTAGTATGTTTAAAAATTCCGAAAATACTTTTGGGACAACTCCGAAAATTCATCACTCCTCATATGTCAATACATCATCCTTTGGGCGGTTTCATTCCACCATGGTGTGACCGTCCGTTGTGCCATTGTGGTGATGACTGTATATTTTAGTCGTCTCTCAACTCAAATACTCGGGGGAGGCGATTCTTCCAATGTGGCAACATGGATCGGGTATGACTTATGTGCTCCAATTTCTAGTACCAATTCTGAATACGCAGAACGCTAACTTGATCGTACATAATGATAACATGTTACATAGGCATATCGTTGGGTCTGCAAATTCGTTGAGTGGATAGATATGGAGATCCCACGAACCGATGGAACACGTTCCTACCCACTTAGCGAAACAAGGCCGGCCTAAACCCTAACACCATACAACTACCAACTCGTGCATACTACTGAGTGCAACGAGGCCACTTTCCCTTCCTCTGTGCATCGGGGTTCTCCTCCATTGCTGCCTTCGCTCGCCGCGCACGCTCAAGCTTCCGCTCCCGCTCCTCCCTGTACGCAGCAACACGCCTCCTTTCCGCCTCAGCCTTGTGCTCTTTTTCTGCGGCCTCCTCCTTGCGTCTCTGCTCTATCTTCTCCTTGCGCTCTGCATCCCATTGCCGCATGTACTCCAAACGCTCCTTGTTTTGCGGCTTGATCTCGGTGTCGATCCACTGCTCAAAATCACATAGCGGTGGAGGGGTCTACAACAAATGCAATGTTTACTAACCAAATAAGTTGTTGAAGACTACTTCATACACCAAATAATCATTACAAAACATCAGTTCCTCACCATTAAGTTAATGCGGCGTATCTCAGGTGTTGGCTCAAACTCAAAATTGGCACACATCCAGTATCTCTGCATGTACGTCTCCTCTTCATCGGACTTGGCTACCTTGCAAGGATCACCGCACCAGCACATGGGCACTGGAACACCGCTAGGCAAAGGCAATGGGTTGAAGGCATTTCCAGTCTTCGGGCGACTACAAGTCAACAATAAATGAAACACCCTAACCCGTTAATCTAGGATTCCTCATTTCATGCACAACGAATAACACATAATATCACAAAAACGATTTATGTTACCTTGAGTTGGTAGCTTTTCCACGCCTTGGCATCCTACAGTTTAAAAATACAACTATAAAATATTGTAAACACCCTTAACACTTCTCATTGTACGGTCAAATATAGTACTACTACAAACCAAACGTGTGCACAACAAATCTAGTCTAAAATTATTCACACTTCTAAGTGCTACAGATCTACTCACAAATTTCAACATAACTACTAACAGTGCTACAGATCTACTCGCAAATAAACTAGGGTCCGTATCTAAGTGCTACAAATCTACTCACAAATTTCAAATACATGGTAATTACACTAGTATGCGACACAAAATATAACCATACGTCCGAATATTGTACTAACCTGCGCTCGAATAAGCACAGCAACAATGCTTCGCAGCTCTTCTCCTTCTTAGTCACCTCTCTTTTTTTCCCTTCGGTTGGACCGGTTGAAATGAGCACCCTGCCACTCTATATATGGGCGGAGTAAGGCCTTCCGCCCTTATAGAGGGCGGAATTCTCGCCGAAAGTAAGATTGGACATATGCTGATGTGACATGTAAGGGCATGAGAAGCCATTCCGCAGTCGTATCGCACGCGAATAAAGAAAGCTGCATCGGCTCGACCGAAAGTACCCTGCCACTCTATATATGGGCGGAGTAAGGCCTTCCGCCCTTATAGAGGGCGGAATTCTCGCCGAAAGTAAGATTGGACATATGCTGATGTGACATGTAAGGGCATGAGAAGCCATTCCG